>OX421494.1:46731228-47408728 GCA_949126835.1 Anisus vortex | reverse complement strand
TGTACACCAGCCGAACGCGCACCGTGCCCCCTCAAGTAGGTTATAAGCAGGTATAATTACTTCAGGTTGTAAGTGGGCCTAATCTAATTAATACAGGTTGTAAGCAATTCCAGAAAGACATTCCTTGCGTCCAATTACGTCATATGTTAAGTCTTATTATCGCATGTTGAAGGTAAGTCCAATTAACTCTTGTTGTCCCAATATTTGTTTGTTTATTTACGACCGCTTAATGTAATTCTGAACTACTAACTCATGGGGGCAAAGTCAACAAAACTCTCAAACACAAATATAAACAGATCCAAAACAGTTTGTTTATGTTTTGCCAAGGTCTGAAGTCTGGAAATCGAACACACAATTATGCGTTGTGTTGGCGCCAAAAGTTCTGTTTTTTTTTGTTTTGTTTTTTTAAACTTGCTCAAACAAATTAGGACGTTTGTCAGTTTAAAAGTAGTTAGTATGTCATCTTCCAGCACTAGGTCGCCTCGACCCAAACACGGCATACGCATCCTATTGAAGAAAGGCCAAATATACTAGTAAATAAAACTGAAAAATGACACGCACAGACACACAGACAGGTATAATTATATATACATATACATATATATATATATATTGATTATATATATGTATGCTCTGCACTGCAGAATAGTTTTGGCAAACCCGTTGGCTCTTGTTATGTGGCCATACCATTCCAGCTTTCTTTTCTTGACCGTGGCCAGCAGGTCGTTGTATTGTCCAATTTCCTGGGGTATTCTATTTGGTATCTGCTAATTTCTACACCCATCGACATAAAAGGTGGCGAAGTGTGTCAACCACAGATACGCTTCCATTAAGAGTGCACCGGTAGGCTAAGGCATTGGGGGACATCCCCTGTGGGCGCGTCCGACTTTTCATTTCACTGGTGAGAGCCCCCCCCCCCCCCGAGACTAGTTGGGGATGAAGAAATGGGCGCAACGGACTGTCTCACGAAGCCCGGTGACTCGATGTCCAATCCTATAGTCTGAAATTTGTGCTATCGGGCGACAGTGCAGGAATACGAGCGAGCGACCACGTTAATGATCCAGGGGAATATCCGCAGGTGGGGAGAAGCAGAGTAACGCATGTGACCGTACACTTTGTTACTAGGCACGCTAGTTACCTAGTCTCGGACAGGGTTTTGATGTGTCCCATTCCCTTTGATCCATCCCTTCCACGTAACGCCCTTAGACTTAAGACCAGAAGGCCCATCCGGTATTTTAAAGAGATATTTAAGACCACTTTTACTAATGCACCAAGTATCCACCCCAGCCCACGCCCAAAACCACCAACAGGTAAAAGTGTATCAATGGAGTTAACTCTATAAGCAGGGTGCTGGCATTTTGACGCATTGCCTCTGATATTAAATATTTAGGAATAGGCAGATGAAATTTCTAGGACACAACTATAGGAAAAATGGTATAGAAAGACTGGCTTTGTGTGGTAAAATATCTGGTAAGAGAGACAGAGGAAGACAAAGGCTAACATATGTAGAAAGTTTGAACGAATGGGCCACGAACAACAACATAAGTAATAATAACTTTCTGCAAAAAGCTAACCACAGGAAAGAATGGAGAGTCATGACCGCCGATGTCTGTTCCAGACCTGGCACGTAAAGAAGAAGAAGATTAAAAATAAAATATAAATAGAAAAAAAAAGTTAAAAAAGAAAAGACAAACTTTATTATTAAAAAAAGAATATGTTATTTACTTTAAAAAAAAGGATTTTATATTATGTCGTAATCTCTTTGCCGAGTGTTAGCCATAAACAAGATCACAGGTAGACGAAGATGATATTTATGTTTTTTTATTGACTAAATAACTAGTGAGGACATTTGTTTATATTTGTTTGATTGACTCGTGTGCATTTAATAGAGCTAAGAGCTTTAATGTGCATTGGCGCCGTAGTGCGAAACTCTTATGCTTTGTTTTTTTTTTGTTTGCAAACCTGTGTTTATGCACATAAATGGATGTTTTTTTTAAATATTCTTTATATTAACTAAGCTAAATTTTATGTGTATACGAAACGATCTTTGGAAGGCCAATTGACCTATTTTACCCCATATTATCGAGCTGAAGCTTGGCACATAGACGTGTTTCATTTGGTAACACATTCTGTTAAATTTCTAGTTACATCCTCCCACATCAAAACCCCCTTCTAACAACTTTTCTTGTTGAATGTTTCTTTCTTTGTAAGTGGCGAAGAGCGAAATCTTCGGAAAGCAAACTCATTTTTTTTTTATTAATGGAAAGAAAAATGTTGTTCTTTGGGGCTTTGTTTAACTTTTTAATTAGTGTTAATAAAGAAAAAAAAATGATGTTTTAAAATATATTGACGTGTTTATAACAAGAATACTTTACGCCCAATAGATGTCCAATATTTAAAAATTTTTTTTTTCTTTTACGCTTGTAGGGCCTTGTATGATTATATTCATTTTATAAAATGTTAGCATACTGTTAATGAACAGGTTTTAAATAAAAAAAGGAAAGGAAGTGTAAAAGAAACACAACTAATTATTGCTAAGTATGTTTATTTGTTTGTTTTGTCAAAATCTAAATTGTAAACAGGTCAGACCTAGCTATGAATTCAACTTAACAATAGTTTTCTATTGTACTGTAGGCCTACACTACTGCAAAATTATTCTTTATCGTTCTCAAGTGTTATGATTTGACGAATTTAGTCCAAGTCCAATACTTGTGATGAACTGCCGCTGAACTCCGCCGAGGCTGTCAGTTGCTCCAGTTCACCATACAGTTTGTCAATTTAAAGGTAATTACAATAGCAACAAATGTTCTGTGGAAAACGTGTATAACTTCTACTTGCACTATACTAAAAATAAAATGTCCTATCAGTTACCAGTTTGTGAGCTAATATCATTTTCTGGTGCCACAGTCAAACAACCTACACATGGTCTTATATTGGAAAAACAAGTATTTGAGAGCGATCGTATTCACCAATACTACTTGGGCGAACTTCACCCTAGACGAGGGCTTGGAAACCTACAGCAAGCGTGCCAGTTTTGGCACGCAGATTGATTTTCAATCGCACCCGGAAGACCCACAAAAATTCAAGTCTTTTTTTTTTTACAAGAAATTTTGATTGGTGGTGTAGGTTGACTTTTCTGAATGTTGGCACGCTGAATTAATTAGAAACCCCACTTTTGGCACACTATTATCAAAAGGTTGCCGACCCCTGCCACTAGACGTCTTGATAGAATCCTCGAACATGCACTTCAGACATGTCACAGGCGTTCTCTATTTACTATCAAGGCGCAGTGGTTGTTTACTATCCACGCAAAGCTTAGCGTAGCGAGATTGCAGAAACTCATTTATTCTCCTATATTTATATGAGGGGTTCTTAGCAGCATACACGCAACTTTGTTATCACTTATGTTAATGACTACCTGTTGTGCTTAGACGCTGCATTGCGCATCTCGAGTCTTATAAATTACAGATGCGGCTTCTAAAGAGTAGATTATTGCGTTTTTAAAGTCTAGTCTTGCATTTTGATAAGGTATTTCAAATGATGTTAAATTTTTCTTTTTTTTTCTTTTAAATTATATCTCTGACAAGTTTTGAAAACCTACTCTACGGCTTCAGAAAGAAAATAGCTTAAAGTAACATTTTTCCTTGCATGTGTAATAAGATGTGTTTTTAATCTCGCTGTCAGATAATAAATGCCTTCCTTTTTTTTTTTTACAAAAAAATTACATATTAGCGTTGTACTTCTAAGCGTAAACATTACTACTAGGCTATTACAGCTTCTTTATTTTCTCTTATATAATACAGACGCTTATTCCGTAAAGGAGATTATTGCTTCCTACGCTTATCCTTTTCAGGGCCGGATTTAGACTTGATGGGGCCCTGAGCTATTTGAGATAAGGTGCCCTTTTATAAGCTTATATGTCAGTGTCAGTGTCCGAATAGCTAGAGAGTTAAACTAAAATACTATTAAGACGTATAGACCTATAGATAGTGAAATAATAAATCTAAGTCTATAATAAGATGGATGGTCTGAGTCTAGTCGTGGATTTTTATTAGTGTTTGTAACTGTATTGATGTTACCAAAGACTCTTATAAGATGGACCCCTTGCTCTATTTTTACAGCTTATAATTTCTTTTATTCCCGTGCGCAACCAATAAGGCTGTCTTGAATGACTTCTACGCTCCTACGAATGCATTAAAGGTTTCCGCTGTATACAACTTTCGATTTTAATCTTAATTTTCCATCGAGAAAATCATAGCAAATTACTTTAATTACTAAACCGGAAGTCTAAAGGAATTACTGCTATTGGAAATTCCGAAAGTAAGTGTATCAAGTTATCAAAGAGGAGAAATATCAAAGCAAGCGGTCCATCTTATTATAGTCTTTGATTTTACTAATGGTGTAACACTTTTCAAAAGTGAATATTCACATTACTGCCAGATACGAAACATCTGATATATATTTTTTTTTTTTTTTTGGTTGTTACAAGTAGCAAATCGAGAATGGAAGAGATGCATCTCATTTTATGGTGGCCTTTTCCGTGAGCTGCTTTAGTGCCTTGACTAGTTCTGAGATAAAAACATCAAAAAATTAAAACAAATTCAGAAAAGAGCTGCAACGTTCATTACTAGCGAATATTCACAACTGACAAGAGTAGCGCCAATAGCTAAATCACTAAACCCAGAAAACACTAGAGAACAGAAGGGCAAAAAGCAAAGTATTAATAATACTTAAGGCATTAAACTCTAATTTAGAAATACAACCCAATAACAAATGTTGCAATGCTCAGATAAACGTAAGGACAAAAACACTTTCGTTATATCTTATGCGGGAACAAATGCATACAAGTACTCTTTCTACCCGAGTGGCATTCGTGTATGGAACGGGTTGCCTGAACAAACCAGAACGTGACATCATTTAAAACATTAATAAACTTGCTTATAGAAGAAGCGTCTGTAATATATAAGATAAGATGAGATATTCTTCCCTTCATCGATTGCTCCATTAGTTAATATTGTTTCCACTTCTCGCTTTGATACTTTGACCAGTCACCTAAATTAGGACATCCCATTTGATGTGTGGATGTTGACAGAAACGAAATTATATTGCCCTGCTTGCCAGAATAAAAAAGCAGAAACATGTAATAGAGTAAGACAGCACAGAAGTTGAATGTGCACAACCCAGATTCAGAGAATGTTCGTGCATAAATTAAATAGAAATTTTTGATATTTTAGAGATGCGATATTGCTCACGGGATCGGTGGCTTAACATAACAACAGCATTGTTTAATGCATGACATCGGCAATCACCAATATGAATCCCAGGAGAAGCAGATCGCCGGCGAAAGTGGCGGTCGATTGGGCACACCCTAGGAATAAAGACCCACATGACATCACCCGGCAAGCTCTGCAATGGGAAAGAGACCGGTTGGTCGCCCTAAGACCACCTGCAGACACTCCTGCGAAGAGAAAATGACAAGCTGCAACCTTCCAATGAGATGAACTCAAAAGGGCTGCCCAGAATCGAGTGCGCTTGAGAGATGTTGCGAAGGCCTTATGTTCCACGATTAACCAAAGGATCTAAGCAAGTAAGCAATCTGAATCCTTACGTTGTTCAGTTCTCTCAAAATCAGTCTATATCTTTGAAATTTCCTCTGAACTTTAACCCTTTGTCTCTATGAAGTGGAGAAGCGGACTCATAATAATAATAATAAGAAGAAGAAGAAGAAGAAGAAGAATGGTTATTGATATAGCGCTTCTACCCATGCTTTTTAGCATGCCAGTGCGCCCTTGGAATAAATTGCAGTGGCAGATTGGTATTGGTATGTAAGGCACACAGCCACTAGCCAAAGAAAAAGGTATTTAAGCTCTATTTAAAAGACTCTTTTGTCTCAGATTCCATTAGTGTCGGGGGCAAACTGTTCCATAAAGAAGGCGCCACAGATTGAAATGTGCGCACTCCTAGGTACTTCTATTTTTTACCAACCACTCTGGAAATTGTAAGGAGTGACTGTGATGAAGGGCGCAGTTCCCTTGATGGCGCGTGGTTTGATATCACTTCACTTCATTTTCGTCAATTTTTAATGTAGTGCAACACTTCACTTATCTGGTCTTTAAATAAGCCAGGAGAGAGCAATCGAAAATTATGTATAAAAAAATACTTACGTCCTTTGATTGAATCGACGAATTTCTTTCTTATCTGCTCTGTCACATTAATTGACAAATCTTAATGAGGCCTGATCTTTTCAATAGGTCAGCGTTTATCGTGTTAACGAACTTCAGGTTTATTTCCGGCAATACTTATTAAATTATCTTTTCGCCTTTTTTGCTGGCGTTTGACTTTTTATTTCAACCTCGTCGTCCAGTTCTTAACGCATCACACAGACATGTATTTGTTAGTAAATGAACGAATGGGACCGGAAATGTTGGTACACGATACATGGTTAGGTTCACCATGCATGCATAATCGATGGGGTAGGGGAGTGTGTTCACTCTAATGAGATAAATACAGCCCGGCTGTTACAGTTATTAAATTCTACCTAAAAACGGCATCATACTGCACCCTTAAAGACATATTTATATATATATATCTTTTTATTTATTTATTTTTCTCCTTTTTCTTTAAGTATCCCTCAAAATGTCGCTCCATCGGGACGTGCAACTCTGGGCAAACCGCCTTCAGCCTTGCTACGTCACTGCTTACCGTACAGCAGATTTTGAGTTCAAGTTTTTCATTAATTGTTTTCCTTAGTTGATAAGTCCCAAAACAGAACTAATTTTAGGTAGCCTTTAAATTGATTTATTTTTTCTGATTACATTTGCAAATCATTTCCTTTTATTTAAAAAAAAAATTAATAAAACAATGTCTTTTTATCACTCAAACATTTGTGTGGTTGTTACTTCTTTTTTTTTCCTTTTAAGAATTGCCGATTCAAACAAAAATAACTAGAATATAAGCCACACCAAGGAAAGATTATATGCCTAGATCTATTTTTACCGGGGTAAGTTTAACTCTATTTTGTAACTCATAAACTTTTTTTTAGACATCTCGTAGTTATAGTGTATATTAAAACATGTTCAAGCGTTTAGGAAATCTTGAAAGGTTTTTCATGCTGCTATCTATTACCTTTGTAACAAAAAAAAAACATAAAATAATGTTACGCCATGTTATGCTGATATCATGTTGAGTGTAGGTTATAGGCTAATAACTGTCAGTGTGTGGTCTGGGGTTAAAAAGAAACGTTATTGCTTAACCCTTACCCTACTAGATCTATATGTTTAATGCTTGTGTGTTTATAGGCCTATATATATATATATATATATATATATATATATATATATATATATATATATATATATATATATATTATATAGTTATATTATTATATAGTTATATTATTATAAAGTTATATATTTATATGTATGTGTCTCTGTGTGTATGTCACTGTATTGAAAAGTAAAAGTCGGACCAAATTGATCATTGGGTCAATGAAGCAGCGTTCACCAGTACCGGCGGCCACGGCATACTAATGGTTGTGTGGCCAGTACAATGCCCCCAGCCGTCTTTATCCAAACTAATGTCAGGTACCCATCGGAGCTGGGTAGACTCAGGTGCACGCTCGAGTCCAGGGGAAAAAATCCTAGCCTTCACCAGGATTCGATCCCCAGGACCTTCGGCACGCCAGTCTCACGCTCTGGCGCTCAACCACCGTGCGTCATACTGTATTCAAAAGCGTGTAAAATATGTTGAGGAGTAAAACTAAACTTACCATCTAACTATTTTATTTGTTAAACTAAACTTACCATCTAACTATTTTATTTGTTAAACTAAACTTACCATCTAACTATTTTATTTGTTAAACTAAACTTACCATCTAACTATTTTATTTGTTAAACTAAACTTACCATCTAACTATTTTATTTGTTAAACTAAACTTACCATCTAACTATTTTATTTGTTAAACTAAACTTACCATCTAACTATTTTTTTTGTTAAACTAAACTTACCATCTAACTATTTTATTTGTTAAACTAAACTTACCATCTAACTATTTTTTTTGTTAAACTTTCACATCAATGTTATATTTTGCACAAATAATAAATAAGTTTTTATTTTGTTTTTCTTTTCGTTATTCCTACTGTTAACTCTTTCATCCCGAGTGTCATTCGGGCATGACGTGGGTTTATCTGAACAAACCAGGAAAACCAGTAACTTAACATCATTTAAAACATTAATAAAGATTCAAGACTAGACTCGGACCACGGATGAGCGTAGAACGCAACAATCTTCTTTATAGAAGGGGTGTCTGTAATATATAAGACAAGAAGATAAGACCAGCGAGTTGAATAATGTGAATTTCACTCCCTCATTACGTTTTGTTGAAGTAAAAATTTTTTTTATCCATTTAGTTCAATAGTAATGTTAAAAGTATGTCATACTTCGGGAGCCGTTCATAAATAACGTCACACACATGTGATAGAGAGAAGGGGGGGAGGACAAACATTTTGTGACGGATATGTGACGAAAGGGGATGGAAGATTGTTTAAACAATCTGAAGCAATCTAAAAATAATATATGTGCATTGTTAATGAAATTTTCAAATCCACAAGATTTAGGTAATTAATTAACTGCAGTGACTAAACTATAGTGTTTGTTAGTAACACGTGAGCTGTAGGACCTACTTGGTATACGACAATGATAACCAAAATTGTATTCACATATACTAACTTTGGAGTTGAAATAGGGGGGGGGGGTGAGAGGGGGTAGTAGTTCTTAGATATCTTATTAGAAGAGGACTCCGACGTAATGTGACGAGGCGGAAGAAAGGGGGGAGGGTGGCCAAAAATCGCATGAAATCATTTATGGACGCCCCCCCCCCCCCTACTGTACGCGCGACGGCTCAAACTTTTCTCTGCCATGTCTGACCCCAGTAGCGTCTGGTGAATAAAGACCCACTAAAACGACCTAATCAAGCACACCCGTAGTGTAAGCTCCTCAGAAAGGATCAGACAGCAGTTGCCCAATTATAATTTCGTATTAGGCCAGTGCCCTAAGGAGCCTATTTCGGAAGGCTTGGGCCCAACCGGTACTCGCAGTGTTGAAATTGCAGGCAAGCAGAAGAGACGGTCGAGCAGAATTTCCTTTTAGACTGCCCGGCCTTGCCTTGCAGGAGCATAGAGTGAAATGGAAACGGTCAACTGTTTGCACGCCGAACATTTATGGTGACTTGGCTACACTGCGTAGCACAAGTGCGTGTTTGTCCTCAAAGCCCTAAGATAGTAAATCTCGGCGCGTATACTCACTCCAGTGAAGTGGGGTTCAAGTCGGGTGGATTAGAACAGCCCCTCGTGTGGTGCTTGGCGGCGGCTGGGGGAACATGTACAATAACTCCCCACCACTCCCCCAACTAGCACATGTAACAATGGTCGCGTACGAAAATAGACAAGGGCACGCGCTAGCTGTATCCTCTCAAACCATTCAAGCCGAAATCAACACGGGCGCCCCCCCCCCCTTGTGGAAATAAATAAACCCCCTGGTCCAAGAGAAAGGCCAGGATGTAGTTCTAGGGAAGTGAAATGCTAAATCTCTTGTACATGGGAGCAGATGAGGGGGGGGGGGACTTCGTGCAGACGTCATTGTGTGTGTGTGTCTGCGTGTGCGCGCCGCAAGTTCTGTGCGTGGAGGGTTTGCCGCGGTGCTATTGATAAAAGTTAGAAGCAGACGATAAGACATCAATAAGAGAAATACGGTGAGGTCATTCTAGCAATAACCTTTTCGTATTTTCAAGCAAATTAATTCCAGACTATTCAAGTGATAAAAATAATAATACAAATAGGAAACCCCCAGATTATAATTTTTACAGATGATTAGAAACACAAATTAAACGACGTTGAAATAACCCATAGCTGTTGTAAACTACCCAGCTATGACAAGGCGAATTTTATATTTCAGGAAAACTGGCCAGACTTGTAAAAAAAAAAATTTCAATTACTAGTTGTCTATGGTATTGAGGGGGGTGCGGTGGCCTAACGGCTGTGCGTTCGGTTGGCGTACTGAATTTCATGGGTTCGAAACTTGGTTAAGGCTAAAATTTGTTCCAGGGTTTCAAAGTGTGTCCCTGAGTCTACTCAGCTCTGATGGGTACCTGACCTTAGTTGAGGGTAAAATAAAGGCGACTGGGCATTATCTCGTGGCCACAGAAAACTGGCGAACGCTGCTTCAGCAGCCCTGTGTATCAATTCGGCCCGACGGGATACTTATAGCGTTGCGTTCCAAAAAGAAAGAAAAAAACAATAACAAAAACTTTTTAGCTCGACTTAGTCAGGGAAGGCAGCCATCTTAACCTCGTCCACCCCCGTCCCCTCCCCATTTGTTTTAAATCATTAACCCTTACAGTCCCGGGCGCGTATATAGCGGAACTGAAGGCAGCATAGATAGAAGTAGGTTGGTACGGGAAGGGTTAAAACATCAAGTATGTTTTGAAATATTATTTTAAGATATTACAATAATTCTAAAAACATTCATCTAACATTTTAACAGTTTCTGTTAAATTTGTTATAATTCACATTATTATATCTTTAAAAAATGTATGGCCATTATAATATGCGGCACTAAATATTGTTTCAATTCTCGCTCTCCGGTTTTGAACGTTGATGTGACATTGTTTTGACTTGCCGTCTACTGGGTCAGTGCTGTGTTATTTGTTATAATGTAATTTATTTAAAAGAATAATTAAACATTTTGCTTCAATACAAATTTTGTCTGGAAATGCTTGAGAATTGAAAAACTGATATGTTTTAATAAACCCAATTTTTACCTTTAAGGTATTGATAGTTCGATTAAATATTAATTTTTCAAAGGTTCGGGAGGAGATGGTGCAACACTTAAGTATAAGCCCGCTATCGCTCCTACCTTGCAAAATTGACACCCCTCCCAACCCCTTTTTTCTGTTTTGTCCCGAGCCACTTTAATTTTTTCAAACACCCTTCGGAGCGGGGAAGAGGGGGGGGGGATGGTCTATCCCCCCTTCAACCCCCCTCCTCTTGAAACTAAATATAATATTTAAAAAAAAAAATTAAAAAAAAAATTGTTTCGGCATTTTTTTGTGTGTTAAAGTTATGATTTAAACCATAGGTTCTCAACGGAGGCGATATCGCCCCCCGCGGGGCGGTGAGAAGCTTTAGGCGGGCGCTGACAACCCCGGGGGCGATTGGGGGGCGGTGAGGGGCAAGTGGGCGGTACTAACATACCTGATGTATTTTAACACTTCAGCTATTTGAATCGATTAGTTTTTGGATGAAATGTGATGTAAACGCAAGTGCTGCTAAATATCTGATATCCCCAACAGTAAGCATACATATTATTATATTAATAAGAAATAAGATTCGCAATGACTTTTCGATGAAGTAGGGGTCTGTATTTGGCAAATATAGTGTGAGGCCGGGTGGTCCTGTGGTTGGTTCACCGAACCATCAACTATGCTGACCGATCACTGTCGCTTTAGTATCTGCTATTATTAATTATATTTGTTCATCTCTTTTTTTTAAACTGAGTTGTCTTAAAAGTGTTTTGAAAATATATAGTTAAAATCCGATTATGGTAAAGCGGTATAGATAATTAGTAATCATACAAACTGGGTAGTTATTGTAATGCTTGAAAATATACATATAATTTATTTAGTCATATAATATTTATATAATTTTCAAATACTTTTTACAGTTTGATCATTTCAAAGTTATAAATGTGAGCCATTAAATTTTTATAAAAGAAAAAAAAACAGAAATATTAGCTCAAATAAAACGGGCTAATTATCTCCCTTTACCTAAAAAAAAATATGTGATTTTTTAGATTCAATATTTGATTCAATTACAAGTTCTGTTTTGTAATATAACAAATATTACTGATTTTTAGACCTAAGGCTTTTTCCAACCAAAATTGAAACAAAAAAAAGACAAATTGCCAGTAACACACCAGGCAAACGATTCACATTAATATTGACTTATTTAAACCTTTTGTTAATGCAATTTTTTGATCTATTAATTCTTACAAAATGTTTCCTTTTCAGTTTTTTTAAAGATAATTAATTAAGTCTGGTTCCCCTAAAACAAATTGCTGAAAATATAGTCCAGATGTGCGGAAAGGGGGGGGGAGTGGGCGCTAAAAGAAAGTTGGGGGGTGGGGGGTGAGGGGCGGTGAGCCGAAAAAGGTTGAGAACCTATGATTTAAACGGACAAACCGTCTGCTCCCTCTCTAGAGGCTTAGAATGAAATTAAAGTCGTACGAAACGGAAGATTAACAATTATAAAACACTGCAGCGGATAACAGTAGAGTGCGCAGGAAGAGTCTGCCAACTAAGAGATTCATATTGTCCAATAAATTTAGCCTCTTAGAAAAGCGAAAACAAGATTTATGTACTAGCTCAATTCTCTTAACAAGTCAAAGCCACCCTTTTGATTATAACGCTTGGCAACAACATGTTTTTAAATACGTCTCGGGGATTCTCAAAGTAATTTTTTTAGACCTCAACAAATACATTTAAATATCTATTTTCAATTTTATTGGATTTTATTCTCTTATATATTTCGTTTACAAAAAAAAAAAGGTTGCTAGCCTTAACCCCCAACCCGGAGGACCAGGGCACGATTACTATCAAGCACGATTGGTATATATGTCACACACCCACACAACCAAATAAAGACTTCAGGCTACATCTCCCAGCTTTAGTCTGACCCCTACCCGCGCAGATCTTCTCAAACCGAGAAATACCTGGCGACGCGACCTTCAGACTTCAGACAGACACCGAAAAGATGGGGTGCAGCGAGAGATTGGCTCCGGAGTCAGGACAGAGGACTCTGGAGATCTGTGGTTGGCGGCCCATGCCCCATCTGGGGTGCAGAGCAATGATGATGGTGATATATATATATATCTATATATATAAAAAGATCGTGTTTGTGTCCCCACGGATCCCCATTGGTCAATTTGAAAACACGTGAGTTTGTGTCACTGACCTGTTTAGGCCTAGGCCTATATACTGTCTAATAATTTTTCACATCGGACATGTGTCTTCGCTAGCTCAGTGGTTAACGTAGCGGACTGCTATGCATGCGACCCCGGTTCGATTCTCCCGTTAGACTATACGTATTTTTCTAAATATTTTTTTTTCAAACTTTTAAAAACAAAAGACGTAAATCTACGGGCAATTTAGATTTTTGTTAAATAAAAATACTTGCCTATTTTTTTTAACCCGATTACAATATTTATTTTAAATTATTTTCCTAAAAGTCTTCGGTAAAAAAAATAAAATTTAAATATTAGATTTATAGCTTTCTTTTAATTGTACTTTATAACATTTTTATCTGCACCTTATACAGTCCTATTTTTTTTTCACCCGGGCAACGCCGGACAATGTAGCTTGTATATATATATATATTGGTTATGGCCTATAAAGAATAAAAGCCATTATCATTATAAATTACATTTTATTGTTCATTCTCTCTATTTTAAAAAATTAAAAAATAAAGTGGGGGGGGGGGGCATCTACCGAAACACTCTGAGAAGCCTTGAGAACCGCAGAAAAAAAAATGTAAAAATCCTCAGTTTCGTATGAATATATAAAAAAAATTTTTTTTTAGCAAATTAGGTTCATGTGTCCTCAGAGAGAGAAAATATTTACCAAAAGTGCCACGGATGTGTATAAATAATCTGCAATTATTACACAAGTTTATCACAGCCGTCCGTCTGACTTCGGTGTGTTATCGGGATGGGTAGAGGAGCTATGGAAAAAAGGGTGGGGATAGGATGGGGGCAGGAACATGTTAGACGCGTTAGATTAACTTTAGATTTATTGGTGATAATCTGCTTATCTTTTTCTGGGATTTATTTTAGGGAGATGAATGCTTTTTTTCTTTTTTTTTTTTTTTTTTTTTTTTTTTTAGGGATTCATTATTACAAATTTAATTGTTGAAATCCTGGAATGCAGCCTAATTAAATGTATTTCCTTATCCCTAATCGTATTAATGAAATAGAAACCCAGAAAGACGTACACGCACACACATGCACATACACACATATATATGTATATATATAGAGAGAGAGAGAGTGAGAGAGAGAGAAAGCGAGAGATATATATATAGAGAGAGAGACGCACGTACAGAGAATTAGATGTAAAGATAGATGGATAGATCGTTATACGTGTAGATAGTCATGTAAATAGATAGATATATAAACATACTGCTAGACAGACGGACAAACCATAAATGATACATATAAAAAATACATAGAGGGACAGACAAAAGATAGATAGATAGATATATAGATAGATAGAAAGATAGCTAGATAGATAGATAGATAGACAAATGGTAGATCGAAAGATAGAAAGATCGTTAAATAGACAGACATACTCAATTTCTTTTCAAATTTAAAAAGCCTTTCTAATGTCACCATGACTCACAATATCCAACTTCCGAGTTCCAGACTGAAAACGAGTTTTGTATAACAAAACCACTCCGGGACCTCCTACGGTGACCAGTGTCCCAGTTCAAGGTACACTAACCTCGCGGCCCATCCCTTCCTATTATTTGTATACGGGTTGTCTGATTGAATTTCGGAACTAAACTCATCTTCTTGTTATCTTCTTTGCTGATTTTTTGTTGTTGTTGCTGATGTTGTTTTTTGCTCTATCTTGTATTCATGGGCGTATCCTGAGATTCGAACCATCACTGATTGATTGCTGTTTCAATCATTTCCGAGCAGCAGCGTGTTCGAATGGCGTACCGAAGGTCCCGGGTTCGAATCCTGGTGAAGACTAGGATGTTTTCCCTGGTCTGGAGGGTGTCTCTGAGTCTAACCAGCTGTCATGTCCTGACCTTAGTTGGGTTAAAGTAAAGGCGGCTGCTGTGCATTGTACTGGCCCCACAATCACCCAGTTTGTCGTGGCCACAGAAACTGGTGAATGCTGCTTCACCGGCTCTTTGGATCAATTTGTTCCGAAGGGTACTTAACTACTTACTACTACCCCCCAATCCCAAGTCAATATCAAGCTCGATTGGTATATATTTCACACATCCACATAACCATATAAAGACTTTGGCTACATCCCCAGCTGCCACAACACGTCGTATCGGCGGAGGAAAAAAAATTAATCTGAAAACCACGAAAACACGTAAAAACCACGTATTTTCCACGTCAAAAAAATGAGTCTCCATCTAACCTATTTCCATTTCCATTTTCGCTCCGCCGCTGCATGTATACATCTTTGACTCACTAACACCCACGGGAAAAAAAAAACGCTTCATAAATCTGTGCTTTATTTTTTTCCTTTCTCTTTCTTCTTAAAAAAAAAACCACAACAACACACAAAAAACAACAACAAAAAAAAAAAAACAAATCCAAAAACAGACAACACAAAAATACATCAGTGGCATTTAATTGGTTAGCACCGCAGGACGCCTACACATGCGCACTCATCGTCTCTCTTTAGCAAACAAATTTTGTCTTTTGCAATTACGTTTCTTATACTATATGGAGGAGTCTTAATTAGGTGTGACCTTTTAAACTGTAATGTTCGTGAACTTCCTGTTCTATTGTTAAACTAATAAACAAAAAACGCATGCTTTTGCTGGTGTTTGACAATTGATTTCAACCTCGACGGCCAGTTCTAGTCTTTTAGAATTATACAAAGGTTACAATATTAGTTATGAGGAATCCGTTTTTAACATCAAAAGTGAGTAGGCGATAATTAATACTCAAGTGTCAGTCGCGTGAGGTAAAATGTTTATTTGTTTACAAAATAAATGAGTTAAGAGTTGCGTTTTCTTGGTTATTGAAAAACAAAATGCGTAAATTCATAAAAAACGAATAACAATAATTCTTTTCAAATCTTTTGCATTAAGCAATAAGTTTGATATTTTAAAAAGGTGATTTTTCACTTCTGACTTCCACAATACATTTTTTTATTTTGTAAACATCTATTGGAAATGAAATAAATTTTAATCCCCAACAAATTTGAGTACAACCAGTAAAGTAGCACACAGACATTGTTTCGAAGAAAATGATCCAATAAGAACGGAAATGTTATTGCATGTGACCTTTTATGCATGCATACACGTTAATACCTGTCCATTAGACTAATTAAGCTGAGCTTCCTTTCAGCCAGACTAGATTTCATATTCATCCTTAAGGAGGGGTTCATCATTTGCTCTGGGGGGGGGGGGGGGGGGGTCGCGCTCACACACACACACACATGTAGAGATGAATGTAAAGTGGGTTACCAAACTACCTGTTGGATGGAGAGCTGGGAGTCATCCGTTAGCGACCACCAATATATTATCAATACGGTCGCGTGTACTGTGGCTATGTCCCCGTGGTGATGAAAGGAAAGTGGGTAACCAAGCAGCACCCCTATGGGGTGAAAAGTTGGAAAGGATCCCTGATAGACCGAATATAATATCTCTGGGGTAGCGGAAACTGTAGCTAAGTCCCCGTAATGATGAATAGAAAGACGAGCACTCCGGCTTTTACATCCTGGGCGTAATGCGGAAAGGGGTGGGCACAATAACACCCTGTCTGAGACTACTCAGTTCAATGAAATCTCGGATGCTCAACATGGGCTGCCACCCGTGTGCATTAGCCCACCGGTGTACTCGTAATGGGAGCGTATCGGTGGTTTACACACCATCGCCAGCTTTGAGCCCCATAGGCACAGAAGTGAAATGGTTACGAGACTAGCTGCACCTATTGACTAATCGGGAGCTGTGTGGCTAAGTGAAGATCAATGGCAAGTGGGTGTTCCACATTTGTCTTGTCCAAAAAAAAAAGTAGGGGTCCACACCGAGTGGACAGAAGTAGTTGGAGCTGCACCAGAGTATGAATGCTGGAGAGGAAACGTTTCGTCGTGGTACAGAAGAGAAGAGTGCAGCAAGGAAAAAATAAAGCGCAAATTCTGCCCCCAGCCCCAACTCAAGTTGTCCCTACGCTCACTTGTCAGAGAAGCAACAGGATTTTCTCTCGCGTGTTGGACTTGCAGTGCTGTTAAGAACCCACCACTACGGGGCAGGTAACCCAATAATCTTTTGACGATTCCCGCCGTGAACCAGATCTGATTATTATGACGTATTATTCTCCTTATATGGATACGAATCGAGCAGTGTCAATAACTCCGGAATTCCATTTTCATAAGCAAAGCTTATTCCCCTTGATAATCTCTTCTTTGTCGTCTGCGCACTACATAGCCCGTCACGCGCTTGATTTTTGTCAAACATATCAAGGCAAATAAAATACAGATTGCACTTAATTATATGCAATAATTATATTATGAATTAATTACGTGCACGTAATTAAACTTGGACATTTATGCTGTGTTTTTTTTTCATTAGGAACTATTAACAATAATTGCGGAGGCCGAATACTTTCGAAGAAACGGGATATTCAGCCGATGCGAAGGTCCAAGGCGATTTTCGGTTAGGCGTTATACTACAAGGTCGCAAACATGCGATAAAACATATACTCCACCGTAATCTCATTTTCCCTACAGTGGTGACATCTGAACTCTTAAAAAAAAAGTGGGACATCAGCATGGCAAACTATTGCTATTTCCCAATGGGTCGTCCACACATGACGTAATGCATCTAAGGAACCGTTGGGGGGTAAGAGAGGGTAAAACATTTGTGACGAGGAGCGGGGGGGGGGGGGGTTGAACCATATGACGTCACATCAAAAAGATATGAATAATTAATTGTAACATTCACATAGAGAATTCAAATGGAAATTGAGTCATACGAATAAAAAATGTTTTTCAAAATTAACATAGGCCTACGGCTTTATTATATTTCTTTTTTTTTTCGTCCTCGAAATTTACATTCAAGTAGGTTATTTTTAAAAACAATATACAGATTTCACTTAATTAACTACAATAATTATATTATTAATTGTGACACTTCTATGATGATGAAGTGAATAGACGTGATATATTTGAATTATGGTAATTTTTGAATGTGAAAATATGTTTGGGTTTTATTTTAACTTACGGGTATAAATTATTGAGGAGATGGTGGTGTTGGTGGTGGGCGGGGGGGGGGGGGGGTGCAGAGCTTTGTGACGTCATGTTTTATCGGGTGATGTGACGTTTTGTGACGATTTTAGAGAATAGGGTAGAGGGTTACAAAAAAAAAACTTTAAAAATCGCGTGACGTTATTTATGAACGGCCCCACCAGCCAATAAACAACCTCCCACACACCAATACTGAAAACACCATTTTTTAAAAACATGACTAGATCTAGATTGACTTAAACCAAGTCTTTTCGTTTTTTTTATGTAGTTGTCTTTTACTTTTTTTGTAAGTGCCAAAACAAGAGAACAGGGGGCAAAGTTCAAAGTGGCACTTCAGTTGACCTCCGACCCCTCTACACAGAAACGACTAATTAATAGGCAATTGACGGGTGTAAAAAAAAAATTTTCAGTTAATTAATTTACAGAAGCAAACAGTCAGGACTTTTGTAATGATTCTTTGGTTTTGAAATAGTCTAATGGAATTATTGGTAAATAGTTTGAAGAGAAATTTGTTTTTTTTATTTTATAATGACATACTTATTGCGTAACATTTTTCAAACATGAATGGTAGATAAACTCTCCCATCAATCTTTAAACACACTCCTTTTTTTTATAACTTTTCATAAGTAGGTCATGCAGATAAATTATGCTTCTTTGATTCTTAGTAGGTCATGCAAAAACATAATTGTGTGTTTCCTTAGCAGGACTTTTACACACACACACACGAAATTCTTTTTCGTTCTAAGTAAGTCGTGTAAATAAATAATGTTTCTTTGTTTCTTAGTAGTACTTTACATAAACTCTGTTTGTATTGTTTTTGTGTTGTTTTGTTTTTCATTTTAAGCAGGTCGTGTAGGTAAATTGTTTCAACGTGTTTCTTATATCTTATAAGTTTACAGACGTTCCTTCTAGATAGAAGATTATTGCCTCCACTAGGCCCGAAACTCCTGCAGGGCGACAGTTGACAGTCCGGTGAACTAACCGCTGTACCGGCTGGCTTCACATGTAGAAGAAACTCCATTTTTTTGTCTGTTTTAAGTAAGACTTGTATGAAAAAAAAAAGTTTCTTTTTTCTAAGTAGACCATGCAGATGAGTTTCGTTGTTTTTTTTATTTGGGGAGGGGGGGGGGGGCACAGAATAAATATAGAACAGTATGCTCAATCGCATTTTTTGTTCTGTTTCCGGAAGTAATACTGACGCCATACTGTTTATGCTCAGCGGACCTGGTTACACTTACACTATATATATTTATGCTTATTTACAATGTCTTTTTCATCAAATCTACAAGTTTGAACACCCAAAGCTAATGTTTCAGGCAAAAGGTACAAAGGCTGCTGTGTAATAAACTGCAACAATGAGGCGAAAACGATTGATATCGTACAAATAAGCATGTCAAACTACATGGCTTTCCTGACCCCGTAAAGGATAAACAACGGTAAGTTGTAACCTCATATTACTTAATATTAGTAGCCTTGCTTTAGTCCTAAGCTTGCTAAGACTAGATATCAGTAACAAAATAAGCCTTTATTATAATACTATAGTAGCGTCTCTAGTGACCGTTGCCTTGAGTCATAAGAAAATGGCGGAAACCGAGTTTCACTTTTAGTGAATGCGCATATAATAGGGATTGAGCATTCTGTTCTATACCTATTCTGTGTGTGTGTGTGTGGGGAGGGGGTCTAAGTAGGTCAAGTAGATTAATTATTCTTCTTCGGTTCCAAATAGAACACGTAGAAAAACTCTGTTTCTTGGTTTCTGAGTAGACCGTGGATCTAAGGGCTGTCTCTTTAATTTTGAAAGCAGGTTGTGCAGCTGTAAACTATAGTTGAACTCTGGACCCCTCTCATAACACCTGTCCTGGTGATGGAGTTTTGCGAGCGAGCATACACGTGCTCATAAGAACGCATGCGCGCACCAGCTCTGCAGTTTTCCAAAGAGGTAATTAACGAGTAAACACACTTTGTTCCTGTAAGCAAATCAAAAGGTGCATTTAGAAATAGGGTGAGAGACAGACAGGCAACAGACAGACAGGCAACCGACAGGTAGGCAACAGACAAGACAGGTAGTCAAGCGAAAAAGTGAGACAAGCAGACATAAAGATAGATTAGATAGATTTAAAGATAGTAGACGAACGGATGGATTAGATAGATTAGCTAGATGAATAAATTATTTAGATTAGATAGATTAGATAGTTTAGATAGATTAGATAGATTAGATAGATTAGATAGATTAGATAGATTAGATAGATTAAATAGATTAGATAGATTAGATAGATTAGATAGATTAGATAGATTAGATAGATTAGATAGATTAGATAGATTAGATAGATTAGATAGATTAGATAGATTAGATAGATTAGATAGATTAGATAGATTAGATAGATTAGATAGATTAGATAGATTAGATTGATTAGATAGATAAGATAGATTAGATAGATTAGATAGATTAGATAGATTAGATAGATTAGATGGATTAGATGGATTAGAAAGATTAGATGGATTAGATGGAAGAGATGGAATAGATGGATTAGATAGATTAGATAGATTAGATAGATTAGATAGATTAGATAGATTAGATAGATTAGATAGATTAGATAGATAAGATAGATTAGATAGATTAGATAGATTAGATAGATTAGATAGATTAGATAGATTAGATAGATTAGATAGATTAGATAGATTAGATAGATTAGATAGATTAGATAGATTAGATAGATTAGATAGATTAGATAGATTAGATAGATTAGATAGATTAGATAGATTAGATAGATTAGATAGATTAGATAGATAAGCATATGCAAAGGAAGACAGACAAACTAACACAAGAAGCCGCAAAAACTGGACTACACATCAACATAGACAAGACGGAAGTCGTGACACCAATTACTCTGTGTGACAGGAATCTCCACCAATTTACCTATCTTGGCAGCATTGTCTCTACCACTGTCGGTTCAGTTGAAGATGTTAAGATCAGAATAGGAAAAGCCAGATATTCGTTCATCTCCCAGGGACTTGTATGGCAAAAATCTTCCTTATCCATAGCCATAAAAACTAAGGATATTTAACAGGAACGTCAAGTCAGTCTTGCTATATGGCTCAGAAACCTGGCGAAGCACAAACACTCTGACCAGCAGACTCCAGACTCTGACCAGCTGTCTCATGAAGATACTTAAGATAAACCGCATATGGACGGGATAAAAAAAAATGAAAGACTTGTGGCAGACGACAAAACAGGACCCCATCAGCCAACAGATAGCTAGACGGAAATGGAGAAATCAGAAAGCCATCTGAAGACATCCCGAGACAAGCTCTCCAAGGGAACCCAACAGGGCCAAAAGAAAACCTGGCAGGCCTAGGACAACGTGGAGAAGAACATGCAAGGAAGAAATGAAGCAGTGCGACATGACGTGAGGTGAACTAATGAAATCCGCCCAGAACCGAGAGCGTTGGAGACTTGTTGCTGCGGCCCTTTGTTCCACAAGGAATTTAAGGAAATAAGTCAGGTCAAGATAGATTAGATACATAAATAGATAGGTAGACCTACAAACAGATGTATAGATATAAAGATGGATAGATATATGGCAGGAAGGAGGGAGGGAGGGAGGTATGAATAAGTTAAATTGATAGATAGATGGATGATGGGGGTATTACATGGATAGAATCGATAGCTAATGAAGTAAACAAATGTAATCTTTTTTTTTCTTTCTAATACAATAAAAGGAAAAATAGATCTAGAACGATTTTACTTTTAAAAAAGCAATAATCCAAAGCAATATAAAAGTATAGAGAGTAGGCGTAAAAAAAATGTCTGAAGGTTTTGTTCAAAGATACCGAGATGTGCATGTCTGCAACAATTGGGAGCAGCATTAAACTCTTATCCAAGATATCACAATCATTTATCACTTTGATCGTTATATTGTGTAAGCTGATGAAAGGCTCAGGGCAGCCCGTATCTAGGAAACGCAGAATAATGCTGAGTCGGCTTTTCATTTCGGGGGGGTAATGTTTGCGTGTGGGATATGGGGGGATGACTTTTTTTTTTTTTTGCCACGCAATACAAGTGGGATGTGTGGCCAGCTAAAGACCATTCTTATCTTTCTTTTTCAGTGGAGCTGAGTTGGTGTCAGGGAGAGAAAGCGATGAAGACGGACCTGCTGCAGCGTTACAACATAAGATGGGGGGGGGGGGGGGGAGGAGATACGTTATGCCTCTCCCTCCCCTTTTCTTCCACCACCCACGGGAATGCACTTTCTGCAAAGTGACCTTAAGCATCTCAACAGCCATATCTTTTTATCTGCTGATTTTTATCTGAAATGATAGCCTGCTGGCTCATTTTGAAAAAGTAAGATGTTGGGCGCTGGGGTGGTAAAGATAAGCTTCATCTGCACTTTACACAAGCTGGTGGGGGCGTGCGTGGGGGGGGGGGCGCTGCCAATGATACCTTGTTTTTTCTTCACTTTGGTTTGTTTAGGATTGTGTTTGTTTGTTCTTGTCAGTTATTCTGGTCGTGGATTTTGCAGCAATTGTTTGTTTTTTCTTTCATGTACGACTGTTTTTGATGGTGGTGTTGTGGTTGTTTTGAAATTTTGAATCGTACCGTGGGTCACACATAGTGTGTCTGGTGTCGACCATGCACTTCTGTACCCCATGGGCCGCATCGCTGGCGAAGTGTGAAAACCACCAGTACGCTTGCATCAAGGAGCACACCGGTGGGCTAACACGTGGGGGGTACAGCCCCCTGCTGCGCGTAAGAGACTCATTGTACCGCCGAGAGGCTAAGATGCTCGGTGGGGAGGAAGTAATGGGCGCAGTGTTCCCGCCTCAACCCCGGCGATGGCGCCTGGATGCCCATAGCTATAGTAGTGCCCCCCCCTCCCTTGGTTCACTCCTGAACATCGCCCTGGACATAAGAGCCGGAATTCTCGTCCGTTTTTTTTGTTTTTGAGGCAATTATGGTATGGTGTTGAGTGTTGAACATGTAGTACACTATTTTTGAGTGGCTCGTTTATTGTTCTATCTTAAGTGCTACATTATATGTTACAAAACAGCTTTTTCACTTTACGCTTATCCATTAGTCTTACAATTTTGTTGTAATTGTTTCAAGTGAGGTTTAAGTTGTCTTCGTTCTATTTACTTGTTCAGGTAATCCATTACATGTCCGATGGGGCCACTCGGGAATAAAGCAAATTTGCGTTCGCGTAAAGATAGCAAAAGAACGTTTGTTTATTCTTTATTGTGTCTTAGACATATATTCTCTTTGTCTTCTGAGAAATCTAAGTATGAGTTGGCTGTTTTATTTTTCTTATGCAAGACCGGAGCAGGGGATTAATAAATGCATTAAAAATCAAATAACGGGCAGAGGCAAGCCCCATTCCACAACCCCCTTTAGGCCGTCTATTTATGTATGTAATACCACACAAAGTTTGGCTGTCGTCTGGAAGTACTAGGATTTCTTAACCCGGGTCAGGAGGGTGTCCCTGAGTCCACCCAGCTCTGATGATTGTAAAATGAGGGTGGCTGGGCATTGCGCCCTTGTATGCCATGGCCACAGAAACTGGTGAATGCTTCCCCCCCCCCCCACCCCAGCCCTATGACCAGATCAATTTGGTCCGACGGTATTCTTTACTTTTTTTTTACATCACATAGAACCAAGATACGTACTCACTGTTACCCACATAGAACCAAGATACGTACTCACTGTTACCCACATAGAACCAAGATACGTACTCACTGTTACCCACATAGAACCAAGATACGTACTCACTGTTACCCACATAGAACCAAGATACGTACTCACTGTTACCCACATAGAACCAAGATACGTACTCACTGTTACCCCTTTCTATGTAACTTTTGAACATTTGCGTCCTCTTTAACAATGTCAAAAAAAAAAAGAAACATTTTTATCTATTCAAACACTCCCATTACTTAGAATTTATTTAGAGTAATGGAATTAGAACGTAAAAAGTTTACAAGAAAAGTAGTTACCGAAATCAATTCCACGCCGATAGTATACAGGACGGTAAGTATGACACCTGTTTTAGATGTAAAAGTTGGTACAAGCAATGACTATAATACAGTGGCGTAGCTAGGGGAAGGGGAGGGGGAGTCCTAATTTGAAAGTCCCACACCCCCGGGCCCCTACTTGAGGGGGGCCCCCAAAGGAGTGTGCGAATTATTTTTTTCTCATGTCATAATGTCGAACGTCAAATTGCAGGGGCTCCTAAGGAGGCCAAGCCCCCCGGGCCCCCAACGGCACTGCTATAATAAGACCGCTTGCTTTAATATCTCTGCTATTTGATGACTCGAATGACTTCTTTTCGAAATTACCGATTCCCTTTTGTACTGTACACTTCCTTTTTTTTTAATCGCTATGATTTTCCCAATGAAAAAAAATTAATATTAAAATTGAAATTTGTATACAGCAGAAACCTTTAATGCAAATGTAGTAGCGTAGAAGTCAGCGTTATTGGTTGCGCACGGAAAAAAAGAATATCTAAGCTCTAAAAATAGAGCAAGTGGTCCATCTTATTACAGTCTTTGGTACAAGATTTCATAATCTGCCATGGACTCTCAATAGTTTTTAGGAAACTGGTGCGTACAAAATCTAATTATAAAAAAAAATAATTTAAAATATATTGAATGTAAGTTAGACCTTCTATTTTATGAAAGAAAAGAAAACGACGAAGATAAACGAAATGATGGAAAAATAAAGTTTGTTTCTTTTTAAATATACGCCTGTAATTTATATCTTTCTTTTTTTTATTTTTAGGTCATATTGACCTGATGCAATTTTAACAAAAATCATTTTATATAAATATGGATTTTTTCCCATTGCTTTTTTCTCAGTCTTTTATTTTGTTATTGCTTTATCTTTCTTTCACCCTCTCTCTCTCTCTCTCTCTCCCTCTCCCCCTCTCTCTCTCTCTCTCTCTCCCCCTCTCTCTCTCTCTCTCTCTGTTTCCATTGTTCTTTTTCCCTCTATTTCACATTGATAATTTTATATTTTTTAACTAATATATTAAATGTATTCTCTAAGCTTATATTGCAACTTCTTTCTCACTTCTTCGCTCAATCTTTTATTTTTTTTGTCACTCACTCTGGGGCTTTCTCTCATATCTCTATTTGCGCTCTGAGCTTGCATTATGCTTGTTGTTAGCGCTATACAAATGTCATTATTATTATTTCTGTATACCTCTCAACCTCTCACTTTTAAAGTTCTCTTTGTATCTTTGTTTCTTTGACCCTTCTTTAAGATCTCTCTTCGTCGCCTTTCTCTCACTCTCTCTCTGTCTCTCTGTTTATCTCTTAAATATCTATATCTCTCTCTATCTATTTCCTTATCTCTATCTGACACACACTCTCTTTCTCCCTTTCTCTTTGTGAACTTTTTGTCCTTATAATCAAAATGTGTAATAGACATTACATTTCTGTATTCGAAGATATCCAAATCAAAACAAAAATTATTTTCTTTCTTTTTCCAAGTGTGTGGTTTTTTGTTTTTATATTGTTCTCGTATGGAGCCACTTAAACTCAAGTTTTATCATCTCCCCAAAGTAATAAATGAAAGTGTGTGGAATCTGTATAAACATGCACTGAAGTAAAAACAAAAAAAATCTTTGATGTCCATAGAGATCGACTTGCAGCTACCAGAAAAGCTAAGCAGAGACTGAGTAACACCATTACACACCTATTACAATGACTTATATAACAATGAGCCCGTAATGTAATTATAATAATAATAATGAGCTTATTTATATTCACAAAAGTCTGATCAGACTGATCCCTCTATAAACGCTATAATCAACAACATATTGCATCAAGAATCTATCAGATAGCAACTGCTGTGAAAGCAATGACTGACTCGGCGCAGTGGGGTGAGGTGTGGGAGATCTGTGGGGAGGGGGGGGTAAGTTGGCAGGGTAGCGAAATTCTCTTTGGTTTTTTTCTTAGTATGACACTTGTCGTTATCAACGCCTTGGTAAACTTAAATTGGAAACAATTTGTACCCTTATAGGGTCGAGAGCACAATTAGAATTCGTTTTTTTTTATCCCAACATACATCATAAATCAAAGCGTGTTTTTTTTTAAGCGTTTGAATAAGTGTAGTTTCAGTGTTGGTGTGTGTGTGATGGTGTGTGTGTGTGTGTGTGGTTGTGTTGTTGTGTGGTTGTTGTGGAGTGTGCTGGGTATGTTTGCGAAGGGTGGAAGGTTTGAAAAAGTAGGTGGGGTGATATGCTTTTCAAAGCTAGAACAATTCAATATGAAATACATGCAACATTATGAAAACTTTATTGGTTTTGATATTAATTTTTGTTTTGTTCTGCATTGAGATTTGTTATGGACAGTGATGATACAAAGTGTGGCTAGCCCGGTGTCCATTCACACAAACTTTGTCCTATTGAGACTATATTATTGATACGTGAAGGTGATAGCTTTAAGCCGGTAATTCTTTTTTGTTTGTTACAATATTGTTCATCCAGCCTCCCTATGTACCATCTCTTACTTACTCTATCTTTCTTTCTTTCTCTCCCTATCTCTGTCTCTCCCCCCCCCCCGACTCTCTCTCTCTCACACTTTCTCTCTCTCTCTCTCTCTTTCTCTACAAATCACTACGTTTTTCACTTTTCATTCATAAACTTCTCTCTAGCCACTTTCTCTCTTTCAATTATCTTTCTGCACCTTCTATCTCTCTCACTTTCTCTCTCTCTCTCTCTCTATCTCTCTCACTTTCTCCCTCTCTCTTTATTTATCTCTCTCACTTTCTCCCTCTATCTCTATCTGTCTCACTTTCTCCCTCTCTCTCTCTATCTATCTCACTTTCTCTCTCTCTATCTCTCTCACTTTCTCCCTCTCGCTCTCTCTCTATCTCTCTCACTTTCTCCCTCTCTCTCTATCTCTCTCACTTTCTCTCTCTCTCTATCTCTCTCACTTTCTCCCTCTCTCTCTCTCGATCTCTCTCACTTTCTACCCCCCTCACTCTCTATCTCTCTCACTTTCTCCCCCTCTCTCTCTCTATCTCTCTCACTTTCTCCCTCTCTCTCTGTCTATCTCTCTCACTTTCTCCCTCTCTCTCTCTCTATCTCTCTCACTTTCTCTCTCTCTCTACCTCTCTCACTTTCTCCCTCTCTTTCTCTATCTCACTTTCTCCCTCTCTCTCTCTCTCTATCTCTCTCACTTTCTCCTTCTCTCTCTCTATCTCTCTCACTTTCTCCCTCTCTCTCTCTCTCTATCTCTCTCACTTTCTCCCTCTCTCTCTCTGTCTATCTCCCTCACTTTCTCCCTCTCTCTCTGTCTATCTCTCTCACTTTCTCCCTCTCTCTCTCTATCTCTCTCACTTTCTCTCTCTCTCTCACTTTCTCCCTCTCTCTCTCTGTCTATCTCCCTCACTTTCTCCCTCTCTCTCTGTCTATCTCTCTCACTTTCTCCCCCTCTCTCTCTCTCTATCTCTCTCACTTTCTCTCTATCTCTATCTCTCTCACTTTCTCCCTCTCTCTCTATCTCTCTCACTTTCTCCCTCTCTCTCTCTCTATCTCTCTCACTTTCTCCCTCTCTCTCTCTCTATCTCTCTCACTTTCTCCCTCTCTCTCTATCTCTCTCACTTTCTCCCTCTCTCTCTCTATCTCTCTCACTTTCTCCCTCTCTCTCTCTATCTCTCTCACTTTCTCCCTCTCTCTCTCTATCTCTCTCACTTTCTCCCTCTCTCTCTCTATCTCTCTCACTTTCTCCCTCTCTCTCTCTATCTCTCTCACTTTCTCCCTCTCTCTCTATCTCTCTCACTTTCTCCCTCTCTCTCTCTCTATCTCTCTCACTTTCTCCCTCTCTCTCTATCTCTCTCACTTTCTCCCTCTCTCTCTCTATCTCTCTCACTTTCTCCCTCTCTCTCTATCTCTCTCACTTTCTCCCTCTCTCTCTCTATCTCTCCCACTTTACCCTTCTCTCTTTATCTCTCTCTTACTCTCTCTAGTTAATAATTAAAAGAAAGAATGATCAATAACATAAAATAGCACCCATAATAAATTGGACGTAACATACTAAATGCCCTTTAATAAAGTCCCTCTTTATGCAGACCGTGATCCCTTAAAAGCGTTAATAAAAAAAACAAAGCAGGGTTTATCCGTAGCATCTTGACCAAAGCACACGAGATGC
This sequence comes from Anisus vortex, assembly GCA_949126835.1. Classification (NCBI taxonomy): domain Eukaryota; kingdom Metazoa; phylum Mollusca; class Gastropoda; family Planorbidae; genus Anisus; species Anisus vortex. Next base: position 47,380,533 of record OX421494.1, on the reverse strand, counting down.
TTATGTGGCTATCACAACGCAAAAATGGATTTCGGGGCACTTTGCCGTAGAGATCGCCCAACCTCTTTCTAAGACTAAGCCCATCTTGGAACAACTTCTCTTTTCATACACTTCTTCGTATTACTGTGGAGACCCCGTTAGGACCGAGTCCACAATTTAACTATACATAAAAAAAAACATCACAAACAACAATTATAAACTGATGACAGAGTTTATTGGTTTTGATATTAATTTTTGTTTTGTTCTGCATTGAGATTTGTTATGGACAGTGATGATACAAAGTGTGGCTAGCCCGGTGTCCATTCACACAAACTTTGTCCTATTGAGACTATATTGTTGATACGTGAAGGTGATAGCTTTAAGCCGGTAATTCTTTTTTGTTTGTTACAATATTGTTCATCCAGCCTCCCTATGTACCATCTCTTACTTACTCTATCTTTCTTTCTTTCTCTCCCTATCTCTGTCTCTCCCCCCCCCCCCGACTCTCTCTCTCTCACACTTTCTCTCTCTCTCTCTCTCTTTCTCTACAAATCACTACGTTTTTCACTTTTCATTCATAAACTTCTCTCTAGCCACTTTCTCTCTTTCAATTATCTTTCTGCACCTTCTATCTCTCTCACTTTCTCTCTCTCTCTCTCTCTATCTCTCTCACTTTCTCCCTCTCTCTTTATTTATCTCTCTCACTTTCTCCCTCTATCTCTATCTGTCTCACTTTCTCCCTCTCTCTCTCTATCTCTCTCACTTTCTCTCTCTCTATCTCTCTCACTTTCTCCCTCTCGCTCTCTCTCTATCTCTCTCACTTTCTCCCTCTCTCTCTATCTCTCTCACTTTCTCTCTCTCTCTATCTCTCTCACTTTCTCCCTCTCTCTCTCTCGATCTCTCTCACTTTCTACCCCCCTCTCTCTCTATCTCTCTCACTTTCTCCCCCTCTCTCTCTCTATCTCTCTCACTTTCTCCCTCTCTCTCTGTCTATCTCTCTCACTTTCTCCCTCTCTCTCTCTCTATCTCTCTCACTTTCTCTCTCTCTCTACCTCTCTCACTTTCTCCCTCTCTTTCTCTATCTCACTTTCTCCCTCTCTCTCTCTCTCTATCTCTCTCACTTTCTCCTTCTCTCTCTCTATCTCTCTCACTTTCTCCCTCTCTCTCTCTCTCTATCTCTCTCACTTTCTCCCTCTCTCTCTCTGTCTATCTCCCTCACTTTCTCCCTCTCTCTCTGTCTATCTCTCTCACTTTCTCCCTCTCTCTCTCTATCTCTCTCACTTTCTCTCTCTCTCTCACTTTCTCCCTCTCTCTCTCTGTCTATCTCCCTCACTTTCTCCCTCTCTCTCTGTCTATCTCTCTCACTTTCTCCCCCTCTCTCTCTCTCTATCTCTCTCACTTTCTCTCTATCTCTATCTCTCTCACTTTCTCCCTCTCTCTCTATCTCTCTCACTTTCTCCCTCTCTCTCTCTCTATCTCTCTCACTTTCTCCCTCTCTCTCTCTCTATCTCTCTCACTTTCTCCCTCTCTCTCTCTCTATCTCTCTCACTTTCTCCCTCTCTCTCTATATCTCTCTCACTTTCTCCCTCTCTCTCTCTCTATCTCTCTCACTTTCTCCCTCTCTCTCTCTATCTCTCTCACTTTCTCCCTCTCTCTCTCTCTCTCTATCTCTCTCACTTTCTCCCTCTCTCTCTATCTCTCTCACTTTCTCCCTCTCTCTCTCTCTATCTCTCTCACTTTCTCCCTCTCTCTCTATCTCTCTCACTTTCTCCCTCTCTCTCTCTATCTCTCTCACTTTCTCCCTCTCTCTCTCTATCTCTCTCACTTTCTCCCTCTCTCTCTCTATCTCTCTCACTTTCTCCCTCTCTCTCTCTATCTCTCTCACTTTCTCCCTCTCTCTCTCTATCTCTCTCACTTTCTCCCTCTCTCTCTATCTCTCTCACTTTCTCCCTCTCTCTCTCTCTATCTCTCTCACTTTCTCCCTCTCTCTCTATCTCTCTCACTTTCTCCCTCTCTCTCTCTCTATCTCTCTCACTTTCTCCCTCTCTCTCTATCTCTCTCACTTTCTCCCTCTCTCTCTCTATCTCTCTCACTTTCTCCCTCTCTCTCTCTATCTCTCTCACTTTCTCCCTCTCTCTCTCTATCTCTCTCACTTTCTCCCTCTCTCTCTCTCTATCTCTCTCACTTTCTCCCTCTCTCTCTATCTCTCTCACTTTCTCCCTCTCTCTCTCTATCTCTCTCACTTTCTCCCTCTCTCTCTCTATCTCTCTCACTTTCTCCCTCTCTCTCTATCTCTCTCACTTTCTCCCTCTCTCTCTCTATCTCTCCCACTTTACCCTTCTCTCTTTATCTCTCTCTTACTCTCTCTAGTTAATAATTAAAAGAAAGAATGATCAATAACATAAAATAGCACCCATAATAAATTGGACGTAACATACTAAATGCCCTTTAATAAAGTCCCTCTTTATGCAGACCGTGATCCCTTAAAAGCGTTAATAAAAAAAACAAAGCAGGGTTTATCCGTAGCATCTTGACCAAAGCACACGAGATGCTTATGTGGCTATCACAACGCAAAAATGGATTTCGGGGCACTTTGCCGTAGAGATCGCCCAACCTCTTTCTAAGACTAAGCCCATCTTGGAACAACTTCTCTTTTCATACACTTCTTCGTATTACTGTGGAGACCCCGTTAGGACCGAGTCCACAATTTAACTATACATAAAAAAAAACATCACAAACAACAATTATAAACTGATGACAGAGTTTATTGGTTTTGATATTAATTTTTGTTTTGTTCTGCATTGAGATTTGTTATGGACAGTGATGATACAAAGTGTGGCTAGCCCGGTGTCCATTCACACAAACTTTGTCCTATTGAGACTATATTGTTGATACGTGAAGGTGATAGCTTTAAGCCGGTAATTCTTTTTTGTTTGTTACAATATTGTTCATCCAGCCTCCCTATGTACCATCTCTTACTTACTCTATCTTTCTTTCTTTCTCTCCCTATCTCTGTCTCTCCCCCCCCCCCGACTCTCTCTCTCTCACACTTTCTCTCTCTCTCTCTCTCTTTCTCTACAAATCACTACGTTTTTCACTTTTCATTCATAAACTTCTCTCTAGCCACTTTCTCTCTTTCAATTATCTTTCTGCACCTTCTATCTCTCTCACTTTCTCTCTCTCTCTCTCTCTATCTCTCTCACTTTCTCCCTCTCTCTTTATTTATCTCTCTCACTTTCTCCCTCTATCTCTATCTGTCTCACTTTCTCCCTCTCTCTCTCTATCTCTCTCACTTTCTCTCTCTCTATCTCTCTCACTTTCTCCCTCTCGCTCTCTCTCTATCTCTCTCACTTTCTCCCTCTCTCTCTATCTCTCTCACTTTCTCTCTCTCTCTATCTCTCTCACTTTCTCCCTCTCTCTCTCTCGATCTCTCTCACTTTCTACCCCCCTCTCTCTCTATCTCTCTCACTTTCTCCCCCTCTCTCTCTCTATCTCTCTCACTTTCTCCCTCTCTCTCTGTCTATCTCTCTCACTTTCTCCCTCTCTCTCTCTCTATCTCTCTCACTTTCTCTCTCTCTCTACCTCTCTCACTTTCTCCCTCTCTTTCTCTATCTCACTTTCTCCCTCTCTCTCTCTCTCTATCTCTCTCACTTTCTCCTTCTCTCTCTCTATCTCTCTCACTTTCTCCCTCTCTCTCTCTCTCTATCTCTCTCACTTTCTCCCTCTCTCTCTCTGTCTATCTCCCTCACTTTCTCCCTCTCTCTCTGTCTATCTCTCTCACTTTCTCCCTCTCTCTCTCTATCTCTCTCACTTTCTCTCTCTCTCTCACTTTCTCCCTCTCTCTCTCTGTCTATCTCCCTCACTTTCTCCCTCTCTCTCTGTCTATCTCTCTCACTTTCTCCCCCTCTCTCTCTCTCTATCTCTCTCACTTTCTCTCTATCTCTATCTCTCTCACTTTCTCCCTCTCTCTCTATCTCTCTCACTTTCTCCCTCTCTCTCTCTCTATCTCTCTCACTTTCTCCCTCTCTCTCTCTCTATCTCTCTCACTTTCTCCCTCTCTCTCTCTCTATCTCTCTCACTTTCTCCCTCTCTCTCTATATCTCTCTCACTTTCTCCCTCTCTCTCTCTCTATCTCTCTCACTTTCTCCCTCTCTCTCTCTATCTCTCTCACTTTCTCCCTCTCTCTCTCTCTCTCTATCTCTCTCACTTTCTCCCTCTCTCTCTATCTCTCTCACTTTCTCCCTCTCTCTCTCTCTATCTCTCTCACTTTCTCCCTCTCTCTCTATCTCTCTCACTTTCTCCCTCTCTCTCTCTATCTCTCTCACTTTCTCCCTCTCTCTCTCTATCTCTCTCACTTTCTCCCTCTCTCTCTCTATCTCTCTCACTTTCTCCCTCTCTCTCTCTATCTCTCTCACTTTCTCCCTCTCTCTCTCTATCTCTCTCACTTTCTCCCTCTCTCTCTATCTCTCTCACTTTCTCCCTCTCTCTCTCTCTATCTCTCTCACTTTCTCCCTCTCTCTCTATCTCTCTCACTTTCTCCCTCTCTCTCTCTCTATCTCTCTCACTTTCTCCCTCTCTCTCTATCTCTCTCACTTTCTCCCTCTCTCTCTCTATCTCTCTCACTTTCTCCCTCTCTCTCTCTATCTCTCTCACTTTCTCCCTCTCTCTCTCTATCTCTCTCACTTTCTCCCTCTCTCTCTCTCTATCTCTCTCACTTTCTCCCTCTCTCTCTATCTCTCTCACTTTCTCCCTCTCTCTCTCTATCTCTCTCACTTTCTCCCTCTCTCTCTCTATCTCTCTCACTTTCTCCCTCTCTCTCTATCTCTCTCACTTTCTCCCTCTCTCTCTCTATCTCTCCCACTTTACCCTTCTCTCTTTATCTCTCTCTTACTCTCTCTAGTTAATAATTAAAAGAAAGAATGATCAATAACATAAAATAGCACCCATAATAAATTGGACGTAACATACTAAATGCCCTTTAATAAAGTCCCTCTTTATGCAGACCGTGATCCCTTAAAAGCGTTAATAAAAAAAACAAAGCAGGGTTTATCCGTAGCATCTTGACCAAAGCACACGAGATGCTTATGTGGCTATCACAACGCAAAAATGGATTTCGGGGCACTTTGCCGTAGAGATCGCCCAACCTCTTTCTAAGACTAAGCCCATCTTGGAACAACTTCTCTTTTCATACACTTCTTCGTATTACTGTGGAGACCCCGTTAGGACCGAGTCCACAATTTAACTATACATAAAAAAAAACATCACAAACAACAATTATAAACTGATGACAGAGTGTCAGTTTAGGTTTTTAGTCCAGCCCTTCAGTGAAGATTTGAAAGCCGGCACAGTAGGGGCAATGATGGGGGCCTGGTCTAGGGTGTTCCACAGCCGAATGGCTGACGAAAATAAAGAATATTTGTAGACATCGGCGCGTGCATGTGGGACATGCAGTTTGAGTTGGTGACCTCGCGTAGAGCGGGACACCTGTTGGATGTGACCTGGCTGCGTGGTGGTTCACGATCCTGTAAATAGTGGTGACTTTGTTTACCGCTCTGCGGTGTTGTAGGGGCTCGAGTTGGAGTTTGGCCACCAAAGCAGTGGCGCTTGTTTTAAGGCCATAGTCCTGTAAGATACGACGTGCCGCTCGACGTTGGGTCAACTACATTGAAACTTAACACGCACATAAAATTCCACCTCTGATGGGTATCTTAAGTTAGAGTGAGGAAAAAATGAATCCGACTGGACGTCGTGCTGGCAACACAATCCCCTAGTGTGCTGTCACCATGAACACTCTGTCCCTGTAGATCATAGGTTCTCAACGGGGCGTTATCGCCCCCCCGGGGGCGGTGAAAAGCTTTAGAGGGGCGCTGACATTCCCGGGGGCGATTGAAATATTATTAAATATGCCTCCATAAACTACAGATATAAATTTAATAAACTACAATGAACAGAAAGCAATAGATCTAATAATTTAAAAAAAAATATATAACTATTATTATTTTTTTATTTATTGATTGAATAGTGTAATGGTTTAAAAATAGGCAAGTCTTTTTAGTTAACAAAAAGTTAACCCTTACAGTCCCGGGTGCGTATATAGCGGAACTGAAGGCAGGAAGGGTTAAATTGCCCGGCGTTGCCCGTGGATAAAAATACATAGGTCTATAGCTACAGATAAAAAAAAAGTGTAAACTACAATGCACAAAAAGCTATAATAATACTATAGGTGGGGAATCGAGCCCAGGTCGGCCCCATGGCAGTCTGAAACGCTAACCTTTCAGCTAGGGAAGAAACCTGCCAAAAGCGAGATCGCAAAAGTAAGATAATATGAGACAATACGGTCCCGTGACTTTAAATTAACCAATGGGGATCGGAATCCACACACACACACACACACACACACAGTCTACTTTAGGCCTAGATATATATATATATATAGATGTGTCACCTTACAGCCTTGCGTATGTAAATTTTATTCTTATAATAATATAGGACGCAATAATCTTCTTTATAGAAGGAGCGTCTGTAATGTATATCATATTAACCCTTACAGTCCCGGGCGCGTATATAGCGGGACTGAAGATAGAAGTAGGTCGGTACGGGAAGGGTTAAAAGATAATGACTGACACAAAACTTTTTTTTTCAAACTTCATATATTATATTTTGCCCGCCAAAAAAAAATACTTTTTTAAGACTTTCAGATTTATAGCAAAAATATTTTGGGGATATAATTTGTTGTTGTTTCCTTTCCAGACGAGTCGGTAAAATAAGAAGGAAAGTTAATGTATCACGGGAGACGATAAACTGTTATCAGCACCCATCTGGATATTTGAATCATGTGTGCCCTTATGGGAAACATTTCCCCCCCCCCCCTTTTTTCACGAGGGAAACCAACGCCTTTCCATTTTCTAATTCTGGCTGCAATAAAAAATACTGATAACAAATTATTATATTTCTCTTCATGAGTAAATGAACAACTTTTTATTATGAAAACATAAATCATAGTTTTTGTTTTGTTTTTTTAGAAAGTTCAACATGGATGCGTCGAAAACAAAAAAATTATAAAGTTTATAGTTTCCCGCTAATTGCGAAGTTAATAATGCCGAAGCTGAAAGCGAGGGACGAAGAAAATAAAATTACGGACTTGTAGAAAAGTAAACAATATTTCATTTTCAAGCATAAAGTACATATAATTTATATACGTGTGTGAGTGAGAGAGAGACAAAGAGAGAGAGAGAGAGAGAGAGTGTGTGTGTGTGCATGTGTGTGTGTGTGTGTGCATGTGTCTGTGTGTGAATCACCTGCATGTGTTTTGGGTCAGAATGTGGAAAAACAAGAAATTTAGTGTTGGGGGAAGAAACCTAAAATTGTGTCCCTTTGAAATGATTACTCGGAGGAAATTGTGAATTAGGAAAAAGAAATGAACAACATGCCTATGTAATGCGTTCCCGGTTGCTCTGCGAGTAAGAAAAGATGTAGATGTCGAGGATAAAATCATTTCCAAAAGATTGTGCCGAAAGAAAACGATTTATTTTTAAACGTCAGACGTGAAGAATCAAAATTTTGAATGTAGGATTTTATCAAATTAATTTAAACGGAAGTACATGTATGCTATGACACCTGGCCTATATAGTTTAGCTTAGTGTATGCTAGTTGTGAAATAACAAGTTTTAATTAAACTTAATTCGACTAACACATCGACTATTAATTATCGCATAGCCTACTCACTTTTGATGTTAAAAACATATTCCTCAAAAACTAATCTTGGAGCCTTTGTATATTTCTAAAAGCTTATAGATCTACTTGAATATAGCTGAAAATATTATTTAAAGTTTCTTGCCGGAAATAAACCGGAAGTACATGTAAGCATTGAAGACTCATTAATGGAGACTGAAGCAATAATCAGATTTAATTTTCTTTGGTTTCATCCCGTTACTAGGAGTACACTCATGGCTGAAGTTCTTTTTGAGCAGCTTGAAGAAATCACAAATTTAAATATGGAAATTTGGGAAATATTAGGAGTTATGAGACAACAAATGTATGCCAATGGCAATAACATTAAAGGCAAAGTAATTGGACGGGGTTAAGGAACCTCGATCGTGTTTTTGTGTGTCCAGTAAGAGGTAAACTTTACTTTTCAATATGGCTTTCTTTATCCTTTTTAAACTCAATCTAACAGTCACAACAGAAAGTAGAGATAAACACCCGGGGTCTGGAAGTGCGTCTAACCTTTTTGGCAACTTGCCTAGCGTGTCCCTTTCCCCGTACACATACAGGAAGCAGCCTGCTGTATTAACCAGGACAAGCAGAATCAATAACAAACAAACAAAAAAACGGACAGTACTAACACATTACTCAATACAGATAGAACTGGTTTCAATTTTCTCCTAGTCATCGTAGTGTCTGGCTAATTATTATTCATCGATTAGAGTCCTACTTTTTAAACAAATCTGAAGGGAAAGTTTTACAAATTGGGTAGAAAAGGCGGTAAATAATTAAGTCAAAATTAGGGTAATGATTTAAACAACCAGGACCAATAAGGTATTGTAGTTCTTTTTAAAAAATATATATATATTAGAATTATATCCGGAATCCCCCCGCTTTTCTACAAACTTTGAACCAAAAGTACCAGACTTATTCTGCGTATTAGCCGACGTAGCCAATCAAATTTGTGTTAGCGTGTGTTTAAACGTCCTTGAACTTCTGGTAGAAAAGAGGGGTAAAGGGTAATCACCCTGGAAAAAAAGCCAGGTATTGCATCAAAATTTAATACTGAAAGCTAGATCAATTCTTTTTTTTTTTTTTCAATGTTTTTAATTTTTTTTATAAAGTTTTCGTTTTTGCAATAAAGTTCAAACAAAATCCGGGTTATCCAATAGGCAGAGTTTGGCATGGACAAGTAAGTGGGCGTCCTTGTCATTTATGGGGACCTTTTCGTTTAATTACCGTAAAGCCTCCATTTATAACCAACTAATAATATGGAAAACGTCTTTTGTTTTGTTAAAGCCAAGCCTCTTAGGGTTCGAAAAGATATAAATGTGAGTAGGGTTGGATTCACCCATAGATTTACGCTAATTATGCTGAAGGTCTGGGGCCACCGAATGCTAGGGGACCTAGTCTATAGTCTAGCCCCCACAAAGAATAGTTTTTGTTTCCCGGTTAACAATAGCGACCTCCGTTCTATTACAAACTATTTAATAGTATTTTACAATTAGCCCCGTTGTTAAGGTTTAAGCCAATCCCATGGTCAGATTAGAACGTGTTTCCCGAATTTCAAAAACATGTTTATAGTTAAAACATATACATACAGTCTTTCAATCTATTAATATATTTTATTATGACATACTATTATACTATGTTGACTATATTGATTATAATTTATTAAAAACATCGTATTTTGTGTAATAGACTATTCATTACCATTTATATCACTACTGATTATTTTCTTTTGTCTTTTGTATTGTCGTTTAATTAACACTTCCATGCCGTGGCGTATTTAGGCATGTTCCATTGGAACAGGGCCCCCCTGTTTTTTTAGTGACATCACCATTCTTTCGTTAAAAATGTAAAATAAAATTAATTTATTCCCTTTTACTTTTAAGCGCTCGAGTCCATCCAAGCTAAGCACAACATAAAATTAATTTATGAATTTATGATTTTACAGAATGTAACATGAAGTAACGGTACTTTTCAGAGGTATGTGGAAGGCAGGGCGAGGCCACGAGGGGCCCCCAGATAAATTTGGGAACAGGGCCCCCACAATCCTAAATACGGCCCCGCTTCCGTGCCTTTTTCTTCCACTACTCGTGTGATTGTGAGGTTTGTTGAAATAATCTAGGGCCTCACTACGTGTACATCCGACCCTGAACGTAAGCTTACTTAATGCATTTGCAATATTAAATTATTTTGTATTATTAAATCTTGTAGCCTATCTATTATATAATAATAGTGTGCCAAATTATTATTTCTAATTCATTATTCATTTAGCTTGCAACAGCTTAAAAATCATCCTGCTCTAGCAGCCATGTTTTTTGTTGTGGAAGAAACCTGGATAGGCTTTTAAGTGAGGGGGTCTACCGCGTACCATTGAATATCGCTCTGCGTGCCACGCGTTCCGTAGGATGCCATCCAGTCAATGATATCGTAATTTAATTAGTGGAATAACCTACTTTTTTGGAAAGTGTTGGGGGGGGGGGGATAAATTAGTTGTATTTTTTTTTAAATAAAATATTACTTCAAAAGTACATTGGTTATGTTATTATAAACACATTATTGGTTTCAATTCATTCCAGAATGTACCTTTTTGTGTGGAGTCACGTTGTGTACGGATATAATATAAGGCAGAAATACGTATCCGTTAAATGGCAGTATTTACAGTAAATATTTATTGAATCTTTTCTTTCTTTTTTTTTTAAATAATAGTTAGCTAAGATTGTTGGTTAGTGGGGGGTGGAAACAAGATGTAGCACTGGTTAGTTGTCGTCTGAATATTGCCTTTACTTTTGCCTACAGTCTGTTGGAGCCAACCAAAAATAATTATGTTATACTTTGTTAAAAAAGAAAAATACAAAATACTCAATCGGCTACAGCTTTTAACTCTACAAAATTGTGCATCACGTTTTTTTTTTAATACTAAAAAAAAGTAATTACTTAAGAGGATGGGGCAATAGGGCAAGGGCAAGGACGACTTGCAGACGTGAGTTTTTACACACACAAACTCTAACCCTACCTTCTAAATGAAGAGTTTAGTGCATTTCGTTTCCAGTAGCTGGCTTTCACTCTGAATTGTGAAGCGCCAGAAGAGATAGACGAATTCGCTTCATCTTGTCAGCATCGTCAATAAGAAGGGTGGAACCGACGCCAATGTGAGGGCAAGGGTTTGCAAGGCCAGGAGAGCCTTCCCCCAACCTAAAAGAACATCTGGAGCTCAAGAGATATGTCCCAGAAAACGAAGATTCAAGATCTTCAACTCAAACGTGAAGTCTTGTCTTACTCTATGGCGCTGAAACGTGGAGGACCACAGCTACTAACACCAAGAAGATCCAGACTTTCGTAAACTCATGTCTCATGAGAATTTTGTAGATACGCTGGCCAGACATTATCAGTAACGATGAGCTCTGGAGTCACACGGGTCAACAGGCAGCCGATCTGGAGATCATGCAAAAAAGATGGAGATGGTTGGGGCACACACTATGAAAAACGGTTTCTAACATCACCAGACAGTCCTTATCATCGAACCTCAAGGGAAGATGAAGAGAGGCCTACCCCGAAACAACTGGCACCGTGACATGGATGCCGACGTCAAGAGAACAGGTCACTCTTGGGAACAGTTGAAAAGATTCGCTCAGGACCGGGATGGATGACGAGCCCTTGTTGGTGGCCTATGTTCCGAGAGGGTTAGTAGGCGTAAGTAAGTAAGTATTTCGTTTGGATTAAAAAAAAAAAACAGTTTCTATTTCCTGTTGTTCTTTTGTTGCTGTGTTTTTTAAAACCAGGAATGAGAAATGTAGCAGACTACAAAGACCAGAACCAGACAGCCACGAGATAGTATTATAATGGCATTGTCCTCAGAGCCTTTACAAGCTTATGTAGCACCCCAGGGCAAAAGTTTCAGCGCCGGCCCCTTGCATACTGTAACTGATTGTTTAGTGCTATATTTGCTATATTTAGACTACATTTGCCGCCCCCTGGAAGTGTCGCCCCCGGGCATATGCCCCCCTGCCCCTCTCCTTCCGTGTGAGGGCACTGATTGTCCTTAAATCTAAAAAAGTGAGAATTTCGGTTCTGGTGAAAACTGACGTCATTGAGGGCTCCGCGGCTGTGGTCTATATGGGGCATGGTGGCCGAGCGGCAGCGCGCACGACTGGTGTACCGAAGGTCCTTGGTTCGAATCCTGACTAAAGCTAGGATTTATTCCCGGGACTGGAGGGTGTGCCTTGAGTGTAGAGTTATGTTCATGTTCCTAAAAGCACTATATTCATATTTCTAAAAACACTATGTTCATGTTCCTAAATGAACTATGTTGATGTTCCTAAATGCACAATGTTCATAATCCAAAAACACTATGTTCCTAAAAACACTACGTTCATGTTCCTAAAAACACTATGTTATGTTCCTAAAAGCACTATGTTCATGTTCCTAAAACCACTATGTTCATGTTCCTAAATACACTATGCTTATGTTCCTAAAAGCACTATGTTCATGTTCCTAAATACACTATGTTCATGTTCCTAAAAACAATATGTTCATGTTCCTAAATACACTATGTTCATGTTCCTAAAAGCACTATGTTTATGTTCCTAAATACACTATGTTCATGTTCCTAAAAGCACTATGTTTATGTTCCTAAATACACTATGTTCATGTTCCTAAAACCACTATGTTCATGTTCCTAAATACACTATGCTTATGTTCCTAAAAGCACTATGTTCATGTTCCTAAATACACTATGTTCATGTTCCTAAAAACAATATGTTCATGTTCCTAAATACACTATGTTCATGTTCCTAAAAGCACTATGTTTATGTTCCTAAATACACTATGTTCATAATCCTAAAAGCACTATGTTCATGTCCCTAAATACACTATGTTCATGTTCCTAAAAACAATATGTCAAAATTCCTAAAAACACTATGTTGATATCCCTTAAAAGTACTAGATGTCTATGTCAATGTTCACAGAAGTACTTTGTGGATGTTTCACACACACACACAAAATTGTGTCCAGCCCCACAACCCCAACCCTAAAGCACCACGTCAAGCTCGAAGCAACCCGCATTACCTGCTTTCCCCCAAGACAACCCTGAAGTTGTAGGTTGCCTAGCTCAATGTTTTTTTTATTAAAGTTAAGATTGGAGATTCACAATTCCCGCAGATGTTTCCTAGCATGCAAAACAACCTTGACAGGATGACAGGAGCTCCACTTTCACGTACGTGACTGGTGTCAAAAATCTACCCATATCTATGAAATGATAAAAACAGAAATACCCTATTCCAGAATGGGACAAGTACACTGTCTTTGTCACATGTAATGTGACTGGGGTATTAAATTGACTTATATATGATGAAACTAATAAAACGGATATAGAATGACCCCCATCTTAGTTCCTGATTCGGTTCAATGTGACCCGCGAGCAGGTCAAACGCATAAATAGCGCATGCGTCGACCGATTCTGGTAAAGTCTGAAAGATAGATCAGCGTTTACGGGGCAAAGGTCAGTCAGGTGGGTCAAGTTTGAGCACCCCACGGGGAAATGCACACACACACACGAACTGACACACACGCTTGCTCACACGTAAATATTTTCTAAATATAAATACGCTCACATCAAAACAAGCGCGCTCACAAACTAGTGCACGGATACACCAGTTACCAAGTGTGCGACCTGTTGTGAGGGGGTGGGGGTGGCGATGATGACGAAGCGGAGGGGCGTAGTGGTGGGGGAGGGAGGGAGTAGGGGAGGGAGGGAGGGAGGGTTTATGCCTGTGGTCTTGTTAGATAAAAAAAATCCTCCCCTATATCAGAGATCCCAGGGAAGAACATCAGTTCTACGGACAGACATGTGATGATGTTCCACTAGTTCCAGTCAGGACCTTCCATCCCCTTCGCTGTATTCCAAAGACTCGGTAAACAAGTCTGACCTCCTCCCAGCCCCTCACCCCTCCTCCTACTCCTAAACATACCCTCGCCAACCTCCTTGATGTCTTTAGAAGATGTTACTCGTATTGTTTCTTTATATATATATATATATTTAAAAAAGAGGGAACAAAAATCTAAACATATAACATGAGACTTTTAGAAAACAAAGACTTTAAAACTTTAATCCAGTTTTTTTTTTTTTTGTGATAGCTGGTGGTGGATAGTGAGACGAGAGCGAGGGACTATTGTTTCAAATTTTTGGATACGCAAAACAAAAGAAAACAACAACAACAGCAAAAGGGTAACTAAGGAGATTCAAGGGAGACCACAAGATGTGGCCCACCCCAGCAGCAGGCAAATGAATATATATCTTTTTTAGGCCTGCAGAAAGAGATTTTTGAAATAGAAATATAAATAAATGGTAGCTTAAATACTACGAAACAAAAAAAAAAAGATAAAACTTTTTCTTGTAGAATAGAAAGAACTGAAACTTCGTGGGGGTTCGTGGTAGATTATATTGTTTGTTTGTTTGTTTTTTGTTGTTTTTTTTACTTTTGCAGAGTCGCCTTGCATTTTAGCCTAAACAATACTGCTAGCTGTTTGGAATTCTTAAACATTAAAGACACACAATGAATACCAATTTTGTAAAAAAAAAAAAAAAAAAAAAAAAAAAAAAAAAAAAAAAAAAAAAAAAAGGGACATCTAGTTTTTAAATCAGTGAATCGTATCAAATCTGTTACAAAATAAGAAATGAACACACATCATATAATTTTTTTAACAAAAACTAAAAATTTTGTTATATTTTGAAATAGCCTATAAGCATTTAAGTTTCATAGGCCTTTTTCGGAAAGAAAATAATAATAGCCTAGAGGCCTAGAGTAAAAAAGAGCAGCCTAAAATATTAATTTTAGTTAAGCTTATTTTTTAGATAAAAACCAATAACGACTTGTTATATGGCTTATCTTGAACGGCGCCTGCTCAGTGAATTGTGTTGTTAGCCACCTGCTTAATTTTTTAGCAAAGAGTAGATCTATTGGCAAATAAAAAATTGATACAAAGAAAAAATATTCTGTAGCCTACAATTAGATCTATATTTTCTTGTCCGACCTTGAAATCATCAGCATTGCTTACATTACCATGTACCAAACAAATTTCAAGAGTTTAAAAGAAAACGAAAAAAAGAAAAGGACCATTTTTTTCGAACGTATAATTGGACCAAAAAACTAGAACCGGGCATGCATTATTACTGCAGAATGTCGGGCCCATTGTAAGGAAATCATCATAAAATTACAGAGAAACAAAAAAAAAAGTTGGCATTATTGCGAGGAAGTCAAGGGGAGGTAAATGTGAGAGATAATCTACCCGAAAGGAAGTGTTTACAATTTTCCCGCTTGCAAACGTTAAGGGCAGATAAAGCTGTTGATATGTTGGATGACGCAAGTTCCTTACCTGACATTGTTCGTATCATCTACCGAGCCCACTGGCGAGATCGATAAAGGCAGTCTAGATGCTGTGAGAGTGCTAGAATATTACCCCTCTACCCTTTTCCAAAATCTTCACACACTACTAAGAAAAAAAAAAGTAGTGCAATCAAAATAGTTCCAGACATGGAATGTTTAAAAAGTCACGCAAATAAAACCAGCTAGCACTGTAACCTACAAGTATTATTTCAGGCAGCAAAAGAGACTTTCTCATGCAATGTAAACATTAGCATTGCACGAGCAGACATCTTTACATCTCTTTACACTATTCAATTCAATTCAATTTTATTCAGTCAATGCGTTTTACATCGAAAATATGTGATGTTGAATGTGACATCTACAAAAAAGAAAATTACATTACAATACTAGTAAGACACAACAATGAAAATTAATGAAAAAAAAACAAACTATTATAACAATGTACATTATGATAATATACAGAATATAAGGAAAATTATTACAATTATGATCTTATAAGACGCTTCTGTCTTGTATTATTGAACAGTTTAACTGCTTGCGGATAACAGCTGTTAACAAATCTGCTGCTACCTCTAAATGCTCGAAGGCGACGGCCATGTGGAAGAAATTCAAAATAATGTCTCGAGGGGTGGGATTTATCCTTCATAATGTTAGTCATTTTACCTGTTAAGCGCTCTTGGTATAATGTTTCTAACGACTTAAGGTTAGTGCCAATAATTTTTTCTGCATTTTTGACAACTGATTCTAGCTTGTGTAAATTAACTACAGGTAGCCTGTCGAACCAAACTTCAATAGATCTTGTCAGTATGCTTTCAATAATAGCCCTATAGAAATTAGTCATTATCACTTTATTGACCCCACAGGACTTTAGCTTTCTAAGAAAATACATTCTCTGCCTTGCTTTCTTAAGGATATCAGTGCAGTTAATATCCCATGTTAGTTCATTGGATAAGACAGTGCCAAGAAACTTACTATAGTAAGGCCCGATTCTATAATTATGACCTTTTCTGCAATGTATGATTATTTGAAGTTGTTAACTATATTGCTATATGTAGGCCTAACATTCAGGCCTACCTATAACTATTCCACACCGACATCCCATACATTGACATTAAAGGTGTGCAATGGTCTACCCACCTTAGACAAATACGCTATCCGAAGGGTCGTCCATTAATAATTATGTCAACAAAAAAGGGTGGAGGGGGGGGTGAAAAAGTTTTGACAATTGTTGACGGCTGACAGGATTCAAGAATGGTGCAATTATTCAATCAAGGATTTTTATATGGACTTGGATTTATTCCACTACCAACGATCATCAGATCATTAACTGACATAATCAATCCTGATGCCATTGTCAAAGCTCTTTACCCTGACATGAGCTGTCTTAATGCCTGTCAAGGATCTTCATCTGGACATGATCTAATCTAATGCCATTTTCAAGGATCTTTACTCTGATATGATCTGTCCTGATGCCATTGTCAAGCATTGCTATCATGACACACCTGACTGCCACACATGTATCAGATTATACAAATAAAAAAAAATAACACAAAACAATCTCTACCAGACTACCACAGCATACATCTTTCATTCTCTTAAAACACAAACACAATTTTGTGTTTAGCTTCAGGTGTTTATTTCAAAGTACCTTAACTAATTCTTTGGTCAAGCTAATTTCTTTCTCTGTAATTCACAAATGGGATACAATAAAAATTCTGGTAAAAGATTGAATTATAAATTATGAGGGATTTGCTCTTGTAAATGCATTGATTAAAAGTTGTTAAAAACAACGGACAAACTAAGGTTGTAAAATAAAATGTGTAATTACATATTATAAGCACATAAACACAACATATAATTATTAAAATAATACAATTTTTCTATATTATCATAATTTAAATATAAAGAAAATGGCCCGATAAAAACAAAAGTGATATAGATCAATAATGACTATTTCTCAGACATCTGACAGAAAGACATATTTGGAAACCAAAATAGTATTTTTTCTTTTAAAACATATAATTTTATAAAACAGTTTTTTAAAAAACTTCAATAAAAATGAATGTGTTTTTCAACAACATAAAATATGAGTAACAAAACTAAAATGTTCAGCTGTGTGGTTTTCACAAAAAATGCTTTAATCCACACCCCCAAAAATTAAATGCACAACGAAGATGATTGTTTTTAAAGTATGGTAAACCTGGCAAATGATTCAAATGACAACTAAGTTCTGTACAAACAAATTCAATTTAAAATTCTTGCACTTGTTTATTTTTTTACTCTTATTAACATTATTAATCCCAAAAAGTTTTATCTTATTGAAAGGATAACTCAGTTTTTTTTTATGATGTTCAAGTAAAAAAAAAAAAATACTACATAACTACATTTTTTTAGCAAACATCAAAGCATGATGATTCAATAATATTAACATGCTAATAATCTACCATTTATTTTTTTCTCTCTGTTATCTCAATCCTTTTAATTAAATAAAAAAAAAAAAGTTAAGTTTTACATGTAGTCAAACTAGAAAAATGTGTGAAACGTAAGCTGTATTTCTTTTAAAAGAAAATGCTCTCAAAAGCATCAACCTAATTTAATTTTGTATCTAAAAGCTATACATCCTTGTATGAGTTAAATACTAATCACAACAGGTTTTAGATATGTATATAGTATATACTCAATGTTACTGCAGAATGTTGTATTTGTATGTCATCAATGTTACTGCAGAATGTTGTATGTGCATGTCATCAATGTTACTGCAGAATGTTGTATGTGCATGTCATCAATGTTACTGCAGAATGTTGTATGTGTATGTCATCAATGTTACTGCAGAATGTTGTATGTGTATGTCATTTGTGAAAACAAATGCTTTCTAACATTTCTATTTCTAGCAATAGTAAGGCAACAACTAAAACAGGTGAGAGGCAGACAAAAAAACATAATACTTTCTGTTTATGCACACATTCTTACCACCAATAGACTGAGACATATTATTGTAATAAATTTGGTTTATCTTGGTTCCCAGTGGTACCATAAGTTGAAGGTTTATGTAGACATATGACATGGTGCAGAAACAACAAGGATGGATAAATAATAATATAGAACAATCTTCTTTTTGTGTGTGTGTGCCTTCTAATAAAAAGGAAAACAAAAATCTGGATCAAATTTTCATATGCTGTTTCCAAGGCAAAACAGTCAAAGGGAAATAATTTTAGCAATGCTACAAAAATAATGTGACTGTTTATAGACTCAACATAAAATATAGACAAATATTCAGATCACAAACTTCACAGGAAAACCAAATGAAAGGCCCAATACTGGAATATGCAGAGACAAAAGCTTTTTTTACTTGCATTTTTTATTGGGATTTCCAGAATAAAGAATGTTTTTTGTAGATTTACATAAGAACTATAGACCAAACAAACTCAGACCATTCTTGCATTTGAAAGCAGTTGACTCAATGACAAAACTATTTTAAGTATACCCAATCAAATCTTCCCACAGATTTTGTTGCATTACAAAGATTTGTAAAAAATATATTATTTTCAACCAAAACGTTTTATGATTTAATACCTCAATATTACGTACAAGAATATCACCAGTGGCATAATCTCATTTATTATTAGGAGTATTATATTATGCTCTCCATGCTTACTTCCCTTGAAAATATAAATGTAAAGAGTAAAGGTGCCAATACTACACCAATGAGTTGAAGAGGTATTTTTTTTTAATACATAAATTATGATAAATTCAGTCTTTATATATATATATACATATATATATATATATATATAGTTATATATATATATAGTTATATATATATATATATATATAGTTATATATATATATAGTTATATATATATATATATAGTTATATATATATATACATATATATTTTTTTATATATATGTTTGTGCAAATGTATCAATTTCTAAAAGCGGATTAATACTGAAAAATTAATTATGAAAAATAAAAACATATTGTTTTCTTTTTCAAACCGGTACTGTAAATATATTTTTTTTAATGAAAGACTTCATGAATGTTTTACTGGCTGGAATCAAAAAGTCAAAATAAAAATATTAATTGAAGCGAAGGCCAATAATTATAGTTACAATACATTTTTTATCAGCAAATATATATCACACGTTTTCTTTGGTTGTATCAGGTGTATAAAAAATGTGTAAGTTATCTAGCTTTGAAAGACTGGATTAAATTTAAATAATGAACCTTTTTTTTAAAGCACTTTAAAAATATCTTTGGTTTCCCCCCCCCTCTTTTTTTTTTCATCAGCATTATAAAACTAGGAGGTTTTCAAAAATAGTTTAAAATGTGGTCAAGATGGAAATTTAACTTGGAAAATTTGAGAAAAGTTGACATATTTTCTTTTAGATTATCATTTAGCATGATATAGGTTCTATTAATAATGTATACATATGCTGAAAGATTTATATATATTTTCTCATTTTCAATATTCATTTAGTTATGTTCACTTTCTAAAGTAATTATACTTTTAAAAATTAGGGTTTAGTAAGATATTTTTAGGTTGAAGACTTTTTTCAAAATTTCACCTATTCAAAATAAAATCTAGTTAAAAATAAATTAGTGTTGTGCTAGTCCACAACAACTTTTTAAAATGTCATGAAGAAACTATAAATAGAGCTGGGTATGAATGTATGCTCTGGTTTGATTTTAACAGTTTTGTAATAATGTAATATGCAGGCATTGTACATCATTCATATAAAGTGACCTAGTTCTACTAGTGAGCAATACCACTAAATCTACAAGTGACAAATGAGATTTGAGAAAATAAAAAATTAACAACACAGATCTTAATTCCTCCCATGTTCAGGATCTGAAATGGCTGGATCATTCAGGCATTTGGTATTCAATCCGACGGAGGGCTCTTCTTTCTTACGACTGTGGGGCCCCCTATATCCTGCTGTAGCGACCTAACTGCTGACGACAGTTTGGGCAGCTGTGGATGACATCCTTGCATCCGTTAAAGAAGAATGGTATGAGGCAGCAACCAAAAGAGAACCTGCGTAATGAAAATGTACCCTTAATTATATCCACAAAACCAGATAAAGGACAAAATAATTTCGCTCACATAAAATGAACTAAAAACTTTAGAGAAAAAAGAATTTTTTTTAATGATTTTTTGACCCTATAACTTTGGAAGTATAAGATGTTTGCTGACTTTGCATATTTTAAATTTTCTTTTACATTTATGTCCGGGTGATGTCTTTGGTACGTGAAGTTTTTGGTACTTAGGTGAATGGACCCCACGACAGTGATGTGACATCCACGATAACCCAGAGTTAAATTTGACAAAATTAGCACAAAGATTGGAGAAAAACAATAATTTACTTTTAAAATTCAATCTCTGTATCAAGCGTTCTCAAACTATTTAAAGCACATTTATTTTTCTTTCTTCTCATCTTTTATCTCGGATCACTGTACTTAACCCTTACAGTCCCGGGCGCGTATATAGCGGAACTGAAGGCAGCATAGATAGAAGTAGGTCGGTCGGTACGGGAAGGGTTAAGATACAGTAAAGGAAGGATGGAGGGGTCTCTTAGTTTGAAAGAAGTATAAACCAATTCCATTTGTAACAACCCTTATTGAGTTATTGGTTTTTCCCAGAAGCTTAAAGGCAGCCCATTCCACATACACACAAAAAATACTAGCTCAAGCAATATTGCTTATGTTATTCTAACCCATCTATCACAAATAGAAAAAAAATGAAATCAGATAAAAAAATATCTGTTCCCAGCACTGTTAAATCAGCCGTGTCTTTTCTGAACAGACACACGCTTGACCAAGTCTACCATTATGCTGACTGCAGCTATGCCTTCTCTCCCCTTCTTTTACAACCAATTGCCAAAATAAATACTTTCGCCAATGCTCGTCAGTTATTCCAACCCCAGTGTTTATACAAGCCAGTCGGTTGGGTAAAGAAGGATCTACTAAGGTGGTCTAATTTGCAGTCGACACGGATGCATCAAAATATGGTCAATACTTTATCAGTATATTGATTTTAAAAACCTAATACTAATAGCTTCATGAATGGGGCTAGAGTGGTTCATTTGGTAAGAAAAAAAGCATCTAATTTTCAACTCCAGAGGTCCAGTTGTTGATCAGAGCCAGTTGCTGTTTTTTTTCTTCCAGTCTGATGGACATCTATGATCAGCTGGATAAAATAGAAGGCAGCCAATTGTTGTGTCGGCCACACAATCTTTCGGCATATTAATTTAATTTAAACAAGGTAAAAGACTGGTTCGAACATTTTGAAAAAATATTTCCAGCCTGCTATATTACTTCATAAAATATTATATACAGTGAT
This sequence comes from Anisus vortex, assembly GCA_949126835.1. NCBI lineage: Eukaryota > Metazoa > Mollusca > Gastropoda > Planorbidae > Anisus > Anisus vortex. Next base: position 47,359,116 of record OX421494.1, on the reverse strand, counting down.
ACATATACATGTTAGCATAGTATGTTAACCCTTCCCGTACCGACCTACTTCTATCTATGCTGCCTTCAGTTCCGCTATATACGCGCCCGGGACTGTAAGGGTTAAAAAATGTGTATGTGACACTGTGAGTCAGAGCGAGTGTGCTGAACTAATGAAAAAAAACAAAATCTCTTTTGCAGTCCCATGCATATCTTGGATTCAGGGCCAGCTCGTCCATATAGGCAACACAGCCGGCTGCCTATGGTGCAAAATTAGGAGGGGGAGGGGGCGCATAACTGCGTATTTTTTTATTGGGGGGGGGAGTTAAAATATAAACTAAATTAAAGTTTAGACCTTCTGCGTGCTACTAGCATAGGCAGACGAATTACTAGGTAATGAAAGGTGAAGGGTATTTTATTTAAGTTGTCATAGAAAATAGGAAAGTATGCCCTAACACCAGGGGCGCAGCCACAGGGGGTCTAAGCCCCCCCTGGAATAAAAAAAAATCTTTTTCAACTGATTTTTTACAAAATATGTACTAAATTCGCTAAAAATTTGGTAAATCTTTGTCACGCAAAAGTTCAGCCCCCCTTGGTATTTGGTAAATTTTTGTCACGCAAAAGTTCAGCCCCCCCTGGAAAAAATTTCTGGCTTCGCCCCTGCCTAACACTACTCATTTTCTCCCTGCCGAAGGCATTTTAATGAGGGCGCATAATTTGTTTTTGCCTAGGGCGTCAACAACCCTTGAGACGTTCCTGTTTGGAATATAACATTGAATCTACACACATTTTAATTTAAATTGGGCATTAAATTATTTTTATTTTTTTTGCTGCTTGTATTAAGATAAGGTCCTGTTTCAAGCGCTTTCTATGAAAAACTATAATGAAAGACTGTCAATGAATTTATGATCCTACCCTATAAAGAACAGAATACAGCAAATAACCCAGGCGAATGTCCCGGTCTCGTAGTAGATGCTCGTCACCACCTCTGCACGGCAGTGTGGACAAATCATGTGCACGGGCATGTCCCGAAAGGTCTGTATGACGGTGACCATAGGCTGGGAAACAACAACCGCGGTGCCCTGCCCGTAGTTGGCCTGCACACCGTAAGGCGAGGCGTAGGCCATCCCCTGCTGAGGGGGCTGGCCGTAACCTGGTAGATGAAACATTTCAATAACAAAAAAGATAAGAGTCTTTATAAATAAATTTGCATCACATGTAAATTATTCATTGGAGTGTGTGAAAAGCTTTTTACTTTCTTAGTCATCTTAGTATAAAAAAACACATATAAAACTAAAAGAAAATTTTACATTAAAAATAATTACTAACAACACCTGAGAAACCGAGATCCATTAACTTTACATACGATAGGTCAATTAGACTCTTTCAAAATCTTTTACATTTATTAAGGTGGTTGGTTCAATAGGGCTTTTATATTTCTATGCCTAAAGGAGTTTTAAATTCATATGGGTCTTAAAATTTGAAGAAATGGATAAATAAGTGCAATAAAAAATATTATAACTTTCAGTCAAATTGAATAGAGAGTTGAGTTTTCAAAAGCTGTTGCTTTTAAGTAAAAAAATTTTTACAAAATCAACACATGTGCATGACAATGTTTATGTGCTGTTTGTAGTGCAATTAGTGTTTAAATATGTGCCACAGTTTAAACTATATTATTAAAAGAAAACAGTTAGTTCAAAATAAACTAAATAGTTCAAAACTAAACAGTTCACTCTAATAAAAAATACAGTATGTCAATGTAAACTAAATAGTTCAAAACTAAACAGTTCAAACTCTAAACTGCGGTAAGTAGATTATTTTAATGTAAACTAAAAAGCTCTGAGATGTTTTCAATTTTTTTTTTCTAAAATTGTATATTAAATATTAATATATTAATCTGTGAATAAGATTGGTTAGTAATTGAACAATCTAATTTAACTGCACCACTATGCAATAGCTTACATTGTCTAACAATATACACACATTTATAACCCTGAGACGTCTAAAGAAAAATCAACATTTGATGCATGTACAAACACAAATGAAACACAAAAAAACAACAACAAGTGTATTATACAATTTATGGTTAAAATCAAAGCCAGGTGAATTTTGAAAATCTTCAACCTCATGCGAACGAGGTATGATTTGACCAAAGCTTCTGAAAACAAATTAATACCCAATCATTTACTATATTAAAATATCCTTTAGGCAACAGCCAACCCCTCGCCCCTTGTTTTAAAACAGCTGTACAGTAGTACCTCGGGTTACAAATTTAATTCGTAACTTGAAACGTTCGAAACCTGAAACATTGAGATCAATGAAATAAAGACAATCCGTTTCAAGATGAAAGAATATTTTTCTTTTTTTTAATTAAAATCTGGTAGTTCACCTGACAAAACGCAAAGACTACTACGGATTAAATAAAGAAAACACCAATTAAATTAAATGTAAAATTTAAAAAAGATTTAGTTTATCTTTCTTACCAAAAAAAATGATTATAGGAAATTTGTCTCTTTCTTTGCATTTCTGAAATTATTGGTTTCACTGCTTCTTGGCAGATGTCTGGAAATCTTTCTGCACCAAGAAACTGTTAAAGGGAATTTGTCACTTCCTTTTGCCAGAGAATATTATTAATGTGGTTATGTGGGTATTCACATTATCATTCATCAGATTTACTGTTAACAACAAGTTTGTTTGAATGATGGTTCACAATGAAGTCTTTGACGTCTGCCCACTTGCTGTAAATGTCTTTAATCCTGGCAGATGAAACAGTTACTGGCTCCTCAACAACGGATGACTGCTTTTTCTTTACCTGTTAATTGTGACGATAGAACTGCGTGGCATTCGTTTGTACTGTATGCGATCGTCTGTCTCCAAAGTTAGATCTTGCTCTCTCTCTCTCTCAAATTCACTGTCACTGTTCATTACTGAGACAAATAAATTTCCAAATTTTTGTTCGTAACATGAATCCTTTGTAACTTGGGGCGTTCATAACTTGAGGCGCCACTGTGTTTTAAAAAACCTTGAACAATGATACCTAGTTACCTACAACCCCTGCCGAACCAACACTGTAAGTAATGGGAGTCCCCGACCTTAGTTTAATAAAACCCTGGCAAGAATTTTAGCTACTAGACTAATTACAAACATAGATAGTTAAGATAGTCTAAGAAACACAAATAGTATCACAACCACATTCCCACAAACATGGATTATATCACAAAAATGGATTATATCACAAACATGGATTGTCCCACAAACATGAATTCTCCCACAAATATGGACCGTCTTTAAAATAAGGACAGTCTTACAACACTGATATTCTCACAAACTCAAACCCACTTAGGATGATTTGGTTCATTTATGTTAAATAAGCTGAGTCTTGTTTTTCTTTAATAGAATATATGATAAGTACTATGTGAAGTGCAAAATGAGGGGCCGTCACTCTAAGTAGTGCTAAGTGGAAAACAAGGGGACATAACCCAATGGAAGGAGACAAAAAAGACTAGATCTATAGTAAAATAATTTTGCATATCTGGATTAATGAGTGCAAGGTTTAATTCAGCTCGGTATGCAGAAATTTTTACAAATTGAGCCGATTAGTAAATAAATACATCATGGATTTCAGCCTGTAAAAAAAAAATTTACTCCAAAACATTTTTTTTCCTTCAATAACAAAACCTGATATTGTTCTGTTTTTATTCTACATGAATCAGAGTGAATAAGATAGTGAAGCATGCCCATGTAAAAATAAATTGCTACACAACAAGCGGACCATATAATATAAAACATTTGTTAGAAAAATATTTTGTTAAAATTCTAAAGCTTGTTAAAAAGTATGAAAGCTATTCATTTGGGAAATTTAAACAACTTTCTATCAACTATATGAAATAAGTATTCCATTATTTTCTTGCTTAAAAGTAAATTTAAAAACAAGCAGGTAAATACTAAATTGGTGAATAAGGGACACAACTGGACAAATGACACAACAACAATTCAAGCCTTCCTAATTTGTTGGAAACATAACACAGAAAAAAACTTTTGGCTACTCTAAATAGTGGGGGCAGGGAGGGGTTAAGTGCACACATTTACGTCACATTGGATACCTGGCCAGGCATAACAAGGTTGTTGATTGGGCTGCATTTGAGGCGACATAGCTGTAGATTTTTCATCACACAGTTATCTTCTCTTGATCCATACATTTTTTTTGGCTTTGCTATTACTTAAACCAGTCTAAGACACTCACATAACATCTTTAGTAAAGTTAGCCTTAGATTTAAACTACAGTAATTATATTCACTACTTTCTTAGATTAAACTAATTATATTCAATACTATCTTAGATTTAAATTATGATAATTATATTCAATACTATCTGAGATTTAAACTACAGTAATTATATTCACTACTTTCTTAGATTAAACTCATTATATTAAATACTCTCTTAGATTTAAATTATGATAATTATATTCAATACTATCTGAGATTTAAACTACAGTAATTATATTCACTACTTTCTTAGATTAAACTAATTATATTCAATACTATCTGAGATTTAAATTATGATAATTATATTCAATACTATCTGAGATTTAAACTACAGTAATTATATTCACTACTTTATTAGATTAAACTAATTATATTCAATACTATCTTAGATTTAAATTAATTATATTTAATTCCATCTTAGATTTAAATTATTATATTAAATTCTATCTTAAATTTAATTGAATTATAATCCATGCTATCTTACATTTAAATTAATTATATTCAATTCTATCGTAGATTTAAACCAATTATATTCAATACTCAAAAAGTAAATGGAAAACCTTTAAATTTAAACAAAACTTTTTGCAGCATAAAAAAAAGGGACTGCTCATGAAATAAACTGATGCTAATTATTGCTTATTTTCGCTTCTAATGTTAAAAGTAACCACTTTTTTAATTGACTTAACTATCTACCTTGGGGGTAGGCTGGTGGCATAGGGTAACCTTTATCATGGCCAATGAAAGGTGACGAAGTAACACACACACAATGGAAGATTTTTAAAAAAAAATGTGAACAAATTAAATTAAAACTGTTCATTTTCTACACTGCATAATATGGATTTAAGCAAAATATCAAATTTCTTTATATATTTATTATACTACTAGAGGTGAACAAAAATGAAGACCAAACAGGAAAAAAACGGCAGAGTCACACTTTTGTAGTTTAGAGTTATTCCACTTTTAACAAAGGACTTTGCCCCTTTTTTTCCATTGTAAATGGTGTTTTCTTTTCTAATTTTCCTATGGTTATTGCCATTTTTGTCACTTGAAAAGTAGTTCAGTACATACTTTGTATGACTACATATAATATATGATGGGGCCATAACTAAAAATTTTTACAAAATGTGATTGTTCTGCTTTTTCCTGTGTGGTGTTCAAATATTTTCCAATGTCGTTTTAAAATCTAATAAAATAGTAAATATTTTTGTGAAACTTATTAAATAAAAACCAAAAGAAGAAATATATCTGTAACAATATAATGAATTATATAAACATCAAAAATATTGAATGTAAAATACCTGGAGGATAACTTTGACCTGGAGGATATCCTTGACCTGGAGGATAACCTTGACCTGGAGCATAACCTTGAGCTGGAGGATAACCTAATGGTGAAAGAAAGAAATTTTTTCCAATTAACTTTTGCCTTGTGGGTTGTAGGTATTGTATTTCCTTAAATAATTAATATACAACTCTTTGAAAAAATAAAAAAACTTGCTAGAACCGAATTAAAAAAAACTGTCTTTTTCATAAGTAAACTATCCCGTCTGACCAAGTTGATCCATGGGACCGGTGAAGCAGCGTTTTGTTTCTGTGATCCCTGCATACTAGGAGATTGTGTGGCCAGCACAATGCCCAGCCGCCTTAACCACACCCCAAGCAAAGTCAGGTACCCATCAGAGCTGGGCATACTCATGGACACCCTCCAGACCGGGGAACAAGTTCTAGCCTTAAGCAGGATTGGAGCCCAGGACCGTTGGTGCGCCTGCCGAAAACGCTGCAGCTCTGCCACTGTTCTCCTTGCCTTGTTTGTATCAAATTGAAAACGGCCTTGACCTAAAGCGTTCATTATCATTGTAAGTAAGGGTCATTTTACCCTTTCGTTTCCATGGCAACAGTCTACAGGTGGGTTGCCTGGTCTGTCTTGGATTGCTGTAACGAAGGTCCCAAGTTTGAATCCAGGATTAACTGGAGGGTTTCCATAGCATAGACAGCCGAGCATATTACTGGCAACACAATCCTCTCGCATTTCATGGCCAAGGAACGCTGCTTCACTTGCCCCATGGAGCAACACGATCTGATATGGATGCTCCGACTTACAGGTTAATTTCTATCAGTTCTTTTTCGGCGTTCTATTTGTTCCATATATAAATTTCCATTTACACATTAGACTGCCAGTCTCATCTCTCTCACAGACAGGATTGTTTTTGTTGAGACAGAGCTTTTCTTTCAAGATTCAGGCCTGTCTGTGCAGTGGGCTCTGTTTGCAAAAAGTAATCTGGATTTCTGACTCCAGTGGCACTTGGCAATGAGGCTTAGTCCGATTCGGTGCTGGTGGTCTAGCAGTCTTGGTGTGTCCTGTTCTGTATCTATAAATGTTGGTCTGCTCATATTTGGGGGTGAGGTGTTGCCTGGCTGGCTGGCGGATTGTGTCCATTTGTTGTTACATGTCATTTCTTATGCCCTTTGCCTCATTTTAATAGATATTGTGGTCATGCTGTACGGCATCTCTTCCGAGCCTGGCCAGCCCATCTGACATCCACTGAATTAATAGAGTACTCTGAAATGAGAGACTACTCAGCCTATACAATGTCTCCCTTTCAAAGTGGTCTGTGGGAGATATCAGTCCTCCCCCTCTATGCAGGATCTGCTGTCTGTGAGGATGACAATGTTGCTGGCAACTGGGGCAGACTTAATCATTTAGATTAAAACAAATCGATTGACATTGAAACAAATAAAATTAAACTTGATTACAATAAATGTTAAAATTAATAAAACTACAAGACTCTCTTTATTGACTAAACAGTTCAGTCAAAAGTTTAGTTTGTTGCGGAAAAACATTCAATATTGAGGAGGAGACAACACACACTGCTAAAAGTTTCCTAATAAATAATTCTTGGATATATTCACACTTTGCGTGTGTTTGATTTTAAACAATAACATTCTACAAACGTAAACATTTTAAAAATGTTAAAAACATTTTACTGGGGAAAGAAAGAATAGGAACCTTAATATTTATATTACAAAAAATGCCACATACCTTTCTTGTAATGAGAATAATATTGAGATATAATATTGAGATATAATATTGAGATATAATAGTGAGATATAATAGTGAGATATAATAGTGAGATATAATAGTGAGATATAATAGTGAGATATAATAGTTTACCTTCTTGGACATTTGATGAATCGTAAGGTGTCGGATACTCAGGATTGGGGGCTGTCGCAGCTGGATAACCAGGATAGGGTGGGGGTGGATTTTTCAAAGCTGTATCAGACATTTCCTGAAAAAAAAATACAACACACACAGCTTAAATAGTGATTAAAACTTGTTTTTTCTTGTAGTTAGCTCTAGGTTATTAACTACTATTCTACTACTTAATTCGTTCCTGAACTCAGTTCATAGCCTGAAATGTTTGCAAACTGAAACATTGAAATCAATGAAATAAAGAAAATATGTTTCCAGATGAAAGAATCTTTCTTTTTTTTTTTTAAATAGCATTTTATATTTTGTTTTTAACATCTGGTTGTTTGCCTAAAAATATGCAAAGAATATTGTAAACAACCAAATAAATCTAATTGTAAAAATTACAAAAATATTTAGTATATCTTCCGAGCAGCCCCACTACTGTTCTTCAAACTCATAATTAATGGGGTTAATAAGGAAAATAATGAAAGAGATAAACAGAACACAGTGCCACTGCTAAGATATCGGTGACTGCCATGTTGTAGTAAGGCTAGTAAATTTGAGGTTGTGCACACGTACAAAAACTAGACTACTAGGCTAGCACTGAGCAATGTTAGTCCTTCGATATCTTCCTTTGTACTGTAAGCAATCGGTTATCCCTAGTGTTAAACCTTGCGATCTCTCCCTCGCCTTTGTTCGTAACCCTGAGGCACTGTTCATTACAAGAGAACAAATATTTAAGTTGTTGTTCACAACCTGAATTATTTGTAGCCTGAAGCCCTCGTAACCCGAGGTACCACTCTATACTTCTGTAAACAAATTTTAACTCGGTAAAAAAAAAATACAATCAATTCATTACAGAGGGACAAAGTTGTCAATATTGTTAAGTGGCAAGAGTTGGCAACATTATATTCATTGTGTCAGACAGCAACAGAATCAGTTTACCCAATTGATTATCTTATATATTACAGATGCACCCACACTATTCAGAAGATTATTGCATTCTGTGCTTACCTGTGTTTTGAGTCAATAGTCTAAGTGGCTTTATTGATGTTAAGTTGTTAATATTCCCTGTTTGTTCGGGCAAAATGCATGCCCGAATACCAGTCTGTAAGAAAGATTTATAACTTTTTTTTATGTGCATTAGATTAATTTTGCAAAATGTAAGTTGGCTTTTATCTGATGTATTACTTTCTTCCCAAGTGAAATTTAGGCATGGAATAGGTTACATCATTTAAAACTCTTTGTCTTATCAAAATGCTGGACTGTCTTCTAATTCTAATATACTTTCAATCACTATAAAGCATTGGATGTAATAATATTCCATATAGACTATAGATATGGAAGGAGTAGATAGTAGGCCTGTCTGTAACACTTTTGTAAATAACATAGCTAATCAGACTTATACAAAATCTGTAACATTTTTATAAGTAACATTGTATGTCACATACAATAAGCTTGACATTAAGGGATAAGCTAAGAGTTCATATAATTATTATGTTAACTCCTTGAGGCCTTATCTTATCTTATAAGTTTACAAACGTTCCTTCTAGAAAGAAGATTATTACGTCCACTAGGCCCAAAACTCCTGCAGGGTGACAGGGATCCGTTGGTGGCAGCAATAGAACCCGCGACCTGTCAGTTGGTTTTTGGTTGACAGTCAAGTGAACTAACCGCTGGACCAGCCGGCTTCACTTTGAACCCAAAATCCTTTTTTTTTCTGTAGGCCCCTTTGTGCAATATACTATAAGTACCTGATTGTAAAACGCTTGCAAGTGTAAGTAAGATTCTTAGAGCAGGATAGTGGGTTTTAAGCAAAGTCAATTTTTGCACTTTCAGCACTTTTTTAAAATTATGAAATTTATCCAAAATATAACTGCAAACTAAATGCTCAACTATGCCACCACTATGAGCGCTACCATTAGTGTACTGAGTAAATTCCACAAGTAGTAGCTTTGTGATGTGTGTTCTAATATAGGCCGATTACTTATTCTATATTTTTACAATTGGATTGTCATTGGCGACATAGGGTCATTGGGTGTGCTAGGCTGAAATATTTGTCTTGTGAAACATTTTCAATTTGAAACATTTTTTTTTACCCACATACAGTAACCTACACTTACACAGTAATTTGAATTTGAGTCTAAGTTCTAAGTAATCTAAATTAAAAAGTGTAATAGATCATAGACAATATAGAATATTTAGCCTATAGACATAGGCCTATTGAACTATTCTATATTTATGTTCCTATTTAATATTGACTCAATATTGAGGGTTGTGTTAAAATATATATTATAAATTATCTATTTTAATTATTAATAATTATCTAGTTAATAGTTAGGCTATCTAGAAATAGAGTTTACCTTAGGGCCACCTTAGGCTATTCAAAGTTATTCTGTCTTATTTTTCAAACTAAGTTGATACTATTACCCTATACTTAACTATTGGCCTACTTAGCCTACTATATAACTATTTATGTGTCTTATTTTGTTAATTTCACAGTCCACAGTTGAGTTGACGATTATAAAACAATATTGATAGTCTACAGATCTATTACTATTTTATTAAGCTACTTTACAGTAGGCTTACTATATTTAAATTATTTATAGGCCTATTATAATACTATTAGCCAATACTAAAGTTATTAGTCTATTCACTATAACTTAGTATAACTATATTATATTGTTACGAAACGTAAATTCCCTACATTGTAATGTCAATAAACCAACTAAATCATTTAAGCGAATTGCGTTTAAACGATATAAATATTTCTCAGCTCAAAGTTTCCCCCGGGTTTTTCCTAACCTAATTTGAGCATTATTGTTTTTTTATTAACCTCGATAAAAACATGAACTGTGCACGCGAATACAGCATGTCAAGGTCGTCCGGTCTCCCCTTATTTTGTTAGAGCATTATTGCTTGTTCTTAATAAAAAGTACCTGATCACGCAGTCAACATGCAGGCTTGATTAAAATATTCGTGTCACTAGACTGTCTGGTTTTTCCAACGATTGACCCGTAATATATTTCTACGCGATTCGACACTTTTAGTCAGTTCTTGGCTTGCATTCGATCTAGTAACATCAAATATACTCCGCTCTGAGTATCATTTCTATTTGATTTGTATTATGGAAAATTTATTATTCTACTATTAACTACAATGCTATATGTTCATTGAGGATATTCATTACTAATTGGAATATGTGTATTTCTTGATTGTGTATATAATATTATTTGGATTCCTACTGGATTGATGTTGTAAATTAAACCAAATTTATCGTTGCTTTCTACACAACTTGGTTAACGTCAATATTTCAAAGTTATATACATGTGTGTATGTGTAATATTTATACAACTATTATAATAATCTACACTACCACTCAACATCGAGGTTCTTGCTGTATAATATGAGCCACACCAATAATTATACATGAAGTAAATCAACTGAAAACTCTAAAGCCACGTTATGTGAATTGCCAGGGGATACTAAGAACCACGGAATACTCTAGACAACTACAAATAAACTTCAGAATGATATAATAAGATCTTCACTAATACAAGGATACTCACACTAATAATAACAATACTATAACTATTATTTTCATAAATTGAATGGGGGCTCTAGCCGTAATAACATTATAAATCATAATTATACTTGTGTGATATAAATAGAAGGTCTCATCCATAATTTATTATGGTGAATAAATTGCCTTGTAATAAAATGGGTTTTGCTCGTCAGTGATTTACTAACAAACGTTTAGAGGATTTACTTCAACTTCAAGAATCGTTATACTATTTACACAAACTATTTACAACTGCCGTAATACATACTCGTAACTTGGATGGATTGTGTTGGAAAATATGAACAATATACAATATACTAAAGATTGTGATTGAATTGAACATTGCTATTGAGAATCGGAAAACTTAACTATTCAGCCTGGAAAATTATCTTGTGTATTACCTTATCAAACAAAGTAACTCTAAGAAAGTATTATTTTTATGACCTTGTTGTGACAAATCTGAACTGTGTGGTGTAGTGAATTATTCAAAGGACAGAAAGTAAGTTGGACTCTTTATTGTATTATTAACAAGATTTATAGTAACTTTTAATATATAAAATGGAGGCCACAAATAATCTTACATTGGATCCAGAGATATTTGATCTAACCTCAGAACAGCTTAATAAAATGTCAATGATACAATTAAAAGAATTGGCTAAATCATTGGGCATTTCTATCACAGAAACTAGGCCATCAAAAACTAAATTACTTCAAGAGGTAACTGAGTGTTTAAGAAAACAAGGTACACTAATTATTGAAGAAACTACTGCTAATGATAACATTAATGATGAATCAGATGATGAATTACCTTTTCCTATAACACAAAGAGTAAAGCATACAACTGGTGACTTAAGTGAAGAATGGAAATTTAAACTTGAGTTAAGAAAGATGGAATTAGAGATGGAAAGAGAAATAGCAAGGGAGAAAATAGCAAGCCAAGAAAGAATTGAGATAGCAAGGTCTCGTACGTCAAATCATTCGAATGCAAGCTCTGAAGCAGATGCAGAACTGTATAAGTTTAAGAAACATATTCCAGTTTTTGAAGATAATTCGGTGGAAGAGTTCTTCATGATTTTCGAGAGAAACGCTAGAGACTATCAATTTCCCGAGGGCAAGAAAGCTATACTCCTACGCTCAGCTCTGAACAAAGGAAAGGCACTTGATGTTGTATTAAGTCTTACTGAAGAGGAATTGTATGATTATGAACTGATCAAGAATAGAGTACTGCTAAGTTATGCATTAACACCTGAAAAATATAGAAAAGTTTTTCGCGAGTCTAAGAAAGAACAGGAACAATCCCATGTTGATTTTCTAAGACAGAAAAAGAAATATTTTGAAAGATGGATTCGATCCAAAGGTGTAAACAAAGACTTTGATAAATTAGCTAATCTTATGCTAATGGAAGACTTTAACAATAACATCAGAGGTGACGTAAGAATACATTTAGCAGACAAAGGTGTAGAACAAGTAGAAACAGCAGCAGTAATGGCAGACGAATACGTTATTATCCATTCCAGCAATAAATTTACAACAGTTGATAAATCAAAATTCCAGAATCGAGATATGAAGGTAGAAAAGAAAACCATAAATCCAAATGAATCCTATCAATCAAAGAGACATCAGCAGAGCAATGAAGGTCCAACAAATTCCAAGCCAACCTGTAGCCATTGTAAACGAATTGGACATACTAAGGAAAAGTGCTGGATATTGAATGGGAACCCGAATAAAAAGAATGTTGTCTTATCGTATGTAGCAATGCCAAAACAAAGAACTCATGAAAATGTAAAGAAGGATATTAGAACTCAAACAGAGATACCTAGTGCTAATGCAGATAACCTGACAAAACACACGTATCTTGGAAACTTGAAACCAGAAATAGTTCCTGAAATAGAGACAATGGTTTTCAATAATTCTAATTCTAATCTGAGCTCCAAGGAGTCTATATCAGATAGAACCACCATGAGTACTAAACATACCTCTTACAAAAATAACTTGGATACAGATCTCATCGATACTGAGATACCAAGCAATTGTTTACCATTCATTGAAGAAGGTACCGTGTCATCCATAATAAATGGTGTCACTAGTGAAAAGAACATCAGAATACTCCGTGATACAGGGGCTGAGGTTTCACTACTTTTAGAGAATACTGTTCCTACGTCACAATCGACATATACAGGACAGGATCTTACTATTCAAGGTGTATCAAGGAAAAATGTACAAGTTCCTTTGCATCAAATACAGCTGAAGAGTGCGTACTTCACTGGAAATGTAGTTGTGGGTGTATACAAATCACTTCCGTTTAAAGGCGTTTCTTTAATACTGGGAAATGATATTGCTGGAGATGTGGTGCATTCCATATCCAAGAAAAAACAATACCTTAATAAAAGTGAGAGCTTTATCAAACCTATATGCATCGTCACTAGAGGTATGGCCCAACAACAAAAGTCTGTCGAAACCATGTCAAAGTCAAAAATAGAACCAGAAATTGACCTACAGGCAACTTTCCTGGCTGACATCTTGAGTGGTCCCTCAGTCAAGACTACTGAAAGTAATTTGTCACCTCGACAATTACTCCTATTAGAACAGAATAGAGATTCAGGAATTAAACACCTGAAGAAAAAGGTGATAACTGAACAGGAGGCAGAAATTAAAGGAAATGGATTTTTTCTGAAGGAGGGAATATTAATGCAAAAATGGAGAGATGTGAAATGTGATAATGACAATTGCAGAGAAGGAAGTCAGATTGTGGTACCAGCCATATATCGTAATGACATCTTACACATGGCTCATGATACGCCATATGCTGGTCATCTAGGAGTGAACAAGACTTACCGTCGAATTCTTCCGTACTTCTATTGGCCTGGACTACATCGTGACGTCACAAAATACTGCAAGTCATGCAATACATGCCAGATAGTTGGTAAACCTAACCAGACTATACCGGTAGCACCTCTAAAGCCAATACCTGCCTTTGCAGAACCATTTAGCCACTTGCTAATCGACTGTGTAGGTCCTTTGCCTAAAACAAAGACAGGACACCAGTACTTATTCACTATAATGTGCACTGCCACGAGATATCCTGAAGCTATTCCGCTACGCACCATTAACGCAGATAAGATATCTGACGCACTGATTGCATTTTGTTCAAGATACGGTCTTCCAAAGACTATACAGTCAGACCAAGGATCTAACTTTACATCAAAGCTGTTTAACCAGGTCTTAAAGAAACTAGGCATCCAACATGCAACTTCAACTGCGTACCATCCGCAAAGCCAAGGTGCCCTAGAAAGATATCATCAGACTCTGAAAACCATGCTCCGCACATACTGTTTTGAGAACACTGAAGACTGGGATCGCGGTATTCCATTCGCTCTTTTCGCGACTAGAGAAACTGTGCAGGAATCTCTTGGATTCAGTCCGTTCGAGTTAGTGTTTGGACATTCAGTTCGAGGACCTCTAAAACTGTTGCAGGAAACCTTGTTAAATTCTGATGAAGAGACTGGACTCGTAGCTTATGTGGAACAATTTAGCAATAGAATCTATCATGCTTTTAATCATGTTAAAGATAATCTTTTGCAGGCTCAGAAAAGAATGAAAGGGTACTATGATGTCAAGGCCAGATCCCGATGTTTCCATCCTGGTGATAAAGTCCTCATGTTGACCCAATTGTCTGGACAACCCCTGAGTGCAAAATATACAGGACCATATCAGGTTTTAGATAAAATCAGTGATGTAACATACCTTGTAAAAACCCCTGATAGAAGGAAAACACAGAGACTGTGCCATATAAACATGCTAAAACCTTATGTTGTTAGGGAAGAACAAACTGACATTAGGCCAGTGAGTGCTATCAAAACTGTTGAAACACCCCCGCCTAAATTTAAAAAGACAATCATAGAAAGTAAACTTCAGAACACTGAAGCACTTAAAAACCTCAATGATAAACTGGCACATCTAGACTTAGGTGAACAGACTTCTATCAAGGGTTTAATCTATGATCATGTAAATTTGTTTAGTGATGTTCCTAACAAAACAACTTTGGCTACCCATGATGTAGTTTTTAAAGATGATAAGGTTAAACCTGTCAAACAACATCCTTATAGGGTTAATACCATACAACTTAAGAATAACTTACGTATTGGTAAAAGATCACATCGTCGCGGACACCCTACCGCGCATGTAACAAATGTATAAGGGGATAACTTCATGTATATATTCTGATAATCCTAACTAAGAGAATTGGATCATTTAAAAATAAATGCATGAATATATGAATATGTTGTGATTATTTTATGCAATATCTTATGCCTTATTTTATGCCATGAATATTTCCATTTGCTAAAACAAATATTATTATTGTTGTAGAAAAAAAAAAAAAAAGAACCTAATAAGTTACTTATAAATATTATGGATTTATGAACATAAATTTTCTTTATTAGTAAGATAATGAATGAACAGAAATGTACATCCTTATTTTGAAACAATCAAACTATAGTTGTGATTATGTAAAAACCAAAATAGAGTAATGTGCATACACTTCACATGCTTACACACTTAAGATTAAATTCTTACTCTTAAGTTTATTTAAATATTAATTTCATTTAAGTTGAATTAATTAATGATTGAATTGTTTAATATGATAACATTAGTTATGCTGATTTTTACCTTATAAATAAGATGATGATGTTTATAAGGAATGATATCTCAGAGAGTATAATTTTTTTTAGAATAACGCGAACATGTGTTATGGTCTAAGGATAACTTGAGATCCTATATGATGAGGGTTTAATAGAATAAATTATTTCCCTTACTTGTCTTATTTAACGGACTACCCAGGTGGAGTCAGTTTTTTTTGTATATTGTTTAGAACTAAAGTTAAGTGCAGGCGGTTCTAAAAGAAATTGCACACTTCTATTGTTTAGTATGCAATGTTCTTTTCCTATTGGTATGGGCGACTGTTACGAAACGTAAATTCCCTACATTGTAATGTCAATAAACCAACTAAATCATTTAAGCGAATTGCGTTTAAACGATATAAATATTTCTCAGCTCAAAGTTTCCCCCGGGTTTTTCCTAACCTAATTTGAGCATTATTGTTTTTTTATTAACCTCGATAAAAACATGAACTGTGCACGCGAATACAGCATGTCAAGGTCGTCCGGTCTCCCCTTATTTTGTTAGAGCATTATTGCTTGTTCTTAATAAAAAGTACCTGATCACGCAGTCAACATGCAGGCTTGATTAAAATATTCGTGTCACTAGACTGTCTGGTTTTTCCAACGATTGACCCGTAATATATTTCTACGCGATTCGACACTTTTAGTCAGTTCTTGGCTTGCATTCGATCTAGTAACATCAAATATACTCCGCTCTGAGTATCATTTCTATTTGATTTGTATTATGGAAAATTTATTATTCTACTATTAACTACAATGCTATATGTTCATTGAGGATATTCATTACTAATTGGAATATGTGTATTTCTTGATTGTGTATATAATATTATTTGGATTCCTACTGGATTGATGTTGTAAATTAAACCAAATTTATCGTTGCTTTCTACACAACTTGGTTAACGTCAATATTTCAAAGTTATATACATGTGTGTATGTGTAATATTTATACAACTATTTTAATAATCTACACTACCACTCAACATCGAGGTTCTTGCTGTATAATATGAGCCACACCAATAATTATACATGAAGTAAATCAACTGAAAACTCTAAAGCCACGTTATGTGAATTGCCAGGGGATACTAAGAACCACGGAATACTCTAGACAACTACAAATAAACTTCAGAATGATATAATAAGATCTTCACTAATACAAGGATACTCACACTAATAATAACAATACTATAACTATTATTTTCATAAATTGAATGGGGGCTCTAGCCGTAATAACATTATAAATCATAATTATACTTGTGTGATATAAATAGAAGGTCTCATCCATAATTTATTATGGTGAATAAATTGCCTTGTAATAATATTACTATTAATACTATTACTAGGCCTATTATTATAATTAATTATTAAAAATATATTGCAATTTAATTTACCAATATAATTATAATAATGTGAAGCACGATAGCCAAGCGGCAGTGCGTTCCACTGCCGATCCAAGGGTCCTGGGTTCAAAACCTGGTACAGGCTAAGATTTTTTCCCAGGATTTGAGGGTGTCCCTGAGTCTACCCAGCTCTGATGGGTAGCCTACCTGACTTTAGTTGGGGTAAAGTAAAGGCGGCTGTGCATAGTGCTGGCCTCACAATCACCTAGTATGCTGTGGCCACGGAAACTGGTTAACGCTGCTTCACTGGCCCTATGGATCAATTTGGTCAGACGGGATACTTTAACTTAATATAATTATAATAATAGTAGCAATAATTAATTAGCCTATAAAAATTATATTAAATATTGCGTCCTACGCTCATCCGTGGTCCAAGTCTAGTCTTGCATTTTTATTAATGTTTTAAATGATGTTAAGTTACTGGTTTTCCTGGTTTGTTCAGGTAACCCATTCCTTGCCCGAACGCCACTCGGGAACAAAGAGTATACTTATATGCATTTGTTCTCGCATAAGGGACAAGGAAAGTGTTTTTGTCTTTATGTTTATCTGAGCTTTGCAACAGGTTTATTTTGGGTTGTATTTCTAAATTAGAGTTTAATGCCTTATGTATTATTACTACTTTACTCTTTGCCCTTCTGTCCTCTAGTGTTTCTAGGTTAAGTGATTTGACTAATGGTGTTACTCTTGTTAACTGGGAATATTCACTGGTTATGAACCTTGCAGCTCTTTTTTGGATTTGTTCTAATTTTTTAATGTTTTCTTTAGTTGATGGGTCTGATACAGGTGCCGCATATTCTAGTATTGGTCTAACTAATGTGAGATAGCATTTTAGTTTTATATTCTTATTACATTTGTAAAAGTTCCTATTTATGAATCCTAATGTTTTGTTTGATTTTGTAATTACTTCATCAATATGAGGGTTCCAAGATAACTTATCATTTATTATTACTCCTAGATACTTAGCATTGTTAGTTTGAGTTAGTTCTTTACCATGAATGAAGTAGTTTGCTATTATTTGTTTCTTTTTCTTGGATACCCTTATTAGTTGGCATTTTTCAGGGTGAAAAGACATACTCCAGATTGATTCCCATTAGTTCATCTAAGTCTTTTTGTAGAAGTTCACTATCTTTTCCTGTCTTTATTATTCTATAAATTATGCAATCATCTGCAAATAGTCTTAATTTTGTTCCTGTGTTGATGCAATTTGGCAGATCATTAATATAAATTAGAAATAGTAGGGGTCCTAGAACAGTTCCCCTTGTGGAACTCTTGAGTTTACAGCTATTGCCACTATTGGTGATGACTTAGAGCCATTTATATTATTACCACAGCTTGTTCTCTGCCTATAAGTATAAGGGGTAAGTCTTATAATAAGAAAGTCCTGAATCCACTAATTCTAAAGTCTATCTAATGTAAGTAAGGGACCAGAGATGCCAAAATATTTTTTTTTTTAGTAGACTAGATTCTAGAACGATGAACTTTATCGAATGCTTTAGTAGTAAGTATAGTCTAAGTTATAGTAAGTTATAGGTTATAGGTATACTGGTATCGGTATAGGCTACATTTATTATCATTTGATTTAGCAATTTAGCCTATTTTATTAAACTAGGCTACACTAGATTCTATGTCACTGTTACGAACAGATAGTGTAATTGCCCAGTTCATGAAATGGGCAGGTTTATTTCTGCCCATTTCATGAACTGTGCAAGTACTCTCTTGTAAAAAGTTTAAACAGATGGAAAAGAAAAAAACCTCGACCATTAGGCCTATCCATTAAGCCATTAAGAAATATAATAAATAACCATTTATTGGTAGATCTATAACTTTATCGCCATTTGCTTAAATTATATGGTATTGTAATGAAATACATTTAAAATGTAGAACTATATTAATCTTGGCTATCTCAGACATTTATATGATGACTCAAAATAAAAATATTTTAATTAAAATAATAGCCTAGGCCTACAATCCTACATGTATGATGTATGGAAAAAAAAGGTTTTTGTTTCGTTAAGCATTCAAAAGTAATAATAGTAATAGTCTGTTTGATCATTTATTTAATATGTTAACAAACCTTTACTAAAAAAAAGGGGAGGGGGCATAGAGGTATCCTATTGTTTATTCCCTCCCTATTACAATTTTTCCAACCCAAGATAACAAAAACATCTAGGCCTATGCTATATGCTATGGTGTGCCATTTAAATATCTAATCTTATATATTACAGACTCTCCTTCTATAAAGAAGATTATTGCGTCCAACGTTCATCCGTGGTCCGAGTCTAGTCTTGTATTTCTATTAATGTTTCAAATTTTAAATAATGTTAAGTTACTGGTTTTATAAGACGAAGGCAGCTTTAGAGATAATGATAATGAGATATACTGATGGTGATTCATACTGATATAGGCTACTGAATAGGCTAGACTAGTTAAGCCTATGTTTCTTATACATTACAGACGCTCCTTCTATAAAGAAGATTATTGCGTCCTACGCTCATCCGTGGTTCGAGTCTAGTCTTGCATTTTTATTAATGTTTTAAATGATGTTAAGTTACTGGTTTTCCTGGTTTGTTCAGGCAACCCATTCCATGCCCGAATGCCACTCGGGAAGAAAGAGTACTTACATGCATTTGTTCTCGCATAAGGGACAAGGAAAGTGTTTTTATCTTTATGTTTATCTGAGATTTGCAACAGGTTGTTATTGTGTTGTATTTCTAAATTAGAGTTTAACGCCTTATATGTATTATTACTACTTTACTCTTTGCCCTTATTCTGTCTTCTAGTGTTTCTAGGTTTAATGATTTGACTAATGGTGTTACTCTTGTTAATTGGGAATATTCACTGTTTGTTTGTTTTTATTAATTAAAAAAACAACAAATTCTTATATTTGATTTATTTTTTTAGGCCAAAATATTATTTTTTTAAAGTCTTAAAATTGTAATAAACTTCAGCAAGCGAAAATATAAGAAATTCAGACGTTTAAAGTGTTATCGATAATAGATCTATCGATATCGACAACAAACGCCAAATAGAAAGAAAAAAAAAACACTACACAGTTTAATTTTATTTCAAACTTTCCTAATAAACATTGTTGAAATTTAGCCTACTTTGAGACTGTTTTTCATGTAAGCCGTTTTAAAAAGGTTTTTAATTTTAAAAGTTATAGGGCCTACTAACAAAAACATTATTGCGATCGCAAATGGATATAGCCAATATAGGCCTATAAATCTATATAGGGACAAATTTTTGTTTGTAAAATACAAAAAAAAGACATATCATAACTCTGTTAATATTCAAACTATAAACATAAACAAAATGGTTTTTGTAAATGAGAAAATCAGCTCTTTCCATTGATATTCTTTTTGGGATGTTGTAAGGAATAGAAAATTTTACGTTTGAGTGCTTATATAAGAATAGTTAAGTATAAAACGTCTTTTTTAACCAATGCCCAGTTCATGAAATTAGCAAAAATATACCTACCCATTTCATGAACTGGGCAAAGACCTGCCCATTTCATGAACTGGGTAAAAAGTTGCCCAGTGCATGAACTGGGCAATTACACTATCTGTGCGTAACATCACTGTCAATACTATCATACTATCATAATTTACAATCAAATATCAAATAGTCAATAGTTATGAAGTTATGGGCTATGGCCTATGGGCTAAGTAACTTATAAGTTATAATATAATCATATAATCTGACTAGGCCTACTGAGTCTACTGTTACTAGGGCCTATGGTTGCCAAACTTGCCATAATGTGTTTACTTCATTTCTTCACCCTAGCCGACGAGGTCCCAGGTACTCAGCTAGAATGACAACCCGAAATCTGACCCAGACTAGACTAAACAATAATAATATGCACTTCCGAGTCACAATGTTTTGGTAGGCTATGCTTAGGAATACCGTAAGATCCACTGAGTTGCGTAAACAAGAGCGAAAGTCATATCGATCATAAATAATTCATAATACTGTTATTACTGTTAAACTAATTTAGGTAACCCTAATTTACTGTTTAAAGTTGAAATTTAAAGCATTTAAAAGGGTACGAAAGTTTCATTTGAATAATTCGACTAAGCCTTGTCCAGTTAGAATAGTATGACTACCAACTTGTTTACGGTTTCATATGCATAGAAACTGGTATTATGGTTGTTGCTTTTTTTTTATTGTTTACATTTCGGTGTGATACACGAATAACAATGCTGCCAATATAAATATTTTTTAGCTAGCTCTCTCGCAAGTTGAACTATATGAGTTACCTGAGTAAGTTAGGCCTACTTGTAATTAATAGCGGCTAATTTTAGAAAAGTGTAAAATGTATTTTAAAGTATTTAGAAACTAAAATAAGAAAATCGACAATCTTGTTTAGGCCTAGGCCTATACATATGTCCTTGCTTTAGCCTATGTATGAATTAAAGAAATTAACACTTCTTTACTTCTTTACACTTTAATTTAAGAAACTGAAAATAAAAATATTGCAAAATGAATAATGTGTTTTACAAATGAAATATTTATGAGACATGTGGTAGTAATCTTTTGTAATATCTTCTTGTTAATAAAGATCGAGATGCTTTTTGCAGTGGCGTCGCACGGGTTGTATGCTAATTAGTATGGTGGCGGAATAGCTACATAGCTTAGGCTATATGGAAACCAATTCAAAATTAATATTTTACCAGGCCTATATACAGCAAAACAAAAAACTCGCCCCTCTCCCAAGGAACAATTTAGACGTAGGCCTATAATTATAATTCTATAATATTGGCTGTTGGCTGTAGGCTATATGAGCCTATAGGCCTATTTGTTTCCCCTCTCGTGCAGTTTATATGTTTACAAACGGTGTAAATTGAACTTTAATATTGGCTAAAAACTAATCTAGCTCTAAATTTATCAATTTTGATTTATACTATACATTAAATTCATATCACCCATAGGCCCATCGAACTGTTCTATTGCGTAGGACGCAATAATCTTCTTTATAGAAGGAGATAAGATAAGAAGCTTCACTCGATCTAGCCGAAAATTGTCATTTTGGCTTGGCAGCACAACAAGGAACTTCCTCGAATTCTGTTTCCGTCTGTCTGGAATCTAGATGTCCTTCTAACATAATCATCACTGATTGACCAGGATATAGGCTAATGTAAACTATAAATATTAAAGGACGTTAATTTGATATAGTTTCTGTTCGTTTTACTTGACGGTATCCACTTTACTACAGTTTTGAGTTTTGACATTAAGTAGGTTAATACTGTAGTTCAAATTAAGTAAGACAGTAAGACAATTATTAATAATTGAAATCGAAACAATTTTAGAATTTTACACATTTTTAATGTAAACTTAAACACATTCATTTCATCAATTAATCAATCATCAAACAACAATTACATTACACATTTCATTAGACGTTAGCTTACATTTACAACACATTTTTTATTTATTCATAATATAATATTGAATTTATTATAACTTATACGTATACTTTACTGAAAATAGACTACAAGAACAAGGACTATACTAGTAAACTAGTATACTATATTGTCTATACTAACTATAGACTATACTATACTATAACTATAGTGACTTATAGTCTATAGGTATAGCGGATAGCGGTAAAGCCTATACTATACTCTATACTATACTATAGGTTAAATTATAAAGACACTCGTAGTCGTATATAAACCGTATACCGTATATAACTAGCCTATAAATATATTATATATTTATATTAATATTATATACTATACTTATACCTATTAATTATATAATAATTATATAAAATATATTATTATATAGGCCCTATTAAATAAGTTAATAAGCCTAGGCCTATATTATACTATATAACTATATATCAATATCAGGAAGGCCTATATAATTATCATAAGCAAAAAGTTATAGGCCTAGGCTAATTATTATATTTATATATAATAGGCCTATATAAAATATAATAATATATAAGAATATAAATATAATTTATAAGTGTAAGTTGTTAAGGTTTTTATAAGTTATAGGATAGGCCTATTATTATTTTATAATATACGCCTAATTATATTGATTAGGTGCAATAGTCTTCTTTATAGAAGGAGCGTCTGTAATGTATAGGCCCTATAAGATAAGATAAGATAGATTAATTTGATTAGCCTTCTTTTGATTAAATGACTATATTCATTATATTGGCTATATTTATGATTACACAAATTACACCAAGATGTTCTTGTTGGTGAGATTTTAAGACTGTATAAATTCTATTTTTACAGACTGGTTCATATTTGCCTTTAAATAAAGTCTAAGATAGACTTAAAGTTAAGTTGATTAACTCCTAAAATTAGCTTTTATAGAGTCTATCCTATCCCTACAATAGTACTATAGTTAAATAGTTATGGGCATGAAATTATAATTTTGTCTAATTATTAGTCAATACTGGTTGACAAAAGTAACAATACTTCATTCCAGTGTTACAAATCACGACATGATCTTAATTTGTTTTAGACAAATTGTTGTTATATTTGAGTATTAGTACAAATCTTTCAATTTATCTTCTAAGAAATTTTTTTTTTAAAATGCAAGAATTAAATGCAAGACTAGAGACTGTAATAATGTTGAGGTGTGTTATTTAAGGCAGGCCTATGTTTCATTTCATTTATAGTTGAGAAGGAAATAAAAAAGTGTGTTATATTTTATATCATTAAAAGCAGCGTTCACTAGTTTCTGTGGCCACTACATACTGTGGCCAACACAATGCCTAGCTGCCTTTTCTTACCCCAACTCAAGTCAGGTACCCTTCAGAACTGCTCAAACTCAGGGACACCCTCCAGACCCTGGAACAAATCCTAGCCTTCACCAGGATATGAACCCAGGACCTTTGTTGCGCCAGCCGAACGTGCTGCCGCCACTGTTTCCATTATTTATTATTACATGTCTACTAATTACTCCTATTTATTTCATTGGATATTGTTGAGTTCCTCTACTTATTGATTTCATTGATTTGGATCAAAACTATTTTCTTCAGTATTATTCCAGTACTTCTATTCTATTCAAAGTGATATATAATAACTTGAATCAACTCAATGAAATCTACAAACAGATGACTAGTGAAACATTGAACCTACACATAGACAGCCACACATATATACATTCACACCCTTTAAATTATAGAGTTTGTAACAATCAGATTTTATATGGCAATAAGCATTTTACGTAACTTTTTAAAATGTTATCTTTGCAGAATAAAAAATGTCACAGAATGCACCGCCCCCTCCATATCCTGGTGAGCCTGAACCAAAAGGTTTGTCATTTACATTTCAGTAGGTTAAGGCCATATGTCAAAACCATTTACCTTAATTAGTTTCTTATTTCTATCTGCACATTATTGCTTTAAAAATTTAAGCATCAAGAATTTATGTTGTCCCTTGGATTAGAGGGATCCATGAACTAATCTAAATATAATTTTCTAGGTGAAGCTTGTAGACTTTTTTTTTTTTGTAAAACATAAGCTTTAAAACTTGCTTCTTTTTTTTCATCTGACTAGGTGATGTGAACTTTGGTGCGCCATATCCACCACCTGAAGGCTACCCACCTCCACAAGCGGGATACTATTCTCAGCAGCCTGGGGCTTACCCTCCAGGCCAACCGAGCGGCTACCCGCAAGGCCAGTTCTCACCCCCGCCGGCCGGATACCCAGCTCAGCCTGGATATCCTCCCCAGCCTGGGTATCCCCCTGGGTACCAGGGCTACCCCCCTGGGTACCAACAGATGAACCAGTCCCACGCCAACACCGTGGTGATCACTCAGCCCCAGGCCCCGGTCATGGTGGTGCAGACCTTCAACGCAGTGCCGGTCAGAACCAGCTGCCCACACTGCCGGGCAGACATCGTCACTGCCACTCACTTTGAAAGCGGAACATTCTCCTGGGTCATCTGTGTCATTTTATGTGTTATAGGGTAAGTCCTTTGTTGACATTTGCATTGCAGACCACATAGACTTGTGTTTATTTTTTATTCCCTTAGGTCTTCTGATTTCTCACTTATGAAAGGCTTATTTTGCTGCTTACTACTGTACTGAAAAGTAATGAATTTGTTCCAGACCTGTGAAAATGTTTGGGGCAAGTGATTTAGAATACCACAGTTTCATTGTCCATAAGGATAAGATGATTTTATGTATCTTATACAATGTCCAGCAGTCTTTACTCTCTGCCACTGAAGTCATAAGAGCTCAGGTAGACCCTGGGATGCCCTTGGTTCCTGTGAAAAATTTTCAGACCATTTAGGGTTTGACTCCTAACAAGACTTCTGATTTGAAACAGAATTCCATTGCTTTTTGCTAGACTACAGTATCCCCTGCTGCAGACTTGTTACTCATTGTTCATATTATGTGAAAATAAATAAAATAAATGCATCTAAAATTCAAAATTAGGCAAAAGTCAACTGCAAAAAACATTTTCATACACATACATAATTATTGGGTCTAAGTCTACCACCGACTGACAGGTACGAGATATTTATTGAAAAAATAGAATAAGACTTTGTGCTGGCCACACTATATATGCAATGCCCTGTATGCCATGGCTATGGCGAATACCACTTCATTTAAAGCCTTTTGGACCATAGTGGTAGGAAATGGTTACTTATACATTATTTAAAAATAATGTGGAATTGGATTTAAGTAAGCCCATAATTTCATTATAGTTATAGAGGTAGTTGTTTTATTCCACAAAATGTCTGAACATTTGATGTAAAAAAAAATGTTTCAATCGTTCTTTTGATTCTGTTGTAGCTGTGACCTTGGCTGCTGCCTGATTCCTTTCTGCATGGAAGGCTGCCAGGATGTAATTCACACCTGTCCCAACTGCAGGCAACACATCGCCAGGTGGAATAGGATGTAGAGGTGATTGATTACTTTTTGGTGTGAAAAATACACCATCTTTATTTATGTAAAAACTCTCTCTCTCTCCCTGCAGGCCTATAATAAACTTGATACAAGCCATGTAGATTATTAATTGGATAGTTATATTAAGACCTAGCATGACAGAAGAAAAAAAGAAACATACATTTCACATGATAAAGACATTAAAGTTGTATTTGATATTAAGGCACACATATTTCAAGGACCAAACTAAAAATGTCTACTAGGCCTATAATTTACTATAAAATAATAACCAACCTTCATTATAAAAAAAATATGTAGACATCATCATCATTATTAATATGCTAAAGAAAATTATCCTAAGCCATAGAAATGCAATATTTGTTAATATACAGTTAATACATAAAAACATGGTGTCATTGGTGCTCCTGAATCTGGGAGTTTGGAATGGAATTGAGGCCCACTTCCTTGTGTTGGGTTGTGTGCTACAATTTGTAAGGAAATATGCCCACAAAAACAGAACAAAGAATCATCTAATGTAACACCTGTTCATGCAGTTAATGGTACCACTCACAGTTCACAGTTCTTGCACATTAACACACCAATACATTTAGTGGTAACAATCAAAATGCTTGTGCGTGCATCAATATTATTAGCCCTATGGATTGGTGTCTACGGAGTGGGTTACCATAATTTCTTTCAGGTCTTTTAGCTTCCTATGTCATGGACCAGACACCACTAACCGACACGGTGCCCCGACTAATCCTATTACTGTTATGCTACGCATGGTCACCAATAAAGACCTTTGTTTTCAAAGTAACACTAAAAAATATAAAATGTAATTTTTAAATCAACATAAAACATTTGTTTTAAACTTCCAAGCAATAATTCAATAATCCTTAGGTTTTCATATAAATCTTGTATATCGATTTTTGTTTTGTGTTGTAAACTTTTGACAAATTACATATATTTATGTAGTGCTATACATAACAGTGTTCAAATGCTCTTTACATATCAAATAAGAATGTTTTTAATATTTATTTTTTTTCAAATGTCAATATTGTCTGCTTGTTCAATTGTGGAAATGTGTTCCACTACAGAGGTGCTATGACGCTGACTTTAAAAACATGGGGGGAGGGGATTGTCTTCATTATTTCCCCTTGATAAACAGGAAAATCTGATTTTATTTGTGGATAGTGGTTGAGTGGTTGGGATGAAAAGTACGGTAGATAATATGTGTTGTCCCCAGAAAGAAGACCTTTTGCCAAGTTTAAGCTCAGTAGGATTTAGTGAAGTTGGTCAATCAGCTGTTTCAAAGATTTGATCTCAAAAGAAACAAATGACAAGTTATAATATAAAATTTAAAACTAAAGATTTAGATTTATAAATAAGGACATGAAAACGTTTAAGTTAATGCATTCTCAGACATATGGCTCTATCCGTATATGATTATAATATATGTATAATCCAAAAATATTTCTCAATGGCATCCTTCCGTCTCGCGAGACGATGGTGCATCACCGTGATTCGAGGTTGCACTTCCTCGTGTGGCTGAGCAGGCCTATCCTTGAATGACAGTCTTTTTTACAGCCTTTGCACACGTGTTCTGTGGGTCCTATTTTTTCCCCTTTTCTTTTAGCCCTTTTATTTATGCTCTCCTCCATTCTATTTTCCTCTGCCGTTTTAACCCCTTTCCTGACAGCAGTGCGCCAGGTGGACCGATCCTCTGCCTTCTCCTCCCAGTCACTTGTACTTATTCTGGCTGCTCTCATGTCTCTCATACAGACATCTTTATAGCGGAGGCGTGGGCGACCTGTCTTTCTCTTCCCAGATGCCAATTCTCCATATAGGAGGTCCTTTGGGATTCTGCCTGGACTCATTCTTCTTACATGTCCTAGCCAAAAATATTTAATAGCTATCATACTTATTTCAAATAAAGTTTTTATATTTTCACACACAGGAATTAGTTTGATTAAAGGCTTAATAAAGCATGCAAATGTTTCCATTAAAAATCTAAATTTTTATAAAAGCACCTAACTTAAGATATAAATAATTTATCTGATAAAAATTAATAAATTAGACTAATAAAGTAGATATGATGTATTATATTATTATATGCATGCAAATGTTCCCATTAAAAATCTAAATTTATAAAAGCACCTAACTTAAGATATAAATAATTTATCTGATAAAAATTAATAAATTAGACTAATAAAGTAGATATGATGTATTATATTAGTGAAGTTGGTCAATCAGCTGTTTCAAAGATTTGATTTCAAAGAATCGGGATATGCGCTATATAAGTCTCATATTTATTTATTTTTTTATTTATAATTATGTTTTATGATAAAAAAAAAATATATTAATAAAGTAGATACAGTGCCTTCAAGCTTATGTGGCGCCCCAGGGCAAAAGTTTCATTAGTTCTATATTTGCTATATTTAGACTACATTTGCCGCCGCCCCTGGAAGTGTCGCCCCCGGGCAAATGCCCCCCTCTGCCCCCCCCCTCCCCCCATGTGAGGGCACTGAGTAGATATGATGTACGGTATTATACTGGTATGTTTTAAGCAAAGAATATTTTTAGTAATTTAACTTTTCCTTTTTTTTTTTGGAATGTGAGTGTTAATGTTTAATGAAAAAAAAATCTAAACATAAAATTACCAAGTGCTAATAAAATGCTGCAAATTTTATTTAACTTTGATCTACAGATGTTGGTGGTTTGCATTATATGGCCAGTTTTAGGACCAATTACTACATGACCATTAAGCTAGATGGAGCCATTATAAATCTTATGCAAAATTACATATCAGGAAATTAAAATATTGTGGCATGCACGGTCAGACAGATTTTGAAGTCGCTACCTTCACCCCACTTAGTTCTTTGGAGATATTTTACTGTATTGTTGTTTTTTTTTACTACTGGTGTATTTCTTCTTCCACTTTTTTCTTTTGGTTTTAATACTATCTTTTTTTTTCTTTTTTTTTTATTTCTGAGCAGGCTTTAGCGCCTCCCATTCCTTTGGATTGTGAAACAAGTCTCAAACAATCTTGGTGCATGGACACATAGGTGGAGCTCCAGAAAGATACAAAAATGTAAAGTTTAAGAAAAAAATGTTTTCATTGTTCACTGATTCATGGATGGAATACAGCCGTACACTAACCCACTCCCACCCTCCCTTTTTTTCTAATTTTGTTGGTAAAACTTTGTAAATATTTGTTCTGTTCATGATGCCATAGTTTCTTTTTTATCCTTAAATAAACAGAACTTAACATTATAAGTAGCTACCGCTTAAATCTAACCAAGCCTTGTTTATTGTATAACTCAACTATACGCTGTTATTTCAAACCTGTCCTTTTTTTTTTTGTTTCTTCTTGTATTATTTATTGTGATAAAAATTATTTTTTTCAATCTTCTTATGTTCTTGCTGTTTTAAAAAAAAAGATAGCTTGAAGAGATATGTAAATGTGCGAAGATTTAAGAAATAAGTTGACAAAGTAAGTGGCCAAAGATTGAAGAGATAGATAGACAAAAAAAGTGGGCAAAGATTGCAGAGATAGATAGACAAAAAAAGTGGGCAAAGATTTAAGAAATAAACTGACAAAGTGATTGGGCAAAGATTGAAGAAATAAACTGAAAAAGTAATTGGGCAAAAGTTTGAAGAGATAGATAGAAGATGTGCGCACAGACTTAATATAAAATGCTGGGTTGTGGGTTATTGTTTTGTTTCATTTAAATTTAAATAAATATACTGCACACTTTTTTAAAATGAAAATGTAATACATGGCTTGCATGTTTGTGTCCATTAACTACTTCAGGAGAACCAGCCCAGCACAAACATCTCTGCTGGCTTTCTTATACTGCACGGTGGCTCCATTTAAGTTGCAGCTCGGCTTATGCGGGAACAGGAAAGGCGCTCCTCCACTATAGAATTTACCAGCAGGCATAGTCTCATGGGGCAAAGAGTGGCTTTACATTCCACCTGTATGGCACATAAATGGACATCCACCTACCAAATGTGGTCAATAACAATTGCATTGGTAATAAAAAACAATAACTTACATTTTATTTCTTAAATGCCTGCAAGATATTAGCCATGACCAAACATCAAGCCATTTAAATATGTACTCTGTATAATTATTCTATATGATGTATCATTTTAGAGGCACCAATTAGTGTACCTGATCTGCCACATGTACTTTGTTTTTTCTTTTTAAACTCAATTTTTCTGATTTGTATGCATTTGTATGGCAGCTAAGGCTTTATATAAGGAAATAAATGTTTAATTATTTTTTTTCAAGATCAATTTATTGGTTCTTTTTCTATGCACAAATGCAGGTTCATTAGATCCAAACTATTACAGGAACAAAAAAAAGTAGAAATTTTTATTCTCTCTCATTGTTTTTTCTTTTTTTCTTTCCTTGTATGACAGACTTTGAGAGGCAGAATTTAGAAAATAAATGAAAACCACACTGTAAAAAACGACAGAGTCACATTTTGTAATTTTTTTTATTACAGCATATATTTATATATATTGTCATACATATTACATAGTATTTTTCTAGTGAAATAAACTGCAATAACCAAATGAAAATCAGAAAACAAAAAAGCCCCGTACAATGGAAAAACAAAGATGCATATCCTTTGTTAACATTTGAATAACTCTTTAAACTACAAAAGTGTGACTCTGCCATTTTTTCATATGTGGTCTTCAAATGTTGCCTTAAACTTCAATTAGAATGTACAAACTGTTGATTTAAAAAAAAAAGTAATAAGTAATACCAGATAGTTTCAATCTTATGTTTTACACTGTTGAGAAACTAACTCATTGAGCTCATGTGATCGCTTGGCTAAACCCAGTTTTGATATTCACTAACCATCTTCCTCGTTGCATGTTGGATGTTGTTGTAGTTTAAGTGCATTGTTACAATGATTGTATTTGTTGTACTAAAAGCTTTTAGGATTCCTTAGAGCTGCCTCCACCCATAGTGTATGGCTCCCTCGACAAAAAACAATACTGACCAACTATATGTCTGTAATCCTTCATTTCCTATTGGTGCTTGTAAGCAAAGTTTAGACTAAAGAATTCTCTTGACGGCTCGTCCAGAAATGGCCCACTGGCCTTGAGCTTGACACCTGTGTATTTTATTATGTTGATTTTTTTCTTTATTTCTTCAGTCTCCTTCTTACAAAATCTTTAAAATAAAATGAGACACATTTAACACAGTGGCAACGTTAAGAAGTAATGGGTTAAGGATGCCAGTCATTCTATGCATGTTCTGGGAAGACCTTTGTCCCAAAAGATTTCCATTTGGGCACTGAAGGGTGGCAAAGAAGCTGTTTTGTTTAGTTGCTCTGTATGTCAATGAATCGGATCTATTGAAAAAAAGATATAATATATTTATTTTTCTTCTAGCTTGTAACTATTGAAGTAATTTATACAAATGTTGAAACCTTGTTTTATTTCATCTTTTTTCTGACAGTGTTGTGTCTTCAAAAAATGCATTTAAAATTTTTTTTTTTTTTTTATTTTTATGTCCAAATTATTATTGTGAGAATTGACATTGGAACACTAATTTAATACTAATTGTTATAATTTTAATGTAAGGTAATCTCATTTTTTAAATTTAAGAATAAGGAGTTTGTTTTATACGCTTTCTTAACCCTCAGGAACAGTATGACAATATGGATATTTTTTCTGACTTCGTTATGCTGTTGTTTTTATAAATAACCAACTGGTAGTTTACACTTTTATTTCATGGGCTGTGTTCTAATATACTTTAAAAGATTTTATTTAACATTCACGAAGCACCAATGTTTATAACAGTAATCGGGTGGGGGGGTGTCTGGGTAAATGTAAAACATAATTGGCAAAATTGAGAATTAATAGGCAGATCAGTAAATGAACATGTGTACTGTTTTCTACCAATTGAAATGCAGTTGGAAGGTGTTAGAGTATCAGCACAGTTCAAAGCGATTCTCCCCAGACTCTGGTCTAGAAAGTTTCTCCACACTCATTGATCTTTATATAGATATTATAGATGATTGTCTTCAATGTATTTCTATTGATGTCATTGATGATCTTGTTCTATATTTATGTGTTGTATTTTAACATTACATGTATTCTAACATTACATGTATTCTAACATTACCTGAACACAAATTTTAAGTCTTTTTGACACACGCAAATTTTTTAACTATAATTATTAATTGTTTCATTTTTTTTCTTTTTTACCCTCTTATTCTTTCACCTACTTCTAAATATTTTAAATTCTAGGGATTTTTTTTTGTATGTGTGATTGAAATATACCTAGTCCATTTATCATGTATACATATATGTATATAAAATTCTTTTTTTAAAAAAAAAACCTCTTTGGTTTTAGTTATTTCATTGATAAATTTGAAAGATGTTTTTTTTTTATTAGACAAAGCGATAAAATACAGGCAAAGGGAAAATTATTATAATGAGCTTATTGGCCTACTAATGACAGAACTTCTGGGGTAACTTTTGATAGGCAGCGTGTTCAGACCCTCTTGAAAAACAAATTTTTTGTCTACCATGTCTAGAGGGTATTTCCCTTGTCGGCTCGATGTTGTGCTGGCCAAACAATCCCTTGCTCACAGGGGCCAAGACTATTGATGAACTCTTGCTTCACTCCAGTTATGGACCAAAATGGTCTAATGGGGCAACTTGACATTTAAATATAGGCTAGGTCACATAGATGCATAGACTTAATAGACAGGAAAAGAGAAAGGTTTGTGTAAATATTTGAAGATGGCTGCAAAGGCTGTAGGCCAATGTTTCCTCAGTCAACAAGCAAGCACCTTGTTAAATCCCATCGTCTCTGCGGTGTATTACTGCTAATCCCTTTGTTAAGTGTATGTACCAGCACGTAGGCTACTATTTAAATCTTCACCACACTTGGTTAGGTTATAGAGAAGAAGGAAAAGTAATGTTAGTTTTTAGGGCCCCACATATCTTATCAGTGGTGTAGCTGGGGGAGGGGGGTCCAAAATCGAAAGTCCCCCCAGGCCCCTACTTGAGGGGGGCCCCCAAAGGAGTGTCCGAAAGTGTTTTTTTCTTATGTCATAATGTCAAAATGCAGGGGCCCCTAAAGAGACCAAGCCCCCAAATCCCTAGCAAGGGCACTGTATCTTATACTTATATATTATATATTACAAACGCTCCTTTCTATAAAGAAGATTATTGCGTCCTACGCTCATCCATGGTCTCAGTCTGTGTGCAATAAGAAGTGTTTTAGAGTTATACTGATTGTTTTCTTTCACTCAGATATATATATATATTATATATACTAAGACAAATATATATGACCTGACAGATAACAACAAAAAAGTATAGTGAAAAGTAAAGTATCCCGTCAGACCAAATTGATCCCTAGGGCCGGTGAAGCAGCGTTCAACAGTGTCTGTGGCCACAGCATACCAGGCGATTGTGTGGGCAGCACTATATGCACAGGCGCCTTGACTTTACCCCGTCAGAGCTGGATAGACTCATGGTCACCCACCAGGATTTCAAGCCAAGGACCTTTGGTTCGACAGCCAAATGCGCTGCCGCTCAGCCACCATGCCCCTGAGAGATAACAACATGGCATGATAAATTACTAAATAAGCTTGTTTCTTTGTAAGACATTACTGAATTATTGTTACAAGATAAGAAACGAAACTTGTACCCAGGTATAGAGTCAGTGTATAGAGCCAATACCCAGTACATAACAGTCAAAGCAAAAGCCCTGATACTTGAGTAATATTCTTTCATTTATCTGGGACTAAAAGAATTCAAGATTTCCTCATCTGATTCAATTGATTTCACATGTGTAAAAATGTCATTAAATGTCTTGAGTCTAGACCTAGGCAGTAATCCTAACTATGATTATTCTACACTATATGTACTTTCCTAGAAGGTTTATGTGAACTGATTTATTACCTGTCTATTGTGGTCTATACCAACTTTTTTTAAAAAAAAAAAAGCTCTGCTACACACAACTAATTTTGTGCCTTTTGTTTTCCGATTTCTTGTGTGATCCTTATTGACTGATCAAACCACTTTTTTTTCTCTTTACGCCAATGAAGAAATCCTATCTTAATCTACTGCATGTCATATACTGTCATTAAAAATTACCCATAATGAAATTAGTCAACTCAACTTCTGCTTTTCTGAAATGCACAACTCAATTTGATATACTTAATACAGGATATAGACTTTGTTTTTTTTTATTTACAGTTTTGAATTCTCCTTTAGGTTTCAACATAAAAGTTTTCATTAAGAGATACATTTTAAATATAACAACTTGCCGAAAAAAGTTGTGCATTGCAATTTATCTGTTACATTTGTTGTGGGTGGGGGAGGAGGTAATATTAAACACATTAGCAGCTAAAATTGGCAGCACAGCTGCAACTTTTTTTTTGTCTACTGTTTAGGGTGGTAACTTAAGTATAGAAAATAATAGAATAAATTGCATTCTAAAGCAGTTTCATGCATGAAATTATCTTGGAACCCACATATCTTATCTTATATGTTACAGTTACAGACTCTCCTTCTATAAAGAAGATTATTGTGTCATACTCTTCATATTGATGAATTAATTTAAAAATCTAACAAAACAGGTTTCATAGAAAGGAACTTTTACAAATGTAAAAAGAACAAAAAACTAAAATGCTATCTCACATTAGTTAGACCTATACTAGAATATGCATCAATATGCATCTTCTGTATCTGACCCATCAACTAAAGAAAACAAATTCAGAACAGAGCTATGTATGTAATCACTGACCTAGAAACACTACAGAAGGGCAAAAACAAGAATCCTAGTAAGATTTCATAAGGCATTAAATTCTAATTTAGAAATACAACAGAATAAAAAAAACTGTTACAAGAATTCATGAACATAAGGTCAAAAGCACTTTTCTTATCCCTTATGTGTGAACAAATGTGTATAAATACTCTTTCTTCCTGAGTGGTATCCGGAAATGGAATGGGTTACCTGAACAAGCCATGAAAACAAGAAATTCAACATCATTTAAAACACTAATAAAAAATTCAAGACTAAATTAGACCACGAATGAGTGTAGGATGCAATAATCTTCTTTATATAAGGAGCGTCTGTAAAAGATAAGAGAAGACAGCAACAAAATTATTAATTTAAAAAAGTTAACTTGAAACAACTCCAACAAAAAAAAAACATATTCAAGAAGAGTGATTGAAATGTTACTGACTGAATGTAAATCAGAAAGTATTTGCTACACCCAATCTATTAAAAGGTTTTCTAAGTCAATTAGGCTCTAACTATTTTTTTGAATACCGTAATTGTAATATTATAAAAAAAAATTATTAAGACTTTTCAGCACTTGAATAGGTCATACAGACTGTCATACAGACTGAAATGTTCTCAGACTTTGGTTTCACTATACAAGTATTATAATTTAAATATCAAGCATGCCATGTATCAAACACTGGATTTCAAATACAATTAATTTTCTAGTGGGTTAAATTATTAGAGATTAGTTTGTTCTCAAAAGACATCAGTTTAATTTTAGTGCTTGCATATATAAAATTGAATTGAGAGGAAGCAATAATTTGTTTTAAACTTCCCAGCCAAAAAATAAAACCATACAAACAAAAGAAATTACAGTAAGACCGTATTTTTACAATTTATTCAATAACAAGAAAGATAGGCACAATGCTGCCTAAAACTGCCAAAGTAGCGCGGTACTGTGTCAGGGCAGTCGTGGAATAACTTGATAAGGACGTCATAATTCAACTTCCTTTAGAGCTCTCAAACTCTTTTTTTATTTGATCTCGAAGCAGTATCAAGGCTTGAGTTGCCCATTTCTGACATTCGGCGTCTGGATCACGGTCTATCACTCCTGTGGAAATATAGGAAACCAATATCAGTGGAATGTCTCTTATATAATAGGAATGACCGGGTCAGCTTTTCTTGACCACTATTTTTAAAATTAATGCAAAATTGAAAAGTTTGTCAATGCCTGCCACTTTTGTACCTCTGGGCATCAAAGCTGGTGATTATAAGTATACCGATGGTTAAACAAATGGGAGACATCCCCTGTTGTGCGTCCAAGAATTATTGCACAGGAGCCACAGAAACTCATTGGGGGGGGTGTGTGCGCAATACAGGTACTGTCTCGCCAAGTCCTGTGCCTGGACCACCAGGCAGCCTAGACATTTGGTATTTTTGCTACCGGGCAACAGTACAGGTACACAAGCGATGCTGCCTTGTTAGTAATCAATGGAGAATTCCACGGGGGGTGCATGTGCCTGCGAGTAACGGGTAACTTACTGAATGTGGGGCATGTCCCAATAATGGCATGCCATGGACAGGGTCTCGGTGTGCCCCTCCATTGACCCACCCCTCCCACGTTATGCTTTGGACTTAAAAGCTGTAAGGCTCGCCCAGTTTTGATTCGGAAACATTTAAATTTGGCAATACCTGCAATTGTACTGGCCTTTGAGTTATCATACAATGACATTAGCAAGCAATCATCATTAAAACTAATGCCTTTCATCTTCACTAGGTTGGGATACAAACTATAGCATAGATTGAGTAGGTTGAAAGATACACAGAACTAAATGATCTTGTATTATTTGATTTGATCAGGAAGAGTTCAAAATGTCTTTGTTCCATGAAAATTCTGCACTGGTGAACAAATGGTCGGCATAACTGAGTCCTGCTGCCTACCTTCTAGCCAAGCAGTTGTCTCCCGCATGTCATCCTGCAGGTCAGTCATTAAGACGTGAGCTGGCACTGTCAGCATCACTGACAGCGTGGCTACGAGCACGGCTTGGCGTACAGAGCTGATGGTGAAAGAAATAAGACCCATGTCAGCTGACCAAAACTTTTTACAAAAAACATGATTTAAAAAATAAAGAAAATAATTGAACAATTGTAACTCACCTATCTGGATGAAATCGCAGAGACCAGGTAAACTCTAACAAGGATTGTCCCATGTGAATAGCACACTGAAAAAATGTAAATTCAACAAACTTGTCACAATATTGACAGAAAAATGACTGTATTTGTGACCTGTTCTGGCAAAATGATACCGGGTACTTGTGTGCTTTATATAGTAATATATATTGTTAGAATGGTTTTTGAACAGGCGGTAATTTGGTACCAAACCTAACAATATACTTGTATTCATTACTTTTCTTAAGGACTTTAAGTCAACATACTTAAGAACTGGGGTTTTAAGAAAACAAAGTTTAGTGGCCTTTTTTTTAATTATGTTTAGAACTCTTGAAAAACAATAACCAAAATGTATTATTACAATTATGGATCAGGAATGGTTAATATAGCTATTGCTTTTTTTATTTATTTAAAAAAAGCCATTTTTCACAGATTGCCCTTCCCCCCCTATAACTTACAAAATACACTTTTATCTGGGATCGGCTCAACTGACTTAAGTACCCGGTACCATTTCATCAGAGCAGGTGACATATTATGATGAATGGTTGTTTAGAACATGAACTATGGTTTAAAAACATTGTATAGAAGCCTAGGTTAAAGTTCAAGTTCAGTAGGACTTAAAATTTTAAATATAGTATTCCTCTTTTAGAACTTGACCCCCATAGGGGTCACACCTGTACCCATGAACATCACAAGATGTCAGTGTGTGTTGACCACTGGTGTCCACTGACCAATCAATTAATGGGCTGATGGGTAGGGGACAGCCCAAGTTCTGGCCCCCTGGATCTCATTCCATTAGACATGGGCGCTGTGGAGATATTCCGAAGTAAAAGGAAACGACAATCCATTCCAAAGCCAAATGCTTTAAACCAAGTTGGTTACTAAATCAACTCCAGGGTACATTTCTGTTGATGTCTTGGGAATCTCTGAAGCCAGACTAAAATGCTGCAGGTATGAGTCACTTTCATAATCCAGATGTAAAACATTCAACAGAAGCTTCAGACAGATTTCATATCTATCCACCTCCCCCCCCCCCACCCAGATCCACTTATTACTCCCTTAGCTTGAGGAGGGAAAAATCTATTAACAGAACCCAAGGGCTGATATTTTCATTCACTAACATCGATGTCTTTGACCAAAGCAAAATATCTTACCTTGCAATTATAGACTAAAACTATTTTTAAACTTCCGAATATACCGGAATATATCAGAATTTCAGCACAAAATTTTCAATGAAACAAAAAAAAAACTTAATAGAAGATAATGGCAAAGTATAGAATTATAGCCAATGTGAAAACTTACTGGTAGATTGATGGCAGAGTATAAAATAATGGCCAATGTGTACAGCAATTTGAACAAAATAACACAGTCCGTTCCCATCAGGTCCAAATGTGGCCTGCCTTGATCAGCTTTGGCCATGAGGGGATAGAAAAAGTGACCAGCCACTTGTGCGAATTTGTTGAGAGAGGCGACCTGTTCGGGTTTTGTCCTTCCGCGAGCGAATCTGCGTGTGTTGCTTTCAATTCTTCGCTGGACAACTTCCTTCCAAATAGAGGACCCAGAGTTGGAGGTGATTCCACTGACTGGAGATGGCCCCTTTCTGCAATGTAGAGAAGTAACTGCCAAACAAATTGATATTATCATCCAAGACAAAGATTTTTTTTTTTTCAACAGACCTTTTGCTTTTTTTGTCATTTGTAAAAATTTGTAGAAAAAAAAGTCAGGAAGACTATTGCTCAGCATTCAGTGCTAACATAAAATTCACAATGAAAATTTTAAAAATGTGTCGGCATACAGTAACACTCCGCTACTTCACGATTTACATCCTCACTCCTACACGGGGTTTCAGCTAACATACCTTCAGGGCAATTCTGGCTATTTCGCACGATTCTTTACAGCATACCTTATTTATAGTTTATAAATATTATTATTTTTGCAGTAAAAAAAAAAACATACAAAAATATTGAAAAAAATATCTTTAATAAAAAAAGATATTAAAAGAATATTAAATTGTAAATACAAATGTATAAAAACAAATCAAAAAGTTCATCCGCAGCACCACTACAACTTTACAGTTTCTTATATATTTAAGATTGTATACTAGTGCACTTTCAAAGTTTTTTTAGAGTTTAGGAAGTGTTTCTAATTATAAGACTGTTGGAAGAATTTTATTGAGCTCAACACACATATTTATAATCCTATGTTGCCGTTTATCCCCAATGTCCCATTTTTGATTAATTTGA
This sequence comes from Anisus vortex, assembly GCA_949126835.1. Classification (NCBI taxonomy): domain Eukaryota; kingdom Metazoa; phylum Mollusca; class Gastropoda; family Planorbidae; genus Anisus; species Anisus vortex. The sequence goes on along the minus strand of OX421494.1, from coordinate 47,320,010 downwards.
GTTATTAATGTACATGTATCCAGGGGCATAAGCCAGAAATTTCTTCAGGGGGGGGAGGAGGGGGGCTGAACTTTCACTTGAAAAACATTTTTGAGAATTTAGTACATATTTAAACAAAAGACTGTTGAAAAAAATATTTTTAAAACATTCCCCTTCCCCCCGTGGCTTCACTTCTACAAATATCATGATATTATACAGAAAAGTACAACTCTCACTCAGGTGTCTGTTTGTCTGGCTGGGAAAGTTCCTGGGCTGCATTGGCCAATACCTGTTGAAGAAAAAAAAAACACACACACACTTTCGGGGCTCTTTACTCCATAAACAATTCCAAATTCCATAACATTGATTGACAAACCAATGTATGGTCTATTGTCTAATGTGTAAATTGTCTTAATGAATGTTAACCAGAAGTTTATATAAATTGATCCAGGAAGCAGCATTCGCCAGTTTATGTGATTAAGGCTTACTCTAGTCCAAATTGATTTATAAGGCCAGTGAAGCAGCATTCACCAGTTTATGTGATAATGGCTTACTCTAGTCCAAATTGATTTATAAGGCCAGTGAAGCAGCATTCACCAGTTTATGTGATAACGGCTTACTCTAGTCCAAATTGATTTATAAGGCCAGTGAAGCAGCATTCGCCAGTTTATGTGATTAAGGCTTACTCTAGTCCAAATTGATTTATAAGGCCAGTGAAGCAGCATTCACCAGTTTATGTGATAACGGCTTACTCTAGTCCAAATTGATTTATAAGGCCAGTGAAGCAGCATTCGCCAGTTTATGTGATTAAGGCTTACTCTAGTCCAAATTGATTTATAAGGCCAGTGAAGCAGCATTCACCAGTTTATGTGATAACGGCTTACTCTAGTCCAAATTGATTTATAAGGCCAGTGAAGCAGCATTCACCAGTTTATGTGATAACGGCTTACTCTAGTCCATATTGATTTATAAGGCCAGTGAAACAGCATTCGCCAGTTTATGTGATAATGGCTTACTCTAGTCCAAATTGATTTATAAGGCCAGTGAAGCAGCATTCGCCAGTTTATGTGGCCATGGCTTACTCAAGTCAAAATTAACTTCAGTACTTATACAACTAACACAAACAATGTTAAATACTGTCCAAAAAATTTCAACAACAACAAAAAATCTTGAATAATCCCCCCCCCCCAAAAAAAACAAACAAAAAACAACAACATGTTAGGAGTTAATGACTCCTAATGATATAGTTATTGATTGCTGCCTTTTTTTTTTTAAATATTTTTTTAGCTACTTTGTCAATTAAAGTGAAATGTACAAACATTACCAAACTTGTTGAAACAAGTCCGTTTCCCCAACCCTTTTAAGAACCCCCAATTAATGTCAGGATATATCGGTTGTGGTCACTAAGATTTGTTGTCATGGAAACACAAAGGGGGGAAAGCTATCTCTAGAATCATTGCAGTTATCTCTAGGGATAAACAAAGAGAAATTACTTCCAGTATGTCCATACGCTGCCTTGAACTGTAATTCCTTTCATAGAACTGGCCAGATAAATATTCCGCCACCTGCAAATGAAAAAAAAACAAAGGCACGCATTATAGCTTTAACATCTACAATGGCTACTATTATAGCTTTAACATCTACAATGGCTACTATTATAGCTTTATTTATAGCGCTAACATCTACAATCGCTACTATTATAGCTTTAACATCTACAATCGCTACTATTATAGCTTTAACATCTACAATCGCTACTATTATAGCTTTAACATCTACAATCGCTACTAGAGAATGCACGGGGCAAAACTTTTATATTTGAAACCAATGGCAGATTTCTCCAAGAATGACCCGACCTTGATCCTTCCTATAATGTCCCGGGGCATCCGTCTAGGGTCTGGTTCACTATGAATTAATACACACAAGCCACTCAATGAACACTTAAAGAGGAAATGAACGCTTGAACTTATTTACAACGATAAATGTACAGGAATGGCTGATAATAAATTACTTCTTTACCACTCTGCAAAACAAGAACAAACAAATACACCACTGCTTGCCTTATATAGGTTTTGGTGTAGAAAGTACTAAAATGGATTTTCCAGAATGTTTCAGAAGGCAAAAGGGGTCAGAAATTTAGAGACTACTAGAACATATATTTGGCTCTAAGCGATAATTAAATATAAATAAATAACTCTGAATGAATTATAAATTATAGATACAATTCTAAATATACAATACTTAAACTATTTAAACATGCCTAACACTGTTTTGGAATAATGCTATGCGGACCCACAACATTAATGGCTTAAGGCATTAAACTCTAATTTAGAAATACAACACAATAACAGCCAATACTTAGATAAACATAAGTACAAAAACACTTTCTTATCTCTGATGCAAGAATAAATGCATATAAGTACTCTTTCTTCCCGAGTGGCATTCAGGCATGGAATGGGTTGCCTGAACAAACCAGGAAAACCAGTAACTTAAAATTATTTAAAACATTAATAAAGATGCAAGACTAGACTTGGACCACAGATAAGCGTAGGATGCAATAATTCAATAATCTTCTTTATAAAAGAAGTGTCTGTAATATATAAGATAACACTGCTCGCTTTAACTTTAAAATGGACAAGCCACAAATTGATCGCATTGACTAAAAACGACCACCAAGGTTATTATTAGTTCAATGTCACATTCATACACTCCTAAATGTCACATTCATACACTCCTAAATGTCACATTCATACACTCCTAAATGTCACATTCATACACTCCTAAATGTCACATTCATACACTCCTAAATGTCACATTCATACACTCCTAAATGTCACATTCATACACTCCTAAATGTCACATTCATACACTCCTAAATGTCACATTCATACACTCCTAAATGTCACATTCATACACTCCTAAATGTCACATTCATACACTCCTAAATGTCACATTCATACACTCCTAAATGTCACATTCATACACTCCTAAATGTCACATTCATACACTCCTAAAGCCACCAATGGTCACTAAACAAGTTTTTCTCTCACAACATAATTGAGCGTGTTAAACTTTACCCCTTTTCCGGCCGCCACAAGCTAATTTACATATACTCCTTGTTGCACCAATGATTTGGCTCAATTTCAGCGCAAACTGTGACATGGTATTATCCGGCGACCCACAACAATTTAGTCTTCTGCTAGAACATCATCGAGGTAACATTTTCATTGTGTTCTGGCACTGTGAACATTCATCTACAAGTTGCTGTATTATAGTTTTCAAGGAAATTTAAATTCTTTATATTCTTTTTTGTTACATTTATTAACTTGTATGGTCCTCTGTTGTCATTAATGTTTTGCAAATAGTTCACAAGTTAGAAATCACAAGAAGGTGCCAAGATTTGATCGCGAATACTGATAAATAAAGAGATAATACCTACGGGGAAACCACTAGACCAGGGGGTCGGCAACCTTTTGCTGATGGTGTGCCAAACTAGGATTTGTAAATCATTCAGCGTGCCAACAGCCTAAAAGTCAACCTGCTCTATTATACTTGTTTTCTTATTTTTTTTATAAGACAATTAATTTAACTCTGTAGCAAGACCACGGCCAAAAGCAAATTAAATCTATAGAGAAAATTGTTAAAGCATTTTATATTTAATAAAAAAAAATGTGTTTGTGATTATCATTCTTTTTATTATCATGTATACCAAACACAAATTTTTTTTTACCAAATGTTCACATTTATGGTAATTATTTTGTAAACATTATCATTTGGTTGTCAAGATAAGGACCTAGCTACTGCTAACATTGATTATAATATTTTGTTCTCGGTTAAACTGAGATTTTCTTTACTTTGTTGTTTATAATAATTTGTTCTCAGTTTTACTGAGATTATCTTTTTTCCATTAGGAGGCGCGTCAGAGTTTTACCTCCTTGCCCCTCCTGAGGGCATTCTAGGCTTGTAAGGTTTTGGTTTGGATGGTATCAGAAAACATCACTGATCCTTGGATCAGTTAGTTCTGCTCTCTGCACAATCACTCTCACATCATGCATGAGAGCCCAGTGCAGACCAGCTGTAGTCCAGACCATTTAGAGAGCGAATACTAGAAAATTGAGCAAGCTCATAATCTTGCAAGGCTCGGGAGGGGGGTGACTTGACTTCCCACACTTCTTTTTTTTTTATTATTATATATATATATATTCAAGATTTTACATATTCAAAGCGATGAATCAATAATCAATCATTCAAATGAATTGATAGGTAGTAATCATACAAACTGGGTAGCTATTGTGATGTTTAAAAAAATTTGCACATAATTTTTGGATTATATAGTATTTTAATTTATATAATTTTCAATTACTTTTTACAATTTGGTCATTATACAGCTATAAGTTGCAGACCGTTTATTCTTTTATAAAAGAAAAAAAAAAGAAAATAATATTTAATTTTAGCAATATTTCCGCAAATATAACAGGCTAATTATCTCCCTTTAACTAAAATAAGTTTCTAAATTTAATTCAATAGTGATGCCAAACAAGTTATGTTTTGTAATATAACCAATATTAATGACTAATTATTATTTATTTATATAAATCCAGCATTATGGTATCCATTACAAGGTTTAATTATTAGAGTTAGAAAATTAATTTACATTAAACAGTTGTAAAAAAACATTTCCTGCATTAATGGTTTGATTATTTATCTTTTAAACATTAATAATTACAACAATTAACAATTGCATAATATAATGCTATTAAAAAGTCTCTTATATTTATTAAATTATTAAAAACAAAGTTTTAGAATTACTTAGGCTTTATTTATGTTTAATTATAGAAGACGTACATAAAAACTCTTTTAAATATAATCAGTCTGTATCAATTGATGAGCGCCTTGTCTTGAATGCTCTTCACTAATTTATAACGGCAGATATATATTTAGTCATTTCTGAGTAGTGAAGTGTAAGTGATCTCGTGATCACGTGATGTAAATACCGTACACAAGAGTAAGTTGAACCAAAAGCAGAAAGTAAATTCGAATGCCTGGCAGTTGAGAACAGCAGACGACTTTCTTAACCAGTTTCATTCCAGATTTTCCCGCAAATCGGCACATTTTGATGCCCATTTTTTTTAATGTTTAAAATTCATCTGGCTGCGTTTTTAAATCACCAATATCCCACCACTTGTAAAAAAATATCTCCCGTACATCTAAGAAGGTTGTAGTAAGATCAAGCCAGTTAAGGTATGAAAAGATGAATCCATGAATTTGAAAATCTTGCCATTGTTTAGAAAACTTCGCTTTGAGTGCGTCGATGTGCTTCTGAAAAAGCCCAACTATCTATCTTAATATATACCTTAAATTAAGGAAGTATATGTAAAATGTTTTTAAATTGATTTCACTCGAGATATATGCAAATCCATTCCAGTGGTCTAACAGTTCAAGGCCTGTTTGACCCCGTCTTTGTAAATGCATTAAACTCACTGAAATGTGTCGCTCTATCATTCAGAAACATTGGGTTCAACAGTCAGTTTTCCTCATTCAGAACCGGATAAATTTGTTGTTGTTTTTTTTCATCAATAAAAAAACACCTCTTGGAGGTCTCTTGCGTGCCATTGAAAATCGCTCTGCGTGCCAAGTTTGGCACTCGTGCCTTATGTTGCCGACCCCTGCACTAGGCCATACTTATATACTTCATCTTCAAATGAATACTTCAAGAATTATATCATACAACAAATTATATACTTATTTCATGCTGCCGTGATGTAATAACACATATATAACACTTACCTTGTGGGGGCACTTCACTGTCAAAGCCACGAGGGCAGAAAATCTGTGCAACAAGAAGTCCTGGAAGTTGTGGGTGTTCTCTAAATGGAGGAGAATCTTGGCAAACTCAACAGCAATCTGGGGAAGTCAGCAAAATGATGCAATGAATCAAACACAACAAGAATTTAAAATTAAAATGGTACAGAAAGATAATATGCAAATAACATTAATAAAGTACTATAATACATTTTATACACAGTGTTGATCCAAGCATAGACTATAACACACATGGACCGCTTGCTTTAGTATTCCTGACTCGAAACACCGATTTTCGGAATTCCCGATTCTAAATAAAGTATTTGCTATACAAGTTCCGTTTTATTTAATCGCTATGATTTTCTCAATGAAAAATTAAAATCGAAAGTTGTATACAGCGGAAACATTTATAGATCAGTGTTGTAAGCGCACGGAAAAAGAATATAAGCTCTAAAAATTGAGCAAGCAGTCCATCTTATTATAGTCAATGATAATAGGAATAATAGGCCTACAAGTATTAATTTAACGTCTAATAAAAGTCAATGATCCAAGCTGCACAAAGAACAAACTGTGTATCAAAAAGCTTACTATAAGGTTTTTAAATTGCTAAAGAGAGGCTACAAAAAGCAACTTGCCTCGTCCAGATCTGAAGTTTTTTGTCTAATCAATTTCTCCGCACACTGAAGACAAAGTTCTGTTCTATCAGGGTCATCGGAACTACAGATCAACCCTGAGAAGAAAAGACAAAAATGAAACAACGACTTTGGCTGATAAGAATTGCTTCCTTAACACTCTGCTAAAACCATAACAACAACTGGTGTACGTAAATAATAACTATTTAAATTATCAATTACAACTCAATAATCTCTAACTCTAAATGAATTACAGATACAATTCTAAATACAATAATAAAATGTGTTTAAACATGATATACACATATGACAATAGCTATGGCAAAAGAATAACATCCATAGCACATATAGTGACATTCTACCTTACTGTATTGAAGACATGAAAGGTTACCAATGAAATGAGTGCAAGACTTCCACTGATTGGTTAGACAATTGGTCTACTCATTTATTGTGCTTACCCTCCATACACTCTCTCACATACTTTGGGGGTGCCGAATTCATCACCTTCTTGTCATTTGACATGTCATAGGGCTGAAGGTCATCATCACTGTGGACACACAAAATTTGACGATAGATTGCCATCTCGAACATTTATGGATTCAAAGCCAAGACCAAATGTCAATGTGATAAATTTACCACACATGTATAAAGAGTTTAAGTCACCTGTCCAAGTCCATTTCAACATTGTCTACTCCTCTTCTGGGCTGACTGCCTGTACTGGCAATGCCGTCAGTTGCATTTTCACAAGGTGGTTCAACTGGCTTACTCATCTCTTCTTTGACTGCTCTAAGAAAATGAATGAGCTACAGTATATTTATATCTATTATCTATATCCATGGATGCAAGGGGATAAACCCCTCCAAGGCCAATGTTTATTTGTACATATATACTATACTTCGACAATGTTCAAAACCATGTCTTCACTAGAATTACAGATTACAAGTTTCATCAGGAGTCAGTAATGTTTTGAAGGATTTATATGTAATACCCGGTACAGGATAGATGTTTTCTATAAGAAATAGCTTACAGTAAAAGAAAGAATCAAGTAGCATTTTGCACAAAATATCAAAAATGTATCTACTTGTATCACTTCTGTACCCATGGGCCTCAGAGTTCACATTTAGATCTCACTGGCAGAGAATGGAAATGAAACCAAAACTACTTAGTTTCGTATTATAAACAAACTAATCAGATAATGATCAATCAACAAGGTTCGGTTAGTTGACAACTTGCACCAATGTACATATCATGTAATGAACAAATCAAACTAGAATTTATAATATCAAGTTGAGGTAATTAATCCCATCTGACCAAATTTATCCATAGGGCCATTGAATTAGCATTCACTAGTTTACCTGGCCACGGAACACTAGGGGATTGTGTGACCAGCACAAAGCACAACTGCCTTTATTTCCCCCAAAATAATGTCAGGAACCCATCAGTAATAGACTGAGGGATACCCCCAGACACGGGAAAAAATTCTAGCCTTTACCAGAAATTGAGCCCGGGACATTAGGTATGCCAGCCGAACGCGCTGCCACCCTGCCCCATTACATCAATCTGTAAGTTAAAAAATTGATATTTTGTTCAGTATCAAAAGAGGCTCACTTCTCATCGGGCGATGGCCCTGGGTCCTCTGGGAGCTCTCTGTAGCTCAGAAGATCTTTCACCTTGGGGTCAGACATGTCCAGGTCGTATTCAAGCTGAGGCCCGGTGGGGTCGACCGTCGTGGTCAGGGTCTTAGCTAGAGTCATGCCCAGCAGCCTGACGCCTGGATCGGAACTCTCTAAATGGGCCTGTACACCATGCATTAGATTCTGAAGCAGTTCTGTCACAAAGAGAGAGAGAGAGAAAAAAGAACAGAACATTGTTGTTACATTTTTAACTGTGATATTTTTATGTCATAAAACCTGTCAATGTATTCAAACTTTTTAGAACATTGAGAAAGTAATAGTTTTTACCTTAAATACTTACAACTTAGAACTTTGTTAAATAAATAAAACATTGTATTAAAAATATTTCTTCTCTAATGGGAAATTATTTTAAAGCATTAGTTGTAAAAATTAATGGTGGAAGAAGCCAGTTTATATTAATATTTAGCGATGCCCCGACAAAATAAAAAAGATCTTAAAATTGCTGGTAATCACAACTTTGTAGGGCCAGGGCGGCTATAGTACAAAACATTTTTAGGGCCATGCCATCCAGGTCTCCTCTTCAAAAGAAGAGCCCTAGAAACTGGTTGCCCCCCCCTCTCCCCTTTCAGCCTGATTAGACCCTAAAAGACAACCCACCTAACAACCCACCTGTTATTGATACTCACCTCCCTTTAGGGTTGTCTTCTCCTGTTCGTTCAGTGCCCCGATACAAACCACCAGAGCCCTGGTGATGTACAAATGCTGCTCTGCAGAGATGTGCTTCATGGAGCTCCTGTCTGCCCACACCTTCAGCAGCCTGACTATCACCTAACAAGGAACAAGTCATTGTTGCAACTAAATATATTTTCTTTAACATTGAGGGAAAAGGATCATGTACACCATGGGTCAGCAACATTTTGATAATGGTGTATGCCAAAGTAGGATTTCTAATTCATGCAGTGTGTCAAGAGCCTAAAATGTATCCTACAGTAACACTCATATTTTTTGTAGAAAAGAGTTGAATTGCCTTTTGTGGGGTCTTCCGCAAGCCATTGAAAATCATGTACCGTAGGTTGCTGACAACTGACATACACTATGTTGTAGCTTTAAGTAAATGTTTTGTAATAATATCCAAGCATTATTTTATGGATAGATAGTTGCTAGGGTCCAGGGAGTAATGGCAGCTAGTGTAAGTGTTTTGTAGAAATTACTGTATATCATTAACGAGTTGTACTTCAGATTGCTATTTTGAAGGTCTCAAGAACCAGGTTAAACACCAGGGCCTTTTCCATTGACTGGAGAATATCCTTGAGTCTGCACAGCTCTCAAGAGTTCATGCATGACATTAGTTAAGAAAAAAGTAAAGGTAATTTTTTTTGTGTGCTGGACACACAATCCCATGAGGACACATAAAGGGAAGAATGCTGCTAAGCCTAATTAACCAAACGGTTTTAATATTACTAGATTAGGGAAACCAAAAGTTCTGGGTTCAAATCCTGGAAAAGGCTAGGATTTGTTCCTGGAAGTGGAAGGTGTCCCTGAGTCTACCTAGCTCTGATGGATAACTGACAATAGTTGGGGTAAAAAAAAAGCTGGCCACACAATCCCCTAGTAAACAGTGACCACAGAAACAGGTGAACTCTGCCTCACCCGGCCTATGATCAATTTGATCCGAAGTGTACTTTAAGAAAGAGGATTAGTACCTCATGAGTAATATTGGTCAAAGTTTCAACTAAAAGAATATTTTTTAAATCGCAATCTAGAAAATACGTCCAATACATTCAAAACTATAATTGAAAACAAAACAAAGTGTCTGTACCTCCACAAAAAGACGCCGCCTTGAGTGGAACGCTGTCAAGTACCCAATTATGTTCTGCAGCAGATGTTTCTAGAATGTTTGATGAAAACTTAAGGTAGACTACATTCACATTAGTGTACATCATAATAGCATCATTGAAAGTATTTGAAGGAAGCTTTTTTACATTTAAATTTCTGTCCCCTATGGTATGAATTTTAAAACAAACAAAAGCATACAGTTCATCCAATCTTCACTTTCTCTATTTCACTCATGGGGCACAATGGTCCTGACTCAGCACACTCAGGCAATAGCATCGAAGGTCTATTGTTCGAGTCCTAGTAAAGGCAGTTTTTTTTTTTCCAGAAACTACATGAGTCTACCCAGCTATGATAAGTACCCAACATTAGTTGCTGATAAGTAAGCGTGGCTGAGTATTGTACAGGCCACACATCCCTGTGGCCACGGAAACTTGTGAACGTTGTTTCACTTCCCCTGTGGATCAAACTGATTTGAAAGGAATACTTACTTACTTGACTCATTCACCCAATGTGGAATCACCTCAAAATGTTCGCAACAGATAGAGGTGGCCTAAATGAATATGATTTTTAATAAACCTACTCCCAACCGGTTATAATGACCGCAACAAACTTTAGACAGGTTAACAGGTCAACAGCTACTCACTGGTTTCGGATAACACTTGTGCAGTAAAAGTTTGGTGCAGATCAACATTTTGATACCACTGTTATGCACAACGCAGTCCCCTAGAAATTTATCCACTAGTCCATACCTGAAAAAAAATTATGACACCAAATCATGTAAATACACTGTACCAAATGTACTTGCCACTGCAGTCACCACAGATAAATTACTTTTTTTTTATGGTAGGATGAAGATAAAAAGAAAAATTACTTATAGTCTTTGAAACCTAAAACACAACAGTAAATAATGACATATGACACATCAAATTATGACATGTTTAGTTAAAAACCACTTTAAAAGACTTTTTATTATATAACGTTAGACGACCTTAGACCGTAGCGCAGATAGGACTTAGTAGAAAAGGCTCTGGACTGTTGACGGAATTATGGATGCTTTGTTATGTGCTGAGCTAAAATATAATAATATCGAGTAAATGTTTGAACCTTGGGTTTGAGTGTAAGAGTGTTATTTCAAAGATCTATGTTCCAGTGTGACAGCCCATCAGCTTGTTAATACTTCAGTAGATTGAAAACTAATTGTCACACTTGTTACGAATGTCGGTTAAAGATGAATGACTGTCCAGGGCATTGACCTCCTAATGAGTGCGTATTAGATACTAAAAGAAGCCAAGGGTTGACCTCACATTCCTTAGTGCAAATTTAAATAAATAAGTCGTTCAACCGTAAAGGTTGGGAGTTAGATCTTGGATTGCATTAACCTATGTCGCAGTGGAATTGAAATGCGTATTAGGACCCTGTAGAATCTTCGATAAGTTTTCTTGGGACAGTCCCTATCTGATTAAAGTTAGTTCAGTTTTATCGTTTGTAGAGAGAAGTCACTATATTGGTACTTGTACATTTTATTAAATTTTATGTTGGCCTATCTGTTTGATGCATTTACTTGAAGTTTATATTTAGTCTACAATTTAAATAAAATTGCTTTATTCAACAACTGGAGTTGTTTGATATATTTTTGTTGAAAGAATGGTGTTGAAAAGAATTATACCGAATATAACTACATTACTGCATAGACCTGTCAGTCAAGGAACCCCAAGCTTGGACTACAGATCAGCAGAATCTAGAGACTTCTAATAAAAATACAACTATTCTTTGAATCCAATTTAACGAGTCATAACACACTCTTTTAAATCAAACCACAGAAACTTAAAACTAACTTTAATTTCAATAGAAATAATTGTCTTCGGTTTATAAAATGACAATTGAATTTTGTATCTGTTTCTGTCAACTGAGTACAGTAGTTGTCAAGGTGAGCAGGGTGGTCACACTTTACAGCAATATGATTGGAAACACCATTAGATTGAAACATAAGAGAATGTTGAAGAAAAGGGCATAGCAAAGGCCACACAATCTCTCCTTGGCCTTGACCACAGATGTGTGCTGGCTGTTAGTGAACCTGAATTCTTGCATAGAACATTTAAAGTGTTTTTTTGTTTATTAAAAAAAAAAAATTTACCAGGGGATTTTCTTTAGCAAAGGAAAAATGACAGATTCCAGGTTTCGGTCCGGGACGCAGGCAAAGACCCTCTCACAGATACGGCACCAGATGTAATCATCTCTCACTCTGGCACTCAGGTGTGGAAGTAGAGTGTCTAGCAATAAATCTGTCACACACACAAACACTTATTATTGATAAAGATAATTTTCATAAACACTTAACAGTATATCACTTAGATAAAACTTAAATAATGTATATATATCTTAAATCATAAAAACATTTCACTTTTATCATTGTCATATAGATATTGTTGCAAATCCACGTATTCTGTTGTCTATCTATTATCTAGGAGCCTGTTCATTATGAAATAATACACTCAAGCCATTCAAAATATTTTTTAAGAAGAATTTAATGCTTGAACTTATATAAAATTATAACATTCAACTTCACAGGTTAATAATAAGTAGCATTCCCTGTAGTTAAGCGAAAATCAACAACAACCCTAAAATGCTTTTTAATATAGATTTTGGTGCATAAGTGCTAGAATGGATTTTCCTGAAGCTTTCTGAATGCAATAGAAGAGGCGTACTGGTACTAGAATGTAGTGGAGACTAGGAGAAACAATATCGGTGTGATTACGTCATAATAAACAACTATCTTTACAAATACTCTCTACACTAAGATCAAATGTAAATAAACAACTCTATGTGAACTAGCAAAACAATTTCAAATAAAATATAGAAACTGTTGCTACATGGTATACACATAACATTATTTAGTCTAAAACAAATATCTTTTTCATCATTGATATGTAATTTTGATTGTTAGCATATAGCTTTGAAAATGAAAACACATAAATCGAACTATAATTAGTTCACCTAACTTTAATTGTTAACCTATAATATTAACCCTTTGACATAAAACATAAACCTTTAACGTATAACTTTAATCATAATGCCTCTAGCCTGGATAAACACAATTTTCAAACATATGTATACAGCAAATCGATTCCTGGTTCATCATAAGGACTCTGAACTTTGAAAGAAAATGTAAAGTATACCTGAGTATCCTGTCAGGCACAACTTCCCAACTAGAGAACTAACAAACAGAAGAGAAACATCTTGGTTTGCCACCAATAAATCGTGAGCCCACTGCAGTGTGTCTAGAATGGCCAGTGCCAAAGTTGGTACATAATTCTTTGGTAAGAATATTTCGCTGTGTGATATAAAAAAATATCTATATTTTTGTTGTGTAAGAATATTTGACTGTGTAATTTTAAACATATCTTTATTACATACTACATTAGTAGCATCACATTAAAGATAGCATACCTATTTTCATGTTGAAGTTTATTGGCAATTTTCTCAGCAAATGAAGATAAATTTCCTAGCAGAATTTCTGCATCAACATCCAAAGCTTGAAAAGGGGGACTGACACAAGAAGAACTCTCCTCAATGAGTAAATTTTTCAGAATGTTTCGACTAATGAACTTTTTCAAAATTGAAACACACTTAAAAAAACTGAAATTTTTTCTAAAAAGAATGAAAAAAAAAAGCATATATTTTATTAACACTGAAAGACACAGCAATATATGCTATACAAATGTGGCATTCATTTAATTTATTATGACTACAGTTACAGAACCTAGATTTTTACTTTGTGAGCTTAGCTGGACTCTGCAATTTTAATTTTAATTGATGGCAGGATGGTACAGCTTAATTAAAAGGTTAATGAGGTGAAAGTGATATGTCAACTTTAAAAATATTTAAATAAAAGTGAGCAGTGGGAACTATAATTCTGATGGGCCAGTGACACTCAGAAAAAAAAAAAGATAGTGTCAATATTTGCTCTATTAAAAAAAAAACGAGATCTTTATAAAAAATCAGTCCCAAAAATAATTATTAGCTTCAAAATGATTTTGTTTAATGTTAAATACAAGTTCTATGGCTGACTAAAGCATATAAGCGACAGGTCAGATAGGGTATATTTAGAGCAAATTATAGACTTTTTTATTTGATAATATGTATATATAACCTAAATAATTATACAATTAATAATAGGCCTAATCATAATTTTAAAATAGCACATATTTCACATGGTGACTAATTTAATGCGGTAATTCTTTAGCTGCATTAGCCTATGAGTTTTTCAGTTCAAAATGAACGATTTTTAAAGATTCATGCCCAATTCGCACAAATCAAGTCATTAAATGTCTTGCAACTGGTATTTAGATTAAGAAAAAAATTATTTTTAAACAGGATTTTTTAGTTTTTTAACTATTAATATAGCATAAATAATGCCATATCGGCGTGTGACTTCATGGGGGAGAAGCTGACTCGATCCGACATTTTGTGCTAAAAACTAAAAGATCACAGGTTAAGTGTTACCATCCCTAACACATTTTAACTAACCAATATTACCATGCACTAACAAAATGAATGAAATGTTTAATGACAGCACTAGTTAGTATTGGTTAGTTTATAATATAGGTTAGGGATGGTAACCCCTGACCTATGACCTTTTAGCACAAAATGGCAGATCGAGTCAGCTACTCCCCCATGACGTCACAGGGCCAAAATTAGCGTTGTTTAGGCTTTATTAAATATTAATAGTAAAAAATCTCGTTTTAAAAATATTTTTTTTCAAAGTCTAAATATCGTTTGCAAGACATTAATCATTAAATTACTTGATTTGTGCAAATTTGGCATGGATAGCATATTTAAAAATCTTTCATTTTGAACCCAAAAAATTGTGGGCTAACGCAGGTAAAGAATTACCTCCAAACTATAATAAATGTAAAATAAGGTACACTAAGCTGCGTATGGCCTACTTAAACTTATGAAGTTAAAAATAATAAAATAGCCTCGCTAATTCATTAAATTAATTAGAAATTATTCTTAAAACATTAATTAAGTAGGCTAGGCCAGGCCTAAATAAAATGAAACTTGAATTACTTTTCTGTTTCTGTTACTTTGTTGAGCAGTGCAATCAACGAATGCTTATATGGACCTTCCAGAAATATCGATAATACTAGTGCGCTAAAAACATCAGTCGTTACTTCTGCAAACCACTCTACTGAAAATTTAGAAATTAACTGTTCATAAATTCGCTTGGCGTACTGCGAAGTGATCTCCCCGCGTATCGAGGACAGGGTTGAAAATTCATAACCATACAACGATGATGATTGAGACTCGTGAAGGACTCCGGGAACAAAAATAGATCTGATTATACTGAGCCATTTAATGATCTCTTCCCTAGTTTCAGCCCTTTGTAAACCATTAGTAATTTCTTTAACAACAATTAAAGCCTGGGTAGCCATCGTCATTTATTTGTAAACAAGTTATACTTTTTGATTTCCTGTTTGTTATTTAAAAAATGCAATGAAATGTTTCGAAACGAAATTATCTAAAATCTAAGTCACATTGACATGTTTAAAAAAAAGATCCGCCAAAATAAATAGATAAATAAATAAATTACTACCCCATATCACATATAATCACATTGAAACATTATATAGCCAATTAAAATACATGCAGATGATGAATTTCGTTGCAGTATTTTGATAGAAACACAATAAAACAATGAGTAGGCCTATGTTTTGGTGACTTTGCCACGTGTTCTCGCCGTGATTTTACTGCCTTTTCGTCGTAGTAGGCCTATGACTCCTATGACCGACCTCTCTGTGTCAATTTTCTTGTCGTTTTGACGCAGAAAACGTTACGTGAATTTGATTTGCAAAATCAACCCCCAAAATACGTTATATCACCTAAAATATCGTCATTTTTCCCCGTCGATGCGACGTGTATGTCCGCTGGGATAGCAGCGATAGCAGCCTACTTATTAGAGCTAGTTGCAAGGTGTTCCAATGCGACAACGTTAGGAAAATAAAAGAATTAATTAGTCTCCCAGCCTCTATCTCAGCCTCTATCCCAGCGGGCACACCACGCCGTATCGACGGGGAAAAAAACGTGTTAAACCATCTCCACGATTGAATCCTAAATTCCGCAACGCAACGTGACATTCCACGGGCCCTAGTTATTATTTATCCACTCTTCAGCGTTAATCCAACCGTACATTTAACATCTCATTGGTTCCCTAGTCTCGAAAGACCAATAGATTAGGCCTATATATTTACGCCTTTGTGGAAGGTTTTCACCAGCTCTACAATGATTGAGGTGACTACGGAGTCTGGACCACCAGAAGTATGTTGGTCATAGTGGAGTCCCATCACCCATCTGCATGATACAGAATGCCCAGCAGGGTAATAATTTTGCGGTGACAAAGGGCATTGATCACAAAATTATGTCCCTTACCTACGGATGCATTAAATAGAGTAAAGCACCTTCCTATCTTCAAGAGCTCTTTCCGAATCATTTGCTACCAAAGAGAATGAGCTCCATGGGGACAACTTAAAGAGATCTCAGGGTGGTTGGAGGTTGAATACAAAAAGAAGTCATTTGGAGCGTGCTCGTTGGAACCTATGGCGCCTTCACCGTGGAACAGCGTGCCTCATACACTGAACGATTCTGAGACTAAAGAGTTATGTATAAAAAGGTTTCAAGACCTTTCTCTTTAAAACTACAGTACTGCAGCCGAGTGTTTTCCCTTTTACTACACCTGCAACAGAATTATATGCTTATAACTAGAGTGCACTGAATAGGTCTGAACATCACGCATGAGCATGCTAGACCTAAATGCAAAAGCATCGTAGATGCGCTATATAAAATATTATTATTATCATCGCACGGCGGCAGAGCGGCAGAGCGACAGCGCGTTCGACTGGCTTTCGAATCCTGATGAAGGCTAGTTTTTTTTTCCCTGGACTCGAGGGTGTCCCAGTTGAGTCTACCCATTAGTTGGGATAAAGTAAAGGCAGCTGGGCATTGTGCTGGCCACCCCCCCCCCCCCCCCCCGTGGCAACTGAAACTGGTGAAAGCTTGTCTACTGGCAATATGTTATTAAGAACATCGATGGTGTCGACTTAGAAGAAAATAATTTTCTAGCGAACTGGCCCGCTTAATGGCAGGCGAAGTGGTGATCTGAAAAACTGTCCACACCCCCCGCTGAAATTTTTGTTTAAATTGGCTCAACTACACGTGGGTAGGCTATAGCGACTTTCAAACAAAACAATAAAAAGAGAAAAGAAAAATAAAAGAACTTCCCAGCGGGCACACCACGTCGTATCGACAGGGGAAAAAAACGTGATAACCACGAAAGCACGTGGAAACCACGTTATTTCCACCGTCGATACGACGTGGTGTTCCCACCATGTTGCTTTAAATATAAACACGACTATGCGTTCAGCTGGTCGATTTCGAGGTCAAGAGACTCAATAACAAAATCGAACGGTGTGAAAGTTTGGAGACCAATCGTTACACACACCACACATGACACAAACTGTGGGACTACTTACTGGATGGACTACTTTCTCCTTCGTGGTGTCGGTTTACACGGTAAGTGAGCATTTAATTATAGTGCAGGTGTCATTATATTATTATATAGTAGGCCTATATACTATAAAAACATATCTGGATCGCAAGGCCCTTAATCGAGAGTTTCCGAATTCATGGATATGTAAAGTCTGTTTTTATTACAGGTAGGAGAATAAAAGAAAATATGTGAACAATGCATTATTGATATTAGCCTATATTATTATTCAAAAAGAACTTAAAAACTCATTTTTTCAATATTTACCTTAGATAACATTTAACGTGCTTTAGACTTTAGACCCCTACTGTCTTACTTAGGCCTATATGTTGGGTCGGTTAATGCTACATTTATTTGATTTGTCTTTTTTAAATCATCAATTAGCTTTGTCTCCTAGCCTAGAGCAGGGGTCGGCAACCTACGGCGCGCGTGCCAGACTTGGCACGCAGAGCAATTTGCAGTGGCACGCGGAAGACCTCCGAAATAGGAATGCAAGTATTGTTTACAAGAAAATTATTACCAGAGCATGTTTGAATTTTAGACCGTTGGCACGCTGAAAGAATTAGAAATCCTACTTTGGCACACTATTATCAAAAGGTTGCCGATCTCTGGCCTAGAGTAATATCAGTGTTCTTAGTTGTCTTAGTTATGTTAATGTTAAATGCGCTCTGAGCTTACATTATGTTTGTTGGCAGCGCTATACAAATATTATTATTATTATTATCCCGCCACCGCCATTGATTTTATAATATTTAATACAGGTTATCACTTTTTTTTTAAATAAATACTTTTTCTTACATTTATAATTGAATTCTAATCTTCGCGAAACTATGGGCCTATAATTTGTATTTGCCATAGACTCCATGGGAATTTTAAGGCTATCACTATCATCAATCATGCACATAATATATCATCTGTCATAGGCGGGCCCGGCGTTATTCGGAAAGGGATGGGCTAATTATCGCAGCTCGGTACGTCAGCAGGAAACATCAATTAATTATATGGGGCCCCTACATTAATGACCCCACGTCACAAAATAGCTTTCCTAAAATGTTTTCAGTAACTTATTATATCTTAGACGCGTGCGAGAGGCGGGTGTTCGATTCTCATCCAGAGCCAGGGATAGTCCTAACTTTTTGTGATATAAAAAGACATGCTTTTTTAAAAAACTGGATTACACAATATTTATTTTCAATTACTTTCTTAATTGCTTTTAGTAAGTAATAATTATATGTTTAAAATTATTAGACCTATAGCTTTCTTTTCATTGCTTATTTTTTAATTGTCCCCCGGGTAATGCCGGGAAATGTAGCTTGTCATTGTATCTCAGAACAGAAAAAAATGTTCACAATCAAAGCATGGCTGTAATGAAAAATTGTAAAAAATATTATTGTTAGAAGTGGGATTTGAACCCACGCCCACATTCGTGGACCAGAACACTCGTCACCCACGAAACATGGGAAGGTCCATATTTATAGTCCTTGAGTCTGGCGCCTTAGACCGCTCGGCCATCCTGACGTTGTAGTAATTATAGCATCACAGTAGACAAACATCTTTACTTTTAAATCGCCCTTGAATCGTTTTTTTTATATATGATATAATGGTAATTGTTCTTTATATAACGCTTCTATCCATGCTATTACATTTAGCATGCTCAATTATGCGCTCCATATGAATATGGAAAACAAATTAAAGCAGAAACCATTAAAAATGTAGAAATCTGAAGTCGTCTAGATTAGTCTAGAACTTCCAAGTGTCATTCAGTTGTTGTGTTGCTGTTTTTTTTTTATTTATCTCTGCCGATGTCTGTCTACTTTTGTAGAGGCCAGTTCATGACCATTTAAAGTTTTTCTAAAGCCAGTTGATTAATTGATTTATTATGATTGGTCTGTTGATTGATGTTGTTTTAAATGTAGGGTGAGGGCGGGGCTCTATCAACACTGAGCTAGAGTTCTGAAGTTCTCATGGTTTCAAGTCCATGAATAGGAGCCCGTTTTTTTTTTCCGGGTCTCGGAAAGCCAACACGTATGTGCCATGGGCGGATCTTATCTTATATATTACAGACGCTCATTTTATAAAGAAGATTATTGCGTCCTACGCTCATCCGTGGTCTTGCATTTTTTATTAATTTTTAAATTATGTTAAGCTACTGGTTTACTAGTTTGTTCATGCAACCCATTTTATGCCCGAATGCCACTCGGTAAGAAAGAGTATTTATATAATATATGGATAAGAAAAGTGTTTCTGTCATTTTGTTTATTTGAGCATTTCAACAGGTTGTTATGGGGCTGTATTTCTAAAATAATATAGAGTTTAATGCTTTTTGTATTATTATAACTTAAGTCATGGGGAATAAAAGGATAAACAACTCAGATATCCCCCCCAAAATATAATCCAATAAATTGATAATCGCCGCTCTTAATGAAATACTATATTATTTAGTTTCGTAGGAGTCTGATGGACAGAGATTCACTAAACCTATTAACCTTATAGAACTGTAAAGTGTTACAATTAATATAGGACATACGATTGCCGTAGCAAGGGTTTGTGTGGGCAGTGCAGTGCACAGAGGACAGTTAAGAGATTTGAACCCGGGAAAACGTTACCTAAATTGACATTTCTAAGAAATAAAAAAAAACATTGTCAGAAGTGGGATTTGAACCCACGCCCACATTCGTGGACCAGAATACTCGTCACCCACGGATAATGGGAAGGATAGTCACCCTTGAGTCTGGCGCCTTAGACCACTCGGCCATCCTGACGATAATTTGGAAGAAATGTTTAGAAGCAAGTTACATAGTATTATTGTCTTTTGAATTAAGATATTTAGTGAAACTATTGAAAAACATTTTTTTCTAATTAGCAATAATTTAAACTTGAAACGGAAAATTTAGATTAGTCTAATTAAATATGAATTCTACAAACACACAAAATAAATATAAATAAATCCTTGGTTTTGGAAAGAATAAAATGGGGTAGGGGGGGGACGAGGGTTGATCAAGGACGTGCCCTACCCAGGGGCGAAGCCAGAAATTTTTTCCAGGGGGGGGCTGAACTTTCGAGTGACAAATATTTACCAAATACCGGGGGGGGGGGGGGGGGCTGAACTTACACGTAAAAAACATTTGCAAAATTTTTAGCAAATTTAGTACTTTTTTTAAACAAAATCTGTTGAAAATATATTGTTTTTTAAATTCCAGGGGGGCTTAGCCCCCCTCAGCCCCCCCTGTGACTTCGCCCCTGGCCCTACCACCATTGCCCTCCCTTTCCCACGTGGACATCGACGCCTATGTCAGGGTTCGGCTACCTTTTCATAATAGAGTGCCGAAGTAATTCATTCTAATTCATTCAGAGTGCCAACTGCTAAATAGTCGTCCAACTCTATCACTCAATTTCTTGTAGAACAGATTTGAATTGCTGTTTAGGAGATCATCCGCGTGCCATTGAAAATTGCTCTGCGTGCCATGTCCGACTCCTGGCCTTTGCTATATTTTCTAGTTTCCGGAAAGGCGTTTCTTTAGCCTGTATCTAGACTAGTGCTAGTCTCACATTATGGATAATATATTTAAGTAAACCATTCTTTGGGGTAATTTAATAATAAGTTTATTATTAACTTCAGTTATCACTTCATATTAGGGATGTTATTATCTTTTTTTTCCCCTCAAAACCTAGATTTGTTTTCGGTTCTAAGAATCCAATTTGTTTATCCCATTTTAGGTTACCCTTTTCCGCTCCGGGCAAAGTAAGCTATAGTTTGGAAAAGACAAATTTGTATTGATTATACTAAAAAAAAATTGTATTGACCAGACTAATTAGCGCAATAATCTTCTTTATAGAAGGAGCGTCTGTAATATATAAGATGAATAGTACGAAGGACCATTCATCACTAGAATGTGGTGAAATCTAAAAAAAAACATCTAGATTTTGGATTAGGAGAAGTGTAAAGCTATAGTGTCATGAATTGATAATTTCGGCTTTTATAATTTTAATATAAATCCGTGGATGTTATATGCTTCACATATTATTATCTCAGGGCAGACCACACTTGAATTAAGTATAGACTCACAAATCCGAAGTAAGTATCAATTCAAATTTTTAATCATCAAATCTTCAATTAATCAACATTAAACTGAACATTCCAAAGCATATAATCTAAAGCCTAGTCTAAACTCGCCTGGTCGTTCCGTAAGTCTAAGAGACTAAGGTATGCGTTCTTTGAATCCCGTGTCAACATCTTCACAACGTCAATTCTAACTCAAACGTCACAGTTTCTATCGTCATGCATCACACCCTTTATTTATTATTAATTTTACGTAGTGTTAGAGATAATAATAAAAAGTGTCTTAATACAACAATAATATATTTTGAACCCCAACAATATCTTATAGGATATGTTCCCCAATTCTCATTAAAATTTTACTTTCGACGCCTTTGGGATGGGGAAAAAAAATTAAGCTAATCCCAAACCTGTTTCTTGCTTGCCAGGTCTCAAAAAGAAACTTTTCACAAATCTGTTTTTCTACCTCTAAAGGTACACACAAAAAAAGATGGAAACGAGGCTTAGAGTCTAAACCTTGTTTCCATACGAATTAGCATTGGTCACGTGACAGGGCTAAAACCACCATGTCAAAGTTTCGAAATGGCTACCCCATCCTCGACCCCCCTCCCTCACACATACACACAGACAAGATAGCACCATTTTTTTGTGTAACGGTCTTTCAAACAAAATGTATTCGTCTGCCTGGCTTAGCATCACCGTGATCTTATTGGCCACAGAGGCTGGGGGTGTAGATGAGATAATGATGACTAGGCTAAAAGCTGTCTTTTTTTCACGTTTAGGCATATGCAAGTATTCGGTACTAGAGCTAATACTGTCAATATCTGTGTTACTTTGTTACTGTACCGGCATAAATAATTGTTACTCGAACAAAATGCCTTGGCCGAGGGTGGGGGTCATGCAGATAAAAATAAAAATAAAAGTTTTTCAAAAAATAAGTGTCAGAAGTGGGATTTGAACCCACGCCCACATTCGTGGACCAGAATACTCGTCACCCATGGATCATGGGAAGGATAGTAAATCACCCTTGAGTCTGGCGCCTTAGACCACTCGGCCATCCTGACATATACCCACATGGCTCATTTGTGTCCAACAAGGGTTTTAATCATATTGTTAACTTATATAATCAACTTATTATTTATATAGAAGATCATATAGAATATTTATTAGTTTTTTCTAAACCCAAAAGCCCTGCATCCAATGAAAACCAAAGAAAAATCCATTTACATAAGTTTCCCTCTTAAGATATTTATAGAAAATTATCATGATTGACATGGTTATCAGTTAGTTATCACTAACTTATCACAATTCATGCACGCCGCATGCTGACTGTGTTGACAGTATGAACAATAATACAAACAATAAATGGCGACTAGAGTTATTTCCCTTCGAATTGCTTTCACTGTAACTGTATGTGATGTCCAATACGTTTACAGGCGTTCCGTCTAGAATCTAGAAAGAATATCTGTTTAGTAGGTCATTTGTCCAGAACATCTGAGGGGCAGCAGGGATTGGACGGCGCCTGGGCTGGAACCAGGGTCGTCTGGTTGACTGTCCGGTGTACTATAACCGCTTGACCAGCCGTCCAAACAGTGTTAATTAAATAGTTGAACGGGCTTTCGGATTTTACCGACTACGTGTCGGTGTGGTTTGTTGTTTTGTATTGTAGATTTATAAAAGATAAGATACGATTTCTTTATTGAATTAAACAAATAGAAATTTGTTTTGATTACAGAGGTTTTGTCCTTCAGCATATTCTAAACAATATAAAAGAATTATTTGTACTCAAGCACAGAAATAGACTTAGACTCTATATAAAAATAGACATATCACACAATTTATCATACAAGAACAAGTTAATTAGTAGTCGGCTAATGTATTCTGGCTGACGGAAGTGTTGACGATATATTTCTTGTTACGGAAGTGTTGACGATATATTTCTTGTTACGTATATTTCTGTTAATTCTCATGGTAGATAGTATGGCCCCATGCTGACGCACAATAATTCTATTCTGGTATACATATCTTTCGTTTTATTATAATGATATCATAAATAAATGTGTTAATGCGTTTGGGTTTCCTCCACTGTCTTTAAAAAAATATAGCAATGTTATTAACATTGTGTTCATCCCTGGAACAACTAGTCAAGTAACACGGTTGGACCAATTTAATCCACAGGGCCGATGAAGTAGCTTTTACCAGTTTCCTTAGCCACGGCAACAATTGGGATAGCGTGGCCAGCACAATACTCAACTGAATTTTACTATATCCTCAAGGGTCATGTATGTATATTTAATGTTCTTTTATTACACCTTTGGGGATCAAGTAGGTAGGCTATATATGGGCGTGTCCACAAGTGATGTACAGATTTGTCACGTACGTCAAGTAATCGATGACCTACAAATACCGATCAAACAGCGAGCAAGCGGTCGCGTGTCTCCTTATACTGAGTGGAATGAAAGTGCAAGTAGAAGGGAAATAACACATCTGAGAAAAAGTTATATATTTACTTATTGATGCGTGTCCATCGTTTTCGGTGAGGACCATCCAATGTCACAGTCACACTTTTTTATGGGTTCGGAGATGGCTGATGAGGCCTAATTTTGCTCGAAAGTATTTGCCACAGTGGGGCATAGGTGCGTGGCTTGATGGCTGGTAGAAGCGAGGCTGTCTTTGCTTGATTTTCTTATTGGTCGTTTTACAGTAGCGACCCTTCGCCTTTTGTCTTCGTGAACTGCTGCTCCAGTTCGGGTCATGTTGCGCCAGAAGGATCGGTCCTCGGCAATGCTTTCCCAGGGAATATATGTACTCGAGGCCGACCGAAAGCAAATTTTTGGTTGCGGCCGAAAACGAAACCTTACTGAAAGTAAGAAAATTGACTTTCGGCCGAAACCTAAAGTTTCACTACACCTTCGACCGAAACCGAAATAGCCAAACAATAAATTAAACATTTTTTGTGAAGTAATCCCGCACTCCATTTTTTTTTTTTACATTCTTTGGGGTGATTAAATCATCCTTTTATTATTAACTTCAATTCTCTACTTCACATAGATTAATTCGCTACAGTTTAACTAAATAAAAGTATCAATTAGCAGAGTAAAAGATGTTGCACTAGCGTTGCAGTATGAATTTTGAAGGTTTAAAATTGATATTCGGCTGATGACCGAAAGTCAATATCAATTTCGTCCGAAACCGAAAACTAACTTTTTTTTACTTCTGCCGAAACTACGCTAAAAGAGGCCATCTGCCTACATTCGGCGTCGAAACCGATTCCGAAACCCAATTTCGGTCGACCTCTAATATCTACTAACCATATTTTCTCTATATAAATAAGTTTGCTCGCTGTTTGATCGGTATGTGTAGGTCATCGATTCCTTGACATATTATGTGACAAATCAAAACATCACTCGTGGACTCGCCCATAGACCTACCTACCTGAACTGACAGGTGAAATATTTGATCCACAAAGGTGTGATGAAAGAACATTAAATATACATAGCCTGTATATATTTTGTGGATACACACTGATATGGTGCAAGTATAATGCAAGTAAAATACAAGTATAATGCAAGTTAAATGCAAGTATAATGCAAGGGAAATGACTCGTGTAAATCAATTGTAATATTAAGTAAGAGTTATAAAACTTATAATAAAACCCAGATTTGTATATTAAAATTAAATAAAACCTAGGGTCCTGCTTGATAGATCGGAAGTAGTTAGTCACATGATCTACCACGCTCGTAAATTGAGTTTAATTGGCGACAGCGGTGGTTTGGAGACTAATCTAAATTTAATTCATTTACTGTACCGGCAAACACAATGCCTGGACCGACAGGCAAATAAAAATAAACACTTAAAATTAAAAAAAAAAAAAAAATAATTATAAAAACAATTGTCAGAAGTGGGATTTGAACCCACGCCCACATTCGTGGACCAGAATGCTCGTCCCCCATGAAACATGGGAAGGATTAAATTGACCCTTGAGTCTGGCGCCTTAGACCACTCGGCCATCCTGACATATATCCATATCAACTTATTGACAGTGTTGATTTAGAAAATTGAATGGATTAGTAGCTTACATTATCGAGCAAATCCATTTTCTTCTTCTTCCTTCTCAATATTAGTTAATGGAGGTGTTCAGACAACAAGGCCTATAGCTATGGTGAATTGCAGGTCTGTCTCTTTTCCATACAGTTTGGTGTTGGTGGAGATCAACTGCGGCCAGAACCTGTTGCGAGCTGTTTTCGTAAAGAGGGCAGGCTTGGAGCACATGTTCAGTGTTCTCAGGAGCCATCCCACATGGGCAATCTTCACTGGTTCCAATTTTCTGATTTTTTTTTGTGTTTTTAAATGATAAAACAAAAAGAAAAGAAGTGAGCGAGGGTGGGAAGGGAGAACGGCGAACTATAGAAAAATGTCATCCAATCATGTAAGGGAAATAAATCTAGTATATTTCATCCCACCGTGATGTCTATATGCCACATTGTTGTGTAACGACAGAGGCTTCGAATTCTGTTCCAATGGGTTCGATGGTCTAGTTATGTAGCGACAGAGGCTTCGAATTCTGTTTCAATGGGTTCGATGGTCTAGTTATGTAGCGACAGAGGCTTCGAATTCTGTTCCAATGGGTTCGATGGTCTAGTTATGTAGCGACAGAGGCTTCGAATCCTGTTCCAATGGGTTCTCGTTTTAAATCCGCATTGTTGTTGTTGTCTTATATGGAGGATATCCCTGAGTTTATCCGACTCCAGTTTGGAGATTCAGGACCTCACTTATCTTTATGACCTATTCCCAAACTCTTATGCTTATGGGCACCTGAGATGCAGTAACGTAAAGATAGCTGTGCATTGTTCTGATAACACAGTCCCATTGTTCATGTCATAATGTTTACTCTGCCGACAATTTAAGTGATGTTTTTTTTTTTAAAGATAGCTGCCATAGCTGCCAAAACCCAGATTTTTTAAATTTATTCTTCTATTTGCATGGGGCACGGTGGCGCCTTAGGTTGGCGTACGTAAGGTCCTGGGTTCAAATCCTGGTGAAGGTTAGGATTTGTTCCCGGATCTGGAGGGTGTCCTCCAGCTTTGATAGTTACTTTAATTGGGGTAAAGTAAAGGCGGCCGGGCATTGTGCTGGCTACATAATCCCCTAGTATGCCGTGGCCACAGAAAATGGTGAACGCAGCTTCAATTTAGTCAGGCGGGATACTTAGAGTGTTGATTTAAAAGTTTAAAATATCAACATAAACGTTTTTAAAAGCATTACTTCCTTTATTGTTATGGTGTGTAAGTGTGTGTGTATGTATGTATGTGTGCGAGTGTGTGTTTGTGTGTGTGTATGTGTGTGTGTGAGAGAGAGAGTGTGTGAAATTCAGCTTTAAGAACAAAACTCATTATTACTAGTTCTTTGTCAAGCATTCATTAATTTCTTCCGCTCTCTCTCTCGTTCATTCTCCCCCTCTCCCCCCTCTTTCCCCACTCACTCTCTTTCTCTCTCACACTATCTCAATTCGAGATATGGTACCCCCAAAAAGTTTTCTTTTCAACAGGCCTCCTCTACTTTCTTTCACAAAAATATGTGTGTATGTTTCCTTTCTTATGCACAATTCTAAAAGTACACGCCTCCATATAATCTATACGTTCAAGGTCTAGCCTACATACACACACACACACGTAGGCCTACACACAAACAGACACATACACAAACACACGGAGAATGGGAAACACGTAAATGTGTTGACCAACTGAAGTTTGACAAATATGACAAACCCCTGAGGGGGTATGGGGGGAGGGATTTCAAAGATTGTATCCTTACTCGTCACATGCGTTGTGTTTTCTTTATTTGTCTCAGTCTTTTAGTCTAACGTGTGGCTTACATCAGCCAAAAGCCTTTCCGCTTCAAATTCGGTCAAACCTAAATGAAGCATTATCGGACCAATGGACCGCCAATGTAAAGACAATCTGAAATAGAAAAAAAAAAAGTCCTAGTTATAGGCTAATAACAGGGGTCGGCAACCTTTTGATTAAACTGTGCCAAAGTAGGATTTCTAATTCATTCAGCGTGCTAAAAGCTTAACATGTATCCTGCTCCAGCACCCATTTTCTTGTAGAAAAGACTTGATTTGCATTTTAGTGGGGAGTCTTCCGCGTGCCAATGTAAATGGCTCTGCGTGCCAAGTCTGGCATGCATACCAAAGGTTGCCGATCCTTGGGCCAATATGTGAAATCAACCAGAGCCTTATATACTATCTGCTTCTTTAACGAGCCCTAGGCCGAACCTCCTTGTGACACGAGGGCAGTCTACCTTTACTCCTGCCAGATCAATACCGTCATAGTCAGGTACTCACTTTACATTGATCTCTGCGGTGACTTAGCCGCATTACGCTGCAAGGAATGTCCTATCACAGCCCTTTAAAGCAAAACAAACGTCAAAATTTAACATGGTTGTCTGGACCAGTGATCGAAAACCTTTTGATAATAATGTGCCAAAAAATAGTATTTATAGTTCATTCAGCGTCAAGATAATAAGTCAACCTGCGCTACCAATTTTCACGTAGCAGAGACTTATCTTTTCTTTTATGCTGGTCTTTCCGCGTGCCATTGAAAATTGTTCTGCGTGCCGTAGGGATAAAAAATAATTTTATTATACCATTTACCATACCACGGATAAGCATAATCTTCTGTATAGAAGGAGCGTCTGTAGCAAATAAGATAAGATTAATATAAATACCAGAAATGGACGCGCGCGAACTGCTACAAACTAAAACACACTTTTGAGACTATCTTATCTGCCCCCGTTAGGACGCGTTCAATTATGCTCTGTCCATTAAGATGTGTCGCTGTGTCGTGAACCGTCCAATGCGCGAACCACTAAAACAAAAATCGATATTGTCTTCCTATTGAATTGGAACGATACGGTTTTGTTCTTTCTTTTAAAAAACAAAATGAAAACCATGGCTATTGATCCGTACAGTTTCTGTGATGGAAGTCGTGCAATTAGTACCGACTCATGCTACAATCACTTTTGTTTTAACGAACAACCGATAACACTTGATATAATTTATTCCCTTAATGCCACTGATCTATAAAAAGAATGGATTGCGCCTCCTTCATAAATTGGTTTGTGCAAAGTGAAGCCACGGAAAACTAATAATTTACCACGCACTTATCATTATAAACAAAATTGTGTCTAAAAACATATTGCACGCCACTGATCTATAAATAGATCATTGATATGTAAAGCAAATTGCCAAGTTGGGATAAAAAATGCCAAGATCAAAGTCCCGAAGTGGTATCACTGCAGGAATAGATACTTAGTTATCATACAAACTGGGTAGTTAATGTAATGTTTAAAAATATACATAATATACATTTTTAGTAATATAATATTTATATAATTTTAAAATACTTGTGTACAATTTGATCATTTCAAAGCTATACATTTTAAGCCATTTATTCACTTTTTATAAAAGAAAAGAATTTGATAATATATCTATATCTGTAAGCTTATATTATATCAGTGAGAGGCAAACAAAATGGTAGAAATTTCTTCAAGAATTCTACTTCCGTGGCTAATCCATTCTTTTTATAGATCAGTGCTTAAATGCTGACTAGACAGTTAGACATTTTGATCGCGCGGAAGATGTGATTTTAATCGAGGTTGCCACACTTTAAAATAGAACGTACGGCCATTTGTAAACAAAACACACACACAAAATCAACCTAATTCACGAGTTTCAGGAATCGATAAACCAATATTGGTCACATATTGGCGTAAAGGCATGACCAATATTGGTCACATATTGGCGTAAAGGCGTATTATTATTTTGACACTTCAAATATAGTAAGCATAGGCCTTACAAGCATATAAAGGCAAATAGTAATTTGAACATAAATAATGGGCAATTTCCTAATGAAATGAATCTATAAATCCCAATGATTAAATACATAGCGAACTGTTCGCTATATTGGTACATTTTGTATGCTTCAAATTTTCTTTATTCCATATATTTAAAGATCATTTAAAACACTAATAAAAATGCAATAATATAATCAGACCACGGAAAAGCGTAGGACGCAATATCATGATCTTTATAGAAGGAGTTAGTAATAGTTTGACAAAAGCGAAGTTTCTTGGGGTCACAGAACCTTGAAGCGTCTCCATTGTCCAGAAAAGTTTAAGGTCTATTGGATAGTAAATGCAAGGATGACTGGCACAGTATGTTTTCTATGGTCCATTCAAATTGCCATTTCGCAGTTATTGAGTTTTATACGGTTAGAGTTGGCAACACCGGCGGCAGTAAAGCAGCAGTTTGAAATTGAATCTTACTATCAACTTTCAACAGAAAGAATCAGTGAGCTATGTTACTATGTTCTGCTACAGTTTGAATTATCTTATACGGTAAGTTTACAGACGTTCCTTCTAGGTAGAAGATTATTACGTCCACTTGGCCCAAAACTCCTGCATGGCGACAGGGATCCGCCGGTGGCAGGGCTAGAACCCGCGACCTGTCAGTTGGTTTTTGGTTGACAGTCCGGTGATCTAACCGCTGGACCAGCTTTTAATTTGTTTTTCTTTGTTTTAAGAAAACGGTCGTGCGGAGGCACCAGGTTAAAGTCCCTACCGGTAAAGCCAGACAGTGATTAGTAGGCTACATGCCATACGTTGACGCAACTATGTACTGGCCATACAATCCCCGTGTATGCCATGGCCACTAAATCTGATGAGATATTTTTTTAACCTGCAAAGTAAATTGTTCACATCCTTTATATATTTTATACATTGACTTCTTTTTTTATTCTTTTTGCGGCAACATTTTTGGAACGTTGATTGACCCACTTCCCGCGTCTTCCTACCGAGCTGAAACTTGTCACATGGGCTCGTAGCATAACCCACAAAAAAATGTTTTCCGTTTTTTAAGGTGAAATAAGGATGGAAATAATTTTGTGGTTTATCCCAAAATTTGATAAAATAAAAACAAAAAATAAATATGCCAACTAAATTGCATATAAATGGATTTTTATGAAGGAATTAAAAATAGGTCTATTAGATTTTTTTATCGTGGTTAAACCAAGACAAGTCCTGGCTAATAGAGACTGTGGTAGGAAAAAAATCTATATGGCACAAGTAGGCTATTGGGTTATCACCTAGCCTAGGGCTAGGGCCTAGTAACTAGTTGATATCAAAGTGGGCTTAGTGGGACGGCGTTAAAATCAAGAAGTGTTGTTGATCACATTCAACGGGGGGCTCAAAGTAAAAAAAAAAGTGATGCAACGAAGTGATAACCGCGTGGAATGTAAAATCTGGGACAAGCATCAATCTTCAAACAGTATCTGTCACAGGCGTTGGACTTGCCGGTTTTGATAGGACATTTTTAAAAGTCCTTTAGAAATAGGGCAATGATAAATATATGTGGGCATTGTGCCATTGTGGGCCCTAGATCTACACCACGGCATGCCTTGCCTAGCTTTTGTTTTTAGGCCTACTAACATTTTTATTATTATTAGGCCTATATACATTTAGTAAATTTATTATAGGCCTAGTTTCAATTTTTATTCCACACCCTGCTTTTCATACATTTGAACCCTTTTCCATGATAAGGACGCCCCTGATTTCAGCATATTTAGGCTTTTACTCTATGCTACATTCACTAAAATTCGATTTTTTATTGTGCTTAATTTCAATACAAATCCTTGAATGTAAATTTGTATATGTCAGGATGGCCGAGTGGTCTAAGGCGCCAGACTCAAGGGTGATTATCCTTCCCATGATTAGCGGGTGATGAGTGTTCTGGTCCACGAATGTGGGCGTGGGTTCAAATCCCACTTCTGACAAGTTTTTTTTATTTTTATTTTTTTATCTTATTTATGTTTTCCAAACATACTGTATGTTAATTTCTAAAAGCACAAAAACGATTCTTTCCACTTGAAACGTGTCAGGTTACGAACCGAGTTCAAGAACGAAATAAGTTCGTAGTTCGTTACCCGAGATTGTTTGGTTGAAAAAATAAAATGCTATACATAAACATAAATATACAGAACAGATATTGGTGGATGACATAACAATCTCTATCAGGCCTATAGTTATTCATGTTTTAAAGCATTGCTGTGTTTTTTTCTCTCTATCACTTGGGGTGATTCGTATTTCACACTGGGGTCTACGTGCTACTTCTAATAAAACGATACCCTTTTACCTTTACCCTCTTACACACCCCTCCCTCCCCTCACTTTCCATACAATTCCTTTCTTGCTCTGATAGACTCATAAATAATTATTTTTTTTAAAGACATACAAAAGACAAATTTGAGTATTTTTTTTTACCCAGATCTAGGTCAGTAGATTTCGTTCTACTCTTGGGATCAGGTCCCTTGGTATCATGACCTTTTCTTCTCAAAGTTGACAGGTTGACATTGTACCGGTACGGAAGACAAAACAAAGTGACCTATTTGAATAATGTCCCTTTTGGCATGTTTCAATTAAATGGTCGTAATGACAGCAGCAGATAGCTATCTACGTGTGCGTGTGGGGTGGTGTGGGTGGGGCTGTTGTGTTTTTAACCAAGTATTCTTAAACTCAGGTGTGGTAGCCTATAGCCTCTGGTGTTCCGAGAGAAATCATAAAACTTAAACAAAAAAACATAATTGAGCTCTGACAGTAGAACTTTTCTAGTATGTGAAGATGAAGAAAGAAAATAGATCAATATCGGGCATAGGCCTATTTGAAATTATAAACGAATTATGGGATAGGTAGGCCTATATAACTCTTCAATTGAAATGATCCCACACGCCTTATTTTATATAGGTAGGTAGGCAAAATAAGGTCATGACCTACTTTTTTTTTAGCCTTATATCCTTCTTGCGGTAGGTAAAGTTAAAAACCTATAAAATGTCCGGCTTTTATAATACTTTATTTTTATAGGCATATAGATTCTAGTTATAAAGACCATTTAAATGCATAGACTACAATTAATTAACAAATAGAGATTTGTCCAAGAAAAGAATGAATTGAACCGGTTGTGTGTTTTGTTGACAGACTAATATACTATTGCATATGCTGTAGGCCTAAAGTTTATTCTCTCAAACTTGCCCAAACGCCAGTTGCTTTTCATCCTACATTAAAGATATGTTTCATTTTTGACAAGACAGTTTTTTAGGTCCTTTTACCAATAGGTAAATCATGGACAATCATGGTTTATAGACAGTTATTGTGTACTAAAATTGAACTGATTGTGGGTTCTGGAACGACTCAATTAAAACGCTCATTACGTCCTCCTTTTTTTTTGTCTCTCTATGTCCTCCTTTTGATACCAATGTAATCTATGTGGCAATCGTATAATATAGATCTATAAGCCTGTATTTATAATAAAGGGAACGATTTTAAATGTTGTGAATGAGTTGAAACTATGACTAGTGAGCGAAATACGGGTATTAAACCAGGGGTCATTTGCCCGAGGGGGGGGGGACTCTTCTAGGGGCGGCAAATATAGTCGTCTAGATATTGTACTAAACATAGCAACTTGTTTAGTATGCAAGGGGGCGATGTTGAAACATTTGCCGTGGGGCGCTATATATAATAATTAAACGCAATAGAAGACCACATGTTGCCCTAAATAAAATAAACATGACACAGGTAGAAGCGTCCGTCGTAACAAATAAGAAAAGATAACTGGTTGTCCCTAAACCGAACAATAATCGCCCTTGGTAATAAGAACAGAAAGCATTAGGATGAGAGGTTGCATGGAAAGGAGGGAGGGGGTCAGATTGGGTATTTAGGGCGTAGCCCCCACACCCATTATTTTTTTTTTCCCTTTCTGTCACGAAAATTTTAACCAAGTTTCTAGTGCGACCCCACGAGACGACAACGAGAGAGAGAGAGAGAGAAAGAGAGAGAGAAGGAGAGATAAAAGGACACGGAGAGGAGATGTTTGAATGAAATGGCGGCAGTGGGAGGGCAGGGGCCGCGAAGGGGGAGGGAAGCCGAAGTGCGTGTGTTCTGTGTTGACACTCGGTGGTGTGGAGGACTCGGGGTTGTGCTCGGCGGCGGATAGACGGACCACGCATCGCTTGCTTACAACTCTTTTTTTTTAATGTCTTTAATCGCCGACAGTCTGTGCTCGTGTATTTCGTGGTTTTAGTTGCAAGGTGGGACAACAACATTGAATACAACGGTGTAAAGTGTAAAGTGGACGCGCCACTTTTTTTTTCAGAAGTACCATTTCTGTTTCCCCTGAGTTAAAAACTGGATTGGATATAAAAATAGTGAAAAATATATCGTGTGTGTGCCTTAATTCAACTGTGAAATTATCATAATCGACTTTGTCGTTGTGGGATTAAAATTTTTGTTATTTCATCTCGTCCGTTTTTTTTTTCACAGAATTATTTTTTATTAAGGATTAACTCTGGATTAACTCTACTATATTAATAGGCCTACTGTCTGGTCATTTTAAACGAAAAGGATTGCTAGTTAAAATCTCCACACAAAGAAATTGATTTTAAAAGCTCAGTTTTTGGTAAGTTTGATTCATATTTTTTTAAACTAACTTTACTGACAAAAAAAATGTCAACATTTCAAACATAGGCTACCGGTACTTTAAAACATCAAATTTTATTAAAATCTTTATTCCCGGAGAGCGACACCTAGGCCATCAATCCAGCTATGATGGCACGCGGCATTCGAAACAGACATGACTGTAGACCTAATACTATTTGGCGTAGTTATAATATAGGGCACTGTTATGGAAACCTATTTGCTGCCTGGTGCGGACCGGCTGTTGATGTCCAGGTTATTGATGATAATAGTCTATACTCTATAGAAAAAGAATTTGACAGCGAAAGTTGTATCTGATGCCTTGTGTGCAACCTGCAGCCACTGCACACCCCGCCCTTATTTTTTTTTTTATAGTTTCAAATGAAACCAAATTCATTTTCTAATCCTTCTCAGCCCTCTGGAGACCGTACAAAACAGAGGTTTACCTAAACAAATTTTATTGTGCTGTGTTATTTATGTTTTTATTTTAAATTTTGGTGTTGTTGTCTCTTGGCCTAATGAAAAGTGGGTGAAATTAATTCATAAGTTTCATTATCATCAACATTATAGGCATTGTTGTTTTCTGTCCAAATATAAGAACAGAATTATTAGGCATGTATGTATTATTATAGCATTTCAGTTGAGTCTCAGAAGCATTATTAAATAGGACTATTAATATTATTTTTATTATTATTATTATATTTTTTATTTTTTTTATTTTTTTTTGGGGGGGGGGGGGTAATTTGTAATAATCCCTTTATCTGTATTGGGGGGGGGGGGGGGCGGCGACGTTCATTACAAGTTTAGATGTAGTTTGACACTAAGAAGGAGAGTGTCGCAATGTGCCTACGCCAGGGGTCGGCAACCTTTGGATAATAGTGTGCCAAAGTGGGATTTTTAATTCATTCAGCGTGCCAACATCCTAAAAGTCATCCTGCTTTAGCACTCTATTTCTTGTAGAAGAGACTTGAATTGCCAATTTTTGGGAGTGATCCGCGTGCCGTTGAAAATCGCTCAGCGTGCCAATTGTGGCACGCGTTCCGTAGGTGTCCAATCCCTGGTCTATATAATAGTATTGACATATATTTAATGGACGACGCATATTTAGCTGCTTTCCTGTTGGTGTGGACATTCATGCCGACAGCCATGCGTTGTACTTGTCCTCTGTAAAAACGTTTTCATTGATAAACTACACACACTACGACTACACCATCATATTTATTAAACAGTATCGTTGAGCTGGTCCTGTGATTAGCACACCGGAGTATCAACATGACGAACCCACGGTTCTAACACAGCCGCCCTCCACAATCCCTGTCGCCCCATGCAAGAGCTTTTTTGCCAAAAACATAATATAATCTTATATCTACCCAGAGGTCAGATCACGTCGTATCGACGAGGGAAAAAAAACACGTGAAAACCACGAAAACACGCGGAAATCACGTTTATTTCACGTCGTTACGAAGTGGTGTGCCCGCTGTGTATAAGCAAGGTCTGTATACTTCTGAGACGTTTGTTTTGGTCCCGTAATGTATGGTGATGACGTCCAGATCCATCGTCTTTCTGTGTGTCAACTGCTATCCCGAAAAGAAAACACAGCTCTTCACCATATCATCTT
Organism: Anisus vortex; assembly: GCA_949126835.1. NCBI lineage: Eukaryota > Metazoa > Mollusca > Gastropoda > Planorbidae > Anisus > Anisus vortex. Next base: position 47,284,388 of record OX421494.1, on the reverse strand, counting down.
GTGTGATAAATACTGGGTGATAGCCAATCTTAACGTTTTGTTTCTATTTCGAGTGACCATTTTGAGTTCTCAACACTGGGTGTAACCAATCATAATAATCGATAGGATTATCTTTTGTTGTTTTTTCCACCTTGCGCTAGTTTTATGATAGACTTTTACTTTTTTTTTTAAATATAGCAAAGTCACAATGGTATAATTGCCCAGCGGCAAAACTACGTAAAGGGGGGAGGGGGGGGCGGGGAGGGGTGACATTTTTCAAAAATATTTTTTTTTACAGTTTTTTTTTTTTAATGTTTAGGCCTACTAAGGAAGGGACAATGTGGTCGAGTGGCAGCGCGTTCGGCTGGCGTACCGAAGGTCCTGGGCTCGAATCCTGGTGAAGACTAGGATTGTTTTCCCGCGTCTGGAGCGTGTCCCCGAGTATACACAGCTTTGATGGGTACCTGACATTAGTTGGGGTAAAAGTATCGGCGGCTGGGTTAATGTGCTGGTCACACAATCCCCTCGTATGCCGTGGCTACAGAAACTAAATGAACGCTGCTTCACCGGCCCAATGACCAATTTGGTAGCCTACTTTACTTTACGGGCAAACCAAATCGCTACCGACACAAGATACTATAGACTGTAGTAGATATATTCCCATAAGGAAATAACACTTATGCCAATTAAAATCGAACATCTTTTTTTAAGGTTCGAAACGTTATACATCTATTGCCCAAATTGCACACTGACACACTGGCACACCGACACACTGGCACACCAACACACTGACACACTGAGATACTGGTACACTGGCACACTGACACACTAGCATACTGACACACTGACACACTGGCATACTGACACAGCTTATTGAAGTTTGAATCGTGGTAAAGGCTATGTTGGTTTCCGGGTCTGATTGAGTGTCCCCGAGTCTAAGTCTGCTTGGGGTATACTTGACTTTTAAATTAAGGAAAAGTAAAGGCGGCTGAGCATTGTGCTGGTCAGGTAATCTCCTAGTGTGCCGTGGCCACATAAACTTTCTCACGCTGCTTCACCGGCACAATAGATCGAATTGGTCGGACAAGTATACTTTACTTGCCTTTCTTTCCCATAAGTTCGTGATCAATTTCCTATATTATGCTCTATACCAGGGGTCGGCAACCTTTTGCTAACAGCGTGCCAAACTAGGATTTCTAAATCATTCTGCGTGCCATCAGCCTAAAAGTCAACCTGTTCTATTATACTTGTTAAAAAAAAATAATTTTATAGGACAATTAATTTAACTCCGTAGCAAGACCAAGGCCAAAAGCAAAGGATATTATTTATAGAGAAAATAGCTAAAGCGTTTTATATTTTTAATACAAAAAAATTAACGTGTTTGTGATTATCAACCTTTTTATTTGCATTTATATCAAATACAATATTGTATTAGTCTGCTTAACTTAAATAATTATGGTAATAATTGTCTAATATCTTAACATTATTTTGGTACTCAAGATGAAGATCTAACATTAATCTTAATTAAATTTCTGACCACTCTCTCCCCCTCCTACGGGCGTGTTTTAATCACACAAATTATATTATTCTGATCTCAGTTTGCTGCACAGAATACATATTCTGTGGTTTACTGAGATTGTCTTGCTGTGTTTCAACATTTTGTCTAATCCGCTTATTAACATTAAACGAGATAGATACGAAGTAATCAGACAAACTGGGTAGTTAATGTAATGTTTGAAAATATATATAGAAATTCTTTAGTCATAATGTATTTATACACTTTTCAAATACTTTTGAAAGTTTGATCATTTCAAAGTTATAACTTGTAACCCGTTATTTTTTTATAAAAGAAAAAAAAACATACTAAACTTATTAGCGCAAATAAAAGGCTTTAATTATCTCCCTTTAATTAAAAAAATCGTTTCCACAGTTGATTCAATAGCGATGCAAAACAAGTTATGTCTTGTCAAATAAAAAATATTACTGACTTATAAGCTGAAAGTACAAGAGCGAATGCCTATCAGCTGAAAATAGCAGATGACTTTCCTAAGCTAAGAAGCTTCTTTCCGATTTTTTTTGCGCAAATGGGCACATTTGGATGCCCATTTTTGAAAAGCTTTTGAAAGTCTTGTCTTTGAGTAGAAAACTCTGCTTTGAATACTTCGATGTACTTCTAAAAAAGTCCTAACTATCTATCGAAATATATGCCTTATTATAGGGATGTACATGCAGTAAAATGTTTTGTAATTGATTTCACTGCAAGATATGTGTCCAGTTTCAATGCAAATCCATTCAAGTGGCCCTTGTAAATGCAAGCTCAATTCACTAAAATGTGTCAATATGTCATTCAGAAACATCTGCTTGAACAGTCAGTTTTCCTCATTCAGAACCAGAATCTGTTGTTATTCTTGGAGGTCTCTCGCGTGCCATTGAAAATCGCTCTGCGTGCCAAGTTTGGCACGCGTGCCTTAGGTTTCCGACGCTTGCTCTAGATGTTATATATAAATAGAAATAAGCTCTAAATATAATATATAGCTCAGAGATAAAAAAAAAAAGATACCTTATGCCTTATACTGATGATCAGTGGCGTAGCCCGCGTAGCTACTAACTGGGTCACGCAGGCCAATCTCTGTATAATTAACCTCATCCTCCCCCCACCATCCTTTCCCACAATCAACAAACACACAAACATTGCTTTGGCTGAAATAACACTGTAACCGACCAATTCTCGTTCCTCGTTCCTAGCACTTAATTATCTGGAACAGTTAGCAATCAGGCCCGGCTCTAGGTACCGGCTACATAGGCAGTATCCCAGGGTTCTGTGCCAAGTGTGTCAATCAAGAATCTGTAAAATAAAATAATAATAATAATTTTGACATGTTAAAGATGGAATTAATTAAAGCAAAATGTTTCGTCTCTAAATCTCTTAGCACCTAGGCCTATAGGTTTCTCCATGGACTATGATACGCATGGACCGCTTGCTTTAGTTTTTTCTGCCCTTATCTTCTTGTTTTGTAATTCCCGATTCTAAATAAAATAGTTGCTATACAAGTTCCGCTTTATTAAATCGCATTTTTTCTACTTTAAATGAATACTTGTAGGTCTATTATTCCTATTATCAATGACTATAATAAGATGGACCGCTAGCTCTATTTTTAGAGTTTATGTTCTTTTTCCGTGCGCATACAACACTGATCTATAAATGCTTCCGCATACAACTTTCGATGTTTATTTTTCATTGAGAAAATCAAAGCGATTAAATAAAATGAAACTTTGTAAAGCAACTACTTTATTTAGAATCGGGAATTCCGAAAATCATATAGCAGAAATACTAAAGCAAGCGGTCCATGTGTATTATAGTCTATGGTTTCTAATTATTTTTAACTTGTCCGCAAATTAGGTTTAATAGAGCGATTAGAACATGGATTCCCAAAGCTATGATGAAATAACTTCGCTGTTGTTTCCAGATTTGCCTCACACCCATACAGTTTTGTGTTAATTGTGGTCTTCTGTGGTCAAAATATGTTGCGAGCTGTTTCAGTTTCATAAGAGGAGCAAGTTTGGACAACAGGCTCTGGTTTTTGAAAGGTTTGCACCCGGGCGTTGTCGTCCCCTGAAGGCGCTAAGGGGGAGTGGTCGATGGTACAATTTTAGGCCTATTTGAAACAAGCTAAATTGCCCGGTTCTTTATAGAAATTTAAACATTAAATCGTATAAAATAATCATATGATATAAGATTAAAAAGGCATACATATACAAAAATCATTGCAAAAATAGCTTACTCATTACCCTAACCATACCTATTATGTAGACTAGGCTGTAATACTGAGCTTTCAGCGACATATAAGTAAAGTACCCTGCGGACCAAATTGATCGTAGGGCCGATGATGCAGCGTTTACCAGTTTCTGTGGCCACGGCATACTAGGTGATTATGTGTCCAGCACAGGGCACAGCCGCCTTTACTTTACCCGAACTAAGGTCGGGTACCCATCAGAGCTGGGGTGGACTCAGGGGCACCCTCCAGACCCGGGAAAAAAATCCTAGCCTTCGCCAGGATTCGAACCCAGGGCCTTCGGTACGCCAGTCGAACGTGCTGCCCCTTCAACGACATATAATTCATATTTATTGTATCAAGTGTAGAGATATATCATATTTAATGTATAGATCTGTATATAATATATATCCATTCTATGTTCAAGGACGCTACGAGCTGCAATATTGACAAGTTTGATTTAACAAAAAATTCAAGTGGTTCGTTGGAGGAAAGTATACTGGGGCGTGGGGAGAGGCGGGGCGGCATAAAGGAGAGATGGGGGGGGGGGGTGGAGGGCGACGACAATCCTAAAAGCTTATATTGCAGTGTAACGTAACACTTAAAAGAAATAAGTCACACAGCAGCAGCAGTGCAAGGAAATCTCCCAGTAAGGTATACTTAGCAATTATCCATAATATTGCTGCACCCGCGAGACAGTAATACCTTTGTATGTAGAAAACACAGTGAAGGTTTTAGTTAAAGATAGGGTTTGGTGGAGGGTGGTTGCTCCCCGCCCCCTTCTTTATCGCTGGTTGTAAATTCAGTCAAATCATTGTTTTTCTTTTTCATATAGATGTAGTTAAGACTAAATGTTTTTTGCGCAAACAAACAATAAAGAAAAGAAAACTGAAATTCTATAAAAACTAGTTTTTCATTTTGATTGTTCATTGGAATGTTCTGATTTTGAATCATTTTTGGAGTGGCTGAAAAGTATACCAGTGGTTCTCAAATTTTTTTTCCTCCGCAGCACCTTTTATCTTATACATTACAGACGCTCCTTTCTATAAATAAGATTGTCGCGTCCTACGCTTATCCGTGGTCTGAGTCTAGTCTTGCATTTTGACTGGTGTTTTACATGATGTTAAGTTACTGGTAGGGTTAGTTCAGGCAACCCATTCCAGGCTCGGACGCCACACGAGAAGGAAGATTAGGCCAACTTATATGCATTTGTTCTCGCATAAAGGATAAAGAAAGTGTTTTTTGTCCTTATGTTTATCTGAGCTTTGCAACAGGTTGTTACTGTGTTGTATTTCTAAATTATAGTTTATTATCTTTCTAGAAAGTTTTGGTGTAAGATTTGCCCCCACGGCTGTCATTTCTAACAAAGTTTGTGCATTTTTTGCTACATTTAATTGAAAACAAAATATTACCCAGTGGTTTCCACGTGTTTTCGTGGTTTTCACGTTTTTTTCCCTGTGGTTACGACGTGGTGTGCCCGCTGGCATTATGAAACCATTATTGCAATAGTCTACGGCGCCCATGTAGACACACTGGGGCGTTCGAGTTCTCTGCTGCACAGACTTTGTGGGGACCACAACCACTGAAGTGTGCTATTTTTGTTTTTATAGTGTATTTCCTTTGACTGGCAATTGTATAACATCTTGTAAAATGGTAAAAAAATTGGTGTTGCGTACGAGGTACTGGTAACTGATATAATAAATGTAGGGCAAACCTTTGCCGCCTTTTTTTTTATTTATCGGAAGATGAGAGGAACATGTCTAATAAACTACCAGATTGTCGTGTGTTGTAGGGGTGTGAGGGCGGTAAGGCAGGGTCAGGGGAAGAAACTTTATGAAATCCACAATGTTAGTATATCAATGTAGTTTTTTTTTGTTCTTGTTTTATTGGACACTGTGGTCGGATTGCTATACGAATGTCTTGGTCAAGTCTAGGATTGTATTTTCCTGCGGGCCTCGTGTAGCGTTGCCCGGTGTCCAGTTTTGAACCGGGCTGTCCGGTATTTAATCCGAATGTCCAGGTTGTAAACTTTGCGAGAACACCGGACATCTAGGGCAATAATATGCCCAATTTTTTCCCAATGGGTGTGGAAAGAATGGAAGGTGTCCGGTGAAACGGTCACTGTGGCAATCCAAGTCATGAGGCTGTTCCAGAGACTACCCATCTCTGACATTAGTTGGGAAAAGGTAAAAGGCGGCTGGGCATTTGCGCTGGCCAAACAATCTCTTTGTGTGCTGTATGACTTGCCCCATGGACCGACCTAATCTATAAAAAAAAAAAAACATTACGTACATAGCGTTTTTAAAAAAAGAGGTGGACGCTTCGTCGAAGCTAGCTAATAAAAAACAACAACAAAACTTTAATTTCCATGGTGAATAGAGAGTGAGAGAGATAGAGCAGTATAGCCTATAGTCTATAGGGTTCCATACTATAAGCCAGGGGACTTGAACTCAACATTCGTTAAGTTTCATATTTCTTTTGTTTTTTTTTGTGTGTTCAAGTAGGCAATAGAGCCAGGCGTGTAATTCTAGACACTGCGGAGATAGCACGCACCAGACTTACAGAGATAGTAGTACCCAAACAGACGGAGCGATATAGCGATATACTGTAGTACCTTAACAGACTTTAACAGAGAAGGCGCGAATGCCTGCAACGCAATTTCCGCTTATTCGATATGCACGTAAACAGACTAACAACATTTGCATTTGGTGATAAACAAAACAAACAACAAAAAAAAAACGAATACGCATTGTTATAGGTCTAGTAAATATGTATTAAAGTTATTTGTAAACATTCGTAACATTTTTCAAATCCGGATTTTGGAGGACAGGTCAGACATGACAGAATGTTGAGTTTTGAAACAAGAATATTTCTACGCCGCTAATCATTAAGATTCTGAACTCGGGGGTCAGTGGTTATATAAATCCGAATGTTATATTTTTCTTATCTTGTCGTGTCAGGAAGGTGTCCCTCCCCCCCCCCCTTCCCTACCCACTAATCTACCCAGATAAGGATGGGTATTTGATATTAGTTGGGGACAAAGTAAAGGCGTTTTTCCTGGCTCGTTCAGGCAACCCATTCCATTCCCGGATGCCACTCAGGAAGAAAGAGTACTTATATGCATTTGCTCTCGTATAAGGGATAAGGAAAGTGTTTTTGTTCTTATGCTTATCTCAGCATTACAACAGATTGTTATTGTGTTGTATTTTTAAAATAGAATTTAATGCCTTATGTATTATTACTACTTTACTCTTTGTCCTTCTGTCCTCTAGTGTTTATAGGTTTAATGATTTGACTAATGGTGTTACTCTTGTCAGTTGTGAATATTCGACAGTAATGAACCTTGCAGCTCTTTTCTGAATTAGTTCTAATTTGTTAAACGTTAACTTTAGTTCATCAGCCCCAAACAGAAGATGCATATTCTAGTATAGGTCTAACTAATGAAGTTCTTACCCCAAAAGTCTAGAAGACGTTTCCAAAAAATTGAAAGAAAGAAAACTTGCCGGAAATTCTTCTGTTATCTGTGGATGTTTAGAAATGTACCATTGAATTATCATTTTTTTCTTGCGTTTCTATGCAAACTAAGCAAACATTACACACATACAATATGCATATTGCTAGCTTGCATGCATTCATACAATCACATACGAACTTGGCGCATGTAGATCTAGGTCGTATTTCGTCACTGCTAGCGATTGTGTTAAGTTAAAATCTCCCACGAAAAACGTTTGCCGAACGCTTGACGGGATACTAAGCTTGTGTGACGTGGGGAGGGGGTGGGGAGAAACCGCCCCGAGATATTTAAGATGCATATCTTTTTAACCGGGGATTTTTTTTTTCAGCCTAAGGTTTTGTTTAGCTAAGAACTTCATCTCACATTTAAGTATATTATATTTAGCTGCGTGGTTGCACTCAATATAATACCTGACATAGAAATATTATTGTCAAGATGGATTTATTGTTCTTTATCGCAGCCCCACCGCTTTTGTTGTTTTTTTTACTAATGTATCCACCGCCAACTATCCCCTTCACGCAATACACCAAGACACACCAATAAAAAACATAGTAAAAAATGTAACGGGGATTTAACAAGTCATATTATTATTTTATTATTGCCATCAATATCAGCCGTATTCTTAGTTTAGTCTTGCATTATGATAAATGTTTTAAATTATGTTAGGTTACTGATTTTCCTAGTCTGTTCAGGTAACCCATTCCATACCCGGATGCCACTAGAGAAGAAAGAGTATTTATATGCATTTGTATAATGTACATATATTTTAAAGAGGGGAACAAAACTGCAGGGCCTCTAAGGTTCTTAGTCCGGCCCTGTAAACTTACATATATATATATATATATATATATATATATATATATATATATATATATATATATATATATAGTAAGCTCACAAAAAGGGTCACATAAACACCCAACCACTATGTCAACATTTAAAAAATAACATAAATTAGGCCTAAGTTAAGGCATCATTAAAAAAAATTATAATAATAATGAAATTTAATGAAAAGGGTAGGTCTAGACTCAGTCTAGAGCTACATGTTTTTCTAGTGGAGGTTGTGTAGTGAAACGATCGAATAGGACCATCAGCAACAAAAAAACAGAAACAAATTATCTCTGATCTCACACAAAGAGAAACTGTACCTACAATCTCTGTGTCTGGTTTATTGTGCTTTTGTTTAGTTGTTTCAACACTGTGTTCATGTCTTTATGTTTAGCGTTTAGTTCCTTCTTCTTTTCAAGTATAATATATTTTATAAAGGGCACAGGAAGATATGGTTGTAGTGTTGAGGGTTTACGGTTGATCATAAAATGCCTAAGGATTGTTTGCACAAGTCGCTTGCACACAAAACAACAAAAGAACTAAACAACCTATTAACCCTTACAGTGCCGGGCGCGTATATAGCGGGACTGAAGGTATGCATGGGAAAGTAGGTCGGTACGGGAAGGGTTAAAAAACACAGTATTTCGTATAAAGCCTTTTATTTATATGCGTTTTAGTAAATGCAGTGGATTTTTGAAATTTTTGCTCTTTGCCACCTAAACAAAACGAAATTAAATAGGCTAGATCTAGAGCTAGCAAAGCTAATAAGATCTAAATATATATATATATATATATATATATATATATATATATATATATATATATATATATATATATATATATATATATATATATATATATATATATATATATATATATACAAATGGGTATGGGGTCATTTTAGTGCATTCAATAAGGATTTAAATGCGCACTATAAAATGTAATGGAAAAAAAAAACGTGTAAAAACAGATTATTTTTTTTTTGGATTGGGGTGGTGGACGTGGCTGAAAGTGTGAAAGAATGTGTTGTCATGTGCTTTAACTCGATAAGATGACGGGAAGTGGGCCGATTAGCCATCTGTATGTCCAGTCTTATACATACATAGGCTTATTATATACGTACATACAGTGTCATACAGTGGCGTATTTAGTCATGTTCCACTGTAACACAGAAAAAGGGGCCCCAACACATAACAAAAATAAATTTTTAAGTGACATCCCCATTCGTTCGTTGAAAATGTAAAATGAAATTCCTTTAATCCCCTACAATTTATTTTAAGCGCTCCATTCCAACCTAGCTAATAAGCATAACATAAAATTTATTTATAATTTTACAGAAAGTAACATGAATTAACGGCACTTTTCTCAGTTTTCTGATGTATGTGGAAGGCAGGGGCGAGGTCACAAGGGGCCCCTTTACATAAATTTAGGAACAGGGCCCCCACAATCCTAAAATACGGCCCTGCCGTACATACAAAAGGGAAAATTAACAAAAAGGATCTCAAATTAAACAACGTTTTTCTAATTATTAGTCCTTGTTATTCATTTTTTGCTATGCGTTAGTCTGCTGAAGATTTTGCTCTTTATGACCAGGTAAGAAACACACATAAATCTACCGTAAATTAACGTATATCATATAATTGATTTAAAACAAAGGGGGGAAATCGCTTACCTATATATACACATGTATGTCAGTCATTAGCTTTCAATAAGGATTTTGAAATGCGCACTATACAGTATAATGAAAAGAGCAGTTGAAAACTGACGTTTGTGAGGTGGGGGTGAGAGAATCTATAAACAACTATGGCTATCCTAGTTGGCAGCTGTTGTTGAAGAATTTATAGCAATATTTGAGTTCAATGGGCCGTATTGCTGCTGAGAGTTAACACCCTTGCCCATTTTACAATTACGGTATATAAGATTTACTTGTATAAGGGGCAAGGGTGTTAACTCTCATCAGCAATACAGCCCATTAGTCTAACAATTGTATATAATTTAATTGTAAAAGTAAATGTTTTCATTTTTAAATTTTGTCGTTTCATTACTTTTCATGTAGAATTATAGAAGAATGCATTTATAGAAGGAGCGTTGTAATATATAAGATTAGAACTCAAATTAAGATTACAATAGGAAGATGTAGGCCTATACAGCGGAGGTCTTAAATGCAAGTTTAGGACATCGTTATTGGCTGCGCATGTAAAACACAACACTAAAAGCTCTAAAAACAGAGCAAGCTGTCCAGCTTATTATAGTCTTTGGTTTTATGTGCAAATGTCCACGTGTTTGACCTCAAACTCACTACAGCAACTGAGCGAAATGGCTGTAGGCCCTATATATAAACAACACAGTGACTACAACATTCTTTTTACATCGTTTGAATGAAGACCATGAATACAATTGAACCTTTGGGCTTTAAGTATTGAGCTGGTCAGATTTCTGTGGCCAACCTAATGCTCGATTTCAATTCCATTCATTTCACCACAGGCGCTTGACATACGATTCAAATACCATTGCCATTGTGGAAATTATTTATTGCATTGCTGTATATCTGACACCAAGAAGATAATGTCCGTGTCTGCACATATTTTATATTGTTCCGGAAACTTACTTCCTGAATTCTTCTTAAACAGAGACAATATAAAAAAAAAAGAATAAAGACTAAAGTAACACTGGGATTGTCATCTGTGTGCCTAAAGGGCCGTCCATAAATAACGTCAATGACATATTTTTGGATTTGTGGGGAGGGCAGAACATTAAATTGTAGGTGGAAAAAGTTGTTGAAACCACTGATATACAGTATGTGGAGTGCTCACACAATCACTTAAAGTCAAGCATAAAGATGTCTGGAAAATGAAGAATCTAAATATTATATATAAAGTTTGATGTTTGTGTCGATTTCGATGCCCATCGGTCAATACCAAGATCTCATTGCATTAAAGGTCTTTAACTATCGACATTTGCTTGGCGACCTGGGTTAGATTCTCCTTAGGATATTTTATTATTGTAATGAAAATGTAGGCTAATTGTTACCCTCTTGCAAAGCCGGGCAATTTAGCTAGTTTTATATAAAAAGTTCCGCGGTTGAAACAAAAAGTCGTCACCTCACTATTGTAAAAATACTTTTAATTACTAGAATTCTACTTGTCATGTTCTATTAACATGTTCTTCTACTTTTCATTTCGTGTTTTACATAATAATAATTAACATAATTTCACGCTCTATTAAACCCCATTGAATGATGCCTAGTGTTAGATCTTGTTTGATAAAAGTACAACCTTATTATAATATTGATCTACTTTCTTTTGTTTTCTTAAAGTTGAAAGTATTTGACAACATTACAGTTTTAATTTAATTAAACGAATTCATATTTCATTGTAGAATTATAAAGGAGTTTGAATATGATATTCTGAACCTAGAGTTAGAGGTTTTATCTTATTAACGAATATTTCCGAAAAACATTTCAATTACAGGTTTTTTCCTGCAATATCTAACTATATTAAATATTAAACCATTAAATACACAATACAATAGCAGTTTAAATATTCACAACATGGTAATTGTGAAATTGAAGATGTTATTTTTTAAATTTTTATTTAACACGTTGTGACGTTATATTGCAAATAGGGGGTCTGATATTTTGTGACGACTAGTGACACCAAAAGTTGTAAATAATTGGCAAAAAAAAACGTGAAGTTAATTGTGGACGGCCCATAACTATGCCATTCCCAGACTGTGTGTTATTCAGGTCACCTGTTACAGCGTTTATGAAACAGCTGTTATTTTTTTTTGTTTACTTATTGTGGTATACGTCGCGTTAGAAAAGGGTGTGTTTGGGGGGGATGGGGAAGGGTAAAGGGGTTGCATACACGGCAGTAAGTGTAGTAGGGCGCGAAAATAGCATCGGTTATGGCGGACGGCACCCACCAAAAAAAAAGGGGCAATAAGAAGGGATACAATTACCTGGTGTGTTTATGGTAAGTTTTAGAGTCTCAAAGATAAACAATAAAAATGAAAATCCTAATGTATGGGGGTGGGGGATGTTGGGGAGAACAAAACTTATAGGTTAAGGACAGCTGCTTATAGAAATGACAAGAAGAAAAAAACGAGGTGCGGTGGTGGCATGCTTACAGTTGACTGATTTATGATATGCAGAATAGTTCCCCTTGTATACATACGCAATAGTGGTCAGTGACGGATTAAATTATATTTTTTTCACAAGGCTTTGCCTTGATGACTGTGTGAATAACGGTATAAACTATTACTAATACTAATTTACCACACACAAAAAAAACTTACAAAAAAATGTATAGATCTACTGTTTTTAGCTATTTTTTAAAAATATTCTTGAATATGTGTTTAGGCCTATATTTGTGTGTGTATTGTATGTGTACTGTGTACCTTTGGATCTGTCCTGATCTAAGACAGCAGCTGTTCACAGGGTTGTGTATTTTATGGATAGTTATTAGATAGTTGGTTGCTTTGTTCGATAGTTCGCAAGCTAGTTTATTGGCTAGTTGGTAGGTTGCTTAGTTGGATCATCAGTTTGTCACCAAGTCAGTTTATTGGCTAGTTGGTAGGTAGGTTGTTTGGATAAGCAGTTTATTCAATGTTTTAATGGTCTTCTGTTTTATTAACCATTATATCTATTTCTCCGCAGATTTCAACTACATTTCCCTAAGAGCAGTTGTTTTTTTTCTACCGAATCGCAGAAGGGAAAATTTATTCACATAGTCATTTCCCCCTGACTCAAACATCGATTTTTAGTTTCCATTCACTGGCTTTCATAAACAACACACAAGATTCGTTTGAATAGAAACTTGTTTGGATACTCGGGACGAATGTTGTCAGTGGAAGGTGACCATGAACAAAAATTGTGCGCGCTGCGGCAAGCCCGTCTTCTTCGGTGAGTACAGGTTTATCTGATCTTATATGTTACACACTACCGTTCTACACTTTACACTACTGAATATTAGCCTATTGCGTTTATCATTGGCTTGAGCTTAGTTAGTCTTGCATTTTGATTTGGGTTTTTTTTTATTTAAAAATGATAAAAAGTTGTTGGTTTTCTGGGAAAGTTCGGGCAGCCCATTCCCCGACCAAATGTCATTCGATAAAGAAAAAAAAAGTTACGATATTTTTCATTACATTTGGTTTGTATGGGTTCTTACTTAAAAAAAAAATCAAACATACACGCCTATAAATGAGGGATGTGCAAAAAAAGTCGCCCGTGGGCTGCAACACGGCCCGCCAATCTGCTTAATGTGGCCCCCCGGAACTTCTAACTGCTTTTTGGTTAAATTTATTAAATTAATAATATATATAAATTGTCAGAATATTTAAAGTTATTTTTTTAACCCAGTAACTTCATTATGATCTTTAAAAAAAGTGTTGAAGTGTTTTCTTTTATTGTTTTGATATAGATATAGCTGATATAGCATATCTATCTATCCCTTGTTGAACTAGGGGCCGTTTATAAATTACGCCACGCAATATTGGTCAATTTTACTTCGCCCCCCCCCCCAATCGACACATGTCGTCAAAAAGCTCTGCACCCTCAGCGCACTAAATGAGACCCACCATAAATCCAATTTCATAATTTAATTAGAATGTTTTAATTTTTTTATTCATTGTCATATTGATAGGCTTCTTATTACATTATACAATGTAGCCTAAATACTGTAGTTAACTAAAGGACACTTATTAAAGCGGAAATGTCACTTCAAGATGCACATTGTTTCTTTTTATGTAACGTCATATTATTGAAACACCCCTTTCATTTTGTCAAAAATTGCTCGACACCAATGTTTGACCCCCCTTCCCTCCGCTTGGTGCGTGGCGTCATTTATGGAAGACCCCTTTGCTATTTTTAAATTGTTATACTATGAATGGAATTATAATACAATAAAAATAAAAACAAACCAGACCACCTAGATCCTCTTGGCTCCACTCTACTTGTTATTCTTATTGAATCAAGATCCTATACAAAAACTTAACTTACAGAGATTGTAGATAAACGAGTTTGTATTACAATTTATTGAAATGACGGAAGGATAGTAGCCTACATATCCTCAGCCCCCCCCCCCTTCGTGGCTTCGCCCCCGGTTGTGTACAAATACTGCCATGTTCTAAACTCGGTACAATCTATATAAATAGATTGATGGTGCAATGTAATATGTATACAAATGGATTGATGGGGAAAAAACCCCACTTGGTAATAAGAAACATCTGGTTAATGAAACCTGTTATAACTACACCTGGTTAGTTGTTTGTTTATTTTAAAGAATACATTTTCTTTACTACGGGGTATTTCAGCTCAAGTTATTTTCTATGTTTTAATAAATGTTTGTGTTGTGGAAGAGCTGAGGGGAGTGACAAGGGAGGGGTGGAGGCGCCTTGTTGGCTTTAGCGGCCTGTTGCCCTGGACAAGGGGCATAATTCATGAAACCGGCAAAACACTGAATTCATTGACGGATTTTCTCCCTTTCTATTTAACAACATGGACCTGTCCGCCAGTGACGAAACAAATATGCTGGTTTTAGCTCCGCGTCGTGTAAATAGCCCGCCGTCCTCGCGACTTGGTGCTAAGTTGAGCGAGGTCGCTCTGTGGCAGAATATTTATGACCAAATATTTACTTCTTGTTTTTTTTTTTAAAGAATCGCATTTAAAACCGTGTTGTCCATTTCTGTTGTCCTTCAGAGAGGCCGGTTGGTCCAGCGGTTAGTTCACCGGACTGTCAACCAACACGTCGCGAGTTCTATCCCTTGCCGCCAACCGATCCCTGCAGGAGTTTTGGGCCTAGTGGACGTAATAATCTTCGATTTAGAAGGAACGTCTGTAAACTTATAAGAAGTTCTGTTAATGACAGTGGAGGCTATAATTATAGGCTATTATATAAGAATATACACTAGACATCGAACTATAATAAATTGAGGTAAATAATTCAGTTTTAAAGTAATTCGAATGAAAAACGGGAAGAGTGTGAGAAAGACATAGAGGTGGGGAGGGGGGGGGGAGGAGGCAGGTGAAAGGGATTGACATAGAGAGTGAATGGAACTGAAAGACTAGAAGAAAGGTTGTTGCAGAGAGATTATGGAAGAAAGGAGATGAGACATAGAGAGAGAGAGAGAAAGAGGAGGTGGAGGATAAATGGGTATTGACACAAAGAGGGTGATATTGGAACTGAGAGAGGGAGACAGGGAGAGAGAGGGAGAGAGGGAAAGGTATTAAAAGAAAAAGAGGGAAGGAGAGAGAGAGAGAGAACATTAGAGAAGAGAAGAGGCCGCTAGTTTCTTTCTAACAAGGACAGGAGATTATACTGCCAGCACAACGCTTTGCTAATTGGTACCAGACAATCACCAGAACTGGGTCATCATGACCAGCACTGTTACTTGCATTTGGTAGTGAGAAGCTTTAGGGGGGCGCTGACATTCCCGTGGGCGATTGAGGGGCGGTGAAGGGCAAGTGGGCGGTACAAAAGTACCTGATATATTTTAACACCTCAGCTATTTGAATCAATTAGTTTTTGGAGGATGAAATGTGATGTAAACGCAAGTGCTGCTAAATATCTGATATCCCCCAACAGTAGGCCTACATATTATTATATTAATAAGAAATAGGAATCGCAATGACTTTTCGATGACGTAGGGGCCTGTGTTTGGCAAATATCGTGTGCGGCCGGCTGGTCTTGTGGTTGGACTGTCAACCCTGCTGACCGATCACTGTCGCCCTAACAACTGCTAATATTAATGATATTTTGATCTCAGTTTAACCGAAATGTCCTTAATGTAGGCCTATTTAAAATTCATGATATTTGATCGGAACTATAGTTAAGCGGTATAGATAATTAGTAATCATACAAACTGGGTAGTTATTGTAATGTTTGAAAATATACATATAAATGCTTTAGTCATGTAATATTTATATAATTTTCAAATACTATTTACAGTTTGATCATTTCAAAGTAATAAATTGTAAACCATTTCTTTTTTTTATAAAAGAAAAAAAAAGAAATATTAGCTCAAATAAAACGGGCTAATTATCTCCCTTTAACAACAAAAAAAATGTTTCCACATTTGATTCAATAGTGATGCCGAACAAGTTCTGTTTTGTAATATAACAAATATCACTGATTATTATACCTAAGGCTTTTGTAACCAAAATTGAAACAAAAGTAGACAAATTGCTAGCAACACACCAGGCAAACGATTCGCGTTGATTTATTTAAACCTTTTATTAGGGTAATTTTTCTTACAATGTGTTTCCTTTTCATTTTTTTTTAAAGATAATTAATCACACAAAAAGTCTAGTCCGCCTAAAGAAATTGCGGAAGAGGGGGAGGAGTGGGCGCTAAAAGAAAGTTGGGGGTGGGGGGCGGTGAGCGGAAAAAAAATTGTAAAAGGGGGCGGTGAGCGGAAAAAGGCTGAGAACCTATGCTTTAGACCATACAATAGTCGACGTAAATCTCACGCATGTCCCTGTGTCATTGTGAATACACAATGCTATGATCAGTTCTTTTCCACTGAGCCCTTATGGTTATGGTTGTTTTGTTTTTTTTTAGTTTGTTTTCTTGTAAAGCAGTTTTTAAATTTTTGTCGACATAAATTTTGTTTTGTTGTTTTAGCTGAAAGAAAGACGTCACTAGGGCGTGAGTGGCACCCTAATTGTCTCCGGTGTAACCAGTGTGGCAAGATTCTGTCTCCGGGACAGCACGCCGAGGTAAATAAAGACAAGACGAGATGAATTTCATTTTCTTTTTACGGCTGTAAAAAGCAAAAAATATTTTAAAAAAAACACACACACACAAAAAGGAAACAAAAACAAATGGCAGCTCCATTGCTTAACCCTTACAGTCCCGGGCGCGTATATAGCGGAACTGAAGGCAGCATAGATAGAAGTAGATCGGTACGGGAAGGGTTAAAACACGTTGCTTATAGACTTATAGACTTCTGAAACACTGTCAACTCAGCAAAAAATATCCGTCCCAATGGGCGACGTTCCCCTGCATTTAAAAAAAAGAGGTCTTTTAAACAAGACTCTGGGCCGATTCTCATGTGACCCCAACTTTAGACAGGGATCTAGATCTAGATCTAGTAACATTAATTGCTGTTAATTCTGTGAAGTAATGATGAATTGTGAAAATTGTTTAGACCTATATTGTCCAATGGACATTGTTTCTAAATACTGCATCGTAAAGACATACAAAATCATGTTTTGATATCAAATGTTTCAACTGCACAAAGTCGGAAAACTTCATTCATAAGTTTTACAGTGTTTTTATTGTAATTGTAATACATTTCCTTGTTTGTAGGATCCTTTTTCCCAAACCACTTGTAGCCTATTTAGTATTTACTTCCTTACGCATTCCTTTCGACCGCGTACATTATAATTTGGCGTCTGAAGCAATTTATATAACTAGATAATACACTACGTCACTTGTTTTTTTAAATAATAATAATATGGTCTTTTTATTTTAAAATCACTATTAGGCTACTTCTTGCTATGATAGTGTCGGTGTCGCTTGGATTTTATGCTTTAACCCCCCCCCCCCATCACTACCCCACCCCCTCTGAAAAAAAAAGGGGCCTGGATGTGTGTGTAATAGAGGATATTTGTACCTTGTGAGAGAAAATATTTGTTTTGTGGCTTTGATGATATTACTTTTGCTGGGTTTTTTTAAAATATATTTATCACTGTCAACTAAGGCTAAGCGCTTCGACCTAATGGTCGGTTACCTCAACCACTCATTGCATTTCGGATGTCGAAGAAAAGTTACAAACCACATATTTAGATAACTTCTTTCCATTTTAGTTCTTGTCTATATTCGTTTCTAGTTGTTAAAATATAATGTCCGTTTACAACTGCTTAGTATTTTTGCTGTCGATTAAAACGTATTCAGTATAACAGGAAGGTAGAACGGGTAGTCAAATAAAATCAGGTGCCTTCATCTCCTTCAAATCCTTACACACAAAAGAAAACAGAAGAGTTTAACCCTTCCCGTACCGACATACTTCTATCTATGCTACCTTCAGTTCCGCTATATACGCGCCCGGGACTGTAAGGGTTAACAGTTTTAAACTTTCGAATCCAGGCTAAAACGCCAGGGGGCTTTTTTTTTTTACCTGGAATAGTACTGTGTCATTCAGTGCAGGGATTGTGTAATAGTAAAGGAAGCTGGACATTGTGCTGGTCACACAATCCCCTTGTACGACTATAGCTACGAAAAATTGTGCTGCACTATTAGCCCTATAAGCTTATATTATCAGCATGGTCTAAAATTGATGCTTTAAATAAAAATAATTTTGACGCTCTCATCGGCTTCATTTGTCGCTTCTTATAGAAGTCAATCCAGATAATAGCTTAAGTCTCATTTCCTTGGCTTATTGTAAGAGTGGGCGTATATGTTTGTTTAGTTTCAATTCATTTCTGAACAGCTACATTTTTTTTTAAATTAATATTTCAGCACAAAGGGCTTCCTTATTGTCACAACCCTTGCTACAAGGCTCTGTTCGGTCCGTCCATCTTGGGTTATGGATCTAACATCTCATCTCCTGCCAACTTCGCGCGCAAGGACCGCCCGGCCAGCCACGGACATGATTACAGTCACGTGAACGGCTTTAACGAGATCTACAGCGTCCAGAACAGCCAGTCCGCCAAGGGAGCCAACTCTCAGCATGCCAACAACAAACCCAAACAGGATAATAAAACGTGAGTAGAGCCTCTAACCCCCCCCCTCTCTCTCTTTTCCTACTGGGGTCAAAATTTAACAATATCCCAAACACAGATACATAATAGGCATTAAATTCTAACTTAGATATACAACACAATAACTACAATGCTCATATCAATATAAGGACAAAACCACTTTTCTTATCCATTATGCGAGATCAGATGCTTATAAGTACTCGCTTTATTGCCTGTACAAACCAGGAAAGTCAGTAATTTAACCTCATTTAAAACACCAATCAAAATGCAAGACTAGACTGAGACTCAAAGTAATTCAAACCAAGAATGAGCAGTAGGATGGAGGACGCAATAATCTTCTTTATAGAACGAGCACCTGTAATATAATATAAGAAGAATTTCTCCTCATAAGAAAGTTTTAGTTTCAAATTCCATTCATAAATTTTCTTCAGAAGCTCTTTCTCGATTATTACGGCGGCGTTGTTGCAAGTTCTTATGATAGAGTTAGTTGTTGTTTTATTGTGGGTTTATTTGTGTTTGTTGAGTGGATGGAAAGTGAAACTTTTTGTATCAAAGTCTCACACAGAAGCCTGTAGTACCATTGTCTTCTCTCTACGTCTTCTACTGTGTTCTATGATCTCTTCTTTAGAATTTAAAATATTTCATTGCAACTACTGTTTCTTGTTCCAGATTTTGTTGTTGTTTTTACAAGATGTTTTACTCGGTGTTGAGTTTTGAGAGGGTGGGGGGGGGGGGGGGACACGGTGGCCGAACAGGCAGCGCGTTCGTCTGGCGTACTGAAGGTCCTGGATTCGAATCCTGGTGAAGTCTAGGATTTGCTCCCGGGATCTGGAGGGTGCCCCTGAGTATACCCAGCTCTGATGGGTACCTGACTTAAGTTGGGGTAAAGTAAAGTCGGCTGGGGCGTTGTACTGGCCGCACAATCCCCTAGTATGCCGTGGCCACAGTAACTGATGAAAGCTGCTTTACCGGCCCTATGGATCTATTTGCTCTGACGGGATACTTTACTGTATAACTTATTGAGTTTCGAGGTCGTTTAGCTTTGTAGCCATTCTAAAGCACGACATAATTAGCAAGTAGTCTATAAGCTCGTCTGTCAGCACCTACAGTGATGGAAAACGTCATCAATCTTTTGGCCGTTAGACTTTACACCAACGGTGCACAGTAGGCCTACTTCATTGTCCACTAAAGCACTGACCAGCGTCCTCTACACAATTGACAACTTCAGTTGTATTCAATATGAAGACCTACAATATTTGCCACAAGACCGACATGGCATTAATAAAGCCGCTACACAGTTGAATAATTTACAACTCTCCACTTCACCATAGCCTATACACCGCCCAATAGGCCTACAATATTGACCTGAATACCTTAATCCACTACATCATTGACAACTATATATGCCTATAAAGCCATATTCGTTTGAATGTTTGGGTATTCGGAATACGGTAGGCCCATAACTCAAATATCTTCTCTTTAGATAAGCAACGTTTGTAATATATAAGAACATAAGTAACATAATAACATAAGACATAGTCTAAATGCTGCAAAATACTATTAATTATTGATGTTAAGAAATTGTACAGAGTTGCCAAATGTATTTTTTTTTTAACCCAACAACAAAAAGTCTATAAACTTTGCCCTATAGAACAGACAACATATGTTTGCGAAATTGTCTCAAAATTTCAACACGTAGATCTATGCTTTGATCTTAGCTGTTCATATTTAAGGTCTTTCCATTATACATTTTATTACGTTTATTTCCCTTGGTTCCATTTACCTGCGTTTTCTTTCTTACAATGGTGAGTTTTGTTATGAGTTGGTGCCCTTAGCACTGGGACTGGGACGGCGTTCATCTGCACTCTCATTGGCTGAAAGGTGTGTGGTTTCTGCGCGTGTGTGTTGTTCGTAATCATACTACAGTGTGTAATATCGGTAGCGTAGAAAAAATAATGTTTTTCACTTCCTGACACCTCCAAATAAATATAGATCTTAGAAGGGAGAATTAAAATGGAAGGGTAAGGAATGATTTATCATATATTATTTGTGCATCAAAAATAAAAGTAATGATACAACCGCAAAACAATTTTCATATCGTCATATCATATCGGCACTCATTCTCGAGTGAGTCAGGCAAAGGTTGAGTGGGGTCAACTGCTTGTCTAATCTGTATCGCATTATTATTATTACGGACATTCTATTTATAGTGGTTCATTACAGTCGTTCACATTTTGTTGCATTTTAAGACGTACTTGTATGTCAAAGCATGGATCTTATGCAACGCTCTTAAAGATGCTCTTTATTCCACTATTAATGTAATGTATTTAAATACCTTGGCCTAGTTTTTTAATATTTCCTTTACTGGCTTTACTTACTTTACTTTAATGACTTTAATGTAGTGTCTAGTGACTAGTGAGACTAGTGTAGCCCACTAGAGTCTAGACTAGTAAAGGCTACTTGTTTATTAGTTTATTACGGTAAAATAACGGAAGAGCTAGCGGCTAGCCTGTCCTAAGATTAGGATTAGGCCTACTTCATTAAAAAATATACATTATATACACAGACCATTAACAATAGGAATAGGCCTGCTCATCATAGTAATCATACTGATACCGATAGCCCTAGCCTAGGCCCTAGGCCTATCCGATATTGATAATCCGTATCCTATTAAATACTAAAATAGCCTACTCAGTACTGACTATTACAATAACATTAGCCTATTGTTTAGCCTAAAGTAGGGACCTTTTATATTTACTTTTGGAGGCCAACTATATTTATATATTATTAATTATTATTTTATATGTTAGGAATTATGTCGTGTAATCTTCTGTTTATGATGTAGCCCCTTGTTCATTAAATTCTTGACTTGTCTTATAATATGACTTTATATGACCTAAAGGCCCTACTTGTAAGTAGCCTAGAAATACTAGGTCCTTATTACTAAATATAGGCAATGGCAATGACCAGGCTCAAA
This sequence comes from Anisus vortex, assembly GCA_949126835.1. NCBI lineage: Eukaryota > Metazoa > Mollusca > Gastropoda > Planorbidae > Anisus > Anisus vortex. Next base: position 47,262,615 of record OX421494.1, on the reverse strand, counting down.
ATAAAAGTAAAACTAGTAGTAGGCCTAATATATTTAGTTATAATGAGTCATTAGTAGGCCTTTACTGGCTTATAGTAAATAGCTGTATTTGTACACTATACTATTAGTCTAATATTAGACTAAGTAGGTCTAGATTTTACACAAGCATTATAATTTTGTATCAGCATTAAATTAAATCATACTTTAATTACTTTATAAGATTAGAGACTATATTTTATATGCCATGTTAGCATTAGACTCACAATAGTGCCAAATCAAAAAGTGCTGAAGTTCAAGTATTATTATAACATTAAAATCATTAGGGTTAATGATTAAAAAAAAAATGTTCAAATTAGGTATAAAAGCTTGTATTTATAAATGAGTAAAAATTAAATAAGAATATGTTGCACAGAAGATATAAATGAAAATAAATGTGTGCCCTGACACGCTGGACTACACATGTGTGATTTAAATATATTCACACAGGAAGAAACACAATCTAGATACATGTTCATTAATTAAAAAGTTGCTCAGTTATAATGTTGAGAAAAGAGTATACAAGTATGGTTGCTGGCTTGTTGAAGAGGGCACTTGATGTTGTGAGTACTCTCTCTCTCACAGGCTCATTCAGGGGGACTCCCAGTGTGTGTTTGTTAGCATTTTCACCAGATTGTTTAGTTAATGAACTTTAATAATATTTACTTTAAAAACAAAATCAACTCCTGAAGCTGTTTTTTTTATAAGTTTATCATACTGGTGATAGTTTTACTCAGTTTTTTTGTGTGCTTTTCTTAGTCAATCAAGTAGGATTACATTTGATGTTTTGGATAATATTTCTCTCTTGAACGCTTGATCATATGCAGAGATTTACCAGCATTTAAAGATTAAATCTGTGTTTGTTTTAAGAGCCAGAAGTGAACAAAAGAAGTGCCTGGACAAACAGGAGAAATTATTGTCGTTGTAGCTAAGTCACTAAAGAATTTAAGTTGGAAAGGAAAAAAACAAACAATAACATATTGAAGAATGTCAGGGTTAAGGCTAAGGGATGATGAGTCGAAACTTGTTGTGTTGAGAAACTATAGGGGCAAACGAACTGTCATGAGCAGGTATGTGATGTGGAGTTAGTTGTTTGCTTTTTTTTTATTTTGGTATACTATCACTTGATTCTTATTTTACTGTGTCCTTGTATAGGATATGAGAATCAAACATCGAGCCTAAATTAGAAAATTGGTAGCGTTTTCTATTGTGGGGTTTATATAAGCGACTGTTTTACACATCTGTTCTGTAAATTGATAAGCTAGAAATACAATGAAATGAAAAACTTTTTTCTAAACAAATTATAATTACAACTCGTTTTTCTTCTTTGTTGATTGTTATAAAAAAATTCTTAGCATGTTACATTGTCTGATCTGTGTGTCATGTCAACAGTCAGACTAGAATAAACAGAACCTTTTCAAAGACATGCTTTGTCTGTGTCATATTTGATTACACTGAACTCATTGCTTTTGATTATATCACCTTTTTTTGGGAGGGGGGGTGGCTTAAATTATAAGTAAACCACATAGAACTTAAAGTTCATTAAATTGTATTATTTATTATATTTGAATAAAAGTTCTAGCTTAGCTGACACGGGTTGACTGTTAAGTTATCTAGTTTTACTGTTAATCCAGTAAAATTCTACAATAGGCCCAATCTTTTCAACCCAGTAGCCTATATACAACGTTCAACTAAATCTTTTCAACCCAGTAGCCTGTATACAATGTTCAACTCAATCTTTTCAACCCAGTAGCCTATATACAACGTTCAACTCAATCTTTTCAACCCAGTAGCCTGTATACAACGTTCAACTAAATCTTTTCAACCCAGTAGCCTGTATACAATGTTCAACTCAATCTTTTCAACCCAGTAGCCTATATACAACGTTCAACTAAATCTTTTCAACCCAGTAGCCTGTATACAACGTTCAACTAAATCTTTTCAACCCAGTAGCCTGTATACAATGTTCAACTCAATCTTTTCAACCCAGTAGCCTGTATACAATGTTCAACTCAATCTTTTCAACCCAGTAGCCTGTATACAATGTTCAACTCAATCTTTTCAACCCAGTAGCCTATATACAACGTTCAACTCAATCTTTTCAAGCCAGTAGCCTATATACAATGTTCAACTCAATCTTTTCAAGCCAGTAGCCTATATACAATGTTCAACTCAATCTTTTCAAGCCAGTAGCCTATATACGACGTTCAACTCAATCTTTTCAACCCAGTAGCCTATATACAACGTTCAACTCAATCTTTTCAAGCCAGTAGCCTATATACGACGTTCAACTCAATTTGTTCAACCCAGTAGCCTATATACAACGTTCAACTCAATCTTTTCAAGCCATTAGCCTATATACGACGTTCAACTCAATTTGTTCAACCCAGTAGCCTATATACAACGTTCAACTCAATTTTTTCAAGCCAGTAGCCTATATACAACGTTCAACTCAATCTTTTCAAGCCAGTAGCCTATATACAACGTTCAACTCAATTTGTTCAACCCAGTAGCCTATATACAACGTTCAACTCAATCTTTTCAAGCCAGTAGCCTATATACAACGTTCAACTCAATCTTTTCAACCCAGTAGCCTATATACAATGTTCAACTCAATCTTTTCAAGCCAGTAGCCTATATACGACGTTCAACTCAATTTGTTCAACCCAGTTTACTCCCTGAAGCAACTCGATATCTTAACTTTGCTTTGTGCCATGAAAGTGACACTTATCTGTGTATACATTTCTAAGCTAAACCTTTAACCACAACTTAAGACAAGTTAAGGCAGTAGCTGAAAACAAGACTTCATCAACATGTTTTGATATTAACTGGAACATACACGGTGTTGATATGGAAAATAATTCTCAACTAACATTTCATCATATAAAATATAAACCAATTAAAGGAAATATACTACCAATCTATAGATGTTTTTTTTAGGAATGTTTGAGATTACCGAACTTGTTATCAGAGAGTTCAGTCCCCTTAAAGCTGGTGTTTGTTGTGTTTGCCTGGTCTTGTTTACACTTTTATTTTTACCTGAGGGACAATCAGATCATTCAGGTTTTTTCCCCCCAGTGTTGATCTGTTTCTCCCCGTTGAGTGCAACCAGTGTGTGGTTAACTAGATAGGGCTGATAAAAGACTCAGATTAGCAGCACATAACATAGCTAATAGAGGAAGACAAAATAAGCCTATTAGATTAAAAAAATTGTCCAGATAAATTTAAAAAAAAACTGGCATGCATACATAGATTTTTAAAAATGTGGATTCTACATTGAATTTTATCCAGAGCATTTTAATACATTATGTTTATGGAGCAATATGTATAAAAAAAGCAAAATCAAGATTTTCAACTTTGATTGGGATTAGCTAAATATTTAGAATTCTTAGAACTGTCATCTCTGTTTAGCTACTACTGTCAAGCTTTAAAATATCCACTTACAAAGTCAAAGAACAATTATCTGGACAGCAGTAATAACTAGATCAAAACAAATGTTTTAGCCTTAACACATGAATTTATTCCACTTAATACAAAATATTTTCTTTGCAACAGTAGTTTTAACAACAGCTGTTCGATTTAACATTTGAACCAAAATAGGATGTAAATATATTTTTTTCAGAAACCGATTCATGTTTGTAGAAATCCAATTTAAACCAATTATTTTTTTTGTGCCTTATAACAAAATTACATTCCCAATCTCCCCCCCCCCCCCCATAAAACATCACAGAAGACTAGGATAATCAAAATAGCATTGTTTATACTGATTAAAAAGTGATGGCCTAGGATTATAAAAACAAAGTCTTTTATCATTGTTTGCAAGTTTTTCTAAGGAAAAATCATTCCTTCAGAATTTACAAAATGATGTTATTCTTGAGGTAACAGGCAAAACCGATAAACAAACATGAAACTTTTTCTAGAATTCCACAGTATTGTTTGACATCCCAATGTGTTAGAAACACATCTCGTGACATTGGTATAATCCATACATAAGCTTAATTGCATTTAAACATGAGGGGTTTAGTGAATAATATTTTCTCATCATTTAAAGCCTAACATCATAGATTGGGATCTTTCTCTCCTTATGCACACACCTGAACCTTAGTTTAGCAGCAGCTCGCTCAGATTTTGCACCAAAGGTTCTGGGTTCAATTCCTGGTGAAGGCTATGATTCATTCCTGGGTCTGGATGGGGTCCATGAGTCTACCCAGCTCTGACAGTAGTTGGGGGGATAATTAGGGCGGCTGGGTATTGTGCTGGCCACACATTCCCTTGTAAGCCACGGCCACAGATACTTGTAAACACTAATTCACAGGCCTTATGGATCAAACTGGTCTGAAAGGGTTACTTACTTTACCTGACCCCTGGTATGCAGATGTCAGCATGTTGCATCCCAGATTGCTTACCAGGTCAATGATGGGTCTTGTGTATATTTGTATTTTCAGACGTGAGATACTGCAAAAAATTGAAGAGTTTAACAGATATAACGAAGGAAAGGTGCACCACCAGATGACCACATTGGAGGTATGCTGGCATCACCTGTTTTTGTTTTGTTTTAAATTTATTGATCCCCTAAATCAGTCTTTGGCTTCAGTTTTCCTTTGACTCATCCCTAAAGACGGAAATTTTTTTTAATCCACACCCTGAATTCCTGAAACTGATCTCTAAGGCAACTGTTGGAAAATGGGGTGGGGGTGGGTTGGGGGGGGGGTGAGGGAGCTAATAAATTAGAGACTTTTAGCCATTGCTTACGCAGAAAAAATTCACTACTTTTAAATAGTGATGTTAAACTATTTGCTTCATAATAAAATAGAATAGAATGAGTGCATGGATGAAACTGTTAACTATGGTTTAGATTATATTCATGGTTTATGAACAATTACAATTATTTGTATTCTCTGGGCATTGCACTGGCCACACAATCATCTTGTAAGAAATGATTAAGGAAACTCATGAGCTCTGCTTCAGTAGGCCAAAATGGTATAAAGAGAAATATTTTATCAATATTGAATGATTATTTATCATTATTTTTTATTTCCTATTGTGATATATCTAGTGTTAAATAGATTTAAGACAAGTTTCATATTACTTCCTATTTTGATATATCTAGTATTAAATAGATTTAAGACAACAAGTTCCATTATATTTTCATTAAGTTACAATTACTTGTGTTTCACAGAGAGATGATGGAAGCATTCACGTTGAGGGGCCCCTGAGAATCTACTGGGGCCTCAGTCAGCCCATCCAGCTCGTCCACTGTGATAACATTCCACCTGCCCCCATAGCTCAGTGGCGGCACAGTCTCTACGAGGGCCCGGGCTCCCCGGATACACCAAACAAGAGACTGTCCACCACACTGGTTAGTATCTTGGAAATTCAGTAGATGTACTGTTTTGTACTGTGTTAGCTCATAAATATTTCAAACTTCTCTTTACTGATTGCATTATACATAAACAGTTATTCTTTTTTTTTGTGTTTAATATAGTAGGCGATATTATATTTAGGTTATCAGTAATATAAACTATTGTAAAACATCCCTTTTAGTTTTGATTTAATATTTTTATAAAATATTTTTTGTTTAAAGAAAAAGGAAGTTTATTATTTTTATGATAAAATAATAATTAGGTTAGAACTTTAACAAAATTAAAACTTGATGTATTGAAATTATAATTATAATCATAATTATATGAGTTCTATTTCCACCAATATATCATTTTGGAATATACATGTGTTTTATCACTTTGTGCCCTCTAGACTCTGAAACCCCCAGGCTCTCCGTCTGCTCCGTCTGGCAAAACCAGAGAGCTTGACGACTACTTCACAAGTTCCTCGCCGGACGACGTGGTGAGGAGAAAGAAAGTTGGCGTCAGGAAGTTTAAGACTGTGGCCTACAGGGGAGACCAGCCAACCAAGTGGAAGCGGGCCTCTATCAATGGTCACATATTTAATTATGACGTGAGTTGCTTCCCTTTGTGGCTTTAGTACTGGTGTTTAGGGCAACATCTTATGGCCTTTTTTATTATTCATATTTGGGGCAACAACATCTTATGGCCTTTTTTATTATTCATATTTGGGGCAACAACATCTTATGGCCTTTTTTATTATTCATATTTGGGGCAACAACATCTTATGGCCTTTTTTATTATTCATATTTGGGGCAACAACATCTTATGGCCTTTTTTATTATTCATATTTGGGGCAACAACATCTTATGGCCTTTTTTATTATTCATATTTGGGGCAACAACATCTTATGGCCTTTTTTATTATTCATATTTGGGGGAACAACATCTTATGGCCTTTTTTATTATTCATATTTGGGGCAACAACATCTTATGGCCTTTTTTATTATTCATATTTGGGGCAACAACATCTTATGGCCTTTTTTATTATTCATATTTGGGGCAACAACATCTTATGGCCTTTTTTATTATTCATATTTGGGGCAACAACATCTTATGGCCTTTTTTATTATTCATATTTGGGGCAACAACATCTTATGGCCTTTTTTATTATTCATATTTGGGGCAACAACATCTTATGGCCTTTTTTATTATTCATATTTGGGGCAACAACATCTTATGGCCTTTTTTATTATTCATATTTGGGGCAACAACATCTTATGGCCTTTTTTATTATTCATATTTGGGGCAACAACATCTTATGGCCTTTTTTATTATTCATATTTGGGGCAACAACATCTTATGGCCTTTTTTATTATTCATATTTGGGGCAACAACATCTTATGGCCTTTTTTATTATTCATATTTGGGGCAACACCATCTTATGGCCTTTTTTATTATTCATATTTGGGGCAACACCATCTTATGGCCTTTTTTATTATTCATATTTGGGGCAACAACATCTTATGGCCTTTTTTATTATTCATATTTGGGGCAACAACATCTTATGGCCTTTTTTATTATTCATATTTGGGGCAACAACATCTTATGGCCTTTTTTATTATTCATATTTGGGGCAACAACATCTTATGGCCTTTTTTATTATTCATATTTGGGGCAACAACATCTTATGGCCTTTTTTATTATTCATATTTGGGGCAACAACATCTTATGGCCTTTTTTATTATTCAAATTTGGGGCAACAACATCTTATGGCCTTTTTTATTATTCATATTTGGGGCAACAACATCTTATGGCCTTTTTTATTATTCATATTTGGGGCAACAACATCTTATGGCCTTTTTTATTATTCATATTTGGGGCAACAACATCTTATGGCCTTTTTTATTATTCAAATTTGGGGCAACAACATCTTATGGCCTTTTTTATTATTCATATTTGGGGCAACAACATCTTATGGCCTTTTTTATTATTCATATTTGGGGCAACAACATCTTATGGCCTTTTTTATTATTCATATTTGGGGCAACAACATCTTATGGCCTTTTTTATTATTCATATTTGGGGCAACAACATCTTATGGCCTTTTTTATTATTCATATTTGGGGCAACAACATCATATTGCCTTCTTTATTACTCATATTTGGGGCAACAACAACTTATTGAGGCTTTATACTCATAGTTAAGACAGCATCTTATAGTGGGCGCTAGAAATCATATTTTTGGTGCAAGTTATTTTGAGACACATAAATCTAAGGTCACAAAAGAAGTTCGGTATAACTGTTATTTTTTATTTCAATTCCAGACCAGCGTGTTCACTCCAGTTCTGGGCAGTTGTACCAGTGTCAGCGTTGACAGTTCCTTGACATCAGCCGAAGTTATTGAAACATTACTGGATAAATTTAAAGTGAGTGATTGCACACATTTATAGTGTGTTCGTTTTTTTTATTGCCAAATTGTAGGCCCACATTTCCATCTATTGTTCTGTCAAGCTAAGCTCCATCCACACACATTTTGTTTTCATTACAGGTACAGAATGACCCAGATGAATATGTTTTGTCTATAGTTAGTGAAGAAGGTGAGTGAAATATTGCTTATTTAAATTTTTATTGATAATAGAAGTTTATGACTGTTGTAAAGTTTCCATTAAATATATCATAGAGCATGGTGGATAGAGTTATTGTTATGGCGTTGAGTTGTGATTTTAGACAAGTGCTTTTGTAGTACACAGTTTGTACAGCTCCTGGAAACTCCTGGAAAACAAAAAGTTGTGTTCCAGGACCTTAAAACTCCTGGAAAAACTGCATTTAGTCCTGGGAAAATACTAAAAACTCCTTATTTTTCAAGGGGGATTAATTATTAATAAAAAAATCGTAAGCACTGCTCTTAGATTGTACTTTTACTTTTCCAGAAAGCCCAACTGGAGTTAACACTCTTTGCCACTTTTTATTTCCGCGTGCAAACGTAGATGACACCAGTGATGCCACTCCATGGTTCTTTTTTTTTTACTAGATCTTGTTTTTTTTCTATCCAAACTTGGGATGCTATATAATTCCCCTTAATGTTGTAAAACAAAAAAAGCTGTGTTGCGATGTGAGCGCAGCTTGGCTTTTTTACTTCTGGAACACTCCTGGAAAACTCCTGGAATTTTGAGGCAATTTTTCTGTACGAACCCTGTAGTAGCAAAAGTAAAAAGTAAAGTATTCCGTTGGAACAAATTGATCCATATGGTTGGTGAAGCAGTGTTCACCAGTTTCTGTGGACACTGCATACTAGGGTATTGTGTGGTCAGCACAATGCCTAACCGCCTTTACTTTACCCCATCAGAGCTGGGTAGAATTACGGACACCCTCCAATCCCGGAAACAAATCCTAGCCTTCACCAGGATCTGAACCCAGGACCTTTCGTACGCCAGTAGAACCTCGGGCCACCATGCCCCTTTTTTTTGCAGTAGTGCTGAGCTTATTTTTCGTTTTGTTTTGTTGCTGCAGGTGAAAGGCTGCTGACCAACACAGATAAGCCGCTCCTAGAAAGGTTGAAGCTCGGACCCAACGAGACCATGGGCAAAATATTCATCAGGGAAAGAACGCTGGAGAATGGAGCAGGGAATCACAACTCTACCATCAAGAAACCTATTGTGGAAACTGCTGAAGAAAATTTACCTCACGAGGCTAGTATATCAACTTCTTTGACTTATAAGTTTTACAGACATAACTTCTAAATAGAAGATGATTAAATTCCTTCAGGGTGTCAGGGAATCCATGTCGGCAAGCTTACATGAAATGAATGGGGAAAAGAATGACTGAACATTGTGCCTGGCTATGCATGGGGACAAGCAGTTGCCCCTGTAAAGCAATGACTGTTCATTCAAGATAGTTTCCTTTCATTCTAATGTTTTAAAAAAAGTAAGTTAAGTAATCACATCTGACCAAATTGATCCATAGGACCTGTGTGAAGAAGTGCTCACCAGTTTCTGTAGCCATGTGTGGGGATAGCCAGGGGATTGTGTGGCGAGCACAATGTCTAGCCACTTTCACTATTATTACCCTAGTCAAACCCACTGTGCCCTCATTATACCGCAATACTGACCTCCAAACCACTCTGAACAGATAGCTTTTTTTTTTTTTGTTTATAAAAAAGAAATCACCTTATTGTATTACAGGTTGAGCAACTCCTGATATTACCTGAAGCTGTGTTGACTGGGCTGCTGAGGAAATTTAAAAATGATGAAGAGAGAGAAGTGCAGGGTATAAAAACAAGGTAAAGCTTGGTCAAATGTTGGAGTCGTGCCAATCAGTGCTTTTTTAAATATAAAACTTTGTGTTATTCTGTAGTAAAACCCTGTGGTAAAATGAGAGCAGAAAATATTGATATTGAATAAATAACGATCCCCATGTGGGTATCGGCGGTCCTGGAAATACCAGGTGAAAGAATAACCCAACTGCTTAGTCCCACTTGCATGTCATAAAAGGCGACTAATAATGGGTTGTGCATTGGGTATAACCCTGGCACGTAAAACTTCTTTGTGGTGCTGTTCGTTAGCAGTCTAGATTGCACTACCCTGGATAGAGTTTTTTTTACCGCCTCCTGTTTGGAAGGCTCTGGTGTCTTTGGCATAGAGACGAGGAGTGTAATGTCATGAAGGGGGCCTGGATCCAGGATGTGACGATTCCACAGAGAAGTCCCAGGATCTAAATATAAGAAGGCACAACTGAGTGACTTAATCATTTGAAGAGCTCTGTGGATGGCGGATGATAATCCCACCTCCGCCCACAGAAACCCTGGCTCAGTGTAACATTATCCCTGAGTACCACTAGCAGGTGCTGGGCGCAAAACTGAAAACTATCTCAAATTGTGGAGCTGGATAAAAAAAAGCCACAATAGAAAACCCAGAATAACAATGCAGGAGAAACCTAAATGTTTGTCTGGCATTTACTGCATGAGAGAAAAATACTCTGTAGACTGGCTAACAGGAGACGAAGAATAAATAACAAATATGAATATGGAAAGAGGTTGATATACAATAGGTAGCACATGGAAAGAGGTTGATATACAATAGGTAGCACATGGAAAGAGGTTGATATACAATAGGTAGCACATGGAAAGAGGTTGATATACAATAGGTAGCACATGGAAAGAGGTTGATATACAATAGGTAGCACATGGAAAGAGGTTGATATACAATAGGTAGCACATTTAATAAGCTTTAGAGATTGCCTTTGTATATATTTAAAAAAAACTGACTATTACATTTTCCACGATTCCACGATTATAGTATTCATAGGCTAACAATTATTTTTTTCTTTTGTTCATTATCATATTAACGGAACAAAATGAATTTCTCCCCCAGATATGATATTGCCAGAAGGAAAATACAGAAAATACTCAACGAAGTGAAAAGTTTTTCAACATCAACCAGTGCATGAAGAGGTCCAGTGGTCAGTGGTCTTATAGGGTGTTAGGAGCTTATAACAGGCACTTTCTCTTTGTTTCTCAAGTGGAATGCATGGCTCTTCCAAACATATCAATCATAGAAATATAAACTGTCTTGCATATAACCAATGCCTATGTAAAAACTGTTTAACAGCTGATATCATTAGGCAATAGTCTATTTATGTTCAGAACGGCCCCAATGGAAATTTTTACTATTGTTAACCAGACCATTTGAATAGTTGAATCTGATTTGTATCTCAACAAATTTGTATATGCTGTATCCACTGATCTTTATATTGTTTTGAGTCAAAAAAATTTCAATGACCAATAGAAGTTAGAAAATCTAATATCTAATAGAATTGTTGACTTAGAGATTATATTGATACAAAATATTGTAAGATTTTAAAAACAATATATATATTACTCCGGTAGGCTAGAAGAAATCTTGATAGGAATGAATAATTTTGTGCTGCAAATACCATATTTTCTTTGTTTTCTTGTTTGATTGGCATTTTATAACAGTAAAAAGTACCAGTCTGACCAGGGCCTATGAAGCAGCATTTGCCAGTTTATGTGGCCACGACATTCTAGGGGATTGTGTGGCCAGCACAATGCCCAGCCGCCTTTACTTTACCCCCAACAAATGTCACGTACCCATCAGAGCTAGGTAGACTCGGAGTCACCCTTCAGATCCTGGCCATCACCAGGATTCAAACCCAGGACCTTCGGTACAACAGGCGAATGCTCTGTCACCGTGCTCAGTAACGGTTGTATTTTTAGCTAAATATGTTAAGTCAATGATCTGTGCTGCAAAACAATCGATACCTCTTACACAGACATTGCCAATCCATAGATATATAGATCAGTGGTTGTAGCTGGGTATGTTTTGTGTCTCTGTGTGTGATTGGAATAACTATTACTGTGTTTTTTAAACATATTGTATATCTAAACAATATTTTATATATGTCCACATTTCTAACTATACATTGTTGATCTCCCCATATGTCAAAACATTTAAATCAATAGGGAGATAACCCACTAGGTCTCAACTCTATCCTGTGCTCTCAACATGGTGTACCCATGTATTATAAACTGATGCTCCGACTACACAAAAGAGTTATTGCTTATCCGTGGTTTTGAGTTATCTTGTAATTTGATAAAAGATTTTTGTAACTTGCAGCATAGGCTGTGTCTGTGGTGACCTATCCTTGAGAGACAGGCTTTCGCATCTCTGGCACTTGAAATCGGGGACCGTTGGGAGTTGTTCAATCACAGCCTGTGTTTTTTTTTACTTTTCTTCGCTGTTCTTTTAGCCTCCGCAATAAGGCAAAGTCTGCCCTCTTCAGCATTTTTACTGGCTTTAACCCTTTAACCCGGGCGCGTATATAGCGGAACTGAAGGCAGCATTGATAGAAGTAGGTCGGTACCGGAAGGGTTAACAGATACCAAGACAGTTACTGCTGAACTAATACTGTTATACTGAAGAAGTTTAGCGTTGGCCAAAACTTAATTTTATCCCCGTGGTAATTCTTTCAGAATAATTTTACCTGGAGTAAAAGAATATTATATTATTTTGTTTTAAAAGCTCTGAGAATTATTTCAATATCTGTGCTATGAATCTTGATCTTTTGCAGGACATAATCTTCTTTTTGTTTTATATTTCTCTAAACATTGTGGTTAAAAGGTTGTTTGGCGCAAATGTTTTCATACAAGTTAGCTTACAATCCAGGGGCTGAAAATATTTCTCTCCACACAATGTTTCTTTGTTCAAATTGTATACACGAGTCAATTCTACGGTTGTGATTAGAATTTTCAAGGCCCTGCCTATTGCAACCTAATGCACACGGTATTCGCTTTTCATATGTTCGGGCATAAAATTTCTTTCACCCCATTAGCTGTGTTTAAGTTAATTCTATGATTACTCAAATCATTTACATTTCAAATCATTCACTTGAAGCTAGGTTTACATTGTGAATATTATTGGACCTCATTTAGTAGCAATATACAGAGCATATGTCCAGTTTTAGAGTTAGAACACTTATTTCAGATAATTCATTCAAGCAATTCTTTTGTTAAGTTTTTTTGCATTTATATACAGTGCAGCCAGCTCGTATTGAAAACATTCAAATAATTAAACAGGTAGATCATGCAAATTATATTTTATATTACTTTTGGTGTTCGATGGTATTAAATATTGATTGAATGTGGTGTTTGATGGTATTTAAATATTGATTGATTGTGGTATTGAATATTGATTGATTGTGGTGTTAAACCGTGTTTGATTTCATGTTTTGATTTTTTTTAAATCCAAGATTTATTTGTAAATAAGCAATATTTAAATTGATGTAAATTGAAATGGTTTGTGTGGGTTTATATCTGTGATGAAAAACTTCGTTTGCTTGTTTATGAAATCAATAAAAAAAGACAAATGTTTTTGAAGAGATTCACAAGTCTTGATTTATTTATTCCTCAATCACAACAGTATTTTATCACAAGCTACATCACAATCATCACTGTGAGTCAATAAATCAAAGGCTATGAACTCTGTCAACAAGTTATTTAGTTATAGAGTTTTTGAACATGCTGAGGTGCAGTATATTTAGGGAATGTGGAGGTGTGGTGGGTATACATTTTTGGACTTAAGGAGATACAGGTATAATCAATCTGACTACAGGTTGTACTCTGGATTTTAAATATATATATTATATTAATATATATAGTGTCACATAATATATTAGGAGAAAGATAGGCATAAGTGACTGATACTGCAGAGGATTATTCTTGGGGGCCCCAACAAACAAAGTGGAACAGAATTCGACTTTCAGTTGGAACAGCGATGCACACACCTCTTAGTTCTGTATACATATCAAGGTTATAAGTTACTTGAGGGCTATAGATTTAATGGGTTTTTATTCACATATAAAGGGGAATGGGGGTTCCCTACTCAACTAAATGAAGAAGAGTCAACAACTTTGTAACTCAATATACTTCAGAGGTATTTGACCCAATTAAAAACAAAATAGATGAATGTTGTAGAAATAATTGGAACATGGCAAGATTACATATGGGGGGTGTGATTTGTTTTCTAGTTCAGTGTATATTGATTACAGTATGTACAGATGTAGGCAAGTGACTCTACAGACTAGCCATAACATGAACTTAATATGACTATAACTGAGCATGCTAAATGTAAAAGCCCGTAGAGATGTGCTATATTAAATAACTGTCATCATCAATAAACAAAATAATTTTAAATGCTGTTTCCACAACATCCATTATTAAAGAATCAAAAAAAAAATATTTATTTTTATCCTAAGAGAAAACTAAGTGCAGGTGAACTGTACATATAAATTATTGCACTTAATGATGAATAGTGGAAAACTTTTCTCCTGAAAAACCTTTGACAAGGTCTATTAGCTTTAAACATTAATTTTATGGTCCAAAGTAAACAAACAAATTCTGATGAGGAGTCAGGACTTATAATACCTGTGTACAAATATATATATATAAGGTATGTTGCATACATAAAGAGTACCTGGTGTATATAAATATATATATATTGAATATATAAGAAAGTAGTATTGCACATCTACAGTAAAGAAAAATAATGTCTGGCCTCAATCACCTTCAATTACAAGATCACTTATAGTTATAAGCTCCTCTGGTTATAAATAAATTTCTTTTCAAAAAGAACCAACCAAAATTTACATTTTTGTTTCTTTTTTTTCTTTGCGATATAAAACGTAAAAAGATTTTTTTACAGCCAACTCAAAATGTTTCAATTGTCTACATAGAAAAAAATTGCATAGGCCTATTAACAATGAAAACCAATCGGTGGACGGAGAAAATAATTGCACAAAACGAATAGGACTATTGTTTTCAAAGATAATTATGAAAATAGTTATGCAAAGATACAAGTGACAGAAATGAAAAAAAAAAAAAATGGATGTTTCACATCGCCGCTATGTGAAAAAAATAAAATTAAAGAGGAAATCTATTCACTCTTTGACCTATAAGTTTACAGACTCTCCTTCTAGATAGAAGATTATTACGTCCACTAGGCCCAAAACTCCTGCAGGGCGGCAGGGATCCTTCGGCGGCAGGGCTAGAACCCGGGCCGTTTTGTGAACTAACAGCAGGACCAGCCGGCCTCACTTTTTTAATACAAAATATAATAAATACAAGACAATGGAACTTAATACTAAAATATAATACAAAAAAGATATTTAATACTGGACAGCCTAATGGAGTCACCATGAACTTGAGTATTTCTATACGTCGTCGTCTTATTCTTTTCTGAATACTATTTCTGTCTACATTTCTTTGACTTCTAAATCTTCATTTCTGTCTATTTCTAAACTCAGCAGGGCTTCCATGCAAGCTGTGTAGTAGAAGAGATACTGCTCCTGCAATACACACAAATTGATACTTTAGATGTTGGATAACACACGCCTTTAATTTCACACAACAAGCCCCTTCAATTTCACACCTTACACCCCTTCAATTTCAAACAACACACCCCTTCAATTTCACACAACACACCCCTTCATTTATACACAAACACACCCCATCAATTTCACACAACACACCCCATCAATTTCACACAACACACTCATCAATTTTACACAAACACACCCCATCAATTTCACACAAACACACCCCATCAATTTCACACAACTCACACCTTCATTTTCACACAAACACACCCCATCCATTTCACACAGCACACCACCCTTACAGTGTACACCTAGTAAACTTATCTCATGGCAACAGCAATGAGATTTTAAGTGATATAGAAAGAGTTTTTTTTTTTATTTCTTACAGTTGTCTGGACCATTCCATGTCTTTGTTTCCTCAACTGGTGAACAATATCAAACATATCCAGCTGAAAAAAAACAAAACAACAATGGCATGTTTAATGAGGAATAGTTTAAGATATAGATCAGACATGCCTACCTCCACAAATCAAAATGAGGAACACCCAAGGTAAAAATGAGGAACATGGGACCAAAATGAGGAACATAAGCGCGGAGGAAGCATTTTCGAGCCTATATAGTCTTCGCTAAATAATATTATTAAAAGAAAAATGGGAAAAAATGATTTCACTTACAGTAATAAGACTGTAGGCCTATATATTATATATATAACAAGCTACATTGCCCGGCGTTGCCCAGGTGAAAAAAAAAACAGGACTATATAAGGTGCAGATAACAAATTTATAAACTACACTTAAAAGAAAGCTATAAATCTTATATTTAAATTATTTTTTTTTTCCTGAATACTTTTAGGAAAGTAAATAAATATTGTAATCGGGTAAAAAAATAGGCAAGTATTTTTATTTAACAAAATCTAAATTGCCTGTAGATTTACAATGTCTTTTGTTTTTAAAAGTTTGAAAAAAAAATTGTCGAAAAAAAACAAAATAATAGTGTAACTGGTGAATCGAACCCGGATCGCCCGTATAGCAGTCCGCTACGTTTACGACTGAGCTATAGAAGACACATGTCCGATGTGAAAAATTATTAGACTGTATATAGGGCTAGGCATAAATAGGTCAGTGACACAATCTCACGTGATTTCAAATTGACCAACGGGGATCCGTATGGGGACAAGCAGTCTCATTTTATATATATAGATATATAGAATACAATCTAAGTCAATATAGAGTTAACGGAAAAAAATATTGGGGGGGGGGGGATACATTTATGTAAGTTTAACTAAGGTTATAAGTTATAAATCTATTAAAAGTTAGAACAGTGGCTTTTTATGTATCTAGCCTATATGAATTTTAAGCTATTACGCAATAATTGCAACGCTGTGTTTTTTTAAAATAAACCTTTCAATCTACTAAGGCTAAGGCTAAGGCCTAGGACAGAAACTCAGAAAGTGGTTAAAGTCAAATTAATCAGTAGGTCTATCTATATTTTAAACTAAGGACAAGGCAATTGAACTTAAATGCTTGATATTGGTCAATTGGTAAAACTAACTAAATTCATAAGCCTAAGCCTAGGACTACGTCTAAAGGTCTAAGCCACTTTACCCTAAGCAAATTTATTTAAATAGGCTTGAATAGCTAAATGCACTAACACTGTGTCTGTTCTAATTCATCAACAGCAGTTTTATTAACCGATTTAAAGCAGTAGGCCCGAGTAGGCCAGTAGGGACAATAAACAATTTAATTTACTTTATTTTGAATTTTAATTTAGCGACAACTTATATTTTTTATTAAGTAACTAGAAGTTAAAAGGTAATAAGCTTATTTTGTTTTGGCTAGCAATGATTAGTTTAGTTTTAGTTTCCCCAAAATTCTTTGACATAACAAAAACGGCAAAGTAGTCGACAGTGCCGCGAAGCCCTACGCTTATGCACTCTCTACCAAAAAAAGGAAATGCATTAAAAATTAAATTAAAACGGAAGTGAGAAAAAGAAAACAAAAGTTGGCAAACGCCTTTTGTTTATTTTGCTTTATTACTTTCTTAATTAAAATGTCGGCATTTTCGGAGACGCCGATTTTGCGGAACAAACTGGTCTAATGCGGAATTGCGGAACAGGGGGTAATTTTCTGCCATTTTACGGAACGGTTCCGGAAAATCCGGAACGGTAGGCATGTCTGATAGATAAAACACACCAAGACTAAATAGATCAAAACATTCAAATGGACAAAGGATTACTTTTAAATGGGATTTTTTTCTCATCTGTTGCAAATTGACAAAATGTCCCACTATGAAAATAATTCGGTACAATTGAGAAGCAATTGCAAAACTTATCTTATCTTATACATTACAGGCGCTCCTTCTATAAAGAAGATTATTGCGTTATTATTTCCTGGTTTGTTCAGGCAACCCATTCCATGCCCGAAAGGAAAGTCAAATTTTGTCAGTCTACAAAAGTTTTTTCAAAGTAAATTTTAGCTAAATGTAGGCCTACAAGTTTTTGAACTAAGTACTAAAAGCTAATCCCATCTTAAAAGCAGGTAGTTTTCAAACCAATTCATCTCAAAAAAAGTCATTGGCACTTAGTTTTAATGCTAAGCTCTTAAATTGCTGTTTTAAGTAGATTAAACAAAACAACCCCAAAACACTTTAAAAAAACTAGGATTACCTTGAGAGCCTGTTCAATGGTGGCCAGCGCTACGTCAATGGCGATGAGTGTACCTGTCCGACCGATCCCTGCGCTGCAGTGAATCACTGGCGGGGAACCTTGCTCCAGGAGGTGAATCAGCTGGAGAAGCTGAAAATTTAAGACGATGGAGTTGGAGGTCAAATGTATATCCCAACATGCCCGTATGTAAATTACAGCTAATTCCAATAAATAGAATGAGACACCTCAATATGTCTTAGCCCTTCCATCGCCCAGTGCTTTATATTCCTATAGGTCAGCGATGGCGAACCTATGGCACGCGTGCCACAGCTGGCACGCAGAGCCATTTCTGTGGGCGCGCGAGCATTTACCAAAAATGGAACAGCTAAGTTATGGTATTTGGTTTTAATTGCTGTGTTGGCACGTTGAAAGAAATAAGTTGGTCTTCTATTGTACTTTGGGCACGCGGCCTCAAAAAGGTTCGCCATCACTGCTATAGGTCCTAGAGCATATATTTCCCTCATTAGAAGGCTATCAAATAAAAAATATAAAAAATAATGGATGTAACCTTTCACCACAGTCTTGGGCAGAATGCTTATTTATTAGAGGAATAGTAGAATCTAATAATGATAATTTAAAAAAAACAAAACAAATAGACCAATGATATTTTTTTGTGTGCAGATCTGTAATGGTTGTCCATTATGGTGCATATTATAGCTGCAGACAGTAATGCACATTCTTAGGTGTTGATGAATCTTTCTCTTAACAAATCATTATTAGGAATTTAAGATTCTGTAACATAATAATCCGGTTAGTTATTCAGTTTTAAACAATTAATACTCTATGTTTTACTATCCCAAAAAAGTATTAAAAAAAATATTTAGGAATCCGATTGAAGTTACTCATTACAAAATAATGCCTGGATCACAGGGAATAATTAGTGAAACAATAGCAGGTCAAGGCAGTATATGAAGCAAAATGTTGGGTGGGGCTTGAAGGGTAAATTAACAATCTGCCTTTTTTTGTCCACTAAATCCAGCCCTTAAGGCTCTAGGTCGACCAAAGTATTATTACCAATGATAAGTTCAGAAAACATGTTTTAGCAGAACTGAACAAAATATGTTCACAGAAAAACAAGCAGCAACAGTAGCAGCAGACCTTCATTAGAGGAAGGGCAGTGTCAGGCACACCGTTGTCTGGCCAATCAACATACTGCAGCAGAGTGACCTCCCTCCCATAGTGGGACTCGAGCTCCTCAATGGTCAGTTGTGTTATCACCAGACCGTCCAATCTGTAAGATCTTATCTGCTTCACCTTCAGTGCCCTAAATGTAACAGACACAAATATTTTTTCAGGACTAAACTAATGATATTATTCACACAAAAAACAAAATAATTTGCAGTAAACTAGTAATCCTTACTCATTCAAAAGGGAACAAATTTTTTTGCAAATATTAGTTTTATTGCCAGTTCCTAAAGCCCAAATGTTGCTGTAATTTATTCATATTCTTACCTCAATAAAAGAATAAAAAAAGCTAACATATTACATAACTGCTATGTTTCAATGACACTTATTTACTGCACATATCCATCACTAAAATGTTGCCAAGTCAGTTCAGCCGGCTGGTCCTGTGGTAAGTTCACTGGACTGTCAACTAAACGGTCTGGGTGCTAGCCCTGCCACCGACCAATCCCTGCAGGAGTTTTGGGCCTAGTGGACATAATAATCTTCTATCTAGAAGGAGCGTCTGTAAACTTATAAGCTAATTGTATTTCCAGACAAAGTGGTAAACTATGATGGAAAGCAGCCTTCTGATTGGCTAGCTAAGGAACAACCACTTTTGAAAGAAGGAATCTTTTTAGGTTTCTACAACTTCGTCTCTAATGACTTAGTACATTTGGCAAGCTGGGAAAGACTTGCAATCAAAAGCTATTTCTATAACTTTTTGGATTATTAAATGAGGTCAGCATTGAGAATATATTTAACCAGCACGTTTCTCACCCATCATCAACATCGATTGTGTCCTCTCTAGACTCCGGCCAATAGACGTGACATTTCACTTTCCCGCTCTCAGCCACCTGCGTCAGCATGACCACAACATTCACCTTCTCCTGCCACAGCATGCGCCAAAAGTCAGAGACTGAGTCCAGCACGGGGCCCTGTGAAGCTATGTACCTCAGGGTGAAGCCCTCGACTTCCATGGTGATGTGGCTGGCGTTGATGTAATCATTGGCTCGGTTTGAAAGTTTCACCCGATTAGCATCATCTAGGTCAACAAAATACAAAACAATCAAATGTTAATCGATGTGTTCAATTTTACAGTCATGTAATAAACTTTTAGCTGCAAGATTTGAGTTTGTTTCCTGCTTCCACAAGTCTGGAAAATGTCACACTTTGGCTGCAACTTGACACTGTGTCTGCCACTATGTTTTTCTCCAAAATACTGACCAAACACTGTCCTATTTTAGGCTTTTGTTTCCAAAAGCGTCTTTGTTAAGACTTCTAACAAGCCTGATTTGATTTTGTATTTTCCTGAGACGAGTACTCTTCCTCAGTAATGAATTATGTCCGTAAGACTTTATAGATGCCAAAGCCCAAGTAAACTTGGTTTTCTGAACTACTGCCTATTTATTTTTTCTGGATCATTTGAACTTGAAAGTGAGCAGATATAATTGTATTGTAATTACTCTGTTTATGGAACATTTTTTGGCCTAAAAATTTTTTTTTTTTTTTTAATTTATTCATTTTAAATGTCAACTACTGAAATATTGATAACATAAAATTTTTTTATACAAATTCTCAAATCCCTGATCCACAAAATAAAACTCACAGGGCAATACGTTCCTGTATCTGTTCTTTAGTCTGTTCACTTGTAATTTTCCAACATCACAGGAACCTGATTCTTTCATTTGATGGAGGCTCTGTAAAACAATGGTTGGGTTAGGATCAAAATTTATAAAACAACTAAAGAAATCGTTGAGTTGCTTTCTTTATAAATTGCATACAGCAGCTAGTACAAAAAATATTTCTAAATGAATGATATCTGGTCTAAATTATACTCTATATGACATTAAAACATGAGTTCTGACCATAAAAAATTTTTTTGAAGTAAGCATCAAAGCAAGTTTAATTTTAAAAGAAATAATTTTTTCAAATGGACAATAAAGTATAAGTTCTTATTATTGAAAAAAAGTTAAAAAAACAGCATAAGATTGTGTGCATTTCAAGATCAACTTAAAATCTACAACCAAAGCACAATATGCATAATCGGAGACTAAATTCTTAATTCACCTTAAACTCCTCAGTAGGCTCCCCACTTTCAACCATCTCTGATAATGTCTCAAACAGGTCAGCCAGACTGTCTTTGCTACAGTTGTCTGGGGCCGTCAAGGGAGGTAGTTCACTCAACCACTCTGTACTCAACAAGACAGGGAGGTACATGTCCTTCAGTTTACGTGGAGAGATGTACCTGTCCCTGCACAAGCTACCTGTTGGGATGGGAGGGTTTGGTTTACACTTGCTTTAGCAATCTTTAGTTAACAGTAAACATGAAAATGATAGTTCAGGGATTGTTCATCAAAATATTGATTTCTAATATTATTATCACAAATACTAAGCGATATAGATAATTATATGACAGTTTATAAACGTCATAGGAGACAGCCTTATAATACACAAAAACAGTCATTTTTATACACCCCCTCCTTGTTGCACCTTAGACCCTCATGCAGAGTATAAATTAGCTTCTCTACCCCTAACTCTGTTTGAAAAAATGATTTTTAGCCCTAGAAACTAATCATTTTCTGTTTTGTTTGTATTTTCAACATTGTGTTTGCTGACATTGAAAGTTATTTAAACCTTTGAACCCCGAACTTGAGACCCTATTATTATTCTATTAATATCACACTGCAACAAAATATAGAAATCTGTTTCATCATCTGTTTTTTTTGGCAATGCTTTTTGTAACCGTATAAAAATGACAGGGCGTTGAAAAAAAAAAGATACGGTTAAGTGGAAGAAACTTAGTTTTAGGACGACCGTTGCTTGTAGGCAACGTCCATGACTTTATGTCTACAGTGCTCATAGCCATCTGTATTTAACGCTCCTGCTCAAATTTTACAGCGGTTTCTTTTATTGACAGTTTTGAATGTTGTTTGCAGCTGTTCTTAAATCACTATATAATATTACAACAAAACTAAACCCTGAATGCTAGCTATTCTCCTCATTTTACAATATACACAACCTGGTCGTAACATGATTAGAAGGAATCAGGTTCAAATTCCACAGATAAACTCCAGGACTTTTTTTTAAAAGGGTAGTCATGAGCCAGCCAAGCTGCGGTAGGCAAGTGACATTGGTTGAGGGGAAAATAATAGGTGGGTTGGCACTGTGCTGGCCACATAATCCTATAAACAGTTTTGAGACTTTTGAAACTGTCAAAATCACTGGCCACATGGACTGAAAATGGTCTGAATGGAGCACTTTGCTTCGTGATTCAAGACTTGAAAAAGTTCGCCTTTGATTTGATTGTCATTAGAAATCCCTTTCACTGAGCTACCTTGCATCTCCAATGCCTTTATTGATGGCTGGCTTCTGTCCAAATGATGAAGCGCGTTCTCCTTATTTCTCTCTATCAAGCTGAGAGCATCTTCAGCCAGCAGACTAATGTCATCATCCGTGTCTTCTGAAGAAGAAGAAAAGTGTTATCAGATTAATGACCCACAATCTGCAGTCAACTAATTGATGGTTCGAATGTCAATCAAACAACCTATAAGGAAAATTATTCATTTACCCCAATTGAAATCAACGTCTTCCTTCTCTAGGCCTAACACTTGTCTGAACTGGTCACATCTGAAATAAATTTTTCAACTTCATAGAATAAAATAATAAGTAAAAGATGCTTTCTAAACAAGACATTTGTGGTGTGTGTGTGTATGTGTGTATGAGTGTGTAGATGTACAAGTGTACCTGTGTGTGTGCTGTAGCACAAACCTTAAAATGGTCAGAACAACTTTCTCTTTGGCTTCCCTCAGCACTGACACAGCTTTCTTCTGACTGACTCCATGGAAAGAAATCCCATTCACCTAAAGTTAAAAGTAACAAACTCTTGAGCAAACTATATTTAGAAAAAAAAATTCTGAAGATTTCTCTCTAGAAAAAAACACAATCGTATTTGACTAATGCAGAAAACATTAGTAAAACCCTTCTTGTTCCAGTAGATAACTGAACTATTGGAATACTCATTTTACCCAAATTGCCCAAATCATTCAATACTTTGTCTAGTGATTTATAATTATATTATATACGTATTGATTAATTCTTTCCATGTCAATAATGTTCACCTTACCGCAACGATCTGATCCCCCTTTTTCAATCTGCCGTCTCTGGCGGCTGTTCCGCCCTCTCTGACGCTCTTGATAAAGATGCCTGTCAGGCTGCCGAGGGTTCTTTTCACGACGCTGATCCCTAGACTGTTGGTGGAGTCGTCCGGCTTGATCAGCTCTACTGTCATCTCCTGAATAGAGACAACAGTTTGATCAAACAATCTAGTTTTTATCAGATATTTATGTGATACCAGACATAACAATATCTATTGTAATTATTTTCACACACAAAAAAAAGCATCAATATTTTATCTCAATTTTTTTGTCATCTCTGAGCTGTGAAAAAAAAAAGACCAGTTAAACCTCCTGGTGATCCAATTTGACAACACTGACAATATTTGTTTTAACTTTTTTTTTAAGCCACACCACCCTCATTGTAACAAGTAAAATAATATTCCACACTTGCCTTTAATTTAAAAGCTAAGCTTCTGAAATTTCCAAACATTTCATGAGGCAACTTACTACCCTTTACCTGAACAGCCACATTAAGTATGCAGGTAATTAAAACATATTTACTATTACTAAAGCAATTTTTAAAATGACTATGAAACAAAAGTAATACCCCTAGCTTTATGAAACATAGAGACATAGTCTTATATTGTATGACAGTCATAACTTAGTTTTCATAGCATTTATACATGGCTAACACCAATATATATATATAATATATATAAAACTGTGTTGCTGAACTAAGTGGCCTTACCTGTTTCCCTGGCTCATCAATCCCACTGCAGGCCTCTGCATCTTCAGTCTCAGAGTCATGGGCCTCAGCTTGCACCTTGCTGCTCTTGTAATCGTATGGCTTGATGATGGCCTTGGGCGTGTCCATGGACTTGATCAGCTCCTTCACAGATCTCTTCACCTCAGACAGGGGCAGAGACCCGACTTCAGCAACTGGGTCATGAGCCACCTCGTGAGGCTGTCTCTTTAAATCAAATTTTAAAATTCCAAAGTCAAACATTTGCTGGCCACACAATCCCCTAGTACAAAGTGGTCACAGAAACTTGTGAATGCTTCACCATTCCTTGGGTTCTATTAGGTCTGACGGTTACTTTACTTACTTTATTACATCAACTAAAAATAGATTTTGCGACTAAAACATGTACTAAAATATATAGTAAAACAAAATTTATTTATTAAGAAAAACTTTTAGATTCTGATCTAAAGGAAAAAAAGTAATATTTATGCCAAAAAACTGTTTAAAAATATACATAAAATAACAATAAATGCTCAGTGCTCAGACCTTATTCTTCCTGTCCAGTATTTCCAGAGATGAAGGAAACCTCAGCAGCTCAAGCTTGGCTTCCAATGGGACGTTCCTCAGTAGTGTTACAGCTTCCACATGACTCATGCTCAGGGTGTCCTGGCCATTCACCTGCGTGCAAACAAGTCACAACTAAATGACTATGGTAAGAAGAATGAAACCTTAAAGGTTTTTTTCTCAAGATAAGAACTTTTTTTTCTTCCAAGTTTCACAATATTAAGATAAGATTTCTTTACTTTTTCCAAACAAATGGAAATGTGTCTTGAGTACAGCTGTTTTGTCTTTCAGCATATATTCAAATAGTAAGTGATAGAATTTTTGTTTGTTTAAGAATCCCACTTACCTTCAATATCTTATCTCCCGCTCTAATTCTACCATTTGATACTGCAGGGTCGGAAACTAACTGCTTGACATAGCAGCCGCCTGTGTTGACTCCTCCGGCTACAGTGAAACCAAACCCAACACCTTGTTGTTTCTTCAAGGTAACCTCTATGATCTGTGGAGAGAGTAAATATAGGGGAGAAATTATAAACAGTTTCAATAGTTTAAAATGGACCTCAAGGTACATAAGGACTGGTGATGCAGAGTGTGCTAGTTGTTTCTGTGAAATTCGGCATAAAAGGGAACGTGTGGCCAGCACAATGAACAACTGACTTAACTATCCTCTTATATGTTAAAGAAGCTCCTTCTATACAGAATATTATCGAATCCGAGGATTTTGATTACTGTTTTAAATGATGTTAAGTTACTATTACTATGCATAGAAATTTCAAGAAGCTGAACCTTGGACTTTCAAAATGACAAGAACCAAGGATCTATTTAAATTATGATAAACTATTTCGAATGCAACAAATATAGAAGTGGTTTCCAAGAAATTGTTTTAGATGTTAGACTTCCTCAATAAGTGTCAGTTTTCACAAACAAACCAAGGTTATCAAAAAGATTTACTGAAATTCAGATTCAGAAATTGAAGCTATACAGTTATTAAGTCTACTACATCCAGCATTTTATATACTCAATTGTCAGCAATAACAGCTCTATTTCTGAGGAAGGTATGTAAAGTAGCCAGTATATGAGTATATGTGTATCAGAACCTACCTCTGGGCCAAAGTTTTCCAAAGCATCGATCTCTGGAAAGTCTAAATTCTCCTCTACACTGCTAAATGATGATGGAGACCCCAGACTGTCAAAAACAGTGGCATCATCAAACTTGCTTTGCCTGAGCAGCGACTTTCTTCTTTCGCCCGGAACCTTCTTTGGTGACATCAAGACTGAGTCTGCAGAGTCACATGATCTGGTCACGCTGCTCAACGAGCTGACCTCGGCCGCCAAGCGCTTGTCCAATGCGTCGGTCAGTGCCAGCAGCTGAGCATTGAAGTCCTCACTTTCATTGTACTCGACCGAATCTCCGTCACCGTTGTCCAGAAAATTCTCCGGTGTCTTCCGGTGGAGATGGGCGCTGTTGCCTGGCAACAACTGACCTCTGGTGTCATCCAGCTCCGCAGATTTGTAAATGCTCTCCAGCTCTGACCTGGAGCTGTCCAAGACGTCAGAGTCCACGTCGCTCTGTGTGTTGGATTCAGACTCCCCCAGAAATAAAGCTGGCGCTGCCGCCTTTACCACTTTATCCCTGGGATCCGTCAGCAGCTTGGGGATGACTCTGTCTGTGGCTGGTGCACAATCAATGGGCTCAAACAGCTGATGCTGGTAAAGGTGATGTTTCTTGTGGGAATCTTTTCCATAGCTCAATCGTTTATCAAGGTCAATCTAAAACATATATAGCTAAGCATATAACAAGCAGTGCAATCATTTTTAATGCTACAAGTTTCTTTTTAAAGAATATAAGAAAGAAATCAAAATCTATCAAATTATTAAATTTTTAATCTTACTTCTGAAAAAATATTTACATATATAACTTATCTAAATTGTGTGCATGACATGGTTTTCACTAATTGAATGTCCACATGTTACATACTTCATTTCCAAGTCTTGAGCTGGTCTGGCCACCCAGTGGGCCCATGTCTGATGGATGCAAGACTTTCAAAACAGTCCTATCTGGGGTGTTATTCAGAAAGCTTTGCACCTTGTTGAATTGCAAGCCTTCCACATTTGTGCCAGACACCTCTAGAATTTTATCCCCTGTAATTTAGACGTATGTATAGAAATACAATGCATTCAAATGTCAATACCAAGCAATAGAAACAAAAAAGGGAAACAATCTGAATATAGAAACAAAGGGAGATAAATGGAGATACAAAGTAAATTATTCACTATTTGTGACCCGTTCTCACGAAAGGAGACACAATTCGCAAATACCTATTTGCGCTACAAGCATTTTTGTATTGTGGGGGTCTTTCCAGTGAATTTTTTAAATATTTTTGTAAATACTAGATTATCCATTTCTAATTCATAATTTATATGATTTTATATTTTTTTCTACTTAAAAATATTTTAATTAGTTATTTTGATCGAGGTGTGCCTTAGAATTTAGCATAAGTTCACTCAAATTTAACTTTATTTAACGTTTCTTTTTGTTCCAAAACCTTGACAGTACCCAATAGCAATATGTATCATTGAGTTTCTTTGTGATCACTATTTATTTATAGAAACCAATCAGAAAATATTTAAGCCTGAAGTTTGGGATAAACAATTCCTTTTTTTCTATCAAATGAAAATTTGTTTATAAATTGATCATTGGTTACGATACCATATTTTTCCAAAACAAATTTGTGGATTGGCTATCGGATTACAAGGGAGATAACGATTAACCTTTCCGTTTTTGAGTTTATGTAAATTTCACAAAAAAGAGAGACACATAGCTTCACTGCTAAATTCTTTGAAAGATGTAAATATATTTGATATTTTGTTCAGTTTTATTATAAAATAATATCTTATATACCACTAAAAAGAAAATTAAATGCCCTTTCCATTGGTATATAAATATAGATATTACGACTCTGGTTGCTGTGGAGTTTAGACATTTTCCAATACATAAACTTTAATATGCCTTTTCTCAAAACACTAGTTTTTTTGTATAACCAGTTCTAAGTGTCATAGAAAAATTAAATATTCACGTATAATAATAAATTTGGTGTTAAAATTAAGTTTATTCAATGCCCTTTCCAACGATATATATATCTCACAATGTTGGAAAAACCACTTATGTCTCCTTTAGTGGGAACCGGTCCCATTTATTTAGGGGCCTGACTCATTGTCTAGCTTGATAAATTTAGAGGCCGGAAACTAGTAGGAAAGAAAATTTATCGGACGGAATTTCAATGCACACAGCACACCTCATAAATACACTGAGTGTGGCTGGTACCATGAATGGCCTGATCTTGGGCCGCAGCATCTAAAATATCATCTAGAGGGCAGTACAATAATTTGTATTTTATCTTACCAGTTGCCAGGACACCAGATTTTTCTGCACAGCTTCCTTTTACAATCTTCATGATAAAAGTTCCACCTTGTCCTTCATCCGAGTCTGGTTTGGCCTTGAAAACAAAAAAACAAACCAAGGGGTTGATGAAACAATAAGGCTCGCTACAGAGAGATATTTTTTAAAATGTTGAATGATCTTTGAAGAAGGCATACAACTTACGTGCACCACAATTCCCAGAGTCCCGTCTGATTTTTCCAGAACTACGCCATAGACAGTTCCTGCTTCTGTATGCTGAAGATCACTAGAGAGGGATGGAAAGATATTATATTAAAGCTTTGCAAGTCTTAACCTTATCTGTTGAGACCTAAACTAAAAACTCACTAAACAGAGACCTTTAGAAGTCTCAAAACCTAATCTGTTGAGACCTAAACTAAAAATTCACTAACCTTTGGAAATCTCAAAACCTAATCTGTTGAGAGTTAACCTCAAAATTCACTAACCTTTGGAAATCTCAAAACCTAATCTGTTGAGACCTAACCTCAAAATTCACTAACCTTTGGAAATCTCACCACCATATCTGTTGATTCCTAAACTCAAAACTCACTAGGCAGAGAGACCTTTGCAAGTCTCAAAACCTAATCTGTTGTTAAAACTCCAATGGGGGGATTTACACAGCAGCGCACGAGTTAAATCAGTAGTAAAACCATAAGCCTGAGACTACCTGAGAAACACTCCTCCAGGCTTCGTTCCAACAGGGCTTGAAGTGTTCACTGAGTGTTTGCCGACAACAGCTGCCTTCAAGGGTGCATCGATGGTCTTTTTAACCGCTGTTTCGAAGTCACTGTCGCTCGAAGAATCATTGGCCTCAATCGCCTGTATATCTGAAGAAAATAGTCACGGAAATATCGTAACTTCACAGATCAAAAAGACTCAATCAGATATTTAAGAAAAGTAAAGAATCCGACAGACCGAATTGATCCATAGTTCTGGTGAAGCAGCATTCGCCAGTTCCTATGGCCACGGCATACTAGGTGATTGTGTGGATAGCACTATGCACAGTCGTCTTTACTTTAACCTAACTAAGGTCAGGTACCCA
Organism: Anisus vortex; assembly: GCA_949126835.1. Classification (NCBI taxonomy): domain Eukaryota; kingdom Metazoa; phylum Mollusca; class Gastropoda; family Planorbidae; genus Anisus; species Anisus vortex. Next base: position 47,233,599 of record OX421494.1, on the reverse strand, counting down.
TCAGAGCTGGGTAGACCCAGGGACACCCTCCAGACCTGTGAAAAAATCCTAGCCTGCACCAGGATTTGAGCCCGGGACCTTCGGTAAACAGGCGAACGCGCTGATATAGACATAACATAAAACATATTTTAAAATGAAAATCTTATTTATAGGGTTGGGTGGAAACAAAAAGATATTTTCCTCTACTTGCTGCACCTCTCACCTTTAAGAATCTGCAGATCCACCTGATCTTGTTTAGAATAACGATCACTGTACGCAGGATCGTCATATAGCTTGTAGCTCAATTCTTGGTCCTCCCGAAGCTTCACATGAAGGGGACTGATCTTCTCTCCCAAAATGCTGTCAGAATTCCCACCAGTTTGCAGTGATGCCAGCCACTGCTCTGCTGATTTTGATCTCTGCCCGCCTTTGATCGCACTATCCTTATCACCGAAATTGAAATTCATAAAGTCTTCGAGTCCATTAGGGTGTTCAGTGTGGTACAAAGATTTAAAGGGGTCTGTCTCCTCATCAGAATTATATACAATGTCACTAACATAGCTGTCCTGTCTGTGGAAGAAAGTATCAAACTTCCAGATATCGTCGTCACCGTCACCTAACAACAGCTTTCTGTCATCGAAAGAGTTCTTTGCATTCTGCTCCACATCCACCAGCTCCTCAGGGATATTCCTTTTCTTAATAGTACCAGGGGGCCTTATCTGTGAGACTAGAAGAGTGATTCTATGGCCACCAGTTCTGATAAGCTCAACCGCCTCGTGGTGTTGTTTGCCCTCCAGGCTGGTGCCCCCAATGGCTATGAGTCGATCGCCTGCCATGATCCTTCCGTCCCTCGCCGCGGGGCCCCCCGGCACTATTGACTTGACAAAAATACCCAGGTCCAGGCTGTTGGTGGTTTCTCCCCCTACGATGGTCAGCCCTATGCCGTGGTGGTCTTCTTTCTCAAGGGTCACTTCAAAAATGCGACGGCCAATTTGTGATTCTCGCTTCAGTATGTACGCAGGGGCTGTGTAGGGTGGAGCTGTGTAGGGTGGAGCTGTGTAGGGTGGAGCAGGATCTGCTTAGATATATAAATAAAACATGACAGTGTTGAAGACACTCACAAGGCAATATGAACAAAAAACAACAACACTTGACTTCACTATCTATATAAATCTATATCAGTGGTTCTTAACCCGTGCTCCTCGGAGCACCAGGTAGTTGCAAGTGCTCCGCGAAATTATGAAACTCAAAATTTAATGTTCACTCACTTACTTTATCTATTTTTACTGTTTTTGTAACAAAGTTTTGACTCACTTGTACTAATGCTACATAAATAAAATTTATATGTGATTAAAGTTGAAGCCTTTATCTAACAAAATATTTAACTTTTTAACTCATTAATTGTATTTCAAAAAGTGTTTTGTGTGTTTGAATAGTGGGGGGTTTGGTAGTTTTGGCAGCGGCTTTCAAAACCTGTCAGTAAATTTCCGTTCTCCCTCGTGTTACGCGATCGTTCGATCAGTTTTGGATTTACGTACATTTGTAAGGAAGAATATCACATTCCACTATGTATTGTATGTGGAGAAAAATTATCCAACAGCGCGATGGTTCCTACCAAGTTGAAACGTCACTTTTCTACAAATCACGCCAACCTTGCTACAAAAACTAAAGATTATTTCAAACGATTGTTAGATACGCATGCTAAACAAGTAAAATATTTTGAAAAAACTGTGAAAATTTCCGATAAGGCACAATGGGCGTCATATAAGGTTGCTGACATGATTGCCGTTCAGTTAAAACCACATACTATAGCAGAGTCTTTAATTATACCTGCAGGTTGTGAAATGGTTAAAATTATGTTTGGCGATGAAGCAAAAAAGGAAATAATGAAAATTCCTCGTTCAAATGATACAATAAAAAATAGAACTAAAAATATGTCGGATGATATCGAGAAAACAGTGTTGCCGATAAGCTTTCCAAACGGCATTTTGCTCTGCAAATTGACGAGTCCACTGACATAAGTGGAAAAGCTCATATACTAGGGTTCGTTCGTTTCATTCATGAAAACGAAATAGTGAAACAATTTATATGCTGTCTTGAGCTTACCGAACTTTTGACAGGACAAGATGTCTTTGATTCTATTTCTTCCTATTTCGAACAATTCAAAATATCATGGGAGTTGTGTGTGGGAATTCGTACGGACTGTGCTCCATCAATGGTAGGCTCATTAAAAGGATTTGTGACTCTCGCCAAGAAAAGAAACGCCAATATTATATCTACTCACTTTTTTTTGCACAGAGAATCTCTGGTGTCCAAAACATTACCAGTGGCATTAAAACCTGTGCTAGACAAAGTTGTAAATATTGTAAACTTCATAAAAACGAGACCTTTGAAAATACGCGTCTTTAAAAATTTTTGCATCTCTATGGAAGCCAAGTACGAATCTTTGCTTTTGCATTCTGAAGTGAGATGGTTATCTAGACGAAAAGTGTTACGTCGTTTCTTAGAACTGAAGGATGAATTGATGACCTTTTTCCAAAATGAAAATATGGATGATTTTGTGGAATATCTTCAAAATGACATTTGGTGTGCTAAATTGGCATATTTAGCTGATATTTTTTATTATTTAAATTGTGTTAATACCAGCCTTCATTAAGAAAAGAAATTTTTTTAACATCGACCAACAAATTGACAGCCTTTCGGAAAAAAAGTTATTTTTTGGAAAAATTGTTTGTTGGAAAAAAGAAAGTAGATATCTTTCCTTCTCTTAATGATAACACTACCGACGAAATTATTTCAGCAGTAACAGAGCATTTAACTTTATTAGAAGAAAAGATTGAATTTTTTTTTCCATCAATAAACGTAGAAACATATGACTGGATACGTAATCCCTTTGCCACGGTTGATAAATCAAATAGTAAGTTGTCATAGCAAGAAAAAGAAGAATTAATCAACCTATCATCGGATCGTACACTTAAAATAAAATTTTCCGAAATGGTTCTGGAGGAATTTTGGATCTTTGTGCAAGAAGAAAACTCAGCTCTCTCCATGAAGGCACTTAAAATCTTGTTGCAATTTTCAACATCATATTTGTGTGAACTCGGTTTCTCGATAGTCACCAACATAAAAACTAAAAAACGAGCAACACTTACTAATTTGGATGAAGAATTTCTAAAATTAGGCCTAATATCACTGAAATTTGTAGAAACTGTCAAGCTCAGGTTTCACATTAAATCTTTTTATTTTTCTGAATTAAATTTTGCTCAATGTTATTTTTTACTTATTAAATTTATGTTTATTAAAAATTTGTTTGTCATGTTATAATTTTAAACTCTTATGTTATAATCTTTTATTTTCAATAAAAGTCGTACGTATGTGTATTTGTTTTTTTTTTACTCCTTGATTTTGGTGCTCCCCAAATTTTTGTCATGATCAAAAGTGCTCCCCGACTTCAAAAGGTTAAGAACCACTGATCTATATATATAAAAAGTCTGTGTTTGTAGGTAAACCGATCCCCATTGGTCAGTTTGAAAACATGTGATCAACAAGTCCAATCAGTACTATGTCACTGACCTAAAGATTATTTTGTAATTAAATATAGTTTGTCTACTTCTACTTCTAGCCTATATCATTTTGTTCATTGTAGTTTATGAAATGTTTAACTGTTTAACTTACAGGCCTAATTAATTTTCCTCCGGGTTTATTTAAAGTGACCTTATTATCTCATATCTTACTTTTGTGATCACTCATTCACATGAGGTTTCCCTAGAGTAGTGGTTAGCGTCTTTGACTGCCATGCTGGTGACATGGGTTCGATTCCCCGCTATAACTCTATTTTTTCTACTTTTCAAAAAAAATTTCCATTAATATTACTTTTTTTTTTAAAGATTGTAAGGATTTTAGGATTTAAAACGTTCCTAAAATGTTTTCAGTAAATAAAATCTAGATCTAATAGATTAATTATATTATTGACACACACGAAAGACGGGGATAGTCTAACTTTTTGTTAAATAAAAATAGATGCTTTTTAAAACCCGATTTCAATATTTACTTTAACTCATTCCGTGCCAATCCACCATATGCGACCCATTCTCACGAAAGGAGACATAAGTCGCAAATACCCATCTGTGCTACCTGCGTTTTTGTATTGTGGGGGTCTTTCTGGTGAATTTTTTTTATTTTTGTAAAAACTAGGTTATCCATTTCTAAATCATAATTTATATGTTTCTTTTTTTTGTTTTTCTACTTAAAAATATTTTAATTAATTATTTTGATCAACCTGTGATTTAGAATTTAGCATAAGTTTACTAAAATTTGACTTTATTTAACCTATCCTTTTCTACCAAAACCTTGACAGTACCCCATAACATTATATATCATTGAAAAGGGCAGATTCTCTGGAATTAGTAAGAAAAATAATAGTACAATTAATTGAAATAGATAGGTAGTGAAAATACAAACTGGGTAGTTAATGTAATGTTTAGAATCGTACATATAAATTCTTTAGTCATATATTATTTATAAAATCAATATCATTTATAGTTTGATAATTTTAAGGTTATAAGTTGTAAGCCATTTATTTTTTTAAAAGGAAACAAACAACAAAAATAGTAGAAATATTAACGCAAAGAAAAACTGGTTAATTATCTCCCTTTATATTAACTTATATTGATTATTTATATTTATTATCTGCTATGAATACCATATAAAAATCTGTGAAGAATGTTTTTTTTTGCTCCTTTTTTAACAAACAAAAAATTTGATCTCTAGAAATTACTAATAAAGATGTAACTATTATTATAATATTGTTTTAACTTCTACTTATTATTATTCCATGTTTAATTTCCTTTAATTTGATATGAATTAAAGGCATCTTGCTAAACAAATAACTTTAGAAATTTATGAATAAATAAGGGCACCCTAAAAAAATTCTAGTAGCCTAAAAATGGCCTGGCACAAACGCTGTACACCCCCCGGCACAGAATGAGATAAATTACTTTCTTAAATGTTTTCTGTAAATAAATAATAATTAGATCTATATTTTTGAAGTTATTATAGCTTTCTGTTTATTGTAGTTTAAAAAAATTGTAGGCCCAATCTGTAGCTTTAGGTCTAAGCCTATGTATTTTCCCCCGAGCTTTTGGTTAAATAAAAAGACTTGCCTATATTTAACCCGATTGTAATATTTGTTTAAATTACTTTCCTAAATGTTTTCAATAAATAATTCTTATATTTCTAAATTTATTACATCTAATCTAGGCTAGATTCTATCTTTCTGTTCATTGTAGTTTATGAAATGTTTATCCAGCTTAGCCTATATATAAGATTAGGCCAATTTAATTTTTCCCCGGGCAACGCCAGTGAATTTAGCTTGTAAGTAAATATATCAAAATGGTGGGAAAAAAAATCAACCCACCTTTATCTAATTTTTCAGTGACTGGTGCAAAATCCAAGTCTGGTGACCTGGATGTCATGTCTGGCCTGGATGTCATGTCTGGCCTGGATGTCATGTCTGGCCTGGATGTCATGTCTGAAAAAAATATGTATCAAAAGGTAAATAAAAACAAAGAGAAAAAAAACATCCACTTAAAATTATAAACTTTCTTAGTAAAAGATATCAGATGCACTTCTACAAACATAAAGTTTAAAACTATTCCATTCACATATGAAGTCGTCAGAGCAACATACATGCCAAAGAAAGAAATACCTGTACCTAGCAACATCTGCAGCTGCTGCTCCTCAAACAGACCCATTTCCTCTATAGGCCCATGCAAGGAGTAAGGCTGGAGGTCAGGAAAGAAGAAAGGTCCGCCCAGGACCAGAGCCATGCGGGGCGGCTGGTAAGGAGGAGGGCTACGAGAGAATGTGGTTGGAAAATGGGTGAACATGCAACACATGCAAGTGTACAGACATCACAGTTTAAGTTCTTAAGAGTTTTTTTGTTAAGTACATTGATGGTTTGAAATAAGCAGTAAGCAGATGTAACAAAAAAAAAACATCAAATTTTCAAAATGCTTGTTATAATACAAAATTAAACATTGAAATTCATTTTCTTGTATCTCAGGTAATTAAAGAATACTGGATATAAAATTTAAGCCCTAAACAAAGTTCCCTATTGAATTATTTCATCTATAGTCAATTAGTGATAAAGGAAATGAATTTCTGGGATTAATGTTTTAGAGTATATTTTTTCAATAAAGCTGACTGTCCACAGCATTCATCTGTACTGTGCTAAAGCTACTTGTATTCTAGTAGAAGAATCCTTTGGGTTGCTTCAGGTTTTAGTCTTGGTAAAAGCTTTGAGTTTTCAGAACTCATTAGCAAGGGGGGGAAATTTAAAGGCCAGACAATCCGCTTGTATGCACTGCTGCACCAGACTACTGAACTGAGAGCTGGATATTAGATCTGATGTTGTGCGTGGCGAGTCAAAATAGATATCAAGAGAAATAGGTTCCCCCTGTACCATTTTGAATGGATAGGACCGGTGCATAAGCACTAAGCCTCTGTTACTTGCATGCATTTATTGACAAGTCACTATTACAGGCACAATTTTAAACAATTTGCAAAGCTCATGCCAAAAGAAGAAGAAAAAACACATTTTTACACACCATTTAGATTCAATTCAAAAAATTGACCAAAAGCCCACATGTCAAGAATTCAATAAGAATTCCATTCACAGTGACCTACTTACCTCCTGTACTGTAGTGGATGTTCAGGATGAGTTGCTGTTCTTACTTCAGTATCCCAGTCATCACCCCAGTCATCCTCAGGTAAAGGCTGAGGGAAGCATAAAGGGCAACAAAAACCATTGCATTACTTGTTGTTTTTTTTTTATCAAATAACAGTTATGTAATATATTATTATTATACTAAATTAAAAATAATTTTAAAGCCTGAAAGCCCAGGATCCAAATAAGCAAGTTATAAAGTCGGCTGACTTTCTATTTTTCAATTAAGAATGCAAAGATCTGGAATTCTGTTAGTCTCAAAGTTACTGATGCTACACAAAAAATCACTGAAGTTGTAGACTAAACAGCTAAATAGCAGAGTAAAGTAAAGCTGTAAAGTACCCTTTGGACCAAACTGATCATAGGGCTGGGTTCTCACATTTTTTCTAAAAAACAATTCAAGGCTGTTTCCAGACTATTTCAAGGCTATAAGAGCCAAATTTCAGGCTGCTGGAACACGTTATTTGGAAAATGGTCACACGCCTCCTCCCCCTAAGTGACCTAAATATTGCGTGAATGAGGTATTAATCTAAGGCTCGGTCAGTGGGCATTTATGGCGTATAAAAATGGGATTGGCGTTTTTTGTCTGTCCTTCATTTTTATAATACATTTAGATATTAATATAGATTTAGATAAATTTCCAGGCTAACAGGCTAGTTTTCCAGGCTAAAATGTCAATATTCAAGGTTGTCCAGGCCTTGATTTTTTTTTATTTTAATTCCAGACTTTCCAGACTGTGTGAGAACCCTGGGTGAAGCAGCGTTCACCAGTTTATGTGGCCATGGCATAATAGGGGATGTGTGGCCAGCACAATACCCAGCCACCTTTACTTTACCCCAACTAATGTCAGGTACCCATCAGAGCTGGGTAGACTCAGGTACACCCTAGAATCCCAGGAAAAATCCTAGACTCGACCAAGATTTGAACCTGGAACCTTTGGGTTGCCAGTTGAACGTGATGCCACTCGGCCAGTTTCCCTTAAATAGCATAGAAACACAATATTGATAAAGTTGATACTTTTGTTGCAAATAATGTTATAAAACATACAAATATAAGTGAATATGTTGTAACTTGTTTTTGTTCTAAGCTTTCCAACTGTTATCCAATTGGTCGGCTGTAAATAACTAGTGAATGTCTACAGTTTGAATCCAGACACTGGCATCAAGGCTTCTGTTGGGATATCTATATCCCTCACCTGGTTCTGCCGTAAATGAGGCAGGGATATTGTAGAAGAGTAAAAGTGGTTTTAATCTTATAATCCATTAAACTCGACATTTACATTTCAAAGATGACATATTCACTACTTATCTATTGTAGCACTAAATAAAAATTGGAGGTTTGGAAGAGAAAAACGTGTGAAAAGATCAAGCTATTAATAGACCTTAAGTTAACATTTTTTTAAAACATAAATGAAACAGAAAAAAAAGATACAGAAATATGTGGCCCTACCAAGGGCTGGTAAGTAGCTGTCAACTTAAGTCCATTATACCCAGAAATAAGTGACAACCAAATAATATATCTTTAACCCATATGGCAAAGTTGCAAGTTAAATGTGTAATTTCTATAGTAACCTTCAAGTATGAAGAAGACATGATAATAATAATTTAAAAAAGTGAGCTACCTGTAAGCTTGGATCCACATAGGATGGAGGTAGAGCAACATGACTGATTTCTTCCTGAATAACATCATCACCAACCCCAGCATCCACAGTGTGAGGACCACTTAGCTCTACAGACATGTCTCCTGTCGGTGGGGAGGGGGGGGGGGAGAGAAGAAATATATTCAAATACATTGAAATATAAATGTGCACACAGACAACACTGAAAAGACAACAGATTGGTTGTCCATATTGTAGAGGATTTGGTTTACACTCCAGATAATCAGAACACAAGTATAGAGCAGTCATACTCAGTTTTTTGTGTTTAAAAAGTAAAAGTCATTACCTAATAGTTAAGTTAGCTCATTGGAAAATTTCAGTCAGTAATTTTAAGTAAGTATTCAAAGAACTATATTCCAACTTTAGATTAATGTATTTCTGGTTTGTTTTGTATATAAAGTTTAAATTAAGTAAAATACATTGGGCAAGTAAATAAACTGATAATAGTAAGGCATGAACTAAATGTTTAAACTAATACAGTGGTACCTCAGGTTACGAACGCCTCAGGTTACAAACGATTCAGGTTACGAACAACAATTTAGAAATTTTTTTGTCTCAGGTTACGAACGGTACCTCAGGTTAAGAACAAAGAGAGACTGATAGGAAGTTTTAACACTGGACACAAAAGATCCTTTACAGTATAAACAAAGACCTTGCAGTACTTAGCGCTAGCCTGGTAGGCCTATTCTAGTTTTGCGCATCCTCGATTTCATCTGCCTTACTACACAGCAGTAACAGATTTCTTAGCAGTGGCACCCTGTTCAGTTTTTCTCTTTCAATAATGTCCTTGTTAGCCCCATCAATTATAACTGTTAAGAACGGTAGTGGTGCAGCTGAGAACCACAAATTTACAACAGTGGAGGTAAAGAAAGAAATAATTATGAAATATGTCAATGGCCTTCGTGTGTGTGACATCGCTAATCAGTACAGTATGGGTACACTATCATAAAGAACTAAGAGTTACTCAAAACTGTCGAAGTGACGAAATGCATTACTAAGCTTCAGAAGAAAAGACCTCAAATTTCAAAGAAAGTTGAAAATATTCTCATAATCTGGATCAATGAAAATTGTATTTTATTTGGTTGTTCTCTTTCTATTTATTTAATTAGTTTTGTCAAGTAAACGACTAGATGTTCAAAAAAAATAAAAAATTTCATCTTGATTTCAATGTTTCAGGTTACAAACATTTCAGGTTATAAGTATAAGCTGAGTTCAAGAAAGAATTAAGTTCCCAACCCGAGGTACCACTGCATAACAAATAAACCATAAGGTATTTTTTAAATAATATGTCTTTTTAATAATAACAGCACCTTATTATTTCAGGAGTAAGGTAATAGAGGCTTGTTTACTTTAAGTTCATTTTAAAATTCCAAAACTTACAAAAAAAATTACCAAATCAACTTTCATCATCATGTTTGAAATTTCTTTATGTTAACTGGTAACATATAGATCTATAAGTAGTCCAATTAAAATGAAATGTTTGAGGATCTTTTCTAAGTATTTATTATAGAAAAAAACTTCATAGTATGTTTATCAAGGACTTCTCAACTTAACTACATGGTTATTTAGCTTTTTGACAAAAAAATCTAAAGTATATTTTCATGCTGTTTTGTCCATTATTGTGAAATTCACAAACTTTCCCAAACCGTGGTCAGTTTCCCAAACTTTCCCAAACCTTGGTCAGATTCCCAAACTTTCCCAAACCTTGGTCAGTTTCCCAAACTTTCCCAAACCTTAGTCAGTTTCCCAAACTTTGGTCAGTTTCCCAAAATTTCCCAAACCTTGGTCAGTTTCCCACTTTTACAAACCTGTATAGACCCTGTAATAGGATAGTGTAAAGGCCTCATGAAAGATTTAAGGAAGGAACTGAACCAATATATGAGAGAAGGTAGAGCTGCTGTTGCTGACCTGCTAGAGTTTCCATGTTGCTTGGCCTGGTTCTCATCTTCAGCTGAAACCTGTGCTGGTCAGTGGAAAACTGAAGCAGATAACGCCCTCTGAAATTGTAGATAACAAGTTGTTGCAATTATGAATTTTAACCGTATCATTATTCATCTAAAAAGAATTTTACAGAGTAAAGAACACTCAACAACAACAACAAAGTTTAAACATGAGAAATGAAATAAAGAAAAAACTAATGTATGTAAACAATGCTAGTTGAACTTGATACAGCCTTCTTGTTTTATAGTCCAAACTTGAATTTATATAGAATTAATCTAATGACACTTGAATTTATACAGAATTAATCTAATGAGGCTCCCAACAAAAAATGGAGCAATTTGGTCTAGCATCTGGGCCATGGTGTTCAGAAAGTCAAGTTTAAATCATAATAACGCCCTAGCAGTTATTATTGGATTGGAAGGTTTAACAGAGTTTACCCAGGGTACTCAACCTATCCCTAAGCTGGACAAAGAAAAAGGCAGCTGGCCTTAAACCTGACCACAAAATCCCAAAATGCCAAGAAAACAGAAATTGATGAATACTGTTTCAAAAGTCTTATAATCCTAAAAGACGAACACACAGCAATGTGTCCCTTTTCTTTTTTGTTAATTACCCATGCATTCTAGTTTTTCCCAAATACATTTTACACATGTTTAGAATAGACAAAGACTCACTTTCTATAAGAGTTTGTATAGAAGTTGATTTTGAGTGGCTTCCCCTTCACAACCTCCATCTTTGGCTGAATGCTGAATCTTCTCTTGTTGAAGGAAATTTTCAATATGGTGCCCCAGGGGTGCTCCTGCACGATGCTTCTACCCACCGTTTCAGGTTCTGCCAGGACCAAACTGCGCTGGGACAGCCCGACCCAAATGAAGCTGTCAGTGTTTGACTTGCTCTGGTATAAAAAGGTACAATTATAGAGATGTAAGGAGAGAGAGAGCAAGGTATAGATTGGAAAACAAAGAGTTTTTTTTAAAAGCATTTCACGTTGTGTATTATATATGGATGAGGTCTGGCTAATCTATTAAAAATGGCTCCTAAATAAACATGTTTAGTTGTCATATTGTAAGAAAAAGGATAATATCAGTTCTTGAAAAAAATGTTTCACATACAGTGAATTGAATTTCACTTTGACAATTTTAGCACTTCAGGAGTTGTTCATCTTTAAGGAGTTATACAAACTGGCCACTTAATTTATGCTATGTCTAGTATAAAACAGGTATATATGTTAGACCCAAGTAGATTCATCACTAGAAAATGGCAAGTAAGATGTGACATCATTGGTCTTCGATAAAAAGTCGTTGTACAATATATATATAGGCTAATATGCATTTGTACACATTTCTAAAATCTGTGCTCATCAAACGATGTATTTTTTTTTTTAATTTATATGTAGAGACACCTGCTTTTTCTTTTACCATAAGTAATGTTTTCAAAACAACAAAGTTTAATTTGATGTACATTTTGTTAATTGTATACTTTTCATCTTGTGTCTGTTTGATGTTACACAAAACAAAAAATTTTGTTTGAAATATGCCTTGACAATTTTTTTCATTCTTAATTCTGACAACTGTCACACAAGTTGCAACACTCAGCTAAATGTTACAAGTTACACTTAACATATCTTCAGGTCAAAAAGATAAATACATTTATCTGCATGTCGAAAAAACAAAAACAGACCCGTTTTAAAAAACTCACAAAACTAACAGTAAAAATAAAGTGGAAGGTAATTTGTAAAAATTAAACTGACATACCTTGAAGAGCCTATGGAAATGCACACCATATTCCGAAAGATGTCGCACATGCTGTAGGCAGAGAGGTAAAGAGTAGAGTTGGTCAGTGAATTATGTCTTTTTAAAACATTGACATTCATTCATTTAAATAAGTTCAGTTCAATAGAATATTTTCTGCCCCTGAGTGTCGCTATAGATCCTGTGAAAGCTGATCAATATATATAATTACTGTGAGTTTGTTTATATATTTGTTCCCTATAGACTCCCAGACAGTTTAATGTATCGAGATAAAAGGTCAATACATAAATTGGAAACGGCCTCCAAAATAAATATTTATTATATCAACAATATTGCATAATTCCTTAATTTTTTTTATAAGGTATTACTAATTATGTTATAAACTGGAGTACCTTTAAAAAATATTCAAAATACGTCATGTTTGGTCCTTCCAGGAATTTCCCTGGCTGCGAAAGCTTTTATTTTTTTCTTTATTTCCCTTTTAAATTGTTTTTATTCTTTTAACAAAACATTGTAATTCTTTGTTTCTCCTTCACTTTGACGGGTATAAATACTAGTAAAACAATAACAACAGAATGTCACGGATGTTTTATTACCTTTATAAATTCAATCTCTGCTTGGGATTCAGGTATGCCGCTGCACTTTTTGTGCTCGCAGACCGCGTTGCTGTAGAGGAAGGTCTCGCCGAATCGCTTCACTGCCCCGTAGGGGAAGTAGTGCTCCAGCATGAAGTAGCCCTGTCCCATGTCCGCCTCAACGTAGCCGCCAAACTCTGCCTGGAGGGCCAGCCCGGCCAGCCTGACCAGAGCATCGGAATCGCAGGTCACCCTCTCCTCCACCACATCCCGCCTCAGCTGCAGGTACAGGAGGTGGTAGCTACTGGTGTGCCTAATGGTGGAAGACAGCACAGTTGAGTTTAAAAGTCTTTGGTTTATTACACATTTTATCAATACTAGAACAATATACCAAAAAATACAAAACATGCTTCTATTTACCTAAAATACAAAGCCTGCTTCTATTTACGTAAAAAAACACATTTTATCAACACTAGAACAATATACCTAAAAATACAAAACATGCTTCTATTTACCTAAAATACAAAGCCTGCTTCTATTTACGTAAAAAAACACATTTTATCAACACTAGAACAATATACCTAAAATACAAAACCTGCTTCTATTTACCTAAAATACAAAACCTGCAACTATTTACCTAAAATACAAAACCTGCATCTATTTACCTAAAGTCTGTCAGTGAATCAGGATAAAACTTCACCCTGACGTACAATGTAAACGTGAGAGGCAGAGCCTGGTTCTTTGGTCCATCTTTCCAGCCATCTGGTGCAATTTTGTGAAGTTTGGTCTCATCATCCAAGAAAATGTGTTCCCCTTCTGTACATGATAATAATGCAGTTATAATATCCTAAATCACAAAATGATAGTTTAAGAATAATTTGACTCGTATTGAGACAAGGGTTCATACTCTAAAATCATTTTTAAATTCAAAACACTTTTCCAAAACTTTTCTAAACTTTTTAATGTATGTTAACTTACAGCATATAGAGTAAATCACCAGAGAGCGAACACCAGCAAGTTGCGAACACCTCTCGAAAAAATGTTCGCAGTTTCTCTATTTTCTAGTCTACTACGAAAATGAGCGTCAATCTAAAGAAAGTAGTACTTCCTCAATATCCTTATGTGGTTTCAATTACGAGAAGACCTTTTTTGTGATAAAAAAGTGCCGACATTAGGTGCCATGGTGGCGGCTATGCTGAAAACCTCCCACCGGATTAACGAGGGTGGTATTAGGGTTAAGACTACTTTTCCTTTCCTTTTTACATTTAAATGTGTTTGCTATCGGATTATCACTAGGATATAGTTAAGGAACAATGCTGTTATGATTTACAATACTTATTTATAGTAACGTTCGTTTTAAAGGGGTGTTCGCAATGAAGTATGCAAAACGTAGGATTGATCCTCATAGCAAACACTTTTTTTTCTGTTGGAGTGGGTATCTAAAAACTGTCAAAAATGCTTCTCAAAGGGATTATTACTAGATTATTAGATGAGATGTACTTAGAGCAAGACTAGGGAGAGAAGAAGAGCAGAAAAAAACACTGAAAAGAGAAGGGTCAAGAAACGTAATTGAAGTAAGCTCTGATAGCAGCTACTACTTATATTATATATACATGATTCTACAAATAATGGAACTAGAAATGGCTTCAATTTTAATGTTGTTTGTTTGAAAATACAGTACAGATATCATGCATTTATCAAAAGGCGCATGTAGACTATAGGAACACTAGCATGTCTTTCTCTTTACTGTCGGTGCAGAGGTTTTCTTGGCTCACTCATAAATAGATCTAGATTTTACACCATAAAACACGTTGGTTTAGAAAAATAATTAATTTAAAAAATTTAAACGATCTGTAAAAGTCTAGACAAATGCACGTGACAATACAATAGCATGGGCATCAGTGTTCTTTACATTAACATTAACAAAATAATAAATCTTTGATGACTTTGACAGGGTTCGTACAGAAAAAATGCCTCAAAATTCCAGCAGTTTTCCAGGAGTTTTGCAGGAGTGTTCTAGAAGTTTTTCAGGAGTAATTTTTTGGAAAAGCCAAGCTGAGCTCTTGAAAAAAACAGACACCTCGCTACACAGCTATTTTTTGCTATACGACATTACGGGGACTTATATAGCCTACATCCCAAGTTTGGATCCAAAAAAAAACAAGATCAAGTAAAAAAAGAACCATGGAGTGGCATCACTGGTGGGGAAATAAGGAGTTTTTAGTATTTTCCCAGGACTAAATGCATTTTTTCCAGGAGTTTTAAGGTCCTGGAACACAACTTTTTGTTTTCCAGGAGTTTCAAGGAGTTTCCAGGAGCTGTACGAACCCTGTTTGACTTAATGTTTGCTCTGAAATTAAAGTGTTCGCTGTGAAGTTTAATGAAAAAAAAGTGTTCGCTATGAAGCAGCAAACATGGTCGTCTGAGAATGCAATCTACACACTAACCCTGCGTAGTAATACAATAGTGTATGTTCATTCAAGTAGCCACGTTGTCATACTATCTTTTGGTACTTTCGTTTTTATCCTATGTCTAACGGTTTAGAAACTAGGTCACAAAAACTAAGTAGGGTGCTATTTTTAGCCTTATGGTGTTCGCAAAGGGTGATTTACTCTATAGGTAGTCCCAAAAAAATTCATGAGGAAGTTTTTTTAAGTACTTATTTAATAATTTTAAAAATACATGTTTTAATAACAACTTCTCATATTAACTACGTGGTTATTCACTTTTTTAAAAAAAGATTTTAAACTTAAACATTTTTTTTATGCTGTTGCTTGCATTTTTTGGTAAAATTCACAATTTTCCCCCAACCTTGGTCAGTTTTACCAAACTTTCCCAAGTCTGAAAAATCAAGTACATTTTTATCCAAACTTTCCCAAACTGTATGAACCCTGTTGGCTGGCGTACAAAAGGTCCTGGGTTCGAATCCTGGTGAAGGCTAGGATTTTTTCCCAGGTCTGGAGGGTTCCTGAGTCTACCCTCTGATGGGTACTTGACCTTAGTTGGGGTAAAGTAAAGGCGGCTGTGCATAGTGCTGGCCACACAATCCCCTAGTATGCTGAGGCCACAGAAACTGGTGAACGCTGCTTCACGTGACATATCATTCATATGGATCAATTTGGTCTGACTGGATACTTTACTTTATGAACCCTGTAAGAACATTACATAGACATGCCACAGACACTCACCAGAGATGTAAGTGAACCCAAAGAAATAGAAATCATCTAAGTCCAGGTGCGGGATGACTGCATCGAAGAGCTGCCGCCCTGTAGTGCTGGGATCAAGGAGAATCTCCCATTTCTGGCCAGTCAGGTGAACAAGTACCACTCTCCTGGTCACTGCAGCGTGCCTGTTGTGCTGTTAAACAAATGAGAAGAATTTCAAGGTAATGTGATACAAACTGTTTATTAAAAGTGGTGTAGAAAAAAATAAATTATTCATATCTATATAGAAAAAGTATACTGTGTGTGTATAGTTGGATTCCCATTGCGTAAGTGTCTAGGTTTTTACTTTTGTGATTTCCCTTCCTACACGTGTCCTCCCAAGCAGAGTGGTTATCCTCCTGTCTGGCATATGGGTGACCTGGTTCTGCTTCCCCACTTACATTTTTAAATTTTCAGTAAAATAAACTACTTTGCCTATATTTTCATGACTACGAATTTTTTATGCCATCATTAATTAGTACATCAAAATTAAGTTATTTAACTTAAGATTGAGAATAATAACATTTATAACTTATATTTGTCATTTATTTAAATTTTGTTCTTCAATATATGCCTTATTGTTTCCCCTAGCAATGTCGGGTAATATAATAATATAACAATAATATAGAACATTATGTGTATATATAACAATAAATACATTATGCAATATAAGATTATATTATTGATTACATTGAGCCTACATTATGTTTGTTGATAGCGCTTTATAAATACTATTATTATTATTATCAATTACATTATAGAAATTATCCTCAAGATAGTTCTTTCTTTTTTTTATAAATATTATATATCATAACATCTTAGTAATATTTTTAATTTTTTCAGCTTTACATTTATCCACTTGTTGGTTTGACAAGGTTAAAGTAAAGTCCCCTGCCCTATATAGAAATATTTCTTACCTCACTTTCTTCTTCTTCTTCTGCTTTCTCGTCCCTGAGGAACAGGCGCCGAGTATCGACGTCTGTGGTCCTTCCTAGGACATAGGCCGCCAACAAGGGTGTGGAGTTTCTGATCTCCCATCGGGCGCCTCCCCGGGTGGCGGATAAGGGAATGCCCACCAGATATGGTAGGTACTGGGGAAATCAAATACCCAGGGCGGACCAAAATCAGAACCTGCTGCCTTGCAGGAAGTGGGTGGAACCACAAAGGCTAGGGTACCCTTCCCAAAATTAAGGGCAGCTCCCCGGATAGCTGTAAGGGGCATCCCCCCAGATGGTTGTGCACAGGGCAAACAACCCTGTCACATAAAAAACATTTTGTTACAAAAACGCCGACTTACCTCACTTTGATGAGGCAAAATTAATTTGCTGGCTGCCTTTCTCTCATTTTGAAAAAATTCTGGTCCGTAATAATCCTTGAAAAGAGATACACTAAGTTGCAAAATTCAAACAGTTAAACACATTAAACATGTTTATTTTATCTCCCATCAAATCTTATAGTTTAAAATTTAGATTAAAACCCACACACCTCCAACCTCCCACTAAAACACACACACTTGAAAGCTTCCAACAGCCCAACAAATATATCTTTTGTATTTTTTTTTAGTTAAATTTTTGTATTAAATTGCATAACAAAAGTATAAACTTTTTATTGTAGGCTTACATGCATTTTCTTTCAAGCTATGTTTAGACGACTGAGAAGTTTAAATGAAATACACAATTTTCTTTGACTTGTAAGCTAGCCTACCTTTTTCTTCATGCTAAATCATGCACAATGTTTTTTTGTTTTTTTCATTATCAGGATTTTTAATCTAAAATGATTACAAATTCCTGAATTTTTCCTTAACTTTAACACAAAATTCACAACCTTGCTTGATGCTTTTTCTAAAAAGCTCATGTTATAATTGAACTCATTTCAAAAGGTATTTTAAATAAATAATTGTAAAAAAAACACTATCAAGGCTAGGATTTGCTTTATTGTGAACTAAGTGATGGCAAGTATCCAGTAACATGGGATTATAACAAAAAATCTTTTTCAATCTAATGCATTTTTACACTTTTAAAATTTATTTCTAAATATTACACTTTTAAAATTTATTTCTAAATATGTAGAACTATATATAATATATATCACTTTTCTTCCACTAAGTTTTTACCAGACTTTATAATTCTATTCTTAGCTTTTAATTCAAATTTACCCTGTGTTTCGCAACAGGCTCTGTCTGTGCTTTTATTGGTTTGATCTTTGGCTTAGCTTGCGGCTCTCTGTCTGTCGGCAAAATATTGTCCTGATGGGGCATCAGAGGCTCTGGGTGGGAATGTGGCTGCTCTAGGATCTGCTGACCCTCTGCTGGATGGTGCACTTGTTCAAATGTTGACCAAGCAGGATCTGGATTTAAAGCAGCTGCAGATGACTCTTCAGCCCTGTAGTTCAATGAAAAAAAAATGTAAATCGTTGTGTAGAAGTCAATCTCATGGATAATGCATATATTTGTCACAGTCAATCTCATGTCCAACGGAGCCCCTAGCCCTGATGCCAGCAAGCAGAATGAAAGGCTTCATAATAAAAATACAATTATATTTGAATCCTAATCTAACAAGTAAGTAACACTGGCATTGAAAGATTTGATTAAAAAAAAAGAAATGAGGAAAAATTGTGAAAGAAATCTAGCCTTGACCCCAAAATAAGCCAAATCATTGTCCAAAAACAAGTTTAAAACTGAAATTTTCTATCAACTACTGCACAAGTTACTCATGTACAATTACATACAGCATTGCAGCATGCAGTAAAAATTTCCTTTAGCAGGTTGAATTTTTTTTAAACATTACAGATGCAATACAACTAAACTCTTTAATTTAAAGTACTGCTTTCTTTCATAATTCTGTTGAATTTTTGTCACACAAATCTTACATGAAGCAGATTTTTTTTTTTAATCCTAAAATCTAACAGTAACAATGGAATTTAAAAAAAAAAAAAAAAAATACCTCATAATGTCTCCAAATTCAGCAGAGTTAAAAAGGGACAAGTGGCTGCCTGTGTCCGTCTCTGTGTCTCTGCTAGTGTTGAAGGCGGTGTGAGAACCAAACTGGGAGAGTTGCCCGGGCTTGTAGCTGCCTGCAACACAACCAAACAGAGAATAAATTTAAACATTATATGACTTCCCTTCAATCAACCAGACTGCAGAGATGTTTGTTCTTGTGCAGTCAATGCCAGACAAACACAAACATATTTTTTTTTATTTTAGCTGTTCTATGTAGAATGCAACATACTACAGTAATCTGACTCTAAAATCAATTTAAAAACCTAAGCTACCACGAGAAAAAACATTTTTTAAGTTCATTCATTCATGATTAATTTTGGGCATTTTTTCCTGTTTATATCATTTTCTGTATTTTAAAGATTATACATATTTGTGGGACGGTTTGCAAATTTTCTCATTTATGCGGGATGTATACGCAAAATGCAGGACAGTAGCATGTATGTAGTTAGCATTGGGCATTTTTTTCACTTTGTGTTAAAATTGATAATAATAATAATAATAATTATAATAATAATTGGTCATTTATATTGCGCCTCACTCCATGCTAATGCAAGCATGCTCAGCGCGTCACAAAAACGAAACGACAATAACACTCTAAAATAGTTTTAAACAAGGTTTCGGCCGATGGAGGCACGAAACGACAATAACATTTTAAAATAGTTTTAAACAAGTATTTTGCTGATGGATGTGTACAGCATCAACTTAGTTGAAAAGAAAAGTCTTCAAATTCTTCTTGAATGCTTTTTTTGACACAGAGTTTTTCAGTGTCTCAGAACAAATCTGTATATAAATGTGTACTTTTTTAAACAAAAAACTGACAGATTAGAAGTGAAGGCAAATCAACAACTTTTAATGAAAGTTCCAAATTATCTTCCTCACAAAGAATAAAAATGTAAAAAGTGTATTATCTCAAATCAACAAGCCTTTGACCATGCAAAAACTTTTCTTACCAAGTGTATAAGACATCAATGACGCCATGGATCTAGTTTCTGTCATATTTTCATATGACATTATCGGTGTCATCAGGCGACTACGCACATCATCCAGAACAGATGGACTTTTACCGCTCCTGGTTTGGTGGTGTAGTTTTTTATTAGAAGAAACAAAGATCACAAATATTAAACCTTCCTTAGAGTTAACATTAGGTTCCATCTATCCCTGTGTTATTTTAATTCAAATTTATCTCAATAACTTTAATTTAGAAAATAAATCTAAAGTAAATTGGGTTACAAACAAAAAACAATAATATTCTATCAGAAAAATAAATATGTGAATTTTTTTTACTTTGCAGACACTCTAGCGAAGCAAGGAGCAACCAACTTTCAACCTGACACACCAGCATCATTCGACACAGCCAAACAGATCATTAAAACAAACATTAAAGAAGAGTGGTTAAATGGTTGGGCATTGGGCACAACCGGAAGATATGTCTTCTCACATATGCCCAAACCAGATGAAAAGGACCCAATAAATGCCCTACAGTGAAAAGATCAAGTGACCATCTTTCGCCTGCGCACAGGACTGCGCACAGGACACATACACCTAAACTAGCACCTTAACCGCATCAAACCAGAAAAAGCGTCCGGCAAGCCCCCTCTGTAAACACCAAAATGAAACAGTTGCCCATCACCTTTTTGACTGTCCTGCACTACAGGAAATATGAAATGTCTACCTCCCCAAAACACCAAATCTCTCAAACACTAACTATATATTCAAACTACAAACAGCTACAAAATGTATGCAATTTCTTCACCATAACCTCAGGTCGAAAGGCAAGTGCCCAGGTGGCTGCTGGATCAGGATGATGGTTTTACTTTGTAAAAATACAATGTGATTCATAAATACAAATTTACTTATAATACTTTTTTTTTATGTAATATTTGATGAGGAATACTGAACAAGAGGTCAGATAACTTTCTTGGAACATGGGATGTGTAGAGTTGAAAACTATAGGTAGAAAAAAAAAAGGTTACCTCGCCTGTCTCAATCGTATCTGACGTTCTTTCAACTGTATGTATTTCTGGTAAGCAGGGTTCCCTTGCCTCAAACCCAGCAGGCCTTCCACAGAGTGGGCCGCTGTGTACGATGGTAACTGACAATACAATCGGAGAAAAGATGGTGAGAATAATGCCAATATAATTATATTTATATAGAGATGTCAATTAGGCCACGACATGCAGTTTCTTAATCTGCCTGCCCAAGCGTTTATTCAATCATACAATATATGATGTAATAATAAAGGTAAAAGTTTTAAGCAATGTCATAGACTATCAAGCCAATAAAATTAAAAATAGGAAACCTACCTGAAAATGTCTGGCTGCAAATTCTGAGTGGTCACTGGCAGAAGATGCCATAGATGTATTTAGTAATGAAGATGCTGGCAAAACCTGTTCACCTTGAGAGCTAACAGGCAGGTTGTGTGGTTCAAGTTTCTGATGTGCGCTTGATCCCTGGTAGCTGGCAGTCAAGATGCCAGAGTCTTTATCTCCTGCAAAACATAATAGACATTTGTCATAGTCATAGACTGTTTAGCTTTCATTTCAACTGTTTGATGATAACAGGACTTGATGGTTGAGTGGCAGAGTACACAATGCTATTAGGAAACTCTCTGATACAAGTCCTGGTTTTTTAAAAAAATCCAATATATTTTCTCAGTGTTGGAATGTACATAGCTCACATAGGCACCTGAGATATGTAGGGGACTAAAGAAATATGAATGGACATTGTGCTGGCCATACAATCTCCTTATACGGTGTTCTTGCTCTAAAATCATTTCAAAATTCCCAAACCTTTCCCAAACTTTATGAAAAATTCACAAACTTAAATATACCAGTATGTTTTAATGGTAACCAGTAGTATATATAGGTAGTCAAGAAAAGTCTTTTTTTTTTTAAAAACAATGCCTTATACTCCAGATAAGAACAGGACCTATAGCACTCACAGCTGAACAGACATAAAAAACAACACACAGACCAAATTGCAGACATCACCCACATGAAAAAGTAGACCATATCCTTCTGGAATGTCCCAAGCTAATCAATCTCAGACATACATTATTGCCCTATCAACCTACCAGTACCAACACTGGTACTACTTTTCAATTTAATCTCACTTTTTAATTTAAACCACATAGTAATTCATTTTCAAAAATTTTAAATAAATATTTGTCATGTTGCTTTGTCCATTATATCAAAATTCCTAAACTTTTCCGAACCATGGTCAGCTTTTGGAAACGTACAAAATATTTTCCCAACCCATATAAACCATGTTATATGACATATTCAACAACGCCCATTATCTAAAATTAAAATATACATGGCAAAGATCAGCCAAGCTAACCTCTACTAGGAGAACGTGACCGAGATCTTGATCTTGATCTGGACCACGATCTGTTGTTGTCACGCCGATGCCGAACATGGGGGCGTGGCCTTCTTGCTCGTCCAGAGCGGAATCCGAAAGTTTGCTCATAGCTATTGATGCTGTCAAAGCTGATGTCATGTGAAGACATCTGCAGAATTCAAGTCCTTTATTAAAACTACACACACACATACTTCATAATGAAATCAACATTCTCAATGAAGTAAATGATACATTTATCTAATGAGAAAAACATTTTAAACCTACTATTGACAAATGAATCATTTCTCTATAATTTATACACAGAACACTTTCTTCTAAGCACTAAGCCAAATTTACAAAATATAAATTAATATCAAAATTTTAGAATCAAAATCTAGATCAACATAGAATCAAATTTTCATTACAATTATTTTGAGATAAGAAACACAATTCTTTTTTAGTAATTATAGCATGCTTTTATTGTCAGTATATTTAAACTTGAGTATGTATTATTTTTGTACATTTAAGAATTTATTTTGTTTTGAGCATTGTGTACAGTTCAGTATTTATATTTTCTATTTTGTTGGTGCATTTAAAGATTAGTGGCGCAAGTTTCTTCGATGTCTTTGTGAGTATTTACTGCATTACTGTTTATGAATTTGGCAGTACATTTAAAACTTAGAAATATGTGGATGTATATTTACCCTTTGATCAGGACCCAGCACTGAACTGTATAACTTGGTCAAAGTGTAACTGTGTGGCGGCTTGTGTGGATGCTGACTTGCCTGAAGTGCACAGGCCTAAAGAAGGAAAGAAAATAAGGAATGCAATTTTCTTTTATAATGAAATTCAGCCAGTATGATGTTTATCAAGGGTTCATAAGCTATGGCCCACAGGCAAAAACGGAACCAAAGGGACCTTAACTCTGCCAACCAGTATGCACAATATATGTGCAGTGTACATCACAACTTAATGAAATATGTTTTCTACATTACAAGTCTAGACTCCCAACGGAAAGGTTTGAGGACATCTGGTTTACATTTCAAAGAGGAAGACAGTAACGGCACAAGTGACTCAGAAATCTTTTGTTTTAAGACAATTTCATTTTGTCCAATGTTTAAGATTAAGAATATTATTAGTAAGCCATTTACCAAACAAAAATGGTATTGACATGATTAATCCTGAAGTTGTCAACAACTGTCAATCTTTATCAACCCCCCCCCCCCTTCTCTATCAAGTATCTTATTGGCTTAATTCAAAGAGGCATATATAGAATGTTTCACTTTAATGTTTTTTTTTCAATGAAGTCAATGAACACAAACCAACCTCTAATATGTGCATTAGGCTGAGTCTCACAGCTGCATTTCTCTCACTCATGGCTTGCAGGAGGGAGTCAAGGTCATAGCTAATGCTTAGCACCTTTAAAAAAATGAAAAAAATATATATATTAAAATTAGGCTCTGCTGTGTAACATAGTAGCAGCTGTATAAACGGAGCAATGTTGAGAAAAGACTTACCTTGTTTTCTTTGAGCCCAAACTCAGAAGCAACTTGCAGAGTTCTGCCCACTGAGTATACAAACATCTAGAAATTAAAAAAAAAAAATTGTTTGTATTTGTCCTTAAATATGATGAAAATAAACTTGCATTAAAACAGTGACACAATCACAACTAAATATCAAAGAAAGGTCCAGTCCATAAAAATGTTGTTGTTTTGAAGAGAAAACCATAGAATAGCCCTCAATAATGTTCAAACAATGTACTAGTTAAGCCGAATATTTTTTATTAACAATCTCTATGAATTCACAGTTTTCGGCTCTAAGAACTCATAGTTTTCAGCTGTGTGAATTCACAGTTTTGCACTCAACAGATTATATTTTTTTTTATCTCAGCCAATGTTTAAATAGATAGTAAATAATAGTTAGCCAAGTTAATGTGTGGAGTTCATCTAATTACCTTTTCAAAAGCTGTGTCAGACAATTTCTGAAAGGCATTGGGATCAAACTCTGGAGCCATGTAGAGAGAACCTTGTAGATTCTGCATGACCTCCGACAGCATTATTGTTCCATTGTTGCGAATCAATAAACTATTAGGAGTGACCATGTGACGAAAAGCGTCTTCTTCAAGTACATCTCCTAATAAAAATGAAACATCTCTCGTTTAGTTATCTAAATAAATATATTTTTTTACAGGTTATTGTAGTCCTAAATAAAATAGCTTATCTATATATATAAAAAGACAGTGTTAAGCCCCGCGAGGATCCCCATTGGTCAATTTGAAAACACGTCTGTCACTGACCTATCTAGGCCTAGCCCAATATACCGTCTAATAATTTTTCACGTTAGACATGTGTCTTCGATAGCTCAGTGGTAAACGTAGTGGACTGCTAAACGGGCGACCAGGGTTCGATTCTCCAGTTAGACTATTCTTTTTTTTTTTTAATTTTTCAAACTTTTAAAAACAAAAGACATTGTAAACCTATAGGCAATATAGATTTTGTTAAATAAAAATATTTGACTATTTTTTTTACCCTATTACAATATTTATTTACTTTCCTAAAAGTATTCAGTAAGTGTAGTTTATTTTTGTTATCTGCACCCCAGACAGTCCTTTTTCTTTTTTCACCCGGGCAACGCCGGGCAATGTAGCTTGTTAAAAAATAAAACAAATGTATGGCCTAATTAAGAAACATATATAGTCAATGGAGCTACTGATCTATAATGTTTCTTTAAAAAAAAAACACAAGTTTATGTCCAGGGCGTAACGTGAAAAGTTGGGGGCACACCTTAAGCCTGTCCGAAACACACCACCATAAGCATGACGCATAATGTAGGTACTATCTCTGCAGTCAAATGCACTACTACGCTTTTACCCACCCGCAGAATTCCCCTCGGATCCTTATTGCTCATAAACCTGCACTGTCTCCCGGTAGCAAAAATACCAGACTATATGCCTGGTCATCTAGATCATCCATGTCAGGTACCCATTTGAGCTGGGTAGACTAAGGTACACCCTCCAGACCCAGAAACAAATCCTAGCCTTCACCAGGACTCGAAACCCAGGACCTTCATTACGCCAGCTAAAAGCACTGCCTGTTGACCACACTGCCCCATTACGAGCCAGTAATTTACCTTTTATTATGAAGTCTTGGAGAGCTTCCGCACACTGACAAAGAAGAGCCCATATTTCCAGCTCTTGCAATGGTCCACCTCGAGCCTCTAAAATCTCAGAGAGGCTCAAAGGTAAGGATGTCAGGCAGGGCATTTTCCGGCTTAATATCTAGACTGAAGAGAAAAAAACATCATGTTGTAAATTTTCCTGATCAAAGGGTAAATACTCTCATTCTAAAATTCTTTTTATTAAATTTTATTACAAATTTAGTGTGATTTTGTACTGATTATATAAATATTATCCTATTTTACAACTGAGAATATTGCTAATTGGAAAAAAAATCTTTATAATTGGGGCCTAGTAGTGTCCTTAACACAGGACTATTTGTATCAGTTTCTTTATGTAAAATACAGCTGAGTTAAAAATTTTATCAAAATCAACTCATTTACAATTTAAATATACAGACATGTAAATCTGACGAATAAAAATAATGATTTATAATTTATATCAAAATTGGTTTGACGTCATTATTATCTTTTTTTCAAATTTAACTTTATTTTATTTAGGCTTAATGTTTTATAATAATACAAGCTACATTGCCCGGCGTTGCCCGGGTGAAAAAAAAAGGACTGTCTGTGGTGCAGATAACAAATTTATAAACTACACTTACTGAATACTTTTAGGAACGTAAATAAATATTGTAATAGGGTAAAAAAAATAGTCAAATATTTTTATTTAACAAAATCTATATTGCCTATCTAATAGATTTACAATGTCTTTTGTTTTTAAAAGTTTGAAAAATTAATTGTTGAAAAAAAAAAGTATAGTCTAACTGGAGAATCGAACCCTGGTCGCCCGTATAGCAGTCCACTACGTTTACCACTGAGCTATCGGTATATTGGGCTAGGCCTAGATAGGTCAGTGACACACGTGTTTTCAAATTGACCAATGGGGATCCTCGCGGGGCTTAACACTGTCTTTTTATATATATAGATATGAAGTGTTCGCTTGAAAGTTTAGTTGTTACCTAGGCCTATATCCTTTAGGCTGTATATATATGCATTAGCCTGTATACTATATCCCCATCCTATTTATAATGATGTTAATTTTTTTTAAATACTTTTGACAATATGTGCAGTAGGCCTAGATGTCTAACTCTTAGTGACAATATGTGCAGTAGGCCTATGTCTAACTCTTAGTCTTAGTGACTAGGACTAAGAATACTAAGATTCTTAGGATTCTTAGTCTCTCAAGTCTAAGCCTAGATTTGAGTCAAATTCAAGTTTAAGCAGTTTAAAACACACACACAATATTAGAATTGGGTCAGTCAGTCAGTCTAAAAATAAATTGAGCAAGGTACTGTAAGCCAGGCACTAAAATACTAAAACAAGAAAAAAATTACAAGATTTAACTAGACCCTAGTCCCAGATCTACTTTTAATAGTTAAAAAAATAATAAATATAAGCAAAGGGGAGCATAGGCCTATTCCTAGGGCTTTTTTTATTATACTTATTTTAAGTTATTTACTAGCTTTTTAAAAAAAACTTTAACTGCCTTAACCTTAACTCCGACTTAACTTTAACTGGTTTTTATGTTAACTTTAACTTACTAATCAAACAGGCCTACTAATATCATAGTTACCATGGCATAGTAGGCTTATAATTGTATATTTTTAGTTATTAATCTTATTTTACTAATAAAACAGACGTAAACAATCAAGAAGGATTGGATATCATTGATTATGATTGATGATTGGTGTAACCTAAAAAAAAAAGTTCTCAAAACTTTTCAGAAAAGTGGTTACCGTATATACTCGCGTATAAGTCGCACCGGTGTATAAGTCGCACCCCTAGTTTAGGATTTTTTTTCTTATATGTTGTCATTGACCCGCGTATAAGTCGCACCCTGACTCTCAGGGGTTACACTGCCTTTTAACTTCTCAAAAAATGAATACCCTTAAACAACAAAAGTTACTAATATTCACCCTAATTTGGAAACTTTCCTTAAAAAATAGTTTTAATCGTGAGAAATGCAAACATAATCAAATAAAGACAGCGCTTCATTTATTTTGAACAACCTATCAATACAGTCATTAGTCATATGGGAAAGTGTTTCTTCATCTAAGTCCATGTCCCTACTCAAAATACTATCCTATAGTCACACTATAGTGGGTCCACACACACAAAAAATCTTTTGATGTGCATCATTAGCCTAGACTGAGTGGCGCCGGTATTCATAGTTGCGCTATACAAGTGATGACCTAATTACCATTAACATTGTTTGTAATGATTTCAAAGCTACTGCGCGAACAATATTTTAAAAGGGGGGAGTGCTGGTGGCTTCTCGGAGGGTGTGCTGGCTTCGCCGTCGACAATAAGCTGTGTTTTTTCAACTCATACATGCAACTAAGGAACAATGACACACTTTATTGACATTTCACGCATTGGCCGATTGAAACATTGCTAGGACATGCGGACATGGCGCGCGCGGTTGTCTTGGTCCTAATCTTAAGCCAGTAGTGTACAAGCTTATACCTATATTATAGGCCTAGATAGGCTTTTACACATTTACGATTCTTTCCATAATATAATTTGCGTTCAATAGGCCTACAAAAGTGCGCTATTTCATATTGAGCGGCGCCGGTATTAACCACGCGTTATACAAAAGTCCCAATTCCCATTAACATTGTCTGTAATGATTACAAACACGACTGCGACACCGACAATAAGCTGTGTTTTTTTTCAACTCTTACATGCAACTAATGAAAAATGAAACATACTATTGACATTTTACGCATTATTTTTATATAGATAAAAAAAAAGGTTTGAGTGCAGAATTTTTCTGAAATTTAATGAAATGAGTCGATCGGCCGGCCAATTGTAGTTTTGGAATCATAGCGCGGTTTTCCCCCAGGAATTCTACACACTGCCTTATTAGTAGGCTTTAACGTATATTCAGAGGCAATAGGTCCTAAATAAAACGCATCTTAAGCTACGTTATAGGTCTAGACAGATTTGTACACATTTACGATTCCTTCCGTACTGTAATTTGCATATGTATTAGGCCTATGAAAAAAAAACGCCGCCTTAAACATACGCCACATTTCGGCAAAACAAAACTGGTCCAAAAGTTCAAAAGGAAAGTGTGTGTGTGTGGGGGGGGGGGGGGTCAGAAAAACACTAAAATATTTAGCATTTCAATCAATAGGTCCTAAATAAAACGCATCTTAAGCTACGTTATAGGTCTAGACAGATTTGTACACATTTACGATTCCTTCCGTACTGTAATTTGCATATGTATTAGGCCTATGAAAAAAAAACGCCGCCTTAAACATACGCCACATTTCGGCAAAACAAAACTGGTCCAAAAGTTCAAAAGGAAAGTGTGTGTGTGGGGGGGGGGGGGGGGGGGGGGTCAGAAAAACACTAAAATATTTAGCATTTCAATCAATAGGTTATGAAGGAAACTTTAGAGTAGTGATGTTTTTCGAACTTTTCAAAAACCATGTCGGGTGTATAAGTCGCACCCCTACTTTTAGTCAAAATTTTCGGTAAAAAAAGTGCGACTTATACGCGAGTATATACGGTAGATTAAAACTTAAATTTAAATAGGCCTACTATTTAATTAGTAATTAGGCCTATTTTATTAGATCTATTACTATTACTTAGTGTCTAGACTAGGCTTGGCATATCTAGCTGAGACCTCGTCGGGACACTCTGAGACGGGGGTGTAGAAATGAAGTTAAAAAAATGTATTTTTTAATATAATTAGGCTACTTTTTATTTAGAACACAATTACAAGGAACTTGTTGCGGCAGAAGTAGTTGGTAGCCTACACCATATTTTTCAGAAGATTTCACCTTTTTCAGCAAGTCTATTTTTCCCTTTTACGTATATATAAAACTCCATGCAAGTCAATCTGGTATTTTCTCGAATGATGGCGCTAGATCTAAAAGGCACTTGCATCGTCGATATAGGATAGGCTACGCAACATGCTACGACATCTGTGAGACGACCTTGTTGGCCTAAACTTGTTGACCTAAAAACTAACTTATAGAGCCTACTAACTCAGGCTGCATTTACATATTGAGATAACAGAGATGACGTTACTTCAGTTCCTGAGTCAACCTCGTAACACTAACAGTATTTTGCACAATCGGGGGAAAACTGGGTGTTGTCGGGACAAGAAAGTCCATAACGGTGACAGTCCCGATATATCGGGACGGATAGCAACCCTAGACCTAGTCTAGCCTGCACTCTCTACTCTAGTTCTAGACACTAGTTATTACTTGTCTTGTTTTGTTGTTTTTTTGTCCTGAATAGCCGAATAGTTCAAGTTTCGTACTACTTAGAAACTACTACTTACTACTTGACTACTTCGGACTAGTGTCTAGTCTAGTGACTAGTTGAAGTATTGAAGTTGATAACTGATAACTAGTGATAACTCAGTGATAACTTGATAAGTGATAACTGATTAAATTGATAACTAGTGATAACCCTTTGCCTTTTTACTCCGGGCTTTACTGACTTTACTTGAAATTGAAGTAGGCTACTCCATTGTCATTGCATGACATGATGGAATCTATTTAGCATAATAATAAAGATCTTATTAATAAGTAGGTTAAGTAAAGTAAACTTACACTAAATCGAAAACGTTGATATTTGTTCTAAGCAGCCGATATTAATAAATAAACGAAAATATACATCCTTTTATACACTGTTAAGTGACTTCCGCCATATTAGTTGAAACTTGCGTAACTTGACCATTTGGCATTTAACAAAAGCCAAAATTAAATGTGCTTTATTACTGGCCTGGTCTACAATCTACAACAAACTAATAAAACCTTTAGCATATGAGTTTTTAATTTAAAACGCATGGATTATTATATTGTGGATTGTGTTGTTGTTTTTTTGTTCAGTATTGTTGCGGTTTTTATTTTTCCAGAGAGCCTATATAACTGGGCATATTTTGGAGTTTCGATCGTGCCTTTTTGTTTTCGCCCACCTATTAAACCAGGTTACTCACAGTAGGCCTACTCACACCTGTCACACCTTGATTAAAAATTAGGCTCTAGACAACATTTAATTTCAATTAAAAGTGTTAGAAAAGAGGTTTGGGAATGTGATGTAGGCCTAATTAGATCTACTTAATATTTTTTTAACAGAACTAGAAGTGAAATCGTGTATATCTATGGTGAAATGAATGACTTTGACCTTTTTTGTAGGCCCTGGCCCTACCCGTATTTTTCTTTCGTTGTTTTGTTATGTTCGAATTTGTATATTTGTTTGTGTGTGGGTGCGTTATTTTTATGTTGCTCCGTGAAATAAATAAATGTTAATATGCCAGCAGTGGTCGATCCTGTTTAAATAAACCCTTTTTAAATAATATTGAAATTATATAATTAGACTATGGGGGAGGGAGGTTTGACAAGTGTTGACATGGGGGAGGGAGGGGGTCAAGAAAAGTTGATGTAAACAAACAATGTAACTTTTTATAATAAATTTAAAACTGGAAATTAGTCGTGCGTTTGTTTGACACACACTCGCTCGCCTATCAACAGCCTACAATTTAATAATAGATAAGCCTATGCTTATACTAGGTTGCTAACTTCGTGGACTAATAATAATTAAGTCTAAAGACCTACCCTTTCTATTTCAATATAAACGAAATAAAAACAAAAGGGTACGATTATTGAGGGCGGTGCAAAGGGGGTGGGCACACATAGGGCAAGTGTGGGGGGGGGGGAAGAAATTGCGCAGATTATGTGTGTGTGGGGAGGGGGCGGATAATGTAGGCCCTACCGCAGGAGGGCAATAGTCTAAAGCAAGGGTGTGCAACTGGCGGCCCGGGGGCCACAAAACGGCCAAGCCTTTTAGTGTGGACCCCGAAGAGCTTCTTGTGGCATTTTTTTTTTAATTCGTTGCATTGATAATGCAAATAAATTTTCAGACTTTGTGGCCCGGCCCGTCTTGTATAAAATTTCATATGTGGCCCAAAACAGAAAAATGGTGCACACTCCGCTGGTCTAAAGTAGGCTAATCAAGATCTTATTTCGCTAACTACTTTATAATAGGTAAAACGTTAAAATTGTAGGTCGATTAACCCTTCGAATCCCGTACCGACCTACTTCTATCTATGCTGCTTTCAGTTCCGCTATATACGCGCCCGGGACTGTAAGGGTTAAATACATATCTATGTTTATAATTTCAAAGTTTTAATTTCTAATTTTCTGGAAAATATTGTTTGAAGTAAAAAGTTTATAATTACCAGTGGCGTAGCCAGGATTGCAAGGTGGGGTGACAAATAGTGCAAGGTAGGAGAGTTATGGGGCCATGGGAGGCAACTATGTGTAAGTGCGAAAGGGGGGGGGGCAATAATGCAAGAGGGAATAGTGAACGTATGGTGAAATTAAAAGACTAATTCACAACTGGTGCGCAATATAATATTGAACAACTAGCATTGTATCATATTATCAATAGTGAACAAATCTGAATTCCTTCTTTAAAAGAACATGCATGGATTCGCCCAGGTTGTGCATTTACTTCATGATGGGGAAAAAAACTTAGTATTTTGTTCTAAATATTCCCTCCAAGTCACTGAGCGTGTTTGGAGGCAGTAGGCTTAAGGTTTTGCAGCATAAAGAAAACTTCAACGTCAAAATCAAGAAGAAAGAGAAGGAAAAAAAAAGGCAAAACAAAACATTGGTTCTTATGTAACGCTTCAATTACCCCCCCCCCCCCCCCCCAACCATCAAAAAAAAAAAAAGATTACGACATATCTTGGTTATTCTTCACTGGTTTTGATATCGTCGCTTTATAAAGTCTGGTTCACTGAGTGTCACACAGAGCGATTTTTTTCTAAAGGTTTGTTTCAAAGAAATGCATATTTAAAAACAGATCGACCTCCGTTTAAATGACATCGTCGTACAATCTATGTGCCCGGTGGGGTGGAAACAAAATGTCAGGCGACATTGACATTGGGGCTGATTCGTATTTTTACACCCTGCCCGCCACCACCACCCCAGCTCAATTCGAGGAAATAATTATTTTTTTGTGCACATTCCACTCAAACAATTTTAAGTACTTGACTTCATAAAAAAAAAAAAGAGAATTTACAATCAGGGCATGCATAGATCTAGCGTATTGTCTCCATAATCTCCTCATCCCACAAAATTAGTTCACGACTACGTTAGGAGTTCTCAGTTCTTTATTATCACATATTATGGTCACGTTAGACACTTCTGTAACCATGGACATTAAGTGTTCACCGGTGGACTAACGCACGGGGGACAGCCCCCCTGTTGTGCGTCTGAGAACCATTGCACTGTCGAGAGGCTCCAGGACTCGGTGTGGAAGGGAAGAAGCAATGTGCCCAGTAGCGCAGCTATATTCGGGAATTAGCGTTACCTGGGGACAGTGCAGGAATACGAGCGAGCCACCACGTTAATGATACGGGGGAAATCAGCTTGTGGTTAGAAGCAGAGTAGTGCACACTGATCTCTAAAAAGAATGGATTGCGCCTTCTTAATAAATTGGTCTGAGAAATGTGAAGAAATGCACTGATCTATAGAAGAAAGGAAAAACTCAAAATTTCCCCTGCACTTACAGATATAAACAAAATTGTGTCTAAAACTTACTGCGCCACTGATCTATAAATAGATCGGAACGGAATCTATGTTGCAGCCATTTTATACAATATGCATATGAATTGTTGCTGTCAAACTTCCCACTTCTAATTAATAATATAAAACTAACAATAATATGATCAAAAGAAAACAAATACCAAAAGATAAAAAAAGTTAATAATAAAAAAAGTAGACAGCAATATTTCGCAGTACGAGAAAACCCGGTCCCGAAACACACACAATTTTAACGCATTTCAAATGAACATCATTTGGAAACTGCGCGCATTGTATAACCTTAACTTACGGTGATTAGTAATAGGTCTAAGTTTATTTTAACAAATAAATTAACGGATTAAGCAATATTGTTGAAAAAAATAAAACTTTTTTTTGGAGGACGTTTCCGATTTATACATTTAACTTTTAACCCGATTAGTCAAACGGCTCAAGAGAATTTAGAGCAGAAACAAACATCTAAATAAATAAACAAACTCACGGTAAATATATATATATTGATCAGTGCAGTGGAAACAAAATGTAGGAAATTTCTTCAAAAATGTCACTTCCGAGCCTAATCCAGTCTTTTTAGAGATCAGTGGTAGTGCATCTAAATGCAGAGTGCCGAGAGAGTGCAGGCTATAATATAGTCTTGGACAGGATCTTGGTGTGCAAGGAAGGCTCGTGCTCAAAATGTTTTTTTTTAGGGTGGATCATTTCGAAATTCATATTTCCTTGGTGTCTATGTGTCAAAGTAAAAAAAAAAAAAAAAAAAGCGAAAATTGACTAGTAGTAGGCCTATGTCGCCCACCCCTAGTCGACGCCCATGCTTCATAACACTTTCCATATCTCCATTATCTTTGATCGCATCTGTGTCTTTTCATTTCCGCTTACTAAACTCCTCCTCCTTTCATTATTGGTAACCAACATAGTAGCTACCATATAAAAAAAATGGAAGATAAACCCAGACTGTTCAGGTCACGCTTATTGTTAATTATAATATTATAATCACGTGAGGTGTTGTGTTTTTTTAAATGTCACCTTGCCTGGCGGAACAGGCCTCTATGCAAAAAAGTAAGGTCTTAGAACAGGTCCTATTCGTAAATTGTAAAGAATAAACGGGTGGAGTAAGGTCAACCCACACACAAAAGAAATGTTTTAGAGCTTATAAGCTTGAATACATTTGTGCGACATTTGGATTGGTGGAAATGTGTGTGTGTGTGGGGGGGGGTGCAGTGAATAGAAGTTATTTTTATTCAATCGTTCTTAGGTGTCTGTAATAATCTGTACACATGGGTACATGGGTGATATAGAAAAGTGAAGATGTGATGAAGTAGACAATATGTAGATGGATTAGTGGATGCATTTTCGGGAGTGTGGCGGAGCGAGTGGATGAATGAGTGGATAGACGGATGGATGCGATAGAGTAATTAGAGAGGATATGCGCCAAAATGACCCTTACAAATAATATTAAACATCCCCAAAAAATTATCTGACAAAAATAGTTCATTTCAATAAATTTGTTATAAACTCTAAGTACGCTCACAGAATTGAAATATTTATTCCGTGCGTACGTTAGCTTACCAAAAATTCCTGGTCTCATTTCGTTTGTAAGGAAAAATTCATGACAGTTATCTTTCTTCCCGTTCCGCATGGAATGGGTTGCCTGACCTAGACAGTAAGACCAACGATTTTTTTAGCATATTTTACTTTTTTTTTCCCAAAATGCGAGACAGATATCCCAAAGATAACCACGGGGGGGGGGGGGGGGGAGGAGGAGGGGGGGGGGGCAATAATCTTCTCTAATACAGGAGTGTGTGTAAATTACATGAATTATTAACGACGAGACCGACAGGGAAGGAGATAGGGAGGCAGGCAGACAGACAGATAGACGAATAGATAGACAGACAGACACATAGAACGATAGATAGATAATTTGATTGATAGATACATAGATAGATATTCAGACCGACAGATACATAGATAGACAGATATATAGATAGACAGTAGACAGATAAATAGATAGATTGATGGATAGATAGATCGTCCGGACACCTAAACCTAGCCTATGTGGGCCCTAACTAAACCAGTAGACATCATGTTAGGTTTTGAATGAGGTCTAGAGGCGTAGCTAAGGGGGCACAGGATTGGGGGGGGGTACTCAAGTCCCCGGACGCCTAGATAAATGGGTGCCAAAATGTAGCTTACAATGTTAGCCTACATTTTGAAAATGTGACTAAACGGGGAAGGGGCGATACTTTTATAGTTCGTCCCCAGGCGCAAAATATCTCAGCCACGCCTCTCATGAGGCCCTGCTTAATTCTATAGATATCGTAAACAACTGTAGGCATACTCCGGCATAATAGTAGGCTATAGGCCTATAAATTGAAAGCTATTTCCAGTTTTGTTTAGTAGGCTACTAAGAAATGCTTATTTTTGGGAGAAAAGTATTGCATAAATACACTTTATATATAAATGGCACACGTAACTGGTTATAATTGCAAACCCATACATTTCAATGAAAAGCTTTTGAAACTTAACACAGCCGAATGATCAACGGCATAACCAAACCGCACGTGACGCACCCCTCCCGTCGTCTCGCCTCCTCCTTGTGCCAGGTACGCTGTCGGCATTGAAAGTGTAAAACTATTTCTAGTGGGCTTAATATTTAGTCTTCTTGCGTGTTGTGTGCGGCACAGTGTGATATAAGTTTTCACAACATTTTATTAATCGTTTTAATTACTTTTAACGTCAACGTGGAATAAATACGATAAAAAAAATATTGTTGCGTATCATAGGCTATATATAGCCTATAGAAGGTAGGCCTAAGAATCTTTTTTACAATGTAACATGTAATTTATGTTTAATGGATAAGTGTATTACTTAATATCATGGATTCAATATTACTAAAATATTAGCAATATCTGCACACACAAAAAATGACTTTCTTATAGGATATCGGCAACCTTTTGATAATAGTGTGCCAAAGAAGGATTTCTAATTCATTTGGCGTGCCAACAGCCTAAAAGGCATCATGCTCTAGCAATCAATAATTTATTGAATTGCCTTTTTTTTTCAAGGGGGGGGGACTTGCCATTAAAAATCGCTCTGCGTGCCAAGTCTGGCACACGTTTCGTAGATTGCCGACCCTGGGCGATCACATGAATATGAACACAAAAGTTCTTCTATCAGTACGGCTGCTCATTAAACGTGTCCGTTTCTCAATCTTAAATTTGTTACAATAACAAGTTCAATCAACAATGTTTTTGTTCTTTAAATTATCAGTTCCATCACTTTACGATTGATTGAGCTTTCGGTTCGGACAGTTATTAAATTTGAATTAAAAATGCATTTCTTTCATCGGAAAGTAGGCTTTCAATCCTAAATTATTAGCAACAAAAAGTTGCCGCTGATATCTATACGGTATGTGGCCTACATTTAAAGGGACATTAAAGCTGTCTAAGGCCCTAGTAAAAATAGCATACCCGCAATCAAAAATTTTTAAACTTGTTATCATTCCACAACGTCCCGCCTTTTTTTTTGTTTACGTGATCATTATTTTGCATGATTGTTTTAAAAAAAACTGATAGGATGTAGGCCTATATTTTGACATATAGGTCCTAATACATAGATAAAATGTGAAACACTGAACTAAAACACATAAAACTTAAACAACAGGGGTACATGGGGCAAAAAGGTACAGATTGAAACAACGTATTTAATAGCGAATGGGACCTCACCCTTTTACAATAAGCAAATATAGATATCTAGTTGTTAATTATCACTGTTCTATATATATTGCGCGCGCACGCACACACACACACACATACCCACACAAACACACACGTATCGACTACATATGCCTTACACTCACACTGACACAAACATACACGCACAAATAGGCTACACACATACACTCACACGCATACACACACAAACATGTCCCCATATTCATAAATAAACCCAATCACACACAAACACAAATAATCATACACCCAGAGATAGGCTACGAACCAACACATCATACACACATACATATACCCTTTTATGGTGTTACGGTGTCCGAGTGTACAGTAGCGTAGCTTTTTTTTTCCGAAAAAAAAGGGCCTTTTCAAGAAAAAATATTTCATTAATAATTTTATTGTCACGAAGCACAATTTATGCTGTTTTTAATTTGATTTTTTAAATTTAATTTCAACAAATTATTTTGTTACAATCTAATTAATAAACTTAGTTAGTTAGTCTATGGTTAAATCTACGTAAATTTTGATTTATTTAATTTGATACCCAGTAACATTGCCTTACTTCAATAGCAGAATCCTAATTTTTTTCCGACCTTTTATATTTATTTATTTATTTTTTGGTCATAAAAACTGTTCCGTGGCTCGGCAAACATTATGGATGGTAGGTAGGCTATGCTTCGATCGTATTATTTTTGTTTATACGACGCTTATATTTTTACAGTAAACTTGACTTATAAATAATAATATATTTGTGTTAGTGTAATTTGTAGACATTGGTTGTTTTTTTATTATATGTATTTTCTTTATGTGGGTGTAAAACATTTACACTACAATTTCTTTGGGGTGTGGCCGATGTGGGTCATGTGGCCATTTTCCTAAAACGAGATGATTTAGTCATCCCTTGTAAGCCTACAATTAATATTTCAAGCACAAAAAATAGGTTTTTTTAATAAATAAAAAGTGAATTTTATTCAAGAGTTTAAGAATTTCAAAGAAGTTAAACATTTTAAATGACTGAAAAGTGGAGTCCTTTCAAGAAAGAAAATGGATAATAGACAAAATACTATAGGGAGCGGGGTGAGTAACAGTGATGCGCAAAATAAAGCCTCTCTTGCTTAGAGGTAGTCACAGCCTGGATGTGCCAAGTGCTGCCTTATCTATAATATTCCAGGATACTTCTGAAAGATGGTCTTTCCTACATAAATGTGTCTGAATGGGCACCTTCACATATATGTATATATTTATGGGTTCTGGCCTCCCTGTTTCAACAGATCCATTGTGGTGCGACCAAATACCAAGCGGAATAGCTGGAATTCTAAGAGGAGACTGGACCCTCTTCAGAGCAAAGGGGAAAACATGTCTCATTTCACTAATCCAGTTCTACTCTCTATTGAGTAGGTGCCTTTTTCTAACTTACAAGCTCTGTCTCTCAAAGCTCTCTCTCTCTCTCTGTGGTTGATCCAGAGGTGCCTTAATATCTATCACGGTGCCATAGACAGAAAGGGGAGAACTACATTTCATAGACTGGCTGGTTAAATCTGTTGGACTCTTAGCACATAATCACGAACGTCCTTGAACTAACGATTCTGCTGTCTTAAAACCAAAATGGCTACAGACAAATATTAACCCTTACAGTCCCGGGCGCGTATATAGCGGAACTGAAAGCAGCATAGATAGAAGTAGGTCGGTACGGGAAGGGTTAATAAAAGAAAAAACTACAAATACTAAGTGGTCCTAAGCGTCTGGATGGGGCAAAAAGATGAAAAAAGAGGTTGAAGATCGTACAAGAGTCATCAAATGAACCTAGGAGTTCATAACAACACTCCAGCTCCGGCTGCAGGGACTATTCAGAAATAGGAGACTGCTTTAGCAGAAAATCTGATCAAATCTCATATGGAGGATGAAAGGGACACAGGGTAAGATTTCATGCAATCATTGACACAACTATGCAATGCCCAATAAATTCACATGAGCTAGTCTTTCTCAAAAGATGATACTGGGAGTAATTTCAGTGCTATTAAGTACTTTTATTAAACAGTGAAAAATGATAGTGAAATTGATAAACACTGCATTTGAGTGGAATAAGCGCTTGAAGAAAAGCTTGGCACTCAAGAAGAAGTTAGATTCCTGGTAGATCTCTGTGTTATCACTTATGATCTACTCACGCGATCAGCATCGAAATCCCAATGGACCGCATGACCCTATGGACGAGAGTGAAGCCTCATCCACATATTTCTCCATATCTACCGTAGGTATGATTGCGCTTTATTGATCCCAAAGTCGGAAAACACAGTAGCTGCTACTGCCCTCGAAACTGTACACTCCTATCACGCGTGCATCAAGGCGTTTACTGATGGCAGTGCCAGTAGTGATGTTGAGAAGCGTGATGTGTTGTGCTGTATCCAAGAACGGATACCTGAAGAGAATAGTTGTTCGGGCCTTGTGCTGCGATCTGCAGCTTCGAGACAGATGTGGAGACCATCAGACATCGAGGCAATCGGGAAAAGATTTGTAGATGGTTCGGAAGTTATAGACGATAAAGCCGTCGTCAATGATGGGCTTTCAATGCCACAGGCCATCGACAGCCTCAGGACCTGGTCTGAGCGACTCTCTCGTAAGCTATCGGATATTTCAGATTTGATCTCTAGGTACGAAGTGAAGGCCATTGTCCAGTGAATAAAGAGTCATTCATGTGTCGCCGGAAACGAAATAGCGAACTCATTATAGCCGAGAAAAGGGCCCTGGCACATGCTCTCTACGAGCTATGCTCATTTGAGAGTGACCAGAAAACGATCACTGAGTGGGTGACTGAACGGTGGTACACGGGTGGAACGAATCTGACATGGGCAGCAGTAAAAACGGCAAAATCTAGCTGACCCGTTTTTTAGGCTCGGCAGAATGGAAGTCTCGGATCGAAACATTTCGAATTGGACATTGTGGGATAGGGGCTTACTTTAGTAGGTTTAAGCAGCACCTTGATTCTCGGTGTTGAAACTGTGGGGACGCAGAAAAGATAGATTAGCCTGCATAACCGGATCTTAGAGTGGACAGGAACAGCCAACGATTTGTGCCGAGTTTTTACGGTGATGTATCAGTGTTGTGTGATACAGCAGAGTTCGTTCTACCAAGAGAGTAATGTCGCTCGCATTCTCAAAATGAAATGGGGTTTCTGTTCAAGTCTCGTTTACTCACCGGGAATCCAGCTATCCATTGCACACCGGGTGACCCCGGTGGGGAGGTAGAAAAGACGTTTCAAACCCGTCTCGAAGACCCACCCGGTGCCTGGATGCCTGTGCCCATAGTATAGATTAGTGCTACCAGTGGACATTGCAGGTATACGGGCGAGCGACCACGATAATAATCCTAGGGGAACCGCAGTGAGTAATAAGCTGGGTTGTGGAAACCTTCCGTTACACGGCATGCCACGCATTCGGCTTGTCGTGGGGTGACTGGAGTCCGAAAAGAGCTTTGGTATGCCCCAAACACACTCTAGAGCTCACTCGTACCACGTTACGCCCTGGACTATAGAGCCCAAAGGGCTCGTCCGTTGTTTTTTTAGAGACTTATAAATTCGGTTTACT
The DNA here is from genome assembly GCA_949126835.1 of Anisus vortex. Lineage (NCBI taxonomy): Eukaryota > Metazoa > Mollusca > Gastropoda > Planorbidae > Anisus > Anisus vortex. The sequence goes on along the minus strand of OX421494.1, from coordinate 47,193,378 downwards.
CGCATTGCCGAAAAGTAATAATATGACTTAAAGAGCGCTGGTTATCTGCTTCTCGTTCTTATACGTGTAGTGATCCAAAACCTGGTTACATGAACTTCTCTACTAATAATACCCACACAATATTAATTGAAAAGAAAGAGAAATAATATTTTCTTACAAAATTCCGTTTGTTAATGATATAACCGTTGGGCCTGGTGTTTCTAAAGCTGAGAGGAAATAATTAGAAAAGAATAGAGCGTTCTTAAAACGTATTATAAGCTTAGAATCAGTGTCTTGTAATTGGGACAACATAGACACAGTAAATTAAAATGTTGAAACTTTATTTTTGTGTATCTCTTTAAAAATGTCTATACTGGCAATTTATCTCGTCTTTTAATATTAAAAGAAGAACAATGCGTTGACTCTATAAATACTTTTTCTTAAAAATTCGCTTCCCCTAGCGTCAAAACCTGGCTACGCCACTGCGATTGTAACCAGGTGCGTGTGCATGCTATATAGGGGCGTGGTGCCTGTGGTGGGGGTGGGAGTGGCACACATACCCAAAAAACAAGTTTTTACATACCCACAAATTTATTTATCAATTCCTTATCCAAAGTAGGCCTACTAAATAAATTACTTTTAAAAATGTATTTATAGACTAGTGTTTCGTTCATTTCACTCAAAAGTTAACAAAGCATCAGAAATATAAACCCATTACATTGACACACAACTTTTTCTATCTCTCTTATTTTTTTCGGTGTTGAACATAAGAAGAAATATTTGCAATAAAAAAATTTGAATAAATGAAGAGAGACTTGAGGTATATTATGTTGAACCAGGCTTCGTTTGGCGTGAATGGAATTTCATTTTTTGTAAAAAAAAAAAGCAAACACGAGCCCTTCCGCGTGTTTTTTTTTTTTTCGTGGAATGAAAGGTTTGTGCCCCATTGCTTGTAGGCAGTGTACCAACATTACTAAACTAGATGAAACAAGTTACGCCTACAGCTTTTTCTTTTACATACAGAAAAATGCCAATTGTGATAGCATCTAGTATAAAAGAAAAAAAAAGCGAAGAAATATTAGCACATTTTTTCATGGAAAACCTTTAATTCAATTTTTTTTTAAGTAGGCCACTACTTAGGTATTAAGTAATAGCAAACGAAATATTACAATAGAATAATTTATCTCTGGAATAAATGCAATAGGCCTACAACAGATCTACATCAGGCAGCAATAAAATTTCAGATTGCTTTCCTTAATAAATACAATATAAACAGTCCATTTGAAGATATTTGGCAATTCATAACAACAAACTTAAAAGCAATAATGGCTGACTCTGTGCCAACAAAACAAACATCAAATAAAATTAACAAATGTTGGTTTAACACTAAACTAAAGAAACTGTGTAAACAAAAAGAAAATCTATTCAAAAAGTTTAAGGCAACTAATTCAATTAGACTACATAAAAAATACCTAAAAAATTAAACATTTAACTCAGAAACTAAGCAGACAGTTGCAGAATGAATATGTAAACAATGTAATTTCTAAAGATAATAATAAAAACTTATGGTCCTACATTAAATCAAGAAAAATGGACACTACAGGAATAGCTCCACTAAAAAGCCAAAACAATGAAACTTATAACGACAATGAAACTAAAGCTAATATCCTAAACACACACTTTGCATCATCTTTTTCAAATCCAGGTGACAAAGAGATCTCCATAAACTTAAACAAACTAGAAGAGATAGGAAATATAAATATAGATGAAAAAGGCATTAACCAACTCCTAACCAACTTAAAAGTAAACAAAGATTCTGGTTCAGATGAAATACCAGCAAGACTGCTTAAAGAACTAACTAATGAAATATCTCCAATCTTTAAAATACTTTTTCAGGCCTCTCTAAACCAGGGCAAATTTAAAAAATTAAAAAATCAAACAAAACATTAGGATTCATAAAAAGGAACTTTTACAAATGTAATAAGAATAAAAAAATAAAATGCTATCTCACATTAGTTAGGCCTATACTAGAATATGCAGCATCTGTATGGGACCCATCAACTAAAGAAAACATAAAAAAAATTAGAACAAATTCAAAAAAGAGCTGCAAGGTTCATAACTAATGAATATTCCCAATTAAAAAGAGTAACACCATTAGTCAAATCACTTTACCTAGAAACACTAGAGGACAGAAGGGCAAAGAGTAAAGTAGTAATAATAGTACATAAGGCATTAAACTCTAATTTAGAAATACAACCCAATAACAACCTGTTGCAAAGCTCAGATAAACATAAAGACAAAAACACTTTCCTTGTCCCTTATGCGAGAACAAATGCATATAAGTGCTTTTTCTTCCCGAGAGGTATTCGGGCATGGAATGGGTTGCCTGAACAAACCAGGAAAACCAGTAACTTAACATCATTTAAAACATTAATAAAAATGCAAGACTAGACTCGGACCACGGATGAGCCTAGGACGCAATAATCTTCTTTATAGAAAGAGCGTCTGTAATGTATAAGATAAGATAAGAACTTCCATGGACTTTATCCTCGGGTCTAACGGGGTCTCTATAGTACAGTGAAGAAGGGGAGAATAACAAATTAAGTAAGCCTAATCATAGCATATGTAACGTCATTAGTAAAATTACTATTTTAAAATCAGAATCAATCTAGGCCTAAGAAAAAAAAAGCTAAAAAGCAAATGTGTAATAATACTTAAATTCAAAGGTAGAAATACAATAATACAATCAACAAATAATTTAAGACAATACGCATAAATAGGCCTACTCATTGTAAGAAATATATTTTAATTTTTTTTTGTTGTTAAATTCAAATTAATTCTCTAGCTTTCTGAGCTTCAAGAATGGGTTACCCAAAGTAGGCTTAATCAGGAAAACCATCAACTTAAGTTAACATCAATTTTCTAAAATTATTGAAATGCAAAATCTGTATAGAAAAAAAATGTTGTAACTTATAAGATAAAGTTGAAATAATAAAAGTTAGAACAATGTTAAGACTTCATACGCTTAATTAACCAGTAGTCTCTGACTCCTATATCCTACCTAGGCTAACCTTATTTTAGATAGAACCAGCTCCAATAGACCAGACCGAAGCCCCATTGTTCGGTAGGCCTTTGTAATATAATATGTAATATGAGATTCATTTAATATATTCATGACCAAGTTAACCTGTAATATCTCTTAGCCACTATCAATGACTTATCTATATGCGCCCTATAGACCTATAATATTGTTTCTAATAGAGATAGTACCGAATCCTGAAGAAAGTCGACAGCAGTAAAGAATCGAATCAAGATGAGCGGCTACATTTGTATTTCGGATTAATTCCTACTTGCAAGGACTAAAAGATTTCCTATGCGTCTATATACTTTATGGGTGTTTGACTCACATCTGAGTTGACACATGGCTGAAATTACAAAGAAAAAATAACCTCAAACCACGAAAAAAAACATGGTCAATAATCGGATATATTCTGGGCTCCTGGTCAGCGGTTTGATTCTGCTAGGTCTTATATCATCTTCAGAGGTTAGTACATGTTTTGTTACATTCTCACCTGTAACTAGTTTATTCTTTGTTGTGCCAGACGTATCTTTCTCGCTATCTATCTATCTATCTATCTATTTAACCATGTCTCTCTCTCATATATATATATATATATATATATATATATATATATATACATGTGTATTTACTCAGGGCAGTTTAGGGTCATGGTCAAAAAATATATTTCCCTTCCTGGACAATAGGCTACATAAGAATCACGAGCTTTCTATCCATTACTCACTTCAATACATCCAAAAAAACAAGTGTAGTATTTGATGATTAGTTTCTATTAGGTACATTCTAATACAATAAATTGCCGCTTCAAGTATATTAAGGTCGCAGGTAAACTAAAATCATTAACCCTACAAGTTCCCAAGACGTAGGCTAAGTTACCTACATTCATTACCTGATCAATACATTAAAATCTCAATTAATAGTCTGCAGTCATTACCTCATCAATACATTACAATCTCAAGTCTGTCTAAAAAAACACTTATCGTTTTTTTTTTTCTTATTTATTTATGTTGTTTTCTTTTAGGTCTTGATCTATGTAAATTATTACCGAATTTTGTAATCAATTCTAAGACTTAAGAAAAATGTACCACACATAGGCCTATAAAGTATATTAATCCTATTAGTAAACGGTCAGTAAACCTGCGTATGTGACTAAGCCTACCATAGATCTAATAATAAAACTTTATAAAAATATTTTTTTATAATAACGCTCGGTAAAAGTAAATATACTAGCACTTATATAAATAAAACATATGTTTAACAAGAGCAAATATACTTTTTAAATATGAGACGTGTAAGACTAGAGCTAAAGTTATTCTAAAGCCAGTTAAGTTTTTTTTTTCAAATTGCGGTCGCGACACTACGAGATGCCGCTTCAGCAGCGCTGCCCCCCCCCCCCCAGACATTTTGTAAATCATTATTTTTTTTACAGCTGATATGTTTCAATTTGTGGGAAAAACAAAATCAAACGGCGATTGAATCGATCCTTGTGTATTTGTATTTATAAAATCCGATGATTCAAAAAGATTTTTGCAAAGCAATATTCTATAATTATAGCAACTTTGGTCTAACAAAATATCGTTCAGCAAATAAAACTCCTTACATCATTTTATGCGGTAAAACTCATTGTGCAGCAAAGAAATTGTGGATGCCTTTAATTATTAGATGAACAATTTAAGTCACAAATGCTTCTTGGACTATGATGCATGCTAAGGATACACTTCTCAAACCTTGTAAAACACCCCATATGAAACGCCCTTTGAAGCACAATTTTCACCGCACACTGGGCCCACAAACTAAGCCTTGTCGTTGTTGCAGATTTTAAAAAAAATAATTTACTCCGCCGGTTCTTTCTAGATGTTCAAAAAATCTACAACATTGCAATTGCATCTAACAAGAGAAGAAATATGCTTCATGATATTGTATAAGATGCTTGAAGCTTGTAACTTTAGACTGGCCGTGGAATGAATCAAGAACAGAATATCCATACACTGTCTGTTATCAATTGGAAAAGCCAGCTCAAATCAATTGCAAATCGAGCAATATCTGCATTGTAAATACTAAAAACAAGATTGTATACACTTAGAGGGGGTGAATCGATGTACGTCTGTCTGATTCGACGATGACCTTCTTCTTCAGCGTTCCATTTTGCTTTCCTTTGCAGACTGGCAGCCCTGTTTTCTCTGATGAACCGGGTAGTTGTTTGTAAGAATCTGCTTTTCTTTCACGGTGACTCCTTCCCATGCTTGGTAAATAAAGCCTACTTCACCGAGGATTAAAACCTAACGGTTACCCTCAAATGATTTAGCCGTCCAGCTGAGGCCGTTTCCCGTAGTGTGGACTCTACGGCTACGTGGAGCCACAGTTGAGAGCTGTGTGCCAGGTGGGGACCAAAGCTAGGTGAGAAACCCCGAAAGAGTACATCAGCTCACCCAACCAGATGTAATTTCCCTTCCATGGACACACCCTTTAAAAGTACGCCGGTGGGCTAAAGCATGTGGGACAGTCCCTGTTGTAAGTCTGAGAATCATTGCACTGCCGAGAGGCTACGAGACTCGGTGGAAAACAGTCCATCTCTACCACAACCTGGTGCCTGGATGTGGACAGGTCTATAGTCTGGAATGTGTGCTACCTGGCGACAGTGTAGGTATACGAGCGAGCAGCCGCGTTAATGATTCTGGGGCATTCCGCACGTGGGATGAAGAAGTGTTGACAGTACCCTTTGCTTCGCGGCCTGCCTATTGGCACGCCATATTGGTTGATGTGGCATGGGGAGGCTAGTCTCAGACACGATTCCCCCACCCCCACCCCTATCCACCATTTAACATCGTTATACGCTGGATGTTTCTTTTTTTTTTTAACATTAAAAATCTGCCAACTCTGCGTCTCCTGCCCTAAAGAGCGATTTGCGTAAAAATGTGGTAACATTTTTTTAATGCGAAATTTTGGCCCCCCCCCTCCCCCTCGAAAAAAATCCTGGCTTCGCCTCTGTTCGGAAATAAGAACTTTGGCTATGTTTTGTTTTTAAAATGAAAGCAAATGCATTAGATGACTGTTGCGATTAAACGTGTAAATATTTGACTTTTGAGATGTTTTTAATCAGTTACTGATTTCGATTTATTGTACCGAACTCGGGCAATGGTTTGAGATACGCTCTAGATGGGAAGGAGTGGAGGAGGGAAGGGTTGGGGGGGCATATGGGTGTAACTATAAGCCCATATTTTAGATGTTAGACATGGTGGTTGTACGTGGTAGGGCGTGGAATAGTCAATTCAAAGGATCTGTCTCTTGGCCACATTATTCGCTAGGTCGCCTTTCTGCCGCCTACCCCCCCCATCCCCCGCCTAATAGACTGATGTGTACGTGGTTACTTGGTATTCGATGGGGTGGTGCCCGGGGTGGGGGCAAGACTACACTAGTCGCTGGTGTATATAGTATGCCAATGCAGTCGTGTGAGCTACTAAGATAAGATACGAATGGGAATTTCTTATGGCGCTTCTATCCATGCTATTAAATTAGCATGCTCAGTACGCTCGTGGTGTGATTTGCAGTGGCCTAAATAAAAAAGGATACCGGGTAGTTTACTTTTTTTGTTTTGACAACAAAAAATCCTTTACAATATTAACTTTTTTTTTTTTTTGCGCCCATAAGTTTAGGTCGCGCCAAGTTTTTCATTGTGAACTTTGCTTGTGTTGATATGCGCGCGCCAGTCGTTCGTGATATCAAGTCTCTATCGGCCTACAGTAGATCTAAGCTTAGTTGCTTTCTTAATTGTATAAGACCACAGCACGCAAAAGCAAACAGATGACAACTAATGTGGTTGGTTCTTTGAGTGTGTCAACGCCCGATTGCAACAGAAGCTTAGCATTTATATGGACGTTAGATTTTAGATCTATATTATAAGAACTTTCTTTTCAGTTTATTCGGGACAAAGAAGGCGAACGGGAGGGAGTGCTGAGAGGCATTACGTAAGCTATTACATTTAGACCAGTGCTGCTTCCGGGTCTCGCGGTTCATTCATAGCCCTGGGGTTGTGACTAACTTGTGACGAGGGGTTGTGCAGAAACAGGAGTGAAGCCGGCTGGTCCATTGGGCAAACATATTATACCAAATTTTTCGTGAACATGGTACACTTTTGTTTCGTAAAATTTAGGGTTAAAAATTGTGTTTAAATGGCAACTGGGGGAAGGGGCAGTTTAGACCCCCCCCCCCCCAACCAAAAACACAAACCACGTGGCTTTACCCCTCCGCAGAAATAGACGTAGGCTGCCAGCCTACTGATAAATGCGCTCAGTACAAAACCTACAATAGCCTGCGTATTACAATCAAGTCGATTGTATTCTATAACAGACAATATATATTTTTTTAATCAATGTGCACGGATGGAGATGGGGAGGGGGGGTATTCTGACTCCGCCAATGCTACTGTCCCTGGGTAACTCAAACGAGTTCCGCTATCTAAAGCTCCCTAAAGAATCATTTATCTTGAGACTTTGGTGGGACTAAAGAACCCCACCCTGCCCTAGGTTAATTTTATCCACCGAAAAATACGAAGAGATAAGCCTATATTATAACTTATAATAGGCTCAGAACTATCACTCCACTTGTTTCACCCTCGCCACCCTTCCTTCCTGGTAATTGCATAGGCTATTCATTAGAATCATTCAATCAGCTGTTAAAGTCGTGAATGATTTAAGAGTAGGCCTATTGGCCTACTAATAATATAGGTCTATTATATTGGCTTACTTTAACAAACAAAAAAAACAACAAAAAAACATTCACTCAAGTTTCAAGCGAATAACAAAAAATAAAGTTAATTTAACTGGAAGCATTCCAAGAAGTATAAAATAGGTAGTTCAACATTTAAGCCCTATTTAATGTTTTGTCCCAGCCAAACGTTTTGAAAATCCCCTCTTATAAGATAAGATTAGATTACTTCATTGATTCAAATAAATGGAAATTTGATTTGATTACATAAATTCCATCCTTCAGTATAAATTTAAACAATATTAAAGAACCCTTTGTACTCAAGCACAATAGACAAACCCCACACTATCATACTATTTAGGCTATCATACATGAAAAAGTATCATTTAGCTATTGTATTTTCTGGATGACTGATGATCCTTTTGAAAGATGAGACCAAACCATTAATCTAGACTACATGTTCTTTTATATAGTGACATAGGCACGGCGATTGGTAGGTCTATTCCTATGATCTAGAATTGTCTGTTTTTATTTCAGCATTTTTTTTTACAATTTAAAACAAACAACAAAACTCAATATATCAATTATTAGGCCAATAATATTGACTAACATATTATATTTGTCGTATTTTTGTTTTCTCATTTCAGACTTCTATCCTGTTATCGTGTCCTGAAGGTAGGAGAAATTACATAATTAATCATATTAATGATATGTAATAGGTCTATTATTAGCCTATTATATTGCTTTCACTATAGGCCTTATATAAATGGCCATGTAATAAAGCTTACCCTAATTTTAAGAAGATATGCTATTTTATTCAGAAAAAAAAAATATCAATAACAAACTGTTACAAACTATTTTAAACACTAAAATGTACAAATACATTACTTTCGTCTTAGACTAGTTTTTTAAAATAGTCTTTTAACGTTTTTTTAAAAGACAAAATATATAGATTCTAATTTGTTAATAGCACGACTGAACTATGGTAGCATGTCTAGCATGCACAACCATGTCTAGGCTATAATCTCAGAGAGTAGACCCTATGGGACAACAAGATGCTGACCATCAACACAAAAATTGCTGTGTAAGCCTACCGCATTTGTGGTCAACACTCTTCTGTATGTCAGCGAAATAACCTGGACCCTGACCGCCTAGCAACAAAAAAAAATACTCAGTTCTTTCCACATGCCTGTCTTTCTTTCTGCCTTAGACGTATACTTAGCATCTCCCTGGCCTGGAAGGGCTGTAGAAAACCAACGATGAGGTCTTAAAACTGGCGAACCTACCCCAGCAAGGTCATTCTCCCACCCTCCAACGCCGCCTACAAGATGGCGGGTGGGACATCCCAAAGGACTTGCTCTACACTGAGCTTGAGCGTGTCAATTGCAAAATATATACAGGGCATTCACACCAGAGATTCAAAGACAAGCGCGAACGCTTAGCTCAGGACAGAACAAGGTGGAGTAGCACATTGAACGCCGGTATGGGCGGTCTGGGTGCCGGAAAGGAAAAGCTTCGTCGCATCCCAGAAGATAAAAAAAGTGCAAAGTCTGCCCCCAGCCTAACGATGTATTTATGCTCAGATACCAGAGATGCAACCGATTGTGTCTCTCGTGGATTGGGTGGAGGGGCACCCCGGGCGCGCAAGAGACCTGATAGTCTCACGAGACTTAGGAGCCAAATATTATAATTAAAACTCACACACATTACTGCTAGAACTAGTCCCATATAAGTTATAAGAACTCTTCTTATCTTATACATTACAGACGCTCCTTCTATAAAGAAGATTATTGCGTCCTACGCTCATCCGTGGTCCGAGTCTAGTCTCTAGCCCAGGGGTCGGCAACCTTCTGCTAATAGTGTGCCAAATTAGGATTTCTAAATCATTCAGCGTACCAACATCCTGAAAGTCCACCTGCTCTCTATTTTTTTTTTCAATTATTTTATATAAGAAAATTATTTAGTGACGTAGCAAGACAGAGGCCCCCCAAAAAAAGAAGATATCGACAAAATCGTTAAAGCGTTTAATATTTAATTTAAAAAAATTATCGCGTTTCTGGTTTTCATCCTTTTTATTTGTATTTACACCAAATGCAAAAATGTATAACTAAACTTTCACATTTAATTTTTTATGATTGGATCTAATTATTGTCTAAAAATTATCCATTAGTTATCGAGATATAGATCTAGCATCTTTTTTTTTTCCTTTAGGAGGTGCCTCGGAGTTTTACCTCCTTGCCCCTCCTGTGGGCCTTCTTGGCTCGTAATGTTTTGGGTGTAAGTGAAAGAGCCAACACGAGAGAGCAAGTTCAATATCTCGCAAGGCTCGGACAACATACCGCTACCGGGTGTCTTGTCCCTACCGTGCCTCCAGCCAAACTGACCGCACTAGTGCCAATTTGACCGCCCTCTGAAACCAGAGAGCTGACATGCGATAGCAAGGGGTGGGGAGAGGAGGGGGGTTACCAAGACCTCCCACACAGCCCACACTCCGTGCAAACCTAAGGGGAAAGATTTTTGCACGTTGGGAAGCCAAAGTCTTTTTTTTTAAATTGTCGAAATAAAGATATTGTCGAACTGGAGAATTAAACAATCATAAAAACTAGTAGCTAATGTAATGATTAAAAATGAACATAGGCTTTTATAATTTTTTTATTCATATAAGCCCTAGTATTTATATTATCTTCAACTATCTTTAAAATTTGATAATTTTAAAGTAATAAATTGTAAGCCATTTATTCTTTTATAAAAGAAAAATATAAAAGATATTAGAAATATTAGCGCAAAGAAAACGGGTAAATTATCTCCCTTTTATTTAAATTAGTTTCCAAATTTGATTCTATAGTGATGCCAATAAAAGTTATGTTTTAAATATAACTAATATTTTTATTTATAATTTTTTTTGAAATTATTAATCTATGTCTTTATATATAAATCTAGGATTTTGATACCCATTTTTTTTTTGGGGGGGGGGGGGGGAGTAAAACTTGTTGCATTTTAAAATCTAAGAGTTCGAAGACTATATGTTATGAACAGCGCTACGCCTATATAAATGTGTAATTTGTTTGTAAGAAGATTGTAGTAGGATAAATCCAGTCAAGCTTGGTATGAAAACTATACAGGAGTCCATAAATTTGAAAGTCTTGTCTTTGTTTATAAAACTCCGCTTTAAGTGCTTAAATGTAGCCTACTGAAAAAAAAGCCCATCTATCTATCTTAATATATGCCATAAATTAGGGAAGTAGGGGGACGTCCATTAATTACGTCAACAAAATAGGGGGGAGGGGGGTCTGAAAAAGTTTGACAATTGTTGACATGGGGGAGGGGGGGAGGTCAAGAAAAGTTGACGTCAACAATATTACTTTTTATGAGTAAGAATGATACAAATGTACTAAATTCTACATTTGTCCTGTTAAACTTACATAGATAACATTAACAATATAGATTATACAGCTTTACGTTAATACGAATATATCAATTATGGAAACTACATTTGATGTGTCCTTTTTACGTCCACCTTGCTAGTTTGTAGGTCTATGTATGGGTGAAAACTATTGCAATTGTTGGCAAGGCGAAGTGACCGACCAATTGTAAAAAACCTCACCTTCGCTGTCTAGCGCAGGGTTGCCAGACACATGGGTGTCAAAAGGAGGACACCAACAGACAAAGAAGGAGGACATTGTGTTTCAATTGCATAGTTTCGCATTTAGCCCGCAATTTTTTTAATACATTATAATTTTATTACAAGAGCTGCCACTAAGTTTAAATGTGTATTGGTAAACTGAGTAAGAAACAGTTTTGTTAAAAATAGCATATAAATGCAATGTAGGTTGTAATTCTAAGGCAGCTTGCATTTGGTTGGGCAGCCTAGCTTTAAAGCTCATGCACGAGTCTTCTAAAAAAGCGGATAATTATTTTCTTGTACAAATGATCACCAGTTTATTAATTATATTCTTAACATGTTAATACTAATTTTAAAATTTATTTGTCCTTATGCCTACAAAACATAAAATATTACAAAAGCTGGATATTTTAAAGGTTTGCCTGCCGGACGGAGGACAAGAGTCTAAATAGGAGGACATGTCTTCCTTTTGCCGGACGTCTGGCAGCCCTAGTATAGCGAGACATGGTGGCTGATGGCTGTAATAACAAAGGAACACAAACACACCAACAAACTGTCTGCAGAGAACGTTCAGAAACCCAGTTTTTTTTACCGCTCACTACATCTAAATAATTAGGCTAGGCGCCAGAGTCTGGCGTTCGTTAGGCTATATAAGCCATGTAAGCGATGGCTGGGATTGACAATAGATCTAAGAACAAAAATAGGCCCTCGCCGAGACTATAACTAATGTTTGCAAAGCATTGAATGAAGTGAATTTTGTGAAACCAACATGGTTATTTTAAAAATATGTCCTTCAGAAAAATAATTCTTGGCCCACCCCATGAAGTACGAAATACTTAGCCTACCTTATTTCATTTCAACATCCCTAATTCTGATATATAAACTAATATATTTTTGCTCACTGCGTTATAGTAGGTGAAACATTAAAATTAGGTCAATTAGGCTACATATTTAGTAGTGTTTACGTTTTCATTTCTAATTTTCTAGGAAAAAAGGAAATGAGATAAAAATGTATTAGTAGGCCTATCAGTGGCGTCGCCAATATTGCAAGGAGTGGGTAGCAAATAGTGCAAGGTAGGGGAACAGGGAATGCAACTACCGTGTGTATATAATGTGTGTGTGTGGACAATAATGTAAGAAGGAATAGTGAACATGTGGTTAAAATTAGGTATGTTAAAACCGGTTCTTCAAAACTGGTTTTCGGTTCTATAAAACCGGTTAAAACCGGATTAGTGTTCCCTTCCTCTGCCCCACTTCCCTTCCCGCGCAATGTCACAAGTTACAGGCCGGAAAAGTCAAATGTGGGTAGTTTTGTATAAAATAGGCCTATATTTGAAAAATGTTTCAAATTTAATTAGTGTTTGCAGGGCATTCAAGAGGTTGATTTCTTTGAATACAATATGATTTTGTACACTTTACCATAAAATTATTTAGAACTAAAAAAATCTGGGCTAATTGATTAAAACCGATAATATAAGCTTAGGCCTAAGCTTTCAATAGAGATAATCAAATTTGCGATTATCGTTGACCATGATATTAAAAAGCATATGAAGAGGATGACGATGTTAATTTAGGATGCTTATATAGTACGCAGATCCAGTGGTACTGCCATCGCTCCTGCTTATCTGTTGGGAACATAGTTTACAACAAGCCATCGTTAAAGAAGTTTTTTCAAAATTTTCTGACACAAAGGATTGTAACTGTAAATTAACATTTGGTTTGATGTTGTTTTTATCGCAAGCCATATTTGGTATTTTGTTAAAAAAAAGAAACATAATATCTAGGCAAATCTAAGACTAAATAGTGTTAGCAATTTAAGACATTTAAAGAATTGTTTTGTGTGAATCCAAAATTATTTATTAAAAATATTTCCATGAAAACCAAAAAAAAAGAAAAAAAAAGGTTGTGCTACTCGAAATAATGATTAGGATTAGGCCTACCTCCCAATCAAGAAACCGGAATCCGGTTTTGAAAATCAAAACATCCCTAGTTAAAATAGAAGGCTAATTTACAACGGGTGCACAATTTCTCCCTAAACTATTTGACAATTAACATTGTAACAAGAGCTATTTTAGTGAAACTTAGAATTAGACATGATTAAATATGTATATGAAAAGAACAATAGTAAACATATGAGAATTATAGTCAATTAAGAAATCTTTTTAACAAGCATTAAAATGTATTACAATTAATTATAGTACCGGTATAGACCTTTCCGTTTTAAATCTATTTTAAACATAAAACTAATAAAAGCAAGCGTCTAAAATTGTGTTACTTGTTTTGAGGGGGGGGGGGGGGGTAACCAATTGTTGACGTAATTATATAGGGGGGTCTCTGAAAGTGTGACAGTTGTTGACAAGGGGGAGGGGGGGAGGTAAAAATCGCCTAAAAATTGTTGACGTAATTAATGGACGTCCCCTAGGCCTATTCATGATGTAGTTCAATATTTTGAAATTGATATCACAGCAAGCTTAAGATATGTCTAATGTCCAGTTCCAATGCATATCCATTCCGGCCCCATTGGTCTAACCGCTTCACGGTAGTTAGGCCTACATCATATTTAGTCGAAGTGGTCGGCTTCTTTCAATATGGGCAAGAACGGAGAGATTTAGGAACTCTTTTGTTCCACTATCAGTGAGACACTTTCAAAAGAATCATCAGTCAGCCAGGAAATACAATGGCTTAATAGCTGACTTTTTAAATGATAGGCCTACTTTTTTCATGTATGATAAATGGTATGATAGTTTGCGCTAATGTCTATTGTGTTTGAGTACAAATGGTTCTTTAATATTGTTTTAATTAGGCCTGCCGGTATGCTGAAAGATGGAATTTATGTAATCAAGTCAAATTTCCATTTATTTATATATTATCTTAAATGCAAGTTCAACTCAATAAAATATTCGCTGTCATTCAGAAACATCGGGAAAAAATTAAGAAAGAAACACCTCTTAGAGGTCTCTCGCTTGCCATTTTTAAATCGCTCAGCGTGCCAAGTCAGGCACGCGTGCGGTAGGTTGCCGACCACTGCTCTAGCCCATAGACCTAGCTCTAGGAAAATACAATCAAAGTACGTAGGCCTAAGAAATTTTAATTTTTGCTTCCTAGGCTGGTCGCTGATTGGTCCAACGTGCAATAAATTTTATAGCAGACGATTAACGTGGGATGGAGCACTCAATACATGTAAACTGTAAGTTCAATTTACCATTATACTTTTGCTATTTCAAACAAACATAGGCGGCCCTCTCGGTCTACCATGACCATCTAATCATCTAAAACTGAAAACAGATAATATTGCCTAAGGTGAGAAAAATGAAAAGATGGTAGCCCGAAACTTTTCTATTTCATTAGAATTGCCAGTCACTGGCACTAACAAATTTTAACTAGACCTAGACACATATTTATTTACATTTACATAAAACTTTTTATTAGGCCTATATATAGTAGCTACTACTAGTATTAGTATTAGCTGTGTAAATGCTCATGTCAAAAGTCAAAACCAATCCAATGACATTGTTAGTTTATTATCAATCAATAATACATTAAAATTTCTCATGTGACATGCTATACTTAAATACTTATTATTTTCAGACTAGGAGCTGATCTTGCACGGGTGAATGATGCTCAAGCTAATAATGAAATCGGGTTGCTTGCAAAATCTTTTTCCATATCTGATTACTGGATAGGTAATATGTTTACTTATGATGATCTATCCTATTTTTTTAAAAATCTTTTAATCTACTTATTTTAATTTTAAATTTAGGTAGGCCTTTGTCATACTCAACTATTATAGACTCTATAGACCTCACGCCTTACTGGTAGACTAGTAGGCCTAACTATAATACTAAATCATAGAATACTTAACTATTATAGACTCTTTAGAGATAGACCTCACGCCTTACTGGTAGACTAGTAGGCCTAACTATAATACTAAATCATAGAATACTCAACTATTATAGACTCTATAGACCTCACGCCTTACTGGTAGACTAGTGGGCCTAACTAGGCCTATATCATATGAATATGACGCCTATACTATATCCTTATAGTAGTTTACCTTATAAATATATCAACTTATACTTGTATGATTATATTTATATGACAGTGTTTCGCAAACTTAATTTATTCTTGACCTAATTATTTTTATACTTCTATGACCCACTAACTTGCTTAGGGTAACTTTTATATGGCCTAGCTAGACTGCCTAGACCTAGATATAACAGATATAGGCCTACATTTACACACAATTTTTGAGACACATATTTGACATTGTGACGTCCATATATAGGCATACTCAAGGGCTGAATAAATCTGACACAGATCTAGATTTTACATTCCCTTCTTTTTTCTTTTTGCCACCCTGTAACTTTTAATTGCTTTCCAGTTTGAGACTTGACGTTGGGGAAAGGCTAAACATCCTATAGACAGAAGCAAGCTATTTAAACACATGTATTATTTTCTCCCAGGTCTCAGGAAAAATATAAATTCTACTTCAGAGTGGACAGATGGCTCCTTATGGTCACTATATCAAGGATTTTGGTCAAATGACCATCCAGACGACAGTGATGGTGATTGTGTATCTATTTTTGATAGTGCTGGGTACTATAGGTGGTCTTTGGGTAGCTGCGAGCTCAAGAAGCCTTTTATCTGTCAATTCAGAGCTTGTGACAGTGGTATGTCTATGTTACAGTTGACTTTTCAAAACAATATAATATGCTTAACTGGCTTGTATTGAATCCCTCATTGTTTTACGTTAATTAAATATATGTAAAATATATTAATGTATAAATGTTGTAGCGAGACTGACAATCATTCCTTTTTTTCTAATTTCAGAAAGCTTCCGCTGTTCAAACAACCTTTGTCTTTCATCCACCCGGATTTGCAATGGTCAGGAGGATTGTCAGGATGGTTTAGATGAAATGAATTGTTGTAAGTTATAAGAGGATTGTCAGGATGGTTTAGATGAAATGAATTGTTGTAAGTTATAGGAGGAGTGTCAGGATGGTTTAGATGAAATGAATTGTTGTAAGTTAGTGTCAGGATGGTTTAGATGAAATGATTTGTTGTAAGTTATTGATCCAAATCCATAAAAAGATTTAGGACACAGTGGTCTAGCGCGGGGGTTGGCAACCTTTTGATAATGGTGTGCCAAAGTAGGATTTCTAATTCATTAAGCATGCAAAAAGCCTAAAGGTCATCCTGCTTTAGCGGTCAACTTCTTGTAAAAGTACTTGAATTGACTTTTTATGGTAGTCTTAAGCATGCCATTGAAAATTGCTCTGCTTGTCAAGTCTGGCACGCATGCCAAAAGGGATGTGTACTCTGATTACTGTACTGACAGTCCCAAGCTCAAATTCTGGTAAAGACTAGGAGTTTTTCCCCGTGGCCACCCAGCTCTATTGGGTACCTCACCATAGTTGAGGAAAAGTCAAGGTGGTTGGGTATTGTGTTGGCCACACAATCATAGGCCAACATGGTCTGAAAATAAACTTAATTTTTTTTTACATATAAAGATATAAATATCTTAATATTTAATTTATCTAATCTTATATATTACAGACGCTCCTTCTATAAAGAAGATTATTGCATCCTACACTCATACATGGTCACAGTTTAGTCTTGCATTTTTAATATGTTTTTATTCTAGTATAGGTCTAAGTAGTGTGAGATAGCATTTTTAGTTTTATATTCTTATTACATTTGTGAAAGTTCCATTTGATGAAGCCTAATATTTTGTTAGATTTATATAGTTCACTATCATAATTAAATTTGATCTTTATCTTTATATGAATATGAATTTTTTTTACGCTTATATTTTGTTCAGCATCCTTGTGTAAATATTATTATCAAAGTGACTACGGATCTTTCAACTCCAATGGCTATCCTGCTTCATACAGTGCTAACATTACCTGTGAATGGACTATAGAAACCTTTGCAGGCTCAGTAGTTGAAATTAATGTGAGTTATTCAAAAAGTTAAAAAAATTAAATTAGCAACATGATTTATCTACATTTTCATTCAGAGTTGTTTAATTCATTTAACCAAACCAATGAATTTTACTACATTTTATAATAAAATAAATATTATATAGGAATTCATTTGAGCAGATTTTACAATCCAAAGCTTGTTATTGCATGTGATCTTAAAATAACATACATAATTTAAACCATCTACTATCATCCTACATTGTGTCTGTGTGTGTCAAACATCTTGTTAATGTGTGTAAAGTTACATTGAAACAATCTTTCTCTTTAGTTCATAGACATTGACACAGAATCAGGCAAAGATGAGATTGTTATCTTTGGTGGAGGAAGATCAGAGACTGTTGCACTGACACTGAAGCGATTGTCTGGTTCAATTGCAAACAACTACACTATCAGAAGTGTCAACAATTTTATGATTGTAAGATTCACCTCTAATAATTCTAATCAAAGGAAGGGCTTCAGGGCTCTTTGGTCTGCAGGTAATCATGCAAATCAAAAGTTTTATTAAAAACTACTTCACTATAATAGTTACTGTTAAGAATAGTAATATAAATTTAGTGAGACATTTTAGCTATACAAATAAAGCTAGAACATCTTCTTCTATTAGCCAGTCTGTAGAACAGTTTGCTCTCTTGCAGTCAATGCCAGACAAATGTATTTCAGGGATGCCAGTTTCCCTGATTTCAGGCTTTTTTTTAAATTTCCGGCTAGCCCCTTTAAAGGGAAATAGACAAACACTTAGCTGTTCCTCCCCTTCTTTTACACATGCTGCTTATGTAAAGTTTGTAAGTACACCACTATTTGCATTACATAATTAGCTAGGCTAAATTAAAAATAATGTTTATGGTTTGTGTCACTATATACGTATTGTCACGCGTTCAAGCTTGCATATTAGTTTTTGGAGAGAAAAATTTTTCATTCTTTTTTGTCTAGGCCTGCAGGCATCCCTGGTATTTACGTGTCCTTTTTAGTTGTTCTGTATTGCTATTTAACGTGTTGGTAATGGTAGGCGTTAGGGGGAGTGTAGAGTGTGTGCCTTAGGTCCATTAGCTTAGGACATTCAAGTAGGATGTGGTCTACATTTTCTTGTGGGGAGTGGCGGTGTCTACAGTTACGTGCATGTGTTGGGTTTTATTCTATTGAGGTGTGAGTTGAGCGCTATATGTCCTGTTCTTAACTGGAATATAGTGCATTTTTCTTTGCGTGAAATGCCATCTAATGTTGGCTAGACCAATACTAGAATATTGATCTTCTGTCCGGGACAAATCAACAAAAGAGAAAATCATAAGACTAGGACCTAAGTTATCAAAGAGAAGTAAGGCTCTTTACAGGTGAATTTTTACACCTAATGAGTAAATTAGTAAAATCACTAAGTGTTGAAAATTGCAGGAAATAATAATAGTCCTGTTGAAAGCTCTCAATTCTGTATTACCAATACAGTGCGAAAATCGGATTCAACACCCAGAAAGACATAGAGATAAATCTCTTTTCTTTTTCCATATGCAAATACAAGGCTATAAAATTAGCTTACTTTCTTTCCAAGTGAAGTGGCCTTCTCTAATTTGTCGTCAGAAAGAAACAGGAAAATTGACAAAGTAACATCATTTGAAAACTTTATCAAAATGTAAGAATCCCAGCTGGCGTATTGACGTGGAAAAAAATGTGGAAACCACAAAATTCCAAGTTTTTTCCCCGTCTACATGACATGGTGTGCCCGCTGGGAATAGACTCAAACACTAGATTAGAAAAAGACTCAAAAATGGTCAGTACCTGTTTAAAAGAAGCATCCTTAACATTTGAGATAATCTACGGTAACATACTTCTGATGTTTAAAATTTATTTTCAGTTTATGCCCAAGCTCGAGACAACGGAGAAAGGTTTACAGCAGAAAATTTTGTCCAGTTTGTAACTTCATTCCAGTACCCTTTTTCCTATCTTCCCAATCAGGAGAGTGCTTATATCATTACTACTAAACAACAGAGGCAGATCGTTCATATACAAGTTAGCATAATTTTTTTTACTGTCTATGTATTTTTTAAAGTATTAGCTGATGTGCACATTTTTGCCCCAGGGTAGTTTTTTTTATCTTGCTTTAATATAGGAGTTGGGGAAAATGTAATACAATTTTGTTCTGCGCTAGTAGAAAATCTTGGGTCTGAATCCTGTTTTAAAAAAAGATTAAATTCACCTTTTCAGACAAATTTTCTTGTTGAATCAAGAGTGCACGAGTTTCTACTTCTACTCCTTTTTGTTACACGTAACCCTAAGTTATTTAATAGCTGTAGAATTTTTTTTTCATGGGTCTCATTTGAAAAATTCTATTTCTATATCATAAATTTTTTTTATTGTAAATTAATGGTCCTACAATAAAGGGGTTTTAAAATGGCGAAATAGATATGTATTGAGTAGCTTATACAAGGTTTATGATCAACCTATTTTTTTAGATTATAGATATTGACTTAGCTGAAGGAGACTACATCAATGTATATGATGGCTCTGATGCCGCATCTCCTCTGCTGGATAAGCTGACATCTTCGACAACACCAGGCGGTCACTTACTGTCATCTGGTGCTCAATTGTACCTGCTGTTCAAGTCCAAGCCGCTAGCTCATCAAGACAAGAGAGGATTTAACTTCTCTTATGAAACAGGTTTGTCTCAGAGGATGTTTACATTAATTTCAACAATAAGTCCATGTAACGGGTAGCTTACTGGATTTAAAAAGACAACGGAAAGACATAAAAAATTATTTAAAAAAATGGAGACCCATTATCTTCAAATGTTTTATTTCCAAAATGTTTTAACCCTTTTTGCTTAGCTATGTACGTAGTATAATGTCTAGTAATACACACAATACATCTAAGACCATAGAGATTAAATGACATTTTAACATTTAATAGTAATAGCCTATATAAAGATATACAAATAGCCTATACCATAAGGGAAAGTGTCTGAAATATGAACATATAAATTAACCCTTCCCGTATCAACCTACTTCTATCTATGCTGCCTTCAGTTCCGCTATATATGCGCCCGGGACTGTAAGGGTTAAACAATCTATCAGCACAAAAATATTCAAGGATTGTTGACATTAAGCGCATAACATGTCACTTAAAAAAAAATTTCCTTACGGTAAAAGAAATCTCGGGACAAAATAAAGGTTACAAATGATCTGATAACATACAGCAAACTAGATGGTCCTAATGTCTTGTGACCATAAGTAAAGGAATGCCCTGGTGCTCTCAGAAGTTTGTGGTAGCTAATCTGTTAATACTTATTCTCGAAAACAAAAAAAATGTAATGAAATAATACATAAACGCATTCTATGAAACATTCTTAAAAATAATTATTATTACGAGATGAACTATGATCATTAAAAGTGTCTTGTGCAGCCTATTATTAAATAAGATAAAATGAATATACAATATGTTATGTTATATGTTATATTTAATATATAAATGAATATACAATATGTTATGTTATATGTTATATTTAATATATAAATGAATATACAATATGTTATGTTATATGCTATATTTAATATACAAATGAATATACAATATGTTATGTTATATGCTATATTTAATATATAAATGAATATACAATATGTAATGTTATATGCTATATTTAATATATAAATGAATATACAATATGTTATGTTATATGCTATATTTAATATATAAATGAATAAACAATATGTTATGTTATATGCTATATTTAATATATAAATGAATATACAATATGTTATGTTATATGCTATATTTAATATATAAATGAATATACAATATGTTATGTTATATGTTATATTTAATATATAAATGAATATACAATATGTTATGTTATATGTTATATTTAATATATAAATGAATATACAATATGTTATGTTATATGTTATATTTAATATATAAATGAATATACAATATGTTATGTTATATGTTATATTTAATATATAAATGAATATACAATATGTTATGTTATATGCTATATTTAATGTATAAATGAATATACAATATGTTATGTTATATGCTATATTTAATATATAAATGAATATACAATATGTTGTTATATGTTATATTTAATATATAAATGAATATACAATATGTTATGTTATATGTAATATATAAATGTTATGAGGCACAGTGGCCTGGGTTTAAATCCTTGTGAGGGCTAGGATTTGCTCCCTGGTCTGGTGTGTGTTTCAGAGTCTGTCCAGCTCTGATGGGTACCTGACTTTAGTTGGGGTAAAGTAAAGGCGGCTGTGCATTGTAATGGCCACACAATCCCTAATATGCCGTGACAAAAGATACTGGTGAACGCTGCTTCACCGGTCCTATGGATCAAATGGGTCAGACGGGATACTTTACTTTGACTTTTTACATATAAATATTGGCGTCTTTAAAACATTTTTTTTCTCTTTAATATCACATCAGAGCTATATTTGTTCTCGTAACCTACTTTTATTTGTACTCTTTATGACAGATTGTTTTGTTACATTGGAAAAAGAGTCTGGAGAAATATCATCGCCAGGATACCCTATTTCTAATTATACCAACTCTCTGACTTGCACCTGGCAAATAAGGACCAAGTCTTACAAAGGCATCACATTGTACTTCGATGGATATTTTGACATTCACCCTACGGACGCCTTGCTGGTAAATTTATAAAAAGATTATGACCTTGACTTTTATGCTGATCATCAAAGTCTTGGATTGTAAGAACTGAAAATCCTCACTAGGGCACATTATGTGTATCATATGCTGATTTAAAGTTTTAATTATGTGGCACATTACGTGTATCATATATGCTAATTTGAAGCTTTTGTAATGGCTGATTTCAGTGTGATGTTTTGCTTTTGACAGCTATGTTTTTCTTGTTGTACAATAAAATTTGTAATAATTATTTAGCTTCTACAAACTAAAATAAATATCAGCAAAACTATATTTAAAAAGAAAAAAAAAACATAGATTAAAAGTCTCTCCTAGTATAAGCTTGATAAAAAAAAAATGTTTTTTAGTTAATATGTGATAAATTGTTTTGTTTGAACAGGTGTTTCCTGGTTTGGATAAAAATGTATCAACGGTATTACAGAGTAATATTCAGGGCATTCCATTAACTAGCCCGCAGAGTCTCACAGAATCTAGTGGAAGAATTCTTGTTCAGTTTAAAACAAGTGCCGTTCTAAATGGCAGGGGCTTTAGAGCCTCATTTTCAGCAGGTATATATTTAGTTGATTTAAAACTTTAAGCTAGTCGAGCTGAAAAAATGGTTACAATTTCAGCAAGGTACATTTAGTTGATGCATGAATCGGTTTTATCTTAAAACCAGGCAGGCTGAAACACTGGCCACAATTTCGGTAAGGGACATTTACCGTAGTTGATGCATGAATGGATTATATCTTAAAGGCAGGCTGAAACAGTGGCCACAATTTCGGTAAGGTACATTTACCGTAGTTGATGCATGAATTTGTTATATCTTAAAGGCAGGCTGAAACAGTGGCAACAATTTCGGTAAGGTACATTTAGTTGATGCATGAATAGGTTTTAATCTTAAAGCCAGGCAGGCTGAAAGAGTGGCCACAATTTCGGTAAGGTACATTTAGTTGATGCATGAATAGAATATTGCAATATTTTTAGCTTGTTTATTTGGTTTCTTGGAGACAGACTGATTACACTCATCTAATACAGATTATCGCCTTGATGGACTTCCTATGTTGCATTATTTTTTTTCAGATTGTGATAAGCCAGTATTTAACAACAATGCACTTGTTCAACCATCTCAATCCAATTTCACATATGGGTCAGTTCTGAATGTGACTTGTAAAACTGGGCATGTGTTTGACAGTGAAGAGTTTTATTTGAGCACCATGTCTGGTAAAGAGAGTAAAACTAATGTACTGATGACCTGTTCTTATGGCGGCCACTGGGATGTGCAGAGGACTCCTAATTGTACATGTGAGTGAATAAGAAACTAACCTGACCAACGCATTTATTTATTTACTAATGGGATTAAATGAAATGATATATATTTCATGCTAAGTGACTTTTAAAAGGATTATTTGCATTTTAATCAAAATACTAACTATTCAATCTTTTTTAAACATTGTTACCTGAAATATATATATTTATATAAATATAAACGAACCTGCTTAATTCAAATATTAGTCGATTCGTAGATCTAATGGTAACTTAATTTTAGTAATAAATAAGAGGTCGGCTGGTCCAATGGTTAGTACCCTGGGCTGTGAATTAGATAACCCATGTTCTAATCCTGCCATCGATCAATCCCTGACGCCCTGCAGGAAGTTTGGGCTAATGACAATTGTCTTGCTTGAAGAAATGTCTGTAACTTATAAGACAAGATATCATATCTTATCATAACTTTCTCTCATTGTTTCATAATTTATAAGAGAAATATTTTGAAAAACTATAAAGTATGAAATAATTGTTTTTCTGTTAATCTCTAATGTGTTTAGAACTACATAATTATATTGGCGTTGAAATAAACTTATTGTGATTGATAATGACATGAACATTGTTTTTCTTTGTGTGTGAAACAGCCAGGTATTGTGGTTTACCACCTACAATTTCCAATGGATACATACAGTCAACAACAGGAGTGGTGTATGGCTCTGTAGCTAATTATGGATGCCTGTCAGGTTATAAGCTGTCCATTAGCAGCTCTGTGGAATGTCTTTGGAACGGAACATGGAGTACTCCACCTTCATGTTATGGTAAACTTAACAATTAAATAAACTCTAAACAAAAATTAAATCTTATCTTATATATTACAGACGCTCCTTCTATAATGAAGATTTTTGCGTCCTACGCTCATCCGTGATCCGAGTCTAGTTTTGCATCTTTAGTAATGTTTTAAAGGATGTTAAGTTACTGGTTTTCCTGGTTTGTTCAGGCAACCCATTCCATGTCCCGATTCCACTCGGGAAGAAAGAGTACTTATATGCATTTGTTCTTGTTTAAGGGATAAGGAAAGTGTTATAATCCTTTTGCTTATCTGAGTAGTGTAACAGATTGTCTTTGTATTGTATTTTTTAATTATAATTTAATGCCTAATGTATTATTACTACTCTATAGAATGTAAATTGCATTTTAAAACAAGCCTTTCCTGACTGAAGTTTAAATTGATCCATCATTAACATCAATGTAACTGTTAATAACAAAATATTTTTTTGCACAAAGAAAAAGAAGCTCATAATTTTTTTTTCTTCAGCACTTCAAAGTTGCCCAACAGCAAGTACCCAAATAGCCAATATGGCTTACAGTAATCTGACAGAACAAGGAAACATCTACTCTTTTAAATGTCAGGCTGGCTACCAGCTGATAGGTCAACCCGTTTTAGCATGCAAGGATGGGAATTGGAGCAGTCAACTTCCTTCTTGCAAACGTCAGTACCATTTTATTTTTGGTATGAAAAATAGTTGAGACAAAGATATTTAATTATCAACTGAACACAATAGTGACTAAACTATTGGCCCAAATGTAAAACAGATTTGAAGAAAAATCTGCTGTGAATTCAATATCATATCCAATACCATGCAAAAAAAACAACAACATCAAATAATCTGTTTAGAGCAGGAGAGTACATAATTCTTGATTGATGGTCAAACACATTTTCTAATAGTTTGAAGCAATAGTTAGCTACATAATAGTGTAGGTAGACATAAAATTCATTAGGAAAACTTATATGACACAATAAAGAAGTGTTGAGTTTTTCTTACCTAAAATTCTTTTATTTTACTTTGCTGTGTAAATAATTGTATGGTGTTGATATAATTTTTAGGTCAGGTGTGTCTTGTCCCCTATGTGCGATATGCTTCAGTGAAAACCAATTCAACAACAGTAGAAGTTGGCACCACCATCAGTGTAGAGTGCATAAAAGGATATGTCATTAATACAACTCTGGGAAATATGACAAGCATAACATGCCAGAGTAATTTGACATTCAGTTCTTTGCCAGTTTGTGAAGGTAGTCCATTTTAAATAATCTGTAAAAAAAATATATCAACTTGATAAGAAAACATTGTTTGGCTAACTAATCAATGTCATTAGTAGTAGGCCTCTATCCATTCGCATAGAGGATAGAGCACTCTGGGGGAGATTTATGGGATTGTGGCCCGGACGCTCTACAGAGGCAACACACCATAAACAAAATTCATTCAAATCGATGACATGCTAGAAAATCAAAATTTTACATGCCATGACATGGTATGTAATTTTGACTGAAAATGATAGTGACATTAAAATATATAGACCTCTATTCTTGGAAGAAAGAGAGGCAGGCAGAAGAGACGATGGGAGGATGACATCAAGGAGTGGACCGCCTTGTCTCTTGCAGATTCCCAGTGGGCAGTGCAGGACCGAGACGAAGGGCATTAAATCATCCATGTGTTAAAAAATGGTGCCCCAACGACCCTCACTTGGGTTATGGGATAGATGAAGAAGATGAAGACCTGATTTGAAATCCCTACTTCTCAATAGTAAAAATGTTTTTTGGGAAAATGTTTTAAATTTTCAGTGTCTCAGTTCAACTACTGTGAACCTTCACCTTGTTCTGCCAATGAAACGTGCATCAGGAAAATAGGTGGCTATGAGTGTCCATGTCGTGATGGCTTCTCAAGGCAAGACAATCTATGTCAAGGTGAGGATTGAAAGTCATAAGAAGTCATTACTGATAAAATGCCAAAATATTTATGTTTACTTTTAGTTTAAGTTTTCTGGTTTTTCTTTACTTTTACAAGAGCATTGCAAGGATTAAGTTTACTTGGGGTCCAAGGCTGGAGCCTTTTAGTATAAATTATAACAATTCTGGAAAATAGGAAAAAACTGGGTGTAGTCCAACTCCTCACCTCCCCCCCCCCCCCTTTTCTGCCCAAATCTTTAATCTGCCATTAAGGGCATTGTAAATATTACTAATGAAGTAGATGTCATTTTTCTAAGCGTTTCTTTTTTATATTCACTAATCAAAAAGCTTCACCAGCTATAAAAGCTAGTTAATAACAGTTATTAAGATAAGTTTGAGGGACTTCCTGTAGACAGAAAAATAGTTTTTTTTTTTTTTATAACAACGGATGCTTTAACATAAAGTAAAAATGTATGATATATTCTATAAATGGCATCCGTTCTTCCTCAAGGGACGATGGTGGCGTAGTCTCTTTTTTTCTTAGCCCTTTGTCTTTCTCCTGGCTCACTTCACTTCATTCCTTTCTGCAAGGGTGGCTTCTTCTACTTGCATGCCCTCTAGCACCTTTGACTGCCAGTAGATGAGAACCTCAGCTAGGTCCTCCTATGATTTATGGTCGATTAACAATTTATACAATCTCTGATGTAACAATCTGTATAGCTATAATCAAAATGATTTACTTTGATTACCGTATATACACTCGCGTATAATTCGCACCGGTGTATAAGTCGCACCCCGATTTCCCGGTTTACACTGCCTTTTAATATCTCAAAAATGCATACCTTTTAAACATAAAAGTTACTAAATATTAACCCTAATTTAGAAACTTTCCTTAAAATTTTTTTTTTATCGTGCATATAGCAAACATAATCAAATTAAGGCATATCCTAATAATTATACATAACTCCAATCAACTATAGGGGTTATGTAGGAAACTTTATGACAGAGTAGTGATGTTTTTCGAACTTTTAAAAAACAGTGTCGGGTGTGCAAGTCGCACCCCTACTTTTTGTCAAAATTTTCTGTAAAAAAAGTGCGACTTATACGCAAGTATATACGGTACATTTTATTAAATTAATGTTTTTCTCTTATTACAACCTGAATTTAGTTTTTAAAATGTACGAAAAAAACATTACAATTTTAATGAAATGTTGTCTGCCTGTAATTTAAAATTTATTAATAATTACTGTTAAAGTTTTAAAATGTCAATAAAATTGGTTTTCTGATTAAGACATTGATGAATGCCAGCTTTCAACTGATAACTGTAGTCAAGTGTGTAGCAATACTGTGGGGAGCTACATGTGTTCATGCTTGGATGGATATTCCCTGTTCCGCTATGATGGTCTTAATGGTCATTACATTCCTGCTAGAGAGACTGGACTCAGAAGCGGGGATATTTATTACATAAACCACACATGTGTCTGTAAGTTGGTGTGCTATATGTTTAGTTTTTGTTGGTTCTTTTTTATGTTATGGTTAGAGTGTAAACTTCCAGTCCTTGTGATCCGTGATGCCGAACAGGCATATGGCAGAAGTAGAAAAGTAAACATCCTATCCTAGACATCTGCCATGCTGCATATTGTATGTTTAGACCACAGTGCACTGTATTATGTAAAATACAAAATGTGAAATTTAAATGACCATTTGACTCAACCATTTTCCAAGATAAATGCTGTCATGCTACATGCTTAATGTATCTCAATTTATCGTTATACATTTTATGATAAAATGTAACAATGGATAATATTTTTTAAAGTCTCCAGCATTTAGACTTTAGTAAACTTTTTATTCTCATTGTAAATAAAGAGTTCAAATCTATAAAAGTAAAGAACCCGTCTGACCAAATTGATCCATAGGTCCTGTGAATCAGCGTTTACCAGTTTCTGTGGACACCCTCAAGACCCGGAAAAAATCCCTAGCCTGCACCAGGATTTGAACCCAGGACCTTTGGTACACCAGCCGAACGCGCTACCACACCACCACCATGCCCCCTCAAATCTGTCTGATCCATTTTAACCCTTACAGTCCTTACAGCAGCATAGATAGAAGTAGGTCGGTACGGGAAGGGTTAATTTGTTTGAGCACAACATGTTTTTCTCTATTTCAGTAAATGTGTGCCCGAGTATCAACGTAACCAATGGCTATGTCACCAACCCTCAGCTGACCTACCATGTCAACGATACCCTAATTATAAGCTGTAGCCTTGGTTATGTGGCAGTGAATAAAACGTACAAAGCATCTTGTTCCGAATCTGGAAACTGGACGCCCAGCCCTCCTTCCTGTACAGGTAAACCGGTTTAATTTAATCATTGGTGGTACAAATTTAGTAGACTGAGCTGATTAACAGTTTCCTGCATTGACTTGATGTGTACTCAGTGTTAACGTTTATTCAGAATAAAGCCTTGTGTTGAGTATTTAAGATGTTTTGACATTCATTCATATTACTATTAGTAATATTACATTTCATTATATTAACCCTTACAGTCCCGGGCGCGTATATAGCGGAACTGAAGGCAGCATAGATAGAAGTAGGTCGGTACGGGAAGGGTTAAAAGAGGTTAATGCTTGATCTTTAAAAAATGTAATCGATTGATTCAGTTTGAGTTATGTCTAATTCTTGTAACAATAGTACATAGTTAACCCTTCCTGTACCGACCTACTTCTATCTATGCTGCCTTCAGTTCCGCTATATACGCGCCCGGGACTGTAAGGGTTAAATCAACTTATAAAACAAAGGTAATTGTAATGTTTCTTTGTTCTTTGCTAGTTGCCCAATGTGAACCTGACTCACTGGCCTCAGTGTCCCACAGACCTACCCAGGTGGTTCCCAGTGGAGAGGTGGACTACATGAAGAATGTGACCGTTGTGTGCCTCAGGTCTGGTGTTGTCTACGACAACAGGACCAGAACTTGCATGTACGATCCCAGCACATTGAGCTACAGGCTTCAAGGAGACAGCTACGACTGTGGAGGTTGGTCCACCAAAATATACCTGTCATTAGGATGTGTTTAAATGCTTCATCATTTAAATTAGTATAAAAAAAGTTTCTAAAGTCGATTAATTAGTTGAAAAGTTCATTCAAAATTACATAAGCAAAGGTAAGGAAAGCGGTTATAAAGATTAATGAAAAAGAAAACAGTACCGCTTTTACAAACTTTAGCATTGCAACAGATAATTAAACATTTCCAGGATGAATAAATTAAATATTAACCAATTGCCATGAGTTTAGCAAACACACTCAGAATGAGTCATTACACAAGCCTTTAAAGTTCTAAATGTTTTTAAAAATATTTTGTTGACTTTTAAACAATTTGGCTTGAATTTTTACAAAAGCTGCAGAAAAACACATTTTTAATTAATTCCAAAAAATAATTTTACCTTGAAAATTTCACAGCTATAAGTTAAGACATTCAACATTACAAATTGATAGTAATCTCAAAAATGAGTTAGGACCCCTTTTTCACTTCCTTTTGCATTTTCACTTGATTTTGCATTTATTGCAAAATCACTTTAACCTACTTCCATACCAGTTCATGGGGTAAAATCACATAGATCTATGTAAATATTTTTGTATAAGCTTTTTTTTAGAATTATAATTTATCATAAAGTACATCTGCCTATTTCTTTCGGTTAATAGGTTATCCAAGGTCCAACTGTTGAAGTCAGAGTTCTTTTTATATTAAAAGCAATCGTGTTTGATTTTTTTTGTTATGTACTGTTTTGCTTTTTAAATTTATTTTTTTAAAAATTATTTTAAATAAATCAGTTTATTTATTTTAAGTTGGGTTTTAACTAAACATTATTTTTTTATTATAGAGCATTTGGGATATCTTGCAGCATACATGATTTAAGTTTTATTGTAATGTAATTTATTTTTTATTAGACTTAATAGTAACAAGACCTAGAACATTTCTGTTTAGGGAAAATATTAGAACATTTTAATTTATATACAACAAGTAGTTCCAAATTATGAACAAATATTAGGTGTCATTAAAAAGGGAAAAAAAATTTGCCATGACTCTTGTTTTAGTAAATAGGCTTAGTCCATAGTTGAATAATTTATTGACTTAATTTAGACTCGTTGAGTTTACCCTGCTTCGCTAGGTACCTGAAATTAGTTGAGGGAAAGTAAAGATGGCTGCACAATCCCCTAGTATGCTGTGACCATGGAAACTTGTAAGGGGAAGACTATTGAACAAATTGGTCTGTCAGGGGTACTTGAAAAAGAATGTAAAAAAGCATAATTATAATAATTATAATAATGAATTCTTTTTTTATTTTGTTTTATGAGGTAATTTAACATAGTCATTAAAAAAAAGTGAAAGTCCATAAAATCATTATGGCGTGACTGAGAGCCTTTTGAAATTATCTAAAATTAGGTACAAAGTTAAAGAAATGATGCTTTCTTTGTTCAGCTTCACCTACAGACTGTGGACCACAGCAGGCATATTTATCAGATGGAGCTCAAGCATTGTCAGGAAACGTACCAACTACCGAAGGATCTTTCTTTAGGATGGAATGTGAATTTCCTTACTTGCTGTCAAACAGAGCCAGTTTTATCAATGTCTATTGTTTGAATGGATTGTGGGACTTTCAGCATGTGTATTGCATTTGTAAGTTTGAGATAACTAAAGACTATAGATCAACTATCAATAATTTTTTTTTACAAAGCAAGCCTTAAGCACTTATTAAATATTAAACCCAGAATGAGTCTCTCATTTGTAAATCCATGAAATGCCTTGTAAAAAGTGTAAGGTTACTTACTGTACAATCTGCAACTTTGTTTCTGCTATACGTTTGTTTAAATATAATTTTATCTGACATTTTCAGAGCTAATTTAAACATAAAGACAAAAACACTTTCCTTGTCCCTTATGCCAGAACAAATGCATATAAGTACTCTTTCTTCCCGAGTGGCATTCGGGCATGGAATGGGTTGCCTGAACAAACCAGGAACTTAACATCATTTAAAACATTCATAAAAATGCAAGACTAGACTCGGGCCACAGATGAGCGTAGGAAGTAATAATCTTCTTTATAGAAGGAGCGTCTGTAATGTATAAGATAAGATATTACTTTGAACCAAAACTTGTTTGGAATAACCAATGAAGGAAGTGACATCTCAACCTTTCACTAGGGATGTTAAAACCGGTTTGTTTTCAAAACCGGTTTTTGGTTCTATAAAACCGGTTTAAAACCGGATTTTGATTCCCCCCCCCCCCCACCCGCAATGTCACAAGTCATAGACAAATGTGCGTAGTTTTGTAGGTGTATTTGAAAAATAGTTCAAACTTAATACGTGTTTGCAGAGCATTCAAGAGGTTGATTTTTTTAATACATTATGATTTTGTACACTTTACCATAACATTCTTTAGAACTAAAAAAAAAGGCTAATTGATTAAAACCGATCATAGCTTTCAATAGTGATAATTTGTGCGCTGTGGTTTTAGACTTGTAAAATAATGTATTGAATAGGATCACGTAGCACCAATCAAAAGTCAAAAGAATGTGTATTTAATGATGCCGTTAATAATAAAGCACAGACGCGGTATCTAGCCGAATTGTTCAGGGTTACAGGACAAAATTAGTTTGCGCCTCTCCATTGCGTACATCAAAGAGTCGTCGTCGGCATTCGTCTGTCTCGAGAGACGATGGTGTAGCTTCATGGGTGAGGTATCCAACTGCACCGCTGAGAATGGCTTTGTAGGCCAACCCGGGAGGGGCAATCCCTGCCGCATTTGAGGCACATCAAACAGTAGCGCACATCTAAACGATGAGCCGACATTTGGTTTGATGTTGTTTTTATCGCAAGCCATAGTTGGTATTTTGAGAAACAAAAAAAGAAACACAATATCTAAGACTAAATAGTGTTAGCAAGGCATTTCAATAATTTTTTTGCGTAAATCCAACATTATTTTTTTTTTTTTTTCTATCAGAACCAATAAAAACAATAAAGAGTGTGCTACTTGAAGTAATGATTACCTTCCAACCAACAAACCGAAATCCGGTTTTAAAAATCAAAACCGGTTTTCAGATTCAAAACCGGAATCTGGTATTCTGGTTTTCGTTTACCATCCCTACCTTTAACTTAGAAGAAACTTGACCTTTCATAAACATATACTATTTTTTTTCCAGATGGCTTTTGTCCTGCTCCAGCTATCCCCAAAAATGGATCAGTCATTATATCAGACTACCAAGCTGGTAATATTACAAAATACAACTGCAGTTCACCAGGCTACCATCCATCATTCAGTGAATCAATCTGTCAATTGAACCAGTTTGCTAGAGTCCTTGAATGGAACTTGACTGACCCTGTGTGCATAGGTAAGTGTTACGAAACGACTATTAATACTGTTATATTAGTGCATTATATGTAACGCTGTAGAATTCCATCGTTAGACATACTGCATCGTTAGACCTACTGCATCGTTAGACCTACTGCATCTTTAGATGTACTGCATCGTTATACGTACTGCATCGTTAGGTTGACCTAGATAATTAGATGTCACCGTCCTAGCTGAGTGTAATTTGACACCTGACCTCATGTCGCTTTTCTAAAGAAGGAGAGTTAGCCGAGATAATTAACTCCCTCCCCTCCGTTCCCGCTATCATTTACAAACATTTTCAACTCCTCAACTAGGGTGGTTAAATTACTTGGCCCGGCGTCTACAAGTCGTGACACTGAATTGTAATCAGTAACTACAATTGCCCCCACCTACACCCCTTTTACAATTACCTCTCTCCTCCTATCCCGCATCTTTCCTTGAAGAAAAACACATATATGCTCACACACTTGCGTAGATACTTTAATTGGAAGTGTCTCCAATAGCGCGTTAATGTCTATTGCTAAGGTTTGAGGGCGCCATGAGGTCTGGCATGATTGTTATATTGTTGGAAGTTTAATCAATGTACTGTAATTAAGTAAGATTGATGTTTTGTATTTTCAAGCTAAGCCCTGACCTCGCCCTGTCCGCCTGGTTTCGAACAAAGAAGAATTGACTCTGTTGTTCCATTGGTTGAACGACTTTCTAGCCAGACTTGTGTCTGTGTTTTTGGGAGTGGAAGTTTTTCCCCTAGTTACGATTGGCTGTACCCTAACCAATGAGTTGAGTTTAGTTTCTCATAAAAAGGGCTCGCACGAGTTGGACTTCAGTCTAGGGTCTAATATTTTGTAAGGAGTCGAACATGTTATTAAAGTACTTATTTTTCTCTATTAAATAGTCGTTCAGTTTGACTTAGAACATAGTCGCTATTATCTACCTTGTTTTTAAACCCATATACATTTGGAACTGTGTACATTGAAACTATTCTTACTTCACTATAATAAAGATTTATGTTATGAATTCACCACGGATTTGATTATTATTATTATTATTTACATTGTGGAAATATTACATTGTAGTCACGAACTTTCTTATTCCACTAAGAATCTATTTATTTTACAACTGAGCCAACTGCAAGGAAGTAGACTGTTGCATTCGTATGGAGTAGAATCCGATTGATAGGTTTTCACCATCAATACTATCCTGGACTATTAAATATATGTATATAATATTCAAATAAATTTGGCGGTTAAGTCCGGCAAATCAACAAGATTCTAATAATCTGGAGGCCGTTCCGGCTTCGTAATATAAGTGATAAGATTTTTGAAAATGTTATTTTTTTCCTGTGATCATTCTAAAAGTCTATGATCCAGATGAGCAAGATGTTCTTTTGTCAGGGCATAAAGCAGGAGGAATAAACTTCCTGTCCTAGGCATTCGGGCATGGAATGGGTTGCCTGAACAAACCAGGAATGCTGAATGGGCATGTTGTATATTTGGACACCACAGTGCACAAATGACATGCCTCCAATGGCTCCATTTTCCCCAAGCAGATTTACACTGTGAGTTCTCCTGGTTGTGGTTGACCATGCACCCATCAGGAGTCGGTAGTGTAGCTTTCTTGATTGCTTGTTCACCAGGCTTTTTGATGTGGTGTCCTGTCATTCCTTCTGCCCTTGCATAAGTTCCTTTCATGTGAAACACAACATGAGCCGTCCTCCATGGGTCGACCCACCAATTACCTCACTAAATCTACAGTGGTTGACATACTTCAGTAGCATTCAACATGAGCCATCCTCCATGTGTCGACCCACCAATTACCTCACTAAATCTACAGTGGTTGACATACTTCAGTAGCATTGAGCTCCAGGAGTACTGAAATGTGACTTCTAACCCGACTAGCTGCTAGTTTACATCCCATTCTAAACACATGTTTGCACTTGTCCTGCACTACTGCACTAGATAAGGCTGGTTATTGGGTAACCAGGGTTTGTAAGATGTGATCTACCCTGTGGGCACACCACTTTTTATAGACGTTTTAGTCTGTCAGTTATCATGATTAATTTATTATCATAAATTTTATATTAATTTTACTTCATTTAAAAACAAAAATTATAAAAAGTTTAAACTTTTATAACATTCAAGCAAAGAAATTGTATTTATTAATATTTAAGTTTTATATTGTCTTATTTTTTTATTTTTTTTGCAGACTCTCAGAATTACTGCCATTCTGGTAAGCAAAACTGTAATTATTTTTGTAAATAATTCAGTTAAATATGACTACACATAAACAAACTTGTGAATTATTTATAAAACATTGATTGATGTTTACACCATCACTACTTTGTTTGGGCTAATTGTGTGCAGCATATTTGGATAGGCATCTTATTTTTTGTTTTTCAATGATTATTCTACAGGATCCCCTAAAATTCAATAAGGCTTTTTTTTTTAAAGGGATGAAAGGGGGGGGGGTCTAATTGAATTGACATCTGACTACTTAGTTGAGCTGGGCAATGAATTTTGACTGCTTCTAAAGCCTAAATATCCTAGAATAAAAAGTTGTAAGTGCCTATTGTGACATGCACATATACGTTACTGATTGCCAACATGATGTCCCTATTTCCAACATGATATCCCTATTTCCAACATGATATCCCTATTTCCAACATGATATCCCTATTTCCAACATGATATCCCTATTTCCAACATGATATCCCTATTTCCATTCAATTCCAGAGAACATGATACAACAGATCATTCATGTTTCTGCTTTTTTCAGACTCCTTCTCATCTTCCAATCACTTCCTGACTGTAACAGTGCTTTGTATTATTTCTCTTGTTGTTGTTTTCCTATGTTTTCTTCTTCTTCTATCCCATAACCCGAGCGAGGGTCGTTGGGGCACCATTTTTTGACAGTTGGATAATTTTGCGCCATTTGTCTCGGTCCTGCGCCGCCCTCTGGGAGCCTGCAAGAGACAAGCCGGTTCACTCCTTGATGTCATCATCCCATCGTCTCTTCTGCCTGCCTCTCTTTCTTCCACCTCGCACTGTGCCCTGCAGGATGGTTTTCGCCAGGCCTTCGGATCTTGCCACATGCCCATACCATCAGAGTTTTCTGGATTTAATGGCACTGAGTAGATCCTCATGAGGGCCGATGACGTAGGTGATTCGTTTTCCTATGTACTACTCTCAAAATCATGCCACACCTGTTTGATATTTTTCAATTTACTCTCAGTCCACCATGCACATCCCACTTTGACACATTGTTTCATTCTCTACGCAATAAAATATTTCTACACACTACCCCAACGCACATACACACCACCATGCATGTTTATCATCAATCATAGTCTGTGCCCTGTACCCCTCCCCCAGATAATAACAAGGCATCCACCTGTGGGATCACTCATCCACTTCACCAAGCAAAGAATATAACAATTAAATTACTGCCTATAATACTCCAATATTGAGTCTCTTTTTAGCAAAACAACATGTGCTGAGATTTATTTATTTTTTAAACAAGATTTCGAATATATTTTGAAAAGAAATAATTTCGTAGAGAATTAAAATGAATTCCTTACTTTATGTTACTTGGGTGAGAAACGCTAAAAATAATTAATATAATTTTTATATCAAATTTTTTATAACAGATTTATCAGGAAACTATTGTCAGACAGTCCTTAGTGACTGTAACTCAACACAATGCAACAACAGTATTCTGTGCTTTGATTCAACTAACAGCTCAAACTGTTTATGTGAGAAAGGTAAATACACTACTTTTTGAAATCATAACGATTGAGCCCAAGATTTAGATAGCCATTTCTTAACTTATGAATATATAAATGTGAAATAGATAATAGTCATTTCTTAACTTATGAATATATAAATGTGAAATAGATAATAGTCATTTCTTAACTTATGAATATATAAATGTGAAATAGATAATAGTCATTTCTTAACTTATGAATATATAAATGTGAAATAGATAATAGTCATTTCTTAACTTATAAATATATAAATGTGAAATAGATAATAGTCATTTTTTTAACTTATGAATATATAAATGTGAAATAGATAATATTGATACTTAACAACCAATTAAAAAGAATATAAACATTGATAAACTTTTAAAAAATAAAACAAAATTTTTAACTACAACTAATTTTTTTTATGAGCAAATTGTTGTATAAGTAATGTTGCACAGTAATATTGAAGCAAGAAGCTAAAATAAGTCTGTTGATTTATAAGTTTGGTTGGTTTTAAAAACTCTGGTTTAAATATATATTATTATTATTGTAATACTAATCTACTATATTGTAATGTTGCCATAAATTATTTTTAATTTTTTTTTATTTAATTTCTTTTTTTAAAGTCATTTTCTATTCGATACAAAGTTTATTTTTATTGAAATCAATTGTTCCTTTTTATTTTTTTAGAGAAATATTTGTTTTCATTACAAAATTTTAACAATGGACACAAAGTATGGTCTTTTTAGTGTAGTCATAGGGGGCGCGGTGGCCATGTGGCAGCGCATTAGTCTGGGATACCAAACGTCCTGGTTCAAATCCTGGTGCAGGCTAGGATTTTTTCCAGGGTCTGGCAGTTGTCCCCAGGTCTACCCAGCTCTGATGGGTACCTGACCTTAGTTGGGGTAAAGTAAAGGCAGCTGTGCATAGTGCTGGCCACACAATCACCTAGTATTCCGTGGCCACAGAAACTGGTGAATGCTGCTTCACCAGCCCTAATTGGTCCAACTGGATACTTTTACTTACTTTAGTGTAGTCATGTGTAAATAACGAAATGGCAGTCCAATAATGTAAAGCATTTTATGTTGATCTCACACATTTGATCTATATAGCTTGAAGTAATTTTCTCATGTTATCAAACTGTTATGTTGTCAGATGATAATTATGAATTATGCCCTGCTACTGTAAATAACTGTAAGGCAGACAGTTGCAATAATCATGGAACTTGTATTGATGAGTCTGGCCAGATAAACTGCAAGTGTACAACTGGCTTCACTGGGGAAAGGTGAGAGTTATAGGTTTCAATGTAATGAAGTTAGTGGTGATAAAACCAAAGACTATAATAAGATGGACGGCTTGCGCTATTTTTAGAGATTATATGTTCTTTTCTTTTCCGTGCGCAACTAATAAGGCTGTCTTGAATTACTTCTACGCTCCTACGATTGCATTAAAGGTTTCCGCTGTATATAACTTTCAATTTTAATCTTAATTTTCTATTGAGAAAATCATAGCGAACTACTAAACCGGAAGTCTAGAGGACTTATTGCGATTGGAAATTCCGAAACTACGTGTTTCAAGTTAGCAAATAGCAGAAATATCAATGCAAGGGGTCCAGCTTATTATAGTCTTTGATAAAACTATTTACAATGGCTGCAACCCTACTTTACTTCCCAGCCAAGGGCATACACTCTTACTATACTTAATAGAATAATGTACATGTCACCTCTATAAATGCCAGTGTTGAGCATGCAACTGATAAATATGTAACACCGTAACACCCTCAAAGTTGTTCACTGTCTATGTAATATTTCTTACTTGTCTCTCTAACACTTCTTGCATCTCCGGTCAAAGTAATTGCACAACAGTGTGTGAATTAAACGCAAATTCTTTGTTGCAGACAAATAGTACTTTAGTCAGGTACATAAAAAAAACACACAACTGATGTCACTAACTTTTCATATAACCAAGTCACTATATATATATTAAGTCATCTTTACTAGCTAGTCTGGTAATTATTCTGCCTCTCTCTCTCTCTCTCTCCCTATCTTCCTATCTAACCTCTCACACCTTCAAACTCTCTCTCTCTTTTCTGTGTCTACTCTCACTGAAAAACCTCTGAATAACTGGACTCTGAATTTCTAGTGTTTCCATAACCATGTCCATCAAGCTTCCTCATGAAAACTTGTCACAGTTGTTTGAAAACATGCTGAAACCTTAGCTATTTCTTATCAGTGGTTCCCATAGTGTGCATTGTGGCTCTATGAAGAGATGCCATGACCTTACAGGGGCTCTGTGGAATATTGCAAAGGCTTTCATACTGCTCAATGTTGTAAAATGAGATGTCTAAGGCTTTGATTTAAGGAAGAGTAGGATAGGAAAATCTTACATTGAAAAGGGTACCGCTAGTTAAAAAGTTTGGGAGCCACTGAAATAGTGAAAAAAATTTAATGTGCTATTTAATTTTTTTTTTCCATACTGTTATATATTGTAAATTGTATGTAGAACTTTAGAAGATTTTGTCTTTAAAAATTTTACTCTGTTGTCCAACCAACCTGCTTTCACTAACTCTGGTCCTGAATTTGTTTACAGGTGTGAGACCCCTGAGGTGTCAGGTTGTGACAGACTAAATTGTGATCAGCTTGGCACTCGCCTCTGCCAGCCTTTAGACCTGATAGGAATATATGCTGTTTGTGTGTGCAAGCCAGGCTACACAGGGCACAATTGTTCTCAGCTTATCGGTAAACAAAAAATTTAATTCTTTGTATCGGACAAAAACAACTCAGAAATGCAGCACAATCAAAAATCTATTTCAATGCTCAAATAAATAAAAGGTTAAAACATTTTTCTTATTCCAAATGCAAGAAAAAATGCATAAGAGTAATCTTTCTTTCCGAGTGGCATACTGGCATGGATGGGTTACCTGAACAAACCAGGAAAACCAGTAACTTTTTTTAAAAACAATAATCAAAATTCAAGACTAGACTCAAAACAAGAATGAGATTGGGACGCAATAAACTTCTTTAGAAGCAGATTCTGTAACATGTAAGATAAGATAGCATTAAGTATCTTGGATTTGGTCTTTAAGTAATAGCTTCACTGTTATGAAAACTGACACAATCCACAAAAATCTGGATACATTTTTTGAACAAAAAATTGACACACATACCAAAGCTGAGTAAAACCAAAGTCAATGAAAACTGAGGTTTATATTGTTTAAAATATGCTGAAAGATGGAATATATGTAATCCAGTCAAAATTTCCATTTTGTTTGGAACAATAAAGCAATCTTATCTTATATTTCTTAGTGATTTCTGTCCAAGGCTTGGACTTGTATAAATGTTTCCATTGTGAGATATGTGTTGTACATGTAGTCCTGAGAATAACTTGTTCAAGGCAATAAAGCTAACAGTTATTTTTCACACAGACCCTTGTGCCACTGAACCCTGCCATAATGGAGGAACTTGTGAGAGAGTTGGCAACTCCTACGTTTGTCACTGCCTGAATGGATACAAGGGAAGTAACTGTGCTGAGCTGGTGCTTGCTACTTGTGAAACCTGCACAAACGGCTCTAGGTGTGATTTTGATTACAATACCGGATTACCCATTTGTACCTGCTCACCAGGCTACACCCAAGGTAAGGTCATCTTTTCCTAGGTAGAATAGAGGAAAAAATAATATAATTCCAAGCTATAGTTGGTCTATGTGATTTGTGATGCATGGATTGTTTCCCCATTGGATTTGGAGATTATCACAGAGCTCTGATGAGTTCCCAACATCAGTTGTGGACAGTGAACTTTATGATCACCACAGTATCCCACTTTTAAATCATGGGCAGAGAAACTTGTAGACTCAATGTGCTTCACTTTTTTCCTAGTTATCAAATATTTTGTAAATGGATCGACTAGTCTAAATATACACCTTAGGTACATTTAATCTATGAATAATATTTAAATCATTTTTTTTAGTAGCTTTCATTATAACACTCCTGGTTGAATTATTGTATATTATTAGAAATTCTATTCACAATTTGGCTTTTTAGATGGCTTTTACTCTTTTAAATCAAAAAATGTATTGTCAGAGTAATTAATGTTTAAATGTAGGCCTAATGATATGTTTAAAGGCTTTGTTAGTGTTAGGTAAATAGCAACTGTGTTTTAAATATTAAATATGGAACGCAGAAGAAGAAGAAGCAACTGCGTTTTAAATATTAGGTGATCATTATTACAATATTTATATAATATAAAATTCTTTAGACCCTGATTGTCTTATTTATATGTTAGGTCAGTTAATGCTTCATCTATTTGATTTGTCCCATGTGTATAAAGTTTTAAATCATCAATTATCTTTATATTTCTTAGCCTAGAGATTATATCTGTGTTCTTAGCGCTATACAAATATTATTATTATTATTATCATTTATGTATAGAAAAATATAACTGATGTATATTTGTTGGTGTAAATCAACAGGGCCAGCGTGTAACTTCAAGTACACTGTGGATCAGGCTCTAGCTGGCGATGTTCTGCTCAAGGATAACAACACAACCTACAGAGGCTGCCATGCCCTTTGCCTGCAGGGGGCCGCCTGTGTTGGTTTCACTTACACCCCATATCTCACTGACATGGGCACCTGCACCACTTACCTGAGCATCACCGGCTCCTCTGTGGATCCTGTCAACAAGACTGTGACTGCAGAGAAGGTGTGCCAGGAGACAACAGGTTAGACTGACACAAGCTAGAAAAAAACAACAAGTTTGACAGTGCCAGTTTTTTTTTACTTATTTTATCAGTTATTTTTTAATAGAAAATCTTGAGTTGGTTATGAAAATTCTCAAATGTATTAGTATTCTAATTAATGAATTACTACAAAAGACTGAGGTTAAAACACTTTTTAGTCCATTCAAAAGTTTTTCATAAAAGTTATCTTTTTTTTTTTCTTCCTGAACGAAATAAAACTCTTACATAGAAACACAATAATCTAAGAAAA
Source organism: Anisus vortex (assembly GCA_949126835.1). Classification (NCBI taxonomy): domain Eukaryota; kingdom Metazoa; phylum Mollusca; class Gastropoda; family Planorbidae; genus Anisus; species Anisus vortex. The sequence continues at coordinate 47,152,268 of OX421494.1, read as the reverse complement.
TATTCTGTAAGAAAAAGAGATAAAGAAATTACTCTTATTCCATAAGCAATTTGCATAATTTCTATTAGTTTGTTTTTTCATCACAAGTGATGTGCATGAAATGAGTTGCATGAATTAGTCACTAAAACCAACTCAACATCATTATCAAAATGCAAAACAAGATTAAAGCCACAGACAAAATATAATGGAATAATATGCTCAGTAAATAAACTACACAATAAGAAATCTAGGTAGTTTGTGATCATGTTTGATTGTGAACATTTCTGTTTCAGATATCAATTTCTTCTCTCCTTGGATAACACCCAGGGGTTCTCCAAATGGTTTCAGTGGGACTTTAGCAAATTTATCATCAGTGGTGAGTTCATCCTAAAAATGTATCTTTTTTTTTAAAAATCCAACTGATGTTATTTGATTTTACTGTTTTAGAATCCCTAAAATATTACCATTACTTTGGGATTTTCAGCCACATGGACCAAGGGAAAAAATTATCAATAAAAAAGGTGACAATTTCTACTTTGTCAGTAGGATTTTAAAAACATGTAGGTTTTGTTTAAACTAATTGCCAACCAATCCTTATGTGCAGAGAGAATTGCCAATGTCCCTTTACTACTTAGTTCACAGAATCTACTACTTTCCACTCAATGTAATACAATATTTATACAGATGATATACAATTACAATGGAAAATAATTTTTTTACGATGGCTGAATTATTTTTTTTTACCACTCCTATCTAAATTTTTTTTTAAATTAAATCTCTTTTAAAATCTGCATCTTTTAAACTTAATTAAGTATTCTTCTAGTTAATATAATTCTATGCAATAATGGTAAAAAATATTGCTTGAATTAAAAACAGTCTAGTTTATATTTAAAAAACAACAAAAGAATGTTTTAATTATAGTAACATTGTGTAAATTTTACTAACTATATATATATTTTAAAGTTTGAGGAAGCCATATGCCACTGGACACAGCCGCTGAGCTCTGAATGTCGCACTAGAGCAGGGCTAGCTCCACCACCTCAGGTTTCATGTGGATTTAACAGAATCGAGTGTCCAGCCAGCCAAGGTGTCAACTGCTCTGACATTGAGATTAGATTCTTATGTGCCAGGAGTAGAGGTTTGAAATTGTCTTTGCCATTTATTTTTTTCTTTACTCAGACCTCACTTTTATTTCTATGATTATATTGATATGAGTTTATGTGCAGAGTTTTGTATCAATAAGACAAGGGCAGCAGGGCCTACTATTTTCAATGGTGTCAGTATGAAAGGGGATTGTATAACCAGAACAATGTCATGCCCCCATTTGCCTTTATCCACCAAGACTTGCTGGATAAAACGTGGAATAGCTTTAAGCTCCAGAACCAAATACCTGTATTTTTCAAGAATGTAACCCCTAAACTATTTCCCATTGTTTAGATCAGGGGTCGGCAACCTAAGGTACGCTCAACAGCACGCGAGAGACCTCCAAGAGGTCTTTTATTATTAATGAAAAAAACAAACTATATTTTCCGGTAATATATATCTTGAGTGAAATCAATTTCAAAACATTTAACCATGTGTACTTCCCTTTACAAAGGCATATAGTTAAGATAGATAGTTGGGCTTTTTCAGAAGCACATCGAGGCACTCAAAGCGGAGTTTCAAGTCTTTCAAATTGATTTTTTCATACATGATCAAGCATAACTGGCTTGATCTTTCTACCACCTTCTTAGATGTAGATGTTTATTAAGTGTAGTGATATTGGTGATTTTAAAACATAGCCAGTTGAATTTTAAACATTTAAAGAAATGGGCATCGAAATGTACCAATTTGTTTAAAAGATAAACTCATTTAGGTTGAATGGACAAATAATTAATGCAGGAAATGCTTAAGGTAACTTAAATTTATACCTCTAATAATTAAATCTTGTAATGAATACCACAATGCTAGTTTAGGTAAGGAAATAATAAATAGTCAGTAATATTTTTTATATTACAAAACATAACTTGTTTGGCATCACTATTCAATATAAATTTAGAATCTTTATTTTAATTAAAGGGAGATAATTAGCCACTTTTATTTCTGTGGATATTTTAAATATTATGTTTTTAAAAAAAAAATTTTTTATAAAAGACTTGGTCTACAACTTATAACTTTATAATGATCAAACTGTAAAAAGTAGTTGAAAATTATATGAATATTATATAACTAAAATAATATATGCAGATTTTTTCTGAACATTACATTAACTACCCAGTTTGTATGTTTACTTTGTATCAATTCCACTTAATGATGGTTTTTATCGGGGTTTTTCCACTGAACAAATTAAATAACATCTCAGTTAAACTAAGAACAAAATATTTTAATCAATATTAGTAGTTGAAAGATCTTTATCCTGACAACCAAAAGATAACCTTTACAAAATAAGATACCTTAAATGTGAAAGTTTGTTAATACAATTTTCTATTTGGTATAAATGCTAATAATAAGGATGATAATCACATACACATTATTTGTTTATTAAATATAAAACACTTTAACTTTTCTTCTATTGAGTTCCTTTGGTCCTTTGCTTTAGGCCTTGGTCTTGCTACGGATTTAAATTACCTGCTAGTCTTATAAAAATAAGAAAACAAGTATAATAGATCAGGTTGATTTTTAGGCTGTTGGCACGCTGAATGATTTAGAAATCATAGTTTGGCACACTGTTAGCAAAAGGTTGCCGACCCCTGGTTTAGATAATCTTATATAAATCTGTCTTTAGTAAACAACTAGGAGACCCTTGGACACACTGTATCCATACAAAGGTTATGTATATTAAAAGAAAACTAGTGAGGCCTAACAATAAACTACAACACATTGTATAGTACACACCTAAATATAAATAAAATAATAGACAGAATAGGGATACTGGTGTTTAGAACAATTCTATAAAAAAGCTGCAAGACTCATTACTAGTGAATATTTACAACTGACAAGAGTAACACCAATAGTAAAATCACTAGACCTAGATACACTAGAGAAGGGCAAAGAGTAATAATACATAAGGCATTAAATTCTAACTTAGAAATACAACACAATAACAATCTATTACAATTCTTAGATAGACAAAGGGACTTAAATACTTCTCTTATCCCATATGCAAGAACAAATGCATACAAGTACTTTTTTTTCCCAAGTGGCATCATGGCATGGAATGGGTTGCTTGAACAAACCAGAAAAACCTGCAACTTAACATCACTGAAAACACTAAATGCAAGACTAGACTTAAACCATGGATAATCATAGGATGCAACAATTTTCTGTATAGAAGGCGCATCCGTAACATTTAAGATTCATTTAAGATATAAAAAGAACCATAGAAAATGTAAGGGCAATTAACTTTAGGCTAATTTACAGCACCTCATCTTTATAGTCAACATTTCTCTTATGTATTTTTATTATAATTTATAAGTAAGTGTATAATTGGGCATATTTTTTTTTATTAAAAAATATAAAAAAGCAGTAGATACAAAATTATAAAAATATTTTTACCATAGCAAATGTTTTGTCTCCATTATTCAAACAACCTAGGAGTCTATAGCAATCTATCAAACAAATATAGTCAAGGAAATTTTATATGATACATTGATAAGTCAAAATGTTTCTTTTCTTTTCTTATTACTGGGTTGCAGTGTTTGCTAACAAGTCGTGTTCTCTGAGAGATGTTTGCTCTGAGCTTCAGCCTTGCGTTAGAGGAACATGTGAGCCGACACCTTCAACAAGCCTGCTCTACACTTGCATCTGTCCTTCCGGGTATGAGGGCGCCAGTTGTCAATACGAAGTGAAGTCGTGTCAACAACAACCTGGTGCAAACACAACCAACACCACAGCATGTCAGTGTCCTGCTGGATTCACAGGTTTGATAAAATCTTGTTTTTTTATTCCTCATCGAGATAAGTAAAAGTTGTTACGAACTAAGAATCGAATCATAAGAGAGTGAGACCTACATAAACTAAAAGCGCTAAATGGGGAAATCCCCATAAACATCACATCAGTAGGTTCCAAGTGCTTTGATCTCATTTAATTAGAATGAAGAAGTTCATTGTATATATTGACAAGTCTTAATGAGGCGTGAACTTTTGAACCCAAATGTTCGTGAACTTCCTGTTCTATTTTTAAACTAATAAACGAAAAAAACATGCTTTTGCTGGTGTTTTGATTATTGATTTCAACCTCGACGGCCAGTTCTAGTCTTTTAGAATTATACAAAGGATACAATATTAGTTATGAGGAATCCCTTTTTAACACCAAAAGTGAGTAGGCGATAAATAATACTCAAGTGTTAGTCGCGTGAAGTTAAATATTTATTTGTTTACAAAATAAATTAGTCAAGAGTTGCGTTTTCTTGGTTATTGAAAAACAAAATTCGTAGATTCATAAAAACGAATCACAAAAATTCCTTTGCTTTTAGCAATAAATTTGATATTTTAAAAAAGTGATTTTTCACTTCTGACTTTCTCAATACATTGTTTTGTTTTGTAAACATCTTTTGGAAATGAAATACATTTTAATCCCCAACAAATTTGAGTACAACCAGTAAAGAAGCACACAGACATGTTTTGAAACAAATGATTGAATTCGACCGGAAATGTTTTTAATTTGTCGACCTTTTATGCATGCATACACGTTAAGACTTGTCAATTATATTCAAGTGGTACAGTAGTAGTTAGATTAATGGCCAGACATGCATTAAAGTTAATTGCTTGTATTATTGTAACCTGTAAAATGTACCTTGTCGGACCAAATTGATCCATAGGTCCAGTGAAGTAGCGTTCACCAGTTTCTGTGGTCACAGCATGCTAGGTGATTGTGTGGCCAGCACTATGCACAGCCACCTTTACTTTACCCTAACTAAGGTCAGGTACCCACCAGAGCTGGGTAGACTCAGGTACACCCTCCAGACCAGGGAAAAAATTCCTAGCCTACATCAGGATTCGAACCCAGGACCTTCAGTATGCCAGCCGAACGCCCTGCCTCATGACCACCATGCCCCCTAAAATGTAGCTTACCCATAATGTTTTCAAATAGTAAAAGAACCAGCAAAACACAATGGTTTCTCTACAACAAGTGTTCAAGTCCCTGTATTTAAGTTGGCTTTGCAACGAAGGCAATTTTTACCTCAGAAACTCTGATGACGAAACAGAATTAACTTTTTCATCTGTAAAAAAAGTTTTACTTTGTCAAGTTGAGATGTATGAATTCATTGAACTTTCACACAATGAAATTTCCTGTGTTTTACCTATGAGTTCCTCTGACATTAAAAATAATGTTAATGGCAAAGCCTAATTCCACTTCTTTAATTGTTAGAGGCTCAATAAATATAAATTAAGAATTGACTCTATGACCTTTTCTACTATATGCATGTACTAAGCAACCACTCTAATGGGACATTCTTCTATTTAATTTTTAAAATGCAAGTTAATCTACATGTACTCTCATTTTTATCTTATTTACAAAGTTGTGAGCAGAAAAAAAACATCTGTAAAAAATAAAAGAAATTAGATGAAGCATTTTTCACTGGTGTATATTCTTCTATTGCCAAACCTGAAATTGAATGCATGAAAAGGTTCATTTTTTGTAGGAAGGTGTCTACAGGATTAAGTTTCTTTTCATTGCATTGTGAAGTCAAAGCATGGTCTAGTTGCTCATTTAGGTTTTCCCCTACTCACTTTATTTTACCAAGTTTATCCTGGAAAAAATAAAAGACCTAATTTTTTAAAGAAAACCTCTAGAAATCACCATAACTTACTGTATATTATAGTGTAATAAAGCTATACATTTAAAAGGACAATTCCACACTTTTGAAAAAATGCTGATATCAACATGTGTCTCCCCCTACAACAGGTGAACTCTGTGACAGTAATGTTGATGATTGTAGAACAACAGCATGCAGCACTGCTGGAACACAGAGTTGTATAGACGGAAACAACACTTACACCTGTGTGTGCAGGCCTGGCTACACTGGCTCAATGTGTGAGGTATGGCCATATTCTCTAGCAACAGTCTTATGTCCAAATTGTTATGTACCAGATCTTCTGTCATCTGTATAGGGTCTGGTTCACTGGGAAATAATACACTCAAGCCACTCGATGAACATTTAAAGAAGAATGTAATGCTTGAACTTATTTACAATAATTACATTACAAACATTGGTCGATGATAAGTAGCTTCCTTATTGCTATGCAAAACAACAAACTACATACCTGCATGTATCGTATGTGACTTGGTGCTAGAATAGATTTTACCAGAAGTTTTTAAAATGCAAACTTGAAATGAGTAGAAACTACAAGAACACATTGTCGTATGCAAATAATATCTGCGCCATATTAAACAACTCTAATTGAATTATCGATACACTTATTACAAAAATAATATAGAATCCATAATTAAATTTAAAAAAATAACTCTTAATGAATTATCGATACAATTCTGAATACAATATGAAAATTTTTTAAGTATGCTATGAAAATTTCACAACTTGTTTTGGCAATCAGTTCTATTGTTGGTGCTCTCATTAATCTTTCTTTCATTCAACATTCTAGACTTACGTCCACGAGTGTCTGTCCCAACCCTGCTTGAACGGAGGAAACTGCACAGATAATTCTCCTGGAGGGTTCTCATGCACCTGTCCAACAGGCTGGACCGGGCGTACCTGTGAAGACCTGGTTGACCAGTGTGTGTCCAACCCATGTAAAGGTGGTGCCAAGTGTACAACTTTACTGAATGATTTTTACTGCAGGTAAACTGTGAATAATTTTCACACAATTAATAGTTGAAACCTGTTTAGATCAATTTGGAACATTTAAATGAACTCTTGTTTAAAAGACTAAAAAAAATGCTTCATTATAAGGTTATTTTAGTTTGAGCATGACTTCAGTGTGACTTATTCATGTAGCTGACTATGTCTTTTTAGGGGGGGGGGGACTTTCTGGGTAGTGGCAGATTGAATAAGAACAGTAACGTAATCCCATCTGACCTAATTGATTCATAGGGCTGATGAAGCAGCGTTCAATAGTTTCTGTGGCCACAGCAAACTAGAAATTGTGTTGCCAGTACAATTCCCAGCCACCTTTGTACTCATCAGAGCTTAGTAGACTCCGGGACGCGCCCTAGACCCAGAAACGAATTCTAGCCTTCACCAGGATTCGAACCCAGGTCGCCGTGCCACTCGGCCAGTGCGCCCCATATGGCCGATTGTATCAAATATAAATTGTAATAATTCTTTTTCTCAGATGTCAACAGCTAAGAATTACTCTTACTAGGCATTTAGAAGTAAATGGATAACAAACTTTGCCATTGTTCAGCAGTATACCCATTTTAAGTAGTGTCTTCAAAACTGTTTAAGGAAGAGATATAAAGCTTTGTAAAAATACAATCATACAAGCCTAAAAAATATATCAACAATTTAATATGTGTTCTTGAAGTTTTTAGCTAATGGTAAATTGATTTAACTTTTTTGTTTTGTTTTCTGTATTTAAACACAAATATTTTTTTTATAATTTAGTTTTGACTGTAAAGAGAAGATGTGATTCTTGTTACGTCCATATTTTCAGTTGTTCATCACAAACCTATAGCAAGACATGTGAGACTGTTGCCAATGTCTGTGATGTGAGTGACCCGTGCCTCAATGGAGGCCAGTGTGTCAATAATGGCTTGAACTGTACCTGTGTCACAGGTAAGCTTTGCATAATATTACAAGAACAATACAAGATAGCCTCTTGCTTAATAATGTGTTATGAAGCTACATTTTTCTTTGCCTGTTTTTTTTAATTGTACGATTGAGGCTTAACTTCTTATTGTTGTGTGATTTTGAAATGTTGTATTTAAACTTGGCCAGGTACCACAGCCTCTGCATGCCAGCTGTATCAGCACAACACCTGCGACAGTGTTTCCTGTCTGAACGGAGGCCAATGCTTTGCCAACAGCACCACGCCTCCTTTCTGTACATGCACTAAAGGTTCGTAATTAATTCATCACATGTGGTTTTTAAAATTAAAAAAAAAATTGTATATTAATATATATATTATCTATGATGAAATGACAAGGTGGTATGATGGTCAAGGGTTTGAAATCAGAATACAAACGCCAGGATTTTAAGCCAGGTCTGTATGGGTCTACCCAGCTCTGATGGTTAATTGGCATGATTTGGGAATGTAAATGCTGCCAAGCATAGTTCTACCACAGTTCCCCATGTAAAACGGAAACCATGGAAACTAGTGAATTCTGCTTCCCTATTTGTATGCAGCATCATGATATGAAGGGGGATACCTCCTTATCTACATAATTAACTAAGAGTCATTTATTTCAATAATTTTCTCATGCTACTATTTGTGGTAGACTTATTTTGTTCACCTGCAATTCCTCAAATGGTAATTGTGATGATTTAAAATATATATAGTTATTTTAGTGGGACATAATTTGTATAATCTCTAACCCGGTGTTAATCTACAGAAACAACGAGTGACGTTTTACTATAAAAAGAATGACGTAGGAGTTAGATTAAACGTAGCGTACATTGGGAGATAAAGACAGACGACCTAAGAATTTGGTAGTGGAAAGACGTGTTTTAGACTAGGCTATAGAAACTGTGGAGTATTTGAATTCATCTTGTACGTAAATTGCATTAAATATTGAGTTCTCATTTTCACTACAAGCCGGCAGTTTGTTCATTGATTATTAATATATAATGTGATCTCCCTGAGAGTTGTATACATAGTAATTACAAAATAACGGTCACATTATTTGGCGCCCAACTAAAATTCGGAAGCTCAAGGTGAATTCGGAAAACCAATGTGGAATATTGAAAATCAACGGAGAATGTTGAAGGAGAATCAAGGTGAATATTATTGAAAATCAATTTGAAAGAAAGCCTACAATATATTGTGAAGCACAGCAAATGAACGTTTCTTACGACTAAAAGAAGACTAAAATTCAATGTGAAGAAATATCGACGAGAAAGAAAATTTGACGGTTTAACAGTATAGCCTAGCACGTTCTTGGAATTAAGCGCTACCAGTACATAACGGTGTACATGAAGATAGAAACGGAAGTTTATGTATGTTACCAAGCAAGTCGGTTAAAAAGGCTACTGGAAGTTGAAAGGCGTCTCGGATACATTTTAAAAGTATCGAAAGTGGTAACAATTATTGAAACAATAGTAAAGCTGTGTTTAATAGGACAAGCTAAGTTTGTCAAGTGAAGAGATTAAAAGAGAATCTCCGTAGAACTAGTAAATGGTTCGAGAAAAGAAGAATACTTCAGAATAGTCACAGAACTATAAGTCAGTTCAGTACAGTAGCAGAAGTCAAGTGAAATTGGAAGTAAAAAGAAACTTCAACAAAGTGAAAGGATTGTAATTATTATGAATTAACGAACACACGAAGACTTTGGGCTGAAATAACCTGTGTGGTGGGGGATCATTTCGAGTTTGGAACCTGGGATTCGAAGACGGAAGGAAAAGGAACGCGTTTTTTAAGATAAGTAAACTGGTGTATACGTTATGTTGTAGTATAGTATATGCCTAGATTTTTCTTGTGAAATCACTGGCATGTATTAGTTTCTTTTAGGAATTTTGTGTATACACTTATTGAAAAGTCCCTGTAAGTCAGGTTAGTTGAAAAAGACTTTTCATAAGTGTATATTACATAATATATGTTAGATTGTATAGTCTTGTATGCACAGTGTTATCATATTGTTTATATATTTGTCATAGTAAATTTTTTGTGAATCTCGAGTCTCATCTACTATCTGTGGTGTTCTTATTTTTATATATATATTGATTATTATATTGATATTTATTTTATGAATATTTGTAATATTGATTACATTTTAAATCATATTAGTTTGTTGTAGTTATATATATTAATTGAAAATGGAGTGTCCCTCAATGGAGACATATGCGCTGTACATAAATTATGGTAAGGAGTTGGGATATACTGGTAAAGAGTTGGATGAGTGGGTGGAGAGAAAATGGAGAGAGTATTTAGAGGCTAAAGAAAAAAATAAAGAAAGAGAAGAAAGGGCTAAAGAAAAAGCTAGAGCTGATGAGATAGAGCTAGAGAGATTAAAACAAATTGATAAAGAAAAAGCTAGAGCTGATGAGATGGAACTAAAGAGATTAGAGAGGGAGGAAAAGGAGAAAGATAGAATTTTTCAGATAAAAAAGTTAGAATTGGAGGCTAAAAATAACACTGCAAATGTAAACATTGGAGTCACTAGACCTGTTGTTGACCAGGAAATGGCTATTAGAAATAACATGTGCAGATTTACTTTCCAATTATTTAATGAAAAGGATGGTTCTATTGATACATTTCTAAAAAAATTTGAAATGGAAATGGAGAGACAAAATTTTTCTTCATGTTATTGGTCTGGACTACTGGGAAAATCCTTTACAGGAGATATTCCATCAAAAATGTGTATGGAACAATCAGATTATGCATCTGTCAAGGAACAATTGTTAAGACATTTTGGAAGTACAGAGGAGGCTTATAGAAAGAAATTTTTTGAAATGACTTTATCAAAGGAAGAAGATCCAAAAAGTTACTTTGACTCATTGACAAGTGCTATGGACAAATGGTTAAAATGTGCTAAAATAGATAAATCATTTGAGGAACTGAAGAATTTTATTATTAGAGATAAGGCAATATACTCACTCGATAAGACTCTCAAAGCATTCATTCAGGAGAGATCTCCCAAGACTATAGAGGAAATAGTTGACCTGATTAGGAACTATAAATTAGCTCATCCCATGGCACCTACTTCTAAAGGAGAGGATTACCAGGATATAATATGCTTTGCTAAAGGCAATGATAATTTTCAAAGAGGAAGACAATTATCAAGGAGCAAGATGAAGTGTGGTAATTGTGGAAGAAATAACCATGTTACTAAGGATTGTAAAGATAAGAGAGATAACACATTGACATGTTTTATATGTAAAAAGAAAGGACATATAGCAAGAAATTGCTTCAGAAGGTCAAGTTCTGCTGGAAACAATAATAATAATAATAGATCTCAGGGATATACACAACAAAGAGATCACAACTCCAGATTTAATCAGAACAGGAATCATTGTGGAGCTGTGTTATCAAGAAACAAAGGAATAAAGTTTTTTCCAGGATATGTGGGATTAATACCAGTTTTTGCAGTTCGCGACACAGGAGCCTCTGTCATTGCAATAAACAGCAAATATGTTCAGTCAAATCAATACACTGGTGAGGTAGCAGATTGTACATCATTTGATGGAAGAGTTATTAAATTGAGGTTGGCCTACATTGATATTAGGACACCATATATTACAGGTAGAGTACTGGCTCATGTTATAAATGATGCACCAATTGATTTAATTATTGGAAATGTTGAATCAGTTAAAGAATGTACTAGAGAGGAAATAGAAGCGTGGGAATTTAATAATAATCAAGCACAATGTAATGTCATTAATGAATGTAAAGCAAGCAATTCTGAAGAAAGTCAGACAATGGTGAATAATGAAAGAGACACATCAGTTGATAGTGAATCATTACTGAATGAAAACTTTAATTTGGAAAAATTCAAAAAGGAACAAAGAGAGGATACTACATTGAATAGACTATTCAAATCTACAGAGAAAGGAAATACTAATAAAAATAGTGTATGCAAAGTGAAAAATGATACACAACTATTAGTCAGAGAGATACTCATAAATGGCAGACAAGTGGAGCAAATAGTTGTACCAGATAAATATAGAACAGAAATAATGACTAATGCTCATTCTATACCATTGGCTGGTCATATGGGAGTTGGCAAAACCAAAAACAGAATAATACAACATTACTTTTGGCCTAAAATGTCCAAAGATGTGAAGAGATTTGTTAAACAATGCAAAGTGTGTCAGATGAAAGGATCTGGAAGTAATTTTACCAAAGCACCAATACAAACAGGAGTGACTGCAACTAGACCATTTCAGAAGGTAGCCATAGATATCATTGGTTTGATGCCTATTATGTCTAACAGAGGACATAGATATATCCTTACATTGATTGATATATGTTCAAGGTATGCAGAGGCAGTACCATTAAAGAAAATTGAATCTACAGATATAGTGCAAGCATTATATTTAATATTTACTAGAATTGGATTTCCTGAAGAGATAATATCAGATAGAGGAACTCAATTTACATCAAAATTGACTAGGGAATTTATGGAAACATTTGGAATAAAGCAGAAGTTTACAACTCCTTATCATCCACAATGTAATGGAATGTGTGAGAGATTTAACAAAACTCTTAAGGAAATGTTGTCAAAAGTTAGTAATGAGGATCCAAAGAATTGGGATTTAGCAATTCCATCAATTTTATTTGCATATAGAGAAACTACTCATGAATGTACAGGTTTTTCACCTTTTGAACTAATATATAGAGGTAATTCAAGAGGTCAGCTTGAGAGAATTGATGCAAAAATAAAATGTCATAGACATAAGAATGAGACAGAAAAAGAATTTTGGAAGGATTATTTTTCTAATGATAAATCTGTGGTAGATTGGAAATTGGACAAAATTAATCTTGAGAGAAAAGAAGAGGAAAGAGAAAAAAATTGTCAATTAAATAAAATGAAGCTAGGGATGAAACTCATGGAGTTAAATAATGAAGATAGCTTATGTGATAATGTTGTTGATGTAGTTAAGAAGGATGATATAGAAAATGAAAAATCAAAAATCTTAAGTGGAGAACCTAAAGTATTATTGGAAGAATCTAAGGGCTTAGATTATATTTGTAGGAGTATATTTGATGAACCAAACATTATTATTGAAGAGCCAAAGGAGATATTTGAAGAAGAACAGGTCATATTTGAAACATTAGACTTAAAGGTCATAAGAGAAGTTAGGATACAAATAGAAGAGGCACATATTAGAAAAGAGTCAGAGATCATTAGTAAAGAGTCAGTGATTACTATGAAAGAGTCATTGGAAGTGATAGATAAGAATATAGTTCATGCAATGATTGAGAAAGAGAAACACTTAGAAATGAGTGAGGTGCAAAATGAATTTAATGATAAGTGTATATTGGATCAGGTTGATACGAGGGTATTAAAAGGTAATTCAGTACAGGATAGTGTACTAAAGGATTGTCAGGAGGACAATATGGGAATTGATGATTGTCAGATGGAAGAAATGGCAATTAAAGATAATCAGGATATGTTATGTGGAGATTGTGAAGAGGAGAAGATAAAGGGGTCTGATATGTTGATTGAAGATTGTCATAAGGAGAAAGATGATTTTAAGTTGTTGTGTAGAGAGTGTTTTGAGAAAAATGAAGTGAAGTTTGTGGTGATGGAGACAAATAAAAAAGAGAAAGTGATAGAAATAGATAAAGGTGAAGAAAACATATGTTGTTCTTTAGTTTTATTACAAAGAGAAAAAGATGTAAGTGGTGTGATGGAGAGTAATTGTGGGAGTTTGATTAAGAGTATGTCAGAGAAGGGTTGTAGAAGAATGAAGGTGAGTCAGGAACTGGTTAGGTTTACATCTTGTAGTATCAGTAAAAATAATAAAGGAGTTGGTGAGGAGTATTTGTTTAAATCTGATAGACCAAAGGTTTTTGTAAGGAAAAAATGGTAATTGTTGAATTATTATTTCAAAGGATTGACTTGGTGTTGACTATGCATTAAACTGGGTTATGGTGAATGGATTTGTGGTATAATTATAACTTGGGAAAATATATCTATATTATGGTTTTGTAGTGGTGAGGAACAAGAATTGAGAATATTTTTTTTTTTTTTGGGTTGATACAATACTATAAATTTGGTATATTGTGTGAATAGTAAATGAAACACTCATGGTTTAAAGTGGTGGATACTATATTGGCTGATTTGTTGTCTAGATGTGGTGTTTAAGGTGTGCTGTTTGATACGTAATCACCAGTTGGAACGCGGTTAAAATTATTTTTTATGTACATATAAAGTATAGATACGGTGTTAATGAAATATTGATTTTTTCCAAAGGTTCTGGATGAGAAATGGTTCTACAACTGAAGCACGGTGATTCAAACACAACGTACCATTTGTAAGTGAGAGATGTTCTATCACGTCCTCACATTATCGTGAACGGGTTTTATGGACACCATATCAAACGCAAACATGAAGACATCATATGAGGAGTACATTTATGGTGCTGACATGGAATCGAGGTTTTGTCATCGCTATATCAAGGTATATTGACATTATCAACATGGAATCGAGGTCATGTCATCGCTATATCAAGGTACATTTACATTGTCAACGCGGAATGAAGGTCATGTCATCAACATATGGAGGAATCAACAAATCAACATGGTACATTATTTTGTACAACACTATATTGCTTATAGACAGACAGCTTGTGAAAGTATTCGATGGTAAATTCTAGAGATGTGTCTGTGAACATTGCATGGTAATTATTGTGTGATATTGGAACTATTCTGTCAAGGTGTTAAAACTCTACAGGATGGATAATCTACAAAGGACTTAGGAAATAATCAATGAATGTGTTGTTGGACGTTCAGAAGAGGAAGGTTGCAATGATATTACATGGACCAGTATGAACTGTTATGTTTTCGGATTTGATGATATTTATACTATTGGTTTGTGTATTTCATCAATTCGGGATAGGATATACTGTGGAACCTTATGGACCTATATGTATTATATGTATTATGGACCTATTAGTGAAAGTTATTGGTTAACATATATTGATGAATACGTTGGTTTTGTTATATGTTATTTGTGTTGCATAACATGTTTTGATATAAATTGGGATAATTGTAATTTTTCATATAGTTCTAGTTATTGAAGAGATATATATTTTATCAAAGTATTTGACGGAGATAAGAATTTTTTTTTTATATAGAAATTTGTATGACAAATTTAAAGGGTCGATGGGGGAATGTGATGATTTAAAATATATATAGTTATTTTAGTGGGACATAATTTGTATAATCTCTAACCCGGTGTTAATCTACAGAATAAACGAGTGACGTTTTACGATAAAAACAATGACGTAGGAGTTAGATTAAACGTAGCGTACATTGGGAGATAAAGACAGACGACCTAAGAATTTGGTAGTGGAAAGACGTGTTTTAGACTAGGCTATATAAACTGTGGAGTATTTGAATTCATCTTGTACATAAATTGCATTAAATATTGAGTTCTCATTTTCACTACAAGCCGGCAGTTTGTTCATTGATTATTAATATATAATGTGATCTCCCTGAGAGTTGTATACATAGTAATTACAAAATAACGGTCACAGTAATGTTTTTATAAAAGCTAACAGCTTATGATTGTCAAACTTTAAAAGTTAGGCCATTCTTCTTCTATTAGCCAGTCTGCAGAGCTGTTTGCTCTCTTGCAGTCAATGCCAGACAAACATATTTACATGTCTTTTTCAGTTGTTCCATATTGTATTGGTAATGGTATGTAGGTAGGTTAGCTCAGGGCATTCAAGCAAGAAGTGGTCCACAGTTTCTTGTGGGCAAGGGCGAAGTCTGCGGTTAGGTGGGTGAATTGGGTTTATTCTATTTAGGTGTGAGTTGAGTGCTATATGTCCTGTTCTCAACTGGAATATAGTGCATTGTTCTTTGCGGGGGAGGACCTATATGTTGTCTTGTTAGTTGGGCTGATTCATTTCTTTGTACATTTTTCTTACAGTTGTTCCCTGAGCCCATTGATTTAGCCATTCCTCCTTAAAGTTTTTGTTAAGCATGCTGCCCACTGTGTTGTAGCTGACAGGTCTTTCATATTGGTCCATGTTTGCTCCCTTTCTAGCCAGTCTGTCAGCTTTTTTGTTGCCTGGTGTGCCAATATGTTCTGGGATCCATTGTAGAGTTAAGTTGATGTTGTATGTAGATGTTAGGCTATAGATATTTCAGCAATAGCAAAGAGAGAATAACAACTTTTATTTTTATGATTCCTTACAGAGTTTACAGGCAGCCATTGTGAAAAGCACATCAACAACTGCCTTCAAGCCAACTGCAACAGTCCAGCAGTTTGCATAGATGGAATCTCTGAGTTCTTCTGCAGATGTCCTGTTGGGAAACAAGGGCCTTCCTGTCTTGACGGTATGTATCCTTAACATTTTAATAATTTTTTCCTCAAGGGTTGAACAATTTATTGGTATTTTCATTTCACAAGAGTGTCTGGTATATGTACATGTGGAAAAATTACATTAAAAGGCAGCTGTAGTTGTTATATAACACATTTGCTTGTCCTTGATTACAGAGTCTTATAATTTCCTAGTAATAAGATAAGATAAGATTACTTCATTGATCCAAACAAATGGAAATTTGACTTGATTACATAAATTCCCTCTTTTAGCATATTTAAAACAAAATAAAAGAACCATCTGTACTCAAGCACACAAAAAAATGACATTCACGCACACTATCATACCATTTATCATACAAGAAAAAGTATCATTTAGGAGTCAGCAGTTGTATTTTCTGGCTGACTGACTATTCTTTTGAAAGATTCTCACTGATAGTGGAACAAAAAAGTTCCTAAATCTCTCTGTTCTTGCCCTTATTAAAAGAAGCCAACCACTTTGACTAGATATGATGTAGCGGTCATGATGCAGGTGTGCATGGTCCTGAAGGATTTTGTCAATCATAGACACCTATTAACTATGAACATATCTCTATAGAGATGTTTATTGACACTTGTCAACTATTGCAAATGACTTTTATCTCAAACTTACCATTACCGAACAATTTACATTTGTTATTACAATTGTCATTTTTCTACCTGTGCCAAGATGGCAAGATGGGTTGGAAGTTTATAAAAAACCTTTCTATTTCTCTGCAGATATCACAGATGATTTTGACTTGTGTATCAGACCTTCAGCGGGTATCAGTGGTGCCTCCCTGCCCTACCCAGTTCCATACAATGACACAGCGGGTTTCACTGTCAAGTTATGGGTCAAGTTTGCCAGACCAGGGACGCAGGGCAACTTTCTGACTTTGTATTATGCCAGGTTAGCTGTTGACATTGGATTTTAAAGACAAATATATATTGAGAAAAGAAATATAATAGTCCTGGAGACTTTCTTTTTTAATGCTAATGATGGATACAAATTTAATTTCAGGGATGGATACGCCGCACAAGCTTCTGACATGATCTGCAGAATGGATCATATTGGTCTAAAGTTAACAAATCTGACCTATGTCCAGTATGTTAATGTGACAGTCAATGATGGATACTGGCACCACCTTCTGGTCTCCTGGAGAAAGGACTCGGGTCAGGTTTTCCTGGCGGTGGATTACCAGCAGATTGCTGCTGTGAGCAGTTATCTAATGGGAAGTGTTTTTAGTGGTGGAGGGTGAGTATGTGAACTGGTTGTTTTTCAGTAACTAAACCTTGCTTTTTTTTATGTTCCATTAGTTGTCACATTGGGAAATTGAGTTTCCTTTGGGTAAGCGGAGAGTCTCGGACTCATTCTTCTCCTCTATCTTTAGATTTGTTGCCGTTGTTGGGTCATCCCAAGTGGACACAGAGAAGTTCTCAGGCTGCATCTCGAGGCTGGACATGCTGAGCAGGCCCATCAACACGAGCACGGAGATGAAGGAACTGGAGGGGAACTCTAGCGCTTACCTGGGTGACGTGTTCAGGTGGGCTGAGATCCAGTCTTACGGCAATGTCCTGCTGACTCGCCCATCAAAGGCTTCTCTGGCCAGGTGTAACAGTAGTGATTCATGTCCTGAAACACCAGGTTTGTCAAAGTTTTCTCCCCTGTCATAACTGTTTATCACATCCCAGATGGCATAAAAATAGCAAAGTTTCTATTCGGACCTGATAGACTTAGTTAGTATCGGTTCGTTTATATAGGTTAGGGATGGCTTTGTAGAATTTTTTTTAATAGTTAGTATCGGTTAGGTTATATATTATAGGGATAGATTTGGTGCTTTTTGGTGCTATTTCTTATAAAATATGGGAATAATTACAATATATTTTGTGTTTTTTCTTCTCTTTTTTTATTTTTTTAATGGGTTATAAGGAATTCTGACAGAAGCTGGGTCCAAATAGCCATTTCATTCTAAAGGGACCTGGGTCCAAATAGCCGCCGCCTAAAAATAACTCATGAGTAGTTTTAAAGTAATTTTTTTTATATTAAATTATATTCGAAGTACGTTGTTGAAATTTGTTAAAAACTTATAATATACATATAAAGCATTACTCTTGTGTTTTTAGTAGGCCTAATTATTAATTTCTTTATTCATACAGATCTAATCCCACCAATAATTAGCTTTTGTCCATCTGACATGGCCGTTTCAACCCAGGAGGCCAAAACACAGGTGTCTTGGTCACTTCCAGCAGGTTTTAACTTCACATGCAGTCATCAGTCAGGTCAGTTGTACAACATAGAGAACAACAACTCAGGCTCCATCATCTGAATAATATAGAATTGTTCTAAGGCTTTTTTTTTTTTCCTTGTGTGGGACTTCTTCTTCTATTACCCAGTCGGCAGAACTGTTTGCTCTTTTGCAGTCAATGCCAGAACCTTGTGCGGGACAATCTGGCCTAGCAGTAACATGCTGAGCTAGTGTACCAAAGGTCTTGGGGTTCAAATCTTGTGAAGGCTAGGATTTGTTCTTGAGTCTGGAGGGTGTATGTGAGTCTGCCCAACTCTGATGACTAAAAGTAAAGTATCCCACATTGATCCATACGGCCGGTGAAGTTAAAAAGTTAACCCTTCTATTTAAAAGAATTTGAATTATCTCTGGTTTTGAGCCTAGTATTTAATTAGGGTATTAAATGATATTAAGTTTGTTTTCCTGGTTTGTTTGGCTAGATCATTCCATGCAGGGATGCCACTTGGGAAGAGAGATAATTATATGCATTGGTCCTTGTTTTTTTTCTATCCTGTATAATTTGTTAATTGTCATGCATAGTTTTGGAAATGGATCATAGAAAAGTACAAGCCGAGAGGCTGATAACAAATATGTTGGCTTCTGTATCAGCGCCTTGCCAGATATAATATAATGATAAAATGATAGAGATGTTAAGTTCCTTGTTGCTGGGTTTTTTTTAATTGTAAACAACTGTCTGTTGATAACATGTTCTGAAAGCATTCATTTTGCTTCTTTTCAACAGGTGACTTCTTGCCACTAGGGACCCACTCTGTAACATGTGTGACTAAAGATTTGGCTGGCAATAGTGCTCTGTGCTCATTCTTTGTGTACATCAGCTGTAAGGATATATTTTATTATCTTTTGTAAATTAGGAAGTAACAAATAATGTCAAATTGTAGTTTCCAATATATACAACATGTATGCCAGTCAGCTGATATGTCTGACTATAATACTGAGCATGTTACTTACTCATTTTTCTGGCCTATCTTATTTTACAGCTGAATTTTGTCCAGCCTTGCCTTCACCACGAGGAAATGGGACGGACGTGTGTGATTCCGTTAGCAATTTTACCTACTGCTCCATGGCATGTCCAGCTGAAAGGTCGGCCCTGGCTCAGTCCACACCCTACTACTACACCTGCGGCCCTGATGGGTCTTGGGAGTCACTTAAAGAGACAGATGGCTTGTTCCCATCATGCGGAAGTAAGTAGTGCTTACATACATTAATGTTCCTTGAATGAACACAACCCTAATTACAGCAGTACAAGGATAGTGAAAGAGCATTGTGGAGGTGACACAATTTGCTTCATACTGTAGCCAAGGGGATCATAAATTCTGCTTTCAAGTAAAAGAATACATTCCATTGTATTGAAGTTTCCATATATTTTTTTTCTATTTGTTCACATTTCAGTGGTAAAGAATGAGACCAAAGCTGATATCACGATGAGTCTGACATATCACCTGAATGAGACAAACTGCACCACAATCACAAATGTCTTGACCACCAAGATTAGAGAAAAACTAGCACAGGTGAGTTTATAACATAATGCACTCTTTAGTTTTTAGCATGTACAGATCAAAATATCAACTCCCTAATTTAAAAAGCCTGGCATGATGACAAGCAAAAACATAACCATCATAAACCAGATTTATAAGCATGTTATATTTTCATTAAGTTTATCATCACATATCCCAACATGTACGATGAGGTCTGTTTTTGGCTAGGCAAAAGGCATAATCAGGCAACTACAGAGCTGAGCTGAGGGGGGAGCTGACTCTTAGTTGATACAACAAGGCTTGGAAGATCTGCGTAGGTAGCACTCAGTACTCTGGGTCTATGGGTCACAGATTTGACTTAGAGGCAATCTTTTTTGTTACTTAAAAAAATGCTACATTAATTAAATACACGATAATCCTTTCAACATTGGAAGAAGTCTATCAGAAGTATCAGGTCTTTGTTGTACACTGCGCAAACTGACTATGTATGAAGAGAGTGTGGGGGAGATTTATTCATTAGGTTTCTCACTATCCAAAGTGTTAAAAACAATTTAGCAACCTGTGGCAGATATGGGATTGGCATCAGTCGCTCTTGGTTTAAAACACTGCAGGGGTCGACAACCTACAGCATGCTTGCCATACTTGGCAATACAATCGCAGAGCGATTTGCATTGGCACTCAGAGAACACCCCAAAAGGCAATTCAAGTCTCTTCTACAATACAATAGCAAGATGAATTTTAGGCTGTTGGCATGCTAAATGAGTTGGGAATTCCACTTTGGCACACTATTATCAAAAGGTTGCCGACACCTGGACTAGACTATATAATTGTAAATCACATTTTAGTTTCTAACAGGATAGAATAGTGATAGTTAATGAGATATGTTATGCATTGTATTTCAAGATAGAGCTTAGTCACTGTCTGTGCAATGCTGCTAATTTGTCTAAACAACTTTTTAAAATATTACAATAATAGGCTTACAATGTTAAATAAAGTTTTGTGTTTTTTGTTATGATAGTTACAAAAGAGCTCTGGAAATGGTTTCTGTTCTTTGGATGACTGCATGGACGCAGCTGTACTTGTCAACTGCAGCCAACCAGGGGACACTACTGTGCAAATCTTACTTCACAACATCAGGTAAGCATTTGAACAATGTAAAAATCTCACATTTATTATGGATTAGTTATTACTTTTTTTTCCTATAGGTTTTATACTGAGTAGATTAATGAAGTAAGAAATATTATTTATATGCTAAGGTCTACGTTTGTCTGAAGTACAAATTAAGTCTATACGTTAAGTCAAATGATACATTTCTTAGCCCTAACAAACTTACTAAAGTGGATGTTATAATGTTTAACCCTGTAATAAGAATAAATAAGATAATGTATAGTTAATGTACTCTGTACATGTCACATAGGTGGGTCGGACTAGCACATAAACCAAGGAACAGAGTGCAAATATTGAAAACGTATCACTTTTAAATCAATGCCATTTAATGCTCCCAGTTGTAAATCTCAGTCAGACTTATACTAATTTCTAGGTTTTATGGTGAGATGGGATTAGTGGGGGGGTGGGGGGGGGGGTAATGATACAATCAAATGTATAAACCACGTATGTAATTACAAATATTTCTCTACTCTAGTGCCAATGGCAGTAATCCAGTTCAAGATGTTCTACTTGTTGCTGTTCTAGATGATGATCTGTTTACATTCAAAGTAAGCTGTTTATTTATTTTAATGATCTTTATTTACATTCAAAGTAAGCTGTTTATTTATTTTAATGATCTTTATTTACATTCAAAGTAAGCTGTTTATTTATTTTAATGATATGTTTACATTCAAAGTAAGCTGTTTATCAGACGTAATGCATTTGAGTCTGATTGTTGTTGTTTTTTTACTTTCTAATTGCGTCTTGAAGTAACTGTTAAACAATTATTTTACAGGATGTTATTCCTCCCATAGTGCTGGACAAACCAGAATTTAAATTAGATGTCAATCCTGTTTGTCCCCTTGGACAAGTGATCAGAAATGCCTTATGCGGTGAGTGTGAACCTCAGGGGAAAATATTTCTTGAATATAGAGTACATATTTTTTTATGTAAAGTGCTGAATTTTTTTGTTTAACTTCACGGTGATCTACAGTGTCTTGCGGTCCTGGCACATTCTATAACACCTCGTCAGCTGCATGTCAGAACTGCCCTGTTGGCCAGTATGTCGAGGCCGATGGGCAGCTGGAGTGCCAACCCTGTCCTCCAGGGAAGACAACCCTAAGAAAAGGAAGTGATTCCATTCTGTATTGTACAAGTAAGATGTCCCGCAGTTTAGTTAGTTAATTTTATAAAACTATACACATAGTTAATTTTATAAAAACTATACACTTACTTAAATTTAAAAAACTATCCACAGTTAATTTTATAAAAACTATTACACATAGTTAATTTTATAAAACTATACACTTAGTTAATTTTATAAAACTATACACATAGTTAATTTTATAAAACTATACACTAAGTTAATTTTATAAAACTATACACATAGTTAATTTTAACAAAACTATATACTTAGTTAATTTAAAAAAAAAAATACTTACAGTTTTTAAAGGAAAATAAAGAGTTAAAATAATTGTCATAGTACATGGCTGTCTAGCATCATATTTCCATTCTAAAAGTCTCATATTTAAATGCAGTAGATAATAAAACACCAGGATGGTTGCCCTGGATTTGGAAGACATTCCTGTTTCTTCCCTGCTTTTATAGGGGTAGTCCTACCTGAGATTAGTTTGAGAAAGTTTTAGCAGCTGGGCATGTTGCTAGACACACACAATTGTTGAACCCTGCTTCACTTGCCCATATACCATATACTCTGAAAGAGAAGTAGGCTTACTTAGTATAGTGAAGTAGGCCAATTTTATTTTTTTTCCTGTCTTTATCTGAATGCCTGCATTTCTTACTATTTTAAAATTTGTCCAGCTCGCTTATGAATCTAATTGAATTGAATTGAATATACCATATACTCTGAAAGAGAAGTAGGCTTACTTAGTATAGTGAAGTAGGCCAATTTTATTTTTTTTCCTGTCTTTATCTGAATGCCTGCATTTCTTACTATTTTAAAATTTGTCCAGCTCGCTTATGAATCTAATTGAATTTTGAAAAGAGCAAAGAGTTTTGGTTTAACCACACAATTCCATCATATACCTAGCTGAAAAGAAATGTGCGAATTTGTGCTCAAACTGTAGTATTTGGTTAAGGAAGTGTCTATTTTCAATCACTATTGTAAGAGAAAGATAATATTTTTTACAAACTAACTCAAAGTGAACTAGATCAAGATGGGAAAATTGTTGACAATGTACTTGAATTTTTTTTTATTTTTTTTTTGTGACTGGTTTTATAAAAAATTTAGTTTTACAATAGGTTACTGATCCCAACTAAACATCTTTTCTGATATAGACAAGTGCAGCTCAGGCTACGAGTTTAGTGTCTTAAAGAACAGTTGTGTCCCCTGCTCTCGTGGCTACTACAGGAATGCATTGGACCCGAGCCAAGAGTATTGCCGAATGTGTCCTACAGACTTCATAACAGACAGTGAGGCTAGTGTATCCCTAGTACAGTGTGACATTAGTAAGTTGTCTTTATCTACTGATGGGGCACGGTAGCCGAGCGGCAGTGCGTTCGACTGGCGATCCAAGGGTCCTGGGTTTGAATCCTGGTGCAGGCTAGGATTTTTCCCCAGTATTTGAGGGTGTTCCTGAGTCTGCCCAGCTCTGATGGGTACCTGACCTTAGTTGGGGTAAAGTAAAGGCGGCTGTGCATAGTGCTGGTCAAACAATCACCTAGTACACCGTGGCCACAGAAACTGGTGAACGCTGCTTCACCGCCCTATGGATCAATTTGGTCCGACGGAATACTTTACTTTTACTTTATCCACTGTCTACTTGCTCATTTGTTTTTAAAGTGTAATTGTAGGCCCATGGAGCTATCTTTCAATTTCGTTACTCTGGTTGGTGAAGTGAATGCATGTTTTTTTTGTGTTGATAACTCGTAAAGCTCACCCTTTTTGTATGTAATTTTGTTTGGGGTTGTTTGAAGCCCTGCTCACATTGACATGAGAGATTGCAAATCTGTCTATTATCCCACTGATTTTTTTTTTAGTTTGAGTGATATTAGTCTCACTAATTGACTGGTTTTGGTTTGGGAAATGTTGTGTAAATAAAGTTATCCTTCTCACTATTCTCACCTGCCAACTGGTGCTGGAGCCTTGGCATGACTTGGCAGTTTTTAAATGTTATTTTATTTTTAATTTTGTTGTGTTGTAATTCAGTATGTTCTATCAATATCAATTTAATGTACATTCTTGTATTATATTCAAATGCTGTAATCTTTTGTATAAAAGAAGTATCTGTAAAAAACATCAACTTATATAAATAATAGTAGCCTACTCTACTGCAAAGAGTAAACCACAGTCATATTGACTAGGGATGCCTCAAAACATTTCAGGAAACTGCACTGACCTGGGTAAATTCAGGAATGCGCAAACCAATTTGTGTGAAAGCTGCCCCATCGGGACTTACAGTGATAAGCAATGGCAGGATGTTTGCATTACATGTCCATCAGGACTGACCACAGAATCTACTGGCAGCAGCGCAGCCACAATGTGCTACAGTAAGCTTTTTCATTTCATCTTTTTTTCTTCATCTGCTACAGTAAGCTGTTTTACTTTATCTTATTTTCTTTTTTCTCTTCTTTTGATTATTACTTGGTATATAAATTTCAGTGATCGCTTTCCTTCCATTTTTGCAGCCAATTGTCCAGCTGGTCAGTATTACAATATTAGCAGAAGTACTTGTTTAGCGTGTGGCAGCGATCAATATCAAAACACTCAGGGACAATTCAGTTGCAAGCAATGCCCCAGCGGTCAGTTATCTATTGAAACAAGGACC
Source organism: Anisus vortex (assembly GCA_949126835.1). NCBI lineage: Eukaryota > Metazoa > Mollusca > Gastropoda > Planorbidae > Anisus > Anisus vortex. The sequence continues at coordinate 47,127,464 of OX421494.1, read as the reverse complement.
TCCTGTTCAGGTGGGTAAATCATCATCTCTACAAATTGCTAGTAATGAATACCATATGGTCATACAATAGGGCATGTTGATACATTGCTAGATTGTTTTCACCTAAAGGCCTTAGGTTGAATATTAGCCATTCCTTTTTCTAATGGTTTAGCAACATACTGGTGTTTAACCAGTTCTGATTAAGTTTCACATCTAGTGGGACAAGGTTGTCTAGCCTTTGTTCAACTCAAGATTAAAGGCCCTTTTTTTATCCTGGATTTGTGGGGTGTCTGTGAGTCTACCCAGCTCAGATCGATAACTGAAGCCGTTTGGGGAAAAGTAAACATGGGGGCATTATACTAACAAAACTTTCCTTGTGTGCCGTGGCCATGAAACTATTGAATACTTATCTGGTCCCATCAAAGACTATAATAAAATGGACCGCTTGCTTTGATATTTCTGCTATATGATACCTTGAAACACTTAGTTTTGGAATTTCCAATCGCATCAAGTCCTCTAGACTTCCGCTATGATTTTCTCAATGGGAAATGTATTAAAATTTAAAGTTGTATACAGTGAAAACTTTTTATGCAATCATAGGAGCATAGGTCATTCAAGGCAGCCTTATTGGTTGCACACGGAAAAAAATAACATATAAGCTCTCTAAAAAAAGAGCAAGTGGTCCATCTTATTACAGTCTTTGGTCCCATACACCAACAGGGCTTAAAGGGTTAATGTTCTTTTTTTTTTCACAATTAGCCTAAATTATATAGCTAAAATCTATATCTTATATTATATTTTATAGACGTCGTTTTATACAGAAGTTTTTAATATTTGATGCAGTTTAAAGCATTTTTTTATTTAAAAATTTTATGTGTTCAACAGTGTCATGCCCTGTGGGTCAAGAAAATGTGAATAATTCCTGTCAGAGTTGTTCACTTGGCTATTACAAGGACACAGATGGTTTAGCCAAATGTATGGTGTGTCCCAACGGAAGACAAACTACCAGGACTGGTTCAACATCACAAGCTGACTGCATTGGAAGTGAGGAATTCTATATTATTTGTTAAACTTTTTTATAATGAAAGAAAGAAATTTCTGATCATCAAAATATATTTTTTTTACTTCATTTTAACAATTAATTGTCAACACATGACACACTATGTGTCTTTAAACAAATGTTTAACATATTTCTTGCATATAACATTTTCCATTGGTTTATTAGGAAGAAGAACTATCTAGATGACCTCCCAATTCATACACATATGGTCCCAATCTCCCTTTCTGGATGCCATATACATAGTTAAACTCCAATCCATGTAAACATAATAGAAGAAAATGACAACATGCAAGTATCAAGTTGTAATCAAATGATGTTTACGGGGCAGGGTGGCGTACCCAAGGGTTCCTGGGTTTGAATCCTGATGCAGGCTAGGATTTTTTCCCTGGACTTGAGGGTGTCCCTGAGTCTACCCTGCTTCGATAGGTACCTGACACAAGTTGGGGTAAAGTAAAGGCAACTGGGCAATGTGCTGGCCACACATCCCCTAGTATGCCATGGTCACTGAAACTGGTGAAGGCTGCTTCACCGACCCTATGATCAATTAGTTCCGACTGATACTTTACTTCTAGAGTGTCTATGCAGACATGTGCATCTTCTATTATTATTATTCTGATAAAGAAATTTTCTTTGAATAAAACTTCACTTGTTGTTCTTCATATGTTTTCTTGGTAATTTGTATCTTTACAGCCAATTGCAACAATGGGTATGAGTTATCCCCAACTACCAACAGTTGTGTCCCCTGTTCTATTGGTTACTATAGAAACACAGCCATCCAGGGACCCTGTGTGATGTGCCCTGTTGAATTTATAACAGCTAAAGAAAGCAGCATGTCATCTGCAGATTGTACCATTAGTAAGTTTTCAAGTTTAACAAGTCTTAGACATTTCCTGTTATCTTATAGTGAAGTTGGCTGGTACTGGAGCTAGTTCACCGGACTTTCAACAAACGGGTTCTAGCCCTTTCACCGACCAATCCCAGTCTTAAGTCTTATGCTATATGTTATACACTTTTCTCACTTTGAAATTCATCAATTCTCAACAAAAGGAAATAAAGCTATGACACTTTGAAGATGGAATACAATAATCTACAGTTGATGTATAGAGGCTTAGTGGGCTTTAGCCAATGGCCCTAATGTTTCAGGAGCCCCCAAATGAAAGAATAATAAACATACTGTATTTACTAACATATAAGTTGTGACATTTTTTACGTAGAGTTGACTTGTCCACCATCAGTTCCTGTTTGTTAGATTTCTCTATATTGAAATATCTGCCCTTGACTTATAGATGAGTATTTAGGGAAATTTTGAAAAGGTGCCAGGGGGTATGATAACTGCTTATCTGTCCCTGCCAAGCCATCCAAGTAACAGAGCTCAATTTTAATGAATTGTCTAATTTAGCCTTTGTGGTTTTCACATACATACATACATAGTGGTACATATATGTATGTAGCCTCTGATGATGCCAATGTTTTCACAGGAAATTGTACAAGTCCTGGCAAATACAGGGATCCACAAACCAATCAGTGCCAAGATTGTCCTGCCGGGACATACAATGGCCAGAGGTGGCAGGACTCTTGCACAACGTGTCCATCTGGGATGACCACCGCGTCAAGTGGAGCCACCTCAATAGCAGACTGCTACAGTGAGTTATTGAGTTCTACCTTATTGCTTTCCTAGAATGGTGACTGCTAAAGCATTTTGTTATAAGAATAATTAATGAACTGTTTGTTTTTATATAACAGCTCAGTCTTATACATATATAAAGTCTACTCTTAATTGTTGACATAGGGGGTGGGGGGGTACTAGCTTTGAAATATAACCTGTTGTGAAAGAACTTGATTTACTGTATTAAGACTTACATTAAAAAATGTTTGTCAAATGGTTCATAAGATGAATGCATAGAAAATATTTAGGCGTGCAGTGGCTGAGCGACAGCATTTTTGGCTGGCATATAGCAGGTCCTGGGTTGGAATCCTGGTGAAGTCTAGGATTTGTTCCCGGGTCTGGAGGGTGTCCCTGAGTTTACCCATCTGTGATGAGTACCTGATTCTAGTTGGGGTAAAGTAATTTCAGCTCTCCATTGTGCCTGGCCATGCAGTCCCCTAGTATGACTTGGTCACTGGTGAAAGCTGGTCCCTCTAGATGAATATGGTCCAATGGGCTACTTTACTTCTTACTATTGAAAATAGTTGTAATATTTTGATTTATTTGGAGTGAAACTTCAACTCAGCATTATATTTAATTAATAGATCATTATTTTACAAGAAATAACTAGAACCTAATTATTTCTTACTGTGTAATCAGTCTTAAGTAAGCACCAGTCTTAAGTAAGCACCAGTCTTAAGTAAGCACCAGTCTTAAGTAAGCACCAGTCTTAAGTAAGCACCAGTCCTAAGTAAGCACCAGTCTTAAGTAAGCACCAGTCTTAAGTAAGCACCAGTCTTAAGTAAGCACCAGTCTTAAGTAAGCACCAGTCTTAAGTAAGCACCAGTCTTAAGTAAGCACCAGTCTTAAGTAAGCACCAGTCTTAAGTAAGCACCAGTCTTAAGTAAGCACCAGTCTTAAGTAAGCACCAGTCTTAAGTAAGCACCAGTCTTAAGTAAGCACCAGTCTTAAGTAAGCACCAGTCCTAAGTAAGCACCAGTCCTAAGTAAGCACCAGTCTTAAGTAAGCACCAGTCTTAAGTAAGCGCCAGTCTTGACTATTTTTTTCAAATGCATATCTAGCCTTAGCTTCTGCCCCTGTAAGCGCTGCCTCGTCCAATGATGTGGCCGTGATTGTCGGATGTGTTGTTGGCATTGTTTGCGGACTCCTGCTGCTGATCCCTCTAGTGATAATTCTGTGGAGGAGGTCAGTAATATTAGCTTCTAACATCAGAATACTCGACATCATTTTTTTTGTCAATGAAATTTAACGATCCACTGCAAAGACTTGATATTTTTTTAAAATTATATTTACCTTATACTTAAACAAACTTTTCTTTACACATTTTAAATGATATCATAACTTTATTTAATATTGGCATAATTGGTGTTGATTTTATTTTTTAAAATGTCAACGATGTCTTTCCTTACATATACGTATAGATTGAAGAGAGAAACTTTTTTAGATAAATTTTCAAACCAAGTAAAAACATTTTGTCCTCTTTAAAAAACAACTTTTTTTTTCCCAATGTGATACTGACTAGCAGTAGCTGACACAGCTCCTTATCTTAAATTGTTTTGCATTCTTAGTATTACTGAGCCATAGTCAGTTTTTTTTTACTTTTTAGTTACATTTTCGCTTAATTTAGAATTTTTCTCTTAGTGTTTTTAGCCCCTAACTTCAAATCTTTTAACTTTAAAAGTCTATATGAAAAAATATTTTTATTGTTTAGAATTATTTAGGCTTGATACCTTGTACCGTAGTAATAAAACAATAAATATAATAATGATTCCAGCAAGATATGTTGGTCTCAGAGTTACCGCCAGTTGTGCATTCTTCTCCAGGTGTAGGCCAAGGCCGCGACCGCCATCCAACGAGACTTATGACAGCAAGAGAAATGTCGGAAACTCAACCAACAATAACTACAGCAGGCTCGTGACCAGGGCCAACCTAAAGGCCGGGCCGGAGGACCTGGACTCAAACTTCGACCCTGCCTTCTACCATTCTAAACCAGCCACGGAGGCAGGCTTGCAGTCTGACGCCACGCAGAACTATTTGACCTGGAAGAACACTTATCACATATAAGATCACGCACAAGCAGCAAAAAGTCTTTCCCCCTTAGAGCTATCTGTAATCAATTGAATATTTATTTACATGAGCCCACTTAGTATAATCTTTGTGCCCCAAAAAACATCATATTTTGTCAGGTAAAGCTTTAATGAAAATGTTGTGCCAAACAGGGTTACGGAAATTCTAAAAACATGTGTTCTTTATTTATCTAAACAGAGATGCCTGTGTAAACATTGTCTTAATATAACTATTTTAAACAAATTAATTTTATTAATTAATTTTTTGTGATTAGTACAATACTGCTCTGTATATTAATCTCATACATCTACCTTTTTTCTGACTATTTATTAGAAATTTCAGCTCCACTGTTAAAGTACTACCTCACATGAACATGAGAAAAATATGTTGTTTGCAACCTTTGGTTAGCTATTCTAACTAATGATTTCAAATGTTTTTAAAATGCTGCTATGTTCTCTCATAAATATATTATCTAAATTTTTTTCTTATCAAAAATCTTTACTAGCTTTTACCTATTACTTCATTATTTATCCATTGTGTTCACATTTTGTTATTGTGTACAATACATACTAGCAAGTTGGCAAATTGATGCATGTATAGAATAAATATTTGTTGACTTTCACAATAAGTAAAAAATGCCGTTGTTAAAAAATACTGTATAAGTGTTTTTAAAAACCTAGATTTTATTTGTTGGGATCTTGTCATTAACGGAAGTCATTGTGTCACCAAAGTAATTAATCTTATTTGATGAAAGAAAATTAAGAATAGTTTTAGATTATGTTGTAATTACAGGAAGTTAAATAAAGTGACTTTCCTTTGCTCTTCTTTGCACTTTCAATTCATATTTTGCTCTCATTCTTAATATGTACTGGGTAACATATCTTCCTGAATGCATTTCACCCCCTCTATAAACAACACTCTTAATCTGTAACACCCCTGCAAGAACCTTTGTTTATTGGTGATGTATGTTATTGTATACATTATCAGCTATACCAAATGATGACTTTCATGGTTGTGATTCTATGGGTATAGTACACTCTGACTTGTTCACTAATGATTTGGCAATCTAAACACTCATTAGAAATGTACATAGTTTCCTAGATACACCATCAATCAATCAATTTCCTTGTAAGTCCTCAGACATAAGGCCTGGACAATGCTTATCCAATTCCTTCCGGTCTTGTGCCAGTCTCTCCATCTCTTGCCACCGCATACACCGCTTATTTCAGTTCTTTTTCAAGGGTTCTCCTCCAGGTGGTATTTGGCCGGCCTCTCTTCCTGGTTCCCTGTGGAACACCATGATGTTATTTACATTGACTGTCTCTTGCACCAAAGACTCTAGTTCAATTGGGGTAAATATTTCAGTATGATACCAAGTTATTTTTAGAATGCTATGTTTGTTAATGTTTTTAATAATAGAATACTTTGTAGTTTTTTTTTTAAATTTTATTCAAAACAAGCTACATTTGTATTTTTATATTCTATGACAGAAATAGACTAGTGTATTATTAGATGTAGACTTTATATCTTACACCTGTATTTAATCATGTTGGTTTGGATTATTGGGTATTTGTTGTTTTTTTGCTTCACACATCATTCTTTTTAGATTTAATATTTTGTTGTTAATGAAAACATTTGAGTACTAAAAATGCCATGAGTTCATGGCCTTAGTTTGTAAAGTACATAATAGTTTGTCTCAAACTTTAAACCTGCCCCCCCCTCTCTCTCTACCCAGCACACTGTTCGTTGCGCAAGATAACAATTTTCAAAGATGTAGTTTGTAACTTGAATTGTTCATGACATGAAGCGTTCTTAAATCGAGGTACCACTGTATTTATGGACCCAAGGACATTGAATATTTATAAAAAATAATATATTGAAAACAATAGACCTATCCACTCTGTATCATCTCATGAAGATTTTTTTTCTATGTCTTCGCGCCAGCTGTTGAAGGACTAAACTTTAATTTCTACATTCCATTTAATGTTTATCATCTTTGTAAACTGGATTTAATGGCAGCTGATTGATCAAATGATAAATAAACAGATATACCATAATATTGTTTGTTTTTATATGCAAATTTCTTTTAGTTAGAGTTATATTTCCTGAGGGTTGAATAATTGTTCAATCATTGAGTAGTTTTCTTATAGCTTAAATTTAAGCACCACAACAAAATGAAAAATACTAAATAAAAAATCAAGCTGTACAAAGAGTGACGATTATGTTTTTTTATTTTGATATCTAAAAGTAGAAAAATATACCATGTAATTAAAAAATATTAGCTGCTCTATGCACCATTTCTGCATGATGCATTAAAAATGTTTTCACAAAAACTTGTTTTTATTCATTTAAAAAAAAAAAAAGAGCAGTAATGAAAAAAAAACTTTAAATGATTAAACTTGGAAAAGTAAGTAAAACTTGGAAAAGATGGAAGAGCTCCCATCATGCATCATTACCATTTGATGAGAAACAAAACATAGGAGGAGGAATGGGAAATATAAAAATCTGGAAACCAGTGTATGCATTTTATGGAGAGATAAAAACAAACAATGTATATACATAATAAACAAAAACAATAGTATCCACATAATATGGTCTTATTGAGAACATCTAAAGAAATCATTGTTTAAAAAATGAAATATTGCCATCATTTTGTTAAATAAGTCAAAATACAACAGTGTGTTTGTTATATAATGAAACTTATGGACATTTTTTACCCTTTAGAAAATTAGCCATAACAAAAATTAATCAATAGAATATATTGAGTAGTATTAAATATACATAAATTAAGGCAAATTTAAAATGGGAGAGGTGTGGCTGAAATCTATAAAATTATCTGAAAACATCTTGTTTTTAAATGCAATTAATTTAAAGTTGAAAATATATACATCAGTTATATTTACTTTAACTCTAGAATATGATTCCATAAACATTGAACTTAAAAATGTATATGAGGTCATTTGAAAGTCACAGCTGCAGCACTGTGCGTATTGCTCATAGCATTGTAAGATTGTTCAAAGACTATAATAAGATGGACCGCTTGCTTTAAAATTTGTGCTTTTTGATGACTCAAATGACTTCTTTTCGGAATTTCCGATTCCCTTTTGTATTGTACACTTCCGTTTTATTTAATCGCTATGATTTTCTCAATGAAAAATTAAAAAAAAAACTTCTATACAGCAGAAACCTTTAGGCACAGGGAGTAGCGTAGAAGTCATTTAAGACAGCGTTATTGGATGCACACAGAAAAAAGAACATATAAGCTATAAAAATAGAGCAAGCCGTCCATCTCATTATAATCTTAGGATTGTTTCCATCTTTTCGCCTCCATTTACATGGAGGTTGTGACTTCAAAGATCATATAGTCAAATAAGGATCTGTATAGAATGCATATTCAGCTTCTAATTATTGCAGTCATGCAAAACAGATACTGGGAATAGAACTTAAGTAAAATGAATCAGTGTTACTGCTCAGTAAGTCATCTTCTGCTTTTGGACTTGAAGGAAATGACCCCAGGTTTGATAAAGATGTGAAGTCTGGAGTAGATGCTTCCACTGTTGGCATGGGTGTGTTCAGGTCACTGAGAAGATCATTCCCAAAGGCCTTTGTTTTAAATTGTGCTGAGAAGCTGTCTGAAAATGTTGCTGTAAAATTATTGGATGTGAATGTGTAGGGGGGTGGGGTCAACAAGTAGTCCATTGGTTCCTGTGTGGGGGTAGCTTCTGGTTGGTAGGTTGTTGAGTCTGGGAGGTATGCATGCTGAGGGTTAGCAGGTTGTGTGTTGGTTGTCTGTCTGAATGACATCTGTAAGTTTGAAATCTGTGTATTAGAAGGCTGGGTGTAGGCTAGTTGAGCATTTGTGGATTGCTTGTTAGTTGTAGTTGTATGTATGAATTCTGGCTGTGCAGTAGCAGCTTGGGTATAAGCAGACTGAGGATTAGGGGATTGTGAGTTCACTGTCTGTCTGAATGAAGTTTGTATGTTTGAGGGGTTTGTCTTTAAAAGAGGGGTATGAGCAGGCTGATAATTTGTAGGCTGTATGTTATTTGTCTGTCTGAATGCAGGTTGCAAATTAGCAGTTTGGTTATTAGCAGACTGGGGATCTGTGGGCTGTGTGTTTGTTGTTTGTCTGAATGAAGCTTGTATGTTTGAAGTCTGAGTATTTAAGGGAAGAGTGTGAGCAGACTGATAAAATGCAGGTTTGTTTTTAGTTTTCTGTCCAAAAGCAGGCTGTGCACTAGTAGTTTGGTTATAAGCATGCTGATAATTAGCAGGCTGTGTGTTCGTAGTTTGTCTGAATGAAGCTTGTGTGTTTGAAAGTTGGGTATTTGAAAGTTGGGTGTAAGTGGATGGAATACTTGCAAGTTGTTTATTTAAAGACTTCTCTGTAATGTAAGTTGACTGTGCTTCAGGGTAATTTTGGTGTGAGCTTGTATAATTAGATGTTGGTGCAAACTCATCAGTTGCTGCTGCTGTGTAAGCTGATTGTACTGGCTTGTATCCTCCAGGCATTGAATTGGTTGTTTGTGCAAAAAGCTCCTGAAATGTGTTGTCATTGCTTGTTGAAAAATCAACAAACTCCTTCAACATCCGGTTTCTTAATGTCCTTTTTAAGTCCTCTTGTATCTGTTTAGATTGACCATTGAAACTTTTAATAAGGGAAGCTCTGGAGGGTGAAAGCTGAGCTGAGCTGATTGGATTCAGGGACTGACCTTTTTGTTGTTCAAGTGGTACAATGTGCCTTGCTTGTACTAGATCAGCATGGTTTGATGTCCACTGCATGGAATTGTTTAACTGTTGACTATGGTTACCTGATTGTATCTGTGATGAAGTTAAAGACACTGAATTTCTTGATGTCAGAGGTGTAACAGCTAGTGAATTTGTTGTCAGAGGGGAAGAATTTCTTTTATTTGAAGCCTTACCATATAGTGGGCCTAGATTTGAAATTGTCTGCGACACCAAATTTGCTTCAGATGTTGTCTGTGATGTCAGTACTTTAGACATTGTTTTCGGCACAAAATTTCCAATCAAAGATGCAGATGTTGTTGGCCCTTTTGGCAAAGGGTTTAGTGATGTCAATGGTGGCAGCACCGGTGCCAGTCCTTGTGACATACCGGTAGTCATTGTGGCCGAAAAATCTTGGCACTGTGTAACTACCTCTGAGTTGGCAGGCTCAAACATGCTGGCACTGTTCACTATATCATAAAAAATTAAAGAGAAGGAATCCAGTTGGGCCACTTCATTTGTATTGGGCAGGACCTGATTGCAGTCAGAAGTGTCATTAAGACTGCGAGAAGCTTGGCACTTTTTCTCAGCTCTGGCAACACTCTGTTCATCTTGTTGGGTTTGAACATCTGGACAGTTGGCCGTTATACTTTGAGGTACATTAACCCTTTCAGGGTGAACTTGAAAGCAGTAATTTTGTTTGGTGTTTCCTGTGGTAAAATCTCTGTCCTTGCTTGGAGACGGGTTAGAGTTTGACTGCCACAAATCACCAGTATGTTTAGTTAGTGTATGCCTTAAAAATACATCATCACATTGCATGTCACCTGTGAGATATTGGATGAACCCAGTGTCAGTATTATTTTTATTATCTACTTGCTGTATTCTACGTTTCTTATATTCTACATCACCAAAACTTCCCAATACTTTGTAGGATCCTGTGTCACATGATGTCTCAGGGTAAGTTTTAGCCTTTTTGTAGCTCTTCCTCTTCCTCGCAGGTTTCAATATGCTGGAAGCTGATATTGGTGAGCCGCTGAACAGGGCAACTGCATTATTATCCATTTTGTTGTGAGAACAATCAGTAGTCTGCTGTCTGGAGTTGAATTAAACATTATACTTTATTATTCTTTAACACTAGTTAAATATTTTAAATGACCGCTATTGACATAATTACACTTCAAATATAGAACAATATTTTTATTTAAAACCTTAGAATACATTTACATAATGTATGTAGGCAAGGTAGGCTTAACAATACTAATATATCATACTATATAAGTATCTTAGACTGTATTACTATAGCATTACTACTTTTATAAGTCTATACTAGCCTACTATAGTATTACTACTATTATAAGCCTAAATCATAGTTCATCATTGATTTAGAATTTAGACTATTCAGTTATCAGTTTTGCAAAAAGATCTAAATTAAAAACAATGTTATAAAGACAATTCTCTTAAAGTCTTGTAGGCCTATTTACAATAATATAATATATTATAGAGTAGGCCTAAAGCTATGACCAAAGCCTATACTGGCTATACCCCTTATAGGTCTAGTCCTGAAATTAGTTATTAGTGTAATCCAATAATTTATGACATATTATCTTTTTACTGATAGCTCTGATTATAATATTTTTATTTAAAAAGTAGCCTAAAGGCTAACCTATAGTGCATGTAGTGATGTAGGCCTTAGGCCTAATCATTTTGGTGAGCTACATTTTTTTTAACAAATCATTTGTTACAAGTAACTTACAAATGCATATCATTTTGGCTATTTTTTTGTAACCTTTGTCAAACTTATGTCTTAGAAACAACATTTTTAATAGGCTATATTTATATTCATTTAGGCTTAGGCCTAATTAAAAACTATTAAGCAGGCCTACTTGTTGACTCTCGTTCTAGTCAGGTCTAGTCCACTAGCTAGTCCCTAGTCTAGTCTACTTAAACTTTATAAAGTATAACAATATTTGGTCACCAATAATTGACTATGAGTGTCTATGAGTTATGAGTCTTTGACTAAGAATCTACTATGAGTATGAGATTACGATTATGAGTGACTGTGAGTCTATACTATAAGTTAGCCTTTTTTAGCCTCGACGTATACTATAGTCTATAGTAGCCCTATAGGCTAGACGATAGGCTAAGTAACTAAGTAGGATCTATAAACTATATTATAGGCAATAGTGCCGCTATACTATCCACTATCCGCTATAGACATAGGCCTAATATAAGAATATAAGTCGGTAACTATACCTATATAGGCCTAAGTGCCTATAACTATAAGTATAAGGCTTATAGTAAGCCTATAATAATATAACTATATAACTATATGAGTTATGGTCATGAGTCATGAGTATGACTACAATGAATCGGAATGAACTACTGCTATGATGAGCGTATGAGTCGTAGGACGCAATAATCTTTTTTTTATAGAAGGAGCGTCTGTAATGTATAGGCCTAAGGCCTAAGATAAGATAGGCCTACTATGATTGACTATGAACTATGAATGATGAAAGACTATACTAAGACTATGACATTTCTGATTTCATTTTAATTTTATCTCTCATTTAATTTAAATCAAACTTTTAGGCCTATGTCAGTTTTTATGGGCTATAACTATGATTATGATACTATGATTTATAATTTTAGACAGAGTTGACAGAGTAGGCCTATTATGCCTATATTCCTATATCATCCTATATGCTATATGATAGGCCTATAATGCCTATAATGATACTAATTTCTAAATCATCAGTAAATGATGTAAATGATAGGCCTATGCTATGACTTGTCAAATACAAAAATATTATTTATTACATTACAATTACAAAGTCTATTTTTTTTACCTTATTTATGTCTGTAAATTTGTCCTAATATAATTTGAAAACGGCTTGAAAACTAGTAACTAGTCAAAAATTATTTACCGTTTCGTATTACTGTATATAACTTTGTCGTTATCCGGGGAGAATTCAAATTCCACTAGCGTCCGTTTAGGTATTTTCAGCTTACTTATATGAGTAATGTATCAAATGGGATTCTCCGTTTTAAATTTAGCCTTTAGAAAAACCCGTTATCTAAAATTAGTTTCTGTCTTTTTGGTGGGAGTCGTGTGGCCATGGCCTCAATAGGCTACTCAAACTCAATGGTAATATGAAAACACCTAAAGCTAGCTAAACTAGTGCATATTTTATATGCTGCTTTTTGTTTTTAAATATACGATATATAAAGAAATGAGATATGAAATATTCTAGACCTATATGTCTATATGTTCATAATTGTGGATGTTTTCAATGTAGCCTATTTCTTCCCTTTTTTTTAAATACTGTTAGTTATATAATATATTATAGATTAATTGTGGAGTTTTAATTCTAAAGTAATGGGTTTTTTTTATATGCTTCATATATATATATAGGCCTTTAATATATAAATTATGTATTAAAAATTGTCACTCTACCCGGTGAAACATAAGGGCCACAAGAAACTTCCCATAATAACAAACTACGGTAGATATAATCTATAGGCCATAGGCTATGGTGGACTGGAGCAACTGACAGCCCATGCGCAGTTTATCTTAAGTAGGCCTATTGGACTTTTTGTCTAAATCCTCCAGCACGCATTTGAGAACGAAGAAAAAGAAAACTTGACCTACTTAGGCAGCATCATCAATCCAGACGACGGAAGTAGAGAAGACATACAGAACAGACTCAACAGGGCAAGAGGACTCAAGAGATGCATTTGTCATCATTAAATAACACCAGGAAGTCTAATATTCAATATAGCCTGCAGCTTCCAAACTAAGATAGAACTGTGTAACAGCTGTATCCTTCCAGAACTTCTCTGTGGATCATAATCCTGCCCCAGCGGGCACACCACGTCGTATCGGCGGGAATAAAACGTGGTTTCCATGTGTTTTCGCTGTTATCACGGTAATTCCACGTCGATAAGACGCGGTGTGCCCGCTGGGGGGCATATGACCGAAAGGCTTTGTTGATGCCCTGGGGGGCCATGGGCGTTTTGGGGGGTAAGTAAGTAAATAGCATACATTGCAATTGAAAATATAGACCTAATCTATATTAATAAAGTAGACTGTGTGTGTGTGGATTCCGATTATTTCCGATACTCATTGGTTAATTTAAAGACACGTGACCTTATTGTCTCATATTTTACTTTTTCGTTCTCGCTTAAGGCATGTGTTTTCTCTAGCTGAGTGGTTAGCGTATACGACTGCCATACGCGCGACCTGGATTCGATTCCTCTCTAATAACTATTTTTCTTTTTCCACTTTTTTTAAGATTGTAAAGAATTTCAGGACTTAAAGCTGTCCTAAAATGTTTTCAGTACGTAAAATTTAATAAATTATAGTTTAGACGCATGCGGGAGACGGGTGTTCGATTCTCATGCAGGGATAGTCCTAACTTTTTGCTAAATAAACAGACAGGCTTTTTTTAAAACCCGATTACAATATTTATTTTAAATTACTTTCTTTAATGTTTTCAGTAAATAATATTTATATTTAATTTCATGAATTTTTTCACAAGGCAACGCCGGTGAATTTAGCTTGTGTAAGAGCATATATTCCAAGGTAGAATAATGTAGGCTTAATGCGAATGTAATTTTAAAATCTGTTAACTCTGTAGCCTATCCAATAGCCTATCCAATAGCCTATTGTTACGAATATCGGTCATAGATGAATGACGTAATAAGGCATTGACTTCTTAACAAGTGCGAATTAGAGTCCAAGGTTTGACCTTTATGCCCTGAGGGCAGTTTAAATAAAATAATTCGTCCAACCCCGTGGAAATTGGAGGATAATTCTGGATCGCAGTATTCTAGAGAGCAAGAGGTTAAAATGCGTATTAAGACCCTGTAGAATCTTCGATGATAGTTTTCTTTGTAAAGTCCCCACCTCCTTAAAGTTAGTTCAGTTTGAAAGTTTGTAGAGTGAAGTCGCTATATTGATACTTGTATATTATATGCCATTTAATGAAATACTTATGTTGCCATCAGTTGATGCATTTATTGATCGTTTATATTGAGTCTACAATTTAAATAAAATTGTTTATTCAACAACTGGAGTTGTTTGATCTATCATTGTTGAGAAAGGTGTTGAAGATAATTATCACGAATATAACTACATTACTGCATAGACCTGTCAGTCAAGGAACCCCTAGCTTGGACTACAGATTAGCAGAATCTAGAGACTTCTATTAAAGATACAACTATATTCATTGAATCCGATTTAACGAGTCGTAATAATAGTCATCATAGAGACAGTCCATAACACTATCCAATAGCCTATATTAGAGTATAGATGTATTAAGTCAAATTTCCCTTCCCACCACCACCCACCAAAAAGACTTTTGCAAAAGAAGGTTCTAGGCTATTTAAGAAGCAAACCCCCCCCCCCCCCCCCCCCCCGTACACAACTTGACTCCGCCGCTGATAACAGATTGAAGCGTAAAGAAATGAATTCTATAAAATTAGCCGAAACTTCTTGAACTGAAGCTCATTTAGGCCTTTGTATGTAGAGTTGATACTTCTTGAACTGAAGCTCATTTAGGCCTCTGTATGTAGAGTTGATACTTCTTGAACTGAAGCTCATTTAGGCCTCTGTATGTAGAGTTGATACTTCTTGAACTGAAGCTCATTTAGGCCTCTGTATGTAGAGTTGATACTTCTTGAACTGAAGCTCATTTAGGCCTCTGTATGTAGAGTTGATACTTCTTGAACTGAAGCTCATTTAGGCCTCTGTATGTAGAGTTGATACTTCTTGAACTGAAGCTCATTTAGGCCTCTGTATGTAGAGTTGATACTTCTTGAACTGAAGCTCATTTAGGCCTCTGTATGTAGAGTTGATACTTCTTGAACTGAAGCTCATTTAGGCCTCTGTATGTAGTTGATACTTCTTGAACTGAAGCTCATTTAGGCCTCTGTATGTAGAGTTGATACTTCTTGAACTGAAGCTCATTTAGGCCTCTGTATGTAGAGTTGATACTTCTTGAACTGAAGCTCATTTAGGCCTCTGTATGTAGAGTTGATACTTCTTGAACTGAAGCTCATTTAGGCCTCTGTATGTAGAGTTGATACTTCTTGAACTGAAGCTCATTTAGGCCTCTGTATGTAGAGTTGATACTTCTTGAACTGAAGCTCATTTAGGCCTCTGTATGTAGAGTTGATACTTCTTGAACTGAAGCTCATTTAGGCCTCTGTATGTAGAGTTGATACTTCTTGAACTGAAGCTCATTTAGGCCTCTGTATGTAGAGTTGATACTTCTTGAACTGAAGCTCATTTAGGCCTCTGTATGTAGAGTTGATACTTCTTGAACTGAAGCTCATTTAGGCCTCTGTATGTAGAGTTGATACTTCTTGAACTGAAGCTCATTTAGGCCTCTGTATGTAGAGTTGATACTTCTTGAACTGAAGCTCATTTAGGCCTCTGTATGTAGAGTTGATACTTCTTGAACTGAAGCTCATTTAGGCCTCTGTATGTAGAGTTGATACTTCTTGAACTGAAGCTCATTTAGGCCTCTGTATGTAGTTGATACTTCTTGAACTGAAGCTCATTTAGGCCTCTGTATGTAGAGTTGATACTTCTTGAACTGAAGCTCATTTAGGCCTCTGTATGTAGAGTTGATACTTCTTGAACTGAAGCTCATTTAGGCCTCTGTATGTAGAGTTGATACTTCTTGAACTGAAGCTCATTTAGGCCTCTGTATGTAGAGTTGATACTTCTTGAACTGAAGCTCATTTAGGCCTCTGTATGTAGAGTTGATACTTCTTGAACTGAAGCTCATTTAGGCCTCTGTATGTAGAGTTGATACTTCTTGAACTGAAGCTCATTTAGGCCTCTGTATGTAGAGTTGATACTTCTTGAACTGAAGCTCATTTAGGCCTCTGTATGTAGAGTTGATACTTCTTGAACTGAAGCTCATTTAGGCCTCTGTATGTAGAGTTGATACTTCTTGAACTGAAGCTCATTTAGGCCAATTAGGCCTAGGCCTATGTATTTAGTATGTGTGTAGAGTTGATGCATAATATCGAAAGTCTACCATCTGCCTACTGACTGGAAATTATTTGAATTTAATAACAAACGGCAATACCCGATGTTATAAAAAAAAACAGTAGGCCTTTACTGCCTTATATTATATGCTTATTGCTATATATCTGTAGCTGTCTTTTTATCTATGTGTATATCGATCTTTACGTCTATTCGTCTGTCTGTCACTCTTTTTAACTTTATATCTATCTATCTTTATATATATATATATATATATATATATGTATATATATTATTATAAAGGCCTCTATTTATTTAGGCCTAGGCTTATTTATTTATCTCCATATATACACATCTATCCATTAAATTTAGGCCTATGTAATTATGTAATCTAAGTAATTTATTTTATCTCTGTAATCTATGTAATCTATCCAATGTAGGCCTATGTAATCTATTAAATCTATTAAACCTATTAAATCTATTAAAATATATCTATTAAATCAATTCAATCTATTAAATCTATTAAATTGGGGCGGAGAGCGCACAGGGGAGGCGGTACGTATTTAGGATATTCAAACGTTTCATTGACATTTTGGGAATTCCCAGTTTGAGCCCCTTAAAAAACCACCCACAACTGTGTAATGCCATTAGTAGCCACGGGTGATGTCTATTTATAGAAGTAATTCGCATTCCAAAAATTCCCTGTATGATTTTTTTTCTCAGGAAAGCCTTCTTGCCCCCATCCAACGACACGATTCTCTACAATCTACATCTTTATGCACAAGAGACAATATTAATGGTGCACAATATGCGTTGTGCACAGATTTTTGCACCATGAACTGGGCATTGGTTATCAATGAAGTTTTTATACTTAATTATTATTTTACAATATTTTTATCTTCACACTATTAAAAGTTAATATTAAGTAAATCTGAATGGCTTTATTCACAAATACTGAATAGGCATGTAATAATTCAGGGGTAGGCAATATTTTGATAACAGTGTGCCAAAGTGTGATTTCTAATTCATCCAGCGTGCCAACAGCACTAAAGTCATCCTGCTGTAGCACTACATTTCTTGTACAAGAGACTTGAATATACTTTTTGGGGCCACTTCCGCTTGCCATTGAAAATGCCACGGCGTTCCAAGTCTGGCACGCGTGTCGTAGTTTGTCGATTCCTGTTAATAATAAGACTTATATATGGCGTTTGCAATCACGTGACAAAAAGCACGTGTATTTTGTTTACTTTGTGTAGTGGTGTACACAATGGTCGTTGTATCAATAAAGTGTCATATAGGCTCGAGCTTTTTTTTCTTTATGTAAATAGATCTAGCCGGCCCTAGCCTAATCACATTAATCAATTAATCTGCAGTATTTAAATTTTAAAATAGGGGAATACATAATATAATTAATGTTGTACCGAACGATTAGGCCTACAATTATTCGCAATGACATCAATAATTATAATATCAATAAAATTAATTCAATTGCAACACTTACCGGTCGGATATGAAGATGATAAAATGGGTGTAAAATGTTGAAAATAGTTGAAAAAATACCATGTCAGGCTTTCTCTTGGACTAGGAAGATGAACTACGGCTATTTACCTCCTAATTTGTGAGAAGGATAGCCAATATTCATATGTGAATTTGGCATGATAAAGAACAACTCCACCACGTTACATGTGTGCCTCAAGTGGCTTCTATATTTACAAAATGACGTCACCAAAAAACTTAAGCTCCGACTATTGCAAACGCTCTATAGGTTTGTCAATGAAACCATAATGTCTAATCAGGCATTGACCCAGTTCATTAAATAGTGGAACTGCGTTTAAACTGGCATTAAATAGACCAAGGGGCGATCTTTAATCACAACCCAATCATTCAGTCAATCACACAATTAACTGCAACACAATCATTCGGCACACAGTTGACCACTGCACAATCATTTGGTTAATCAAACAGTTGGCCGTAACACAACCATTCGGTCGATCACACAGTTTACCAAGGCACAACCATTCTATGAATCACACAGTGGACCACAGCACAATCATTCTATGAATCACACAGTTGACCACAACACAATCATTACATGAATCACACAGTTGACCATATCACAATCATTCTATCAATCACACAGTTGACCACAACACAATCATTCTATCAATCACACAGTGGACCACAACACAATCATTCTATAAATCACACAGTTGACCACAACACAATCATTCTATCAATCACACAGTTGACCACAACACAATCATTCTATCAATCACACAGTGGACCACAACACAATCATTCTATGAATCACACAGTTGACCACTGCACAATCATTTGGTTAATCACACAGTTGACCACAACACAATCATTCTATCAATCACACAGTGGACCACAATACAATCATTCTAAGAATCACACAGTTGACCACAACACAATCATTCTATGAATCACACAGTTGACCACAACACAATCATTCTATCAATCACACAGTTGACCACAACACAACCATTCTATCAATCACACAATGGACCACAACACAATCATTCTATGAATCACACAGTTGACCACAACACAATCATTCTATGAATCACACAGTTGACCACAACACAATCATTCTATGAATCACACAGTTGACCACAACACAATCATTCCATCAATCACACAGTTGATAACAACACAATCATTCTATGTATCACACAGTTGATAACAACACAGTCATTTTATCAATCACACAGTTGACCACAGCTCAAGCATTCAGTCAATCATACATTTCATTACAACACGCTCAAATGACACAATCTCAAAACACCAAACAACACGCCATGCTATGAAATGCTATCCATTCAATCTTGGCTAGTTGACTATCGCCTTGTGTTGAAGGCAAGTGTGGAAAAGATAACAAACAGTCAATAATCATACAGAAAAACATGGATAAAAAAGCAGACCAAGGCCAGCCTAACACATGAGACAACTCTAGTCCAGACAGACTGCTCCAATAAACAAGTTTGGCGTTAAACCCATTCTCATAAAAAGCCCGTGTCATTTGGATTATGGACCGGGGGTGCAAAATGAATGAATAGGAAGGGGAGACAACTGTAATTACAACGTTCCTTTCACCGGGAACAAGCATTACTCCCCTTTGAGACCAGGATTTAACAAGACGACAAAAGGTGTCGCTTCCGTCTGCTTGATATCAACTGTCGTCCAGAGCCATTGGTTGTTTAAAAAAAAAAGTTTTTTTGTAGAAATTAGTCTCTCCTAACCGCTACCCCTCCCCACAGGGCCTTTGCCCTCAAACAGAGGCGTTGGTGGGAGGAGGTGGACATGTGGAAAGTATTTAAATGTACTAAACTGCGCCCCCGGGGAGGGGTTGGGCAGAAACATTTGATCCTTTGTTCCATTCCGTGGGCAATTTATTGTCGATGTGGCGGAGATGTTACCCACCATTGGTTTTATCTGATTCACTCCCCACGTCATTAAAGGGACATAACTCACCGGGAGGGGGAGCAATAAGCTTATCTTGATTGTCTCTCTTTGGTTTTACCACCTCTGTTTAAAATTACCTCCCCTCGTCTCTCCTTCCCCCCACCCCTCCAACAACCATTGGACTGGAACGCCAGAACACCAGAATATAGAACCGTACGAGGTTTTAATGACATTCTTTTTGAAAATTTCAACGGTCTCGCTATCGACTCATCGGTAGGAGGGTCGTTAAACCGACCTTTTGGTCAGCGATCAGATTCTTTGTCTCGCGCCCGGTCGGTCATTATGCTGCTTACGAAAATTCAAGGCTAAGGGGGTCAACCGTTTCTCATCAGTGGAGTTTGATTACACGCATCAAGCCATATACTTGTAATCAGCTGGTTTGATCTCGCTTTGATGAGCGGCCAGACTTCTGTCTTCCCCCCCCCCCCATTTAATTTTAGAGTAAATAATATCGTCTTTAGTCTAGTAAAATCTGAACAGTAAAACACATTTTTTTTTTTGCTTAGGCCTAAGTCCAGTTGACCATAAAAATGTAGGTCTACATATTATTTAGATCCATGCGATTTACGGCCTATTTACAATGCATCCAGGGCCGGCTCATCCATATAGGCAATCTAGGCGGCCGCCTACGGCGAAAAATTGGGGGGGGGGGGCATAATTGAGTTTTTTTTTTAATTTGAAGATTTAAAAATATAAACAAAATTAGTAGGTATTGATAGGCGAAGGGTATTTTATTTAAGTTGTCTTAGAAAATAGGCCGAAGGCACTTTAATGAGCGCGCAGAATTTGTTTTCGCCTAGGGTGCCAAAAACCCTAGAGCCGATCCTGAATGCATCTGAGTAGTTAAAAATAGCCGAAGGAAAAGATAATTTATCTATAATCTAAAAAAAAAATATTTGCAGGAAGATGTAAAAAAACAAATATAGTAATTCTTTAAATTTCTAAGTTAATAAAGCTTTATATTTCCAAAATTATATTTTTAAAAAGCAAGCTGGGTTGATGTATTAAGGGAGGCAACAGTACATTGACTAAGCTAAAGATTAGAATAAACCTAGTTATTTCCCTTGCAGCACATCGCCACACAGTATGAAAATTTAACACCGTAATTATTTTTTTTAAACGTTGAAATATGAAACCTTCAAACATATCTCACGAACAAACATTTACTCACTCACACATACTGATGCATCATGGGTACGTCTGCAAGAACGAACATCACACGAAGATAACCCCGCGCAGTAAACTGCAATCTTCAAAGCAATCCTGACACCCAACACGAAAACACGGCGAAGTGCCTTCGTGATAGCTAACACTTGAATAAACATTTCTAATAAATACAGCCATATAAATGTATATATACACAGGTATATTATCAGCTCAATCTAAGTGAGCTCTCCTGTGTGTTTGAAAACCTTAAAGATGGGTGGAGTTTCCAAAAGGAATTTTATCTTATACTAGTAGACTACGGGCGTAGGGACACGACGCGGTGTTTGTGTGTGCAACAGTCGGCCTGTGAACCCAAAAATACAGCCCGCTAAGACTTTTAGTGTGGCCACCATAAATAGTTTTTCCATAATGATTTATTTAATAATGTAATATAAATTTTCAGACTGTTTGGACCGATCTTGTTGTATCAGATTCCATGAAGGGGCCGTTTCCACTCCCTCCATCGCCTACCAGGCGTAGAATTATAGGGGTCTTAAGCGTTAAATCGTTAAGGGGAGGGGAGCATTAATGCTGGTAAGGTGGGCAATAAACAATAGATTCTAGATATTTGAAGAAAATAAATAAATAATGCGAGTAAATTGGACAAAAACAAATCGCATTTGAACAAATAACAACAAAAAGTGTCAATGTGTTTACTATCTGTGCCGCAACAGCTGTGAAGGGCTGAGAGACAGCGCGTTCGACTGGCGTACCGAAGGTCCTGGGTTCGAATCCTGGTCAAGTCTGAAGGTCTGAAGGGAAGGATCTCCCTGAATCTACTTCACCGGCACTATATAGACAAACTTGGTCCGACGGGACACTTTACTTTTTTTTCCACTGTAAGAGCTGGAATGTTCGTTATTAGGCTACAACACTAGAGGCCAGAAGGGGGTGCGTTATTAGGCTACAACACTAGAGGCCAGAAGGGGGTTCGTTATTAGGCTACAACACTAGAGGCCAGAAGGGGGTTCGTTATTAGGCTACAACACTAGAGGCCAGAAGGGGGTTCGTTATTAGGCTACAACACTAGAGGCCAGAAGGGGGTTCGTTATTAGGCTACAACACTAGAGGCCAGAAGGGCAAAGAGTAAAGTAGTAATAATACACAAGGCATTAAATTCTAAGTTATAAACACAGCACAATAACAATCTGTTACAAAGTTCAGATAAACATAAGGACAAAAAACATTTTTTCTTATCCAGTATGCAAAAACAAATGAATATAAGTACTTTTTCTTCTCGAGTGGCATCCGGGCATGGAATGGGTTCTCTGAACAAACCAGTAACTTAACATCATCAAAAACATCAAAATGCAAGACTAGACTAAAAAACCACGGATAAGGCTAGGACAGATTGAGCTTATAAATCTGAAGATGATCAAACACTGGCATAGCTCAGAACATCACCCCCCCCCCTCACCCCCCACCGTCCCGACATTATCCCCTGGCTTCCTCCAACATCCAGCAAGCATGTTATATCAAATCTATGACGGCAAGTGACAAGTGCATACCAAGAGCCTAAAACAGTGGGACGGGAGGTGGGGGGCCGGGTGGGTAGGGTTACTACTTATAATATTGCTAGAAATTGAAACTTTAAATTTCCAGATTTGACACAAAGCCGAAACATTGCATTTTTTTTAAAAAATTAGTTCGCCAACTGGGATAGGGGTGAGAAAACAAAAAGTCCATTTTTATGATGCAATCAAGGCGTTTATTTTTAACTTTAACAACTTTCTGTCATTAGGCCATGCTAAGGGAAATAAATTAAGGCTGTAATAAAATTCGGGCCTGAAATTGATTTTTAACAACAACAAAAAATTGAGTTCCAGAAGAATGTTGTCAATATGTTTACAGTTCTCCATGCTGAAGGCAGAACACGAGATGGAACTTTTCTATTAGCCTAAAAGCAAGTTAGTAAATCTAACTAACTATAACTAACTAATATCACCCAAACTGCCCAAACATCAAATCGAAAACAGTTTTCTTTTAAAGTCAACATTTGTTCTGTGTAAGCCAACACATCTGTTAGTTAAGCTAATAGTTTGTGTCTCCTTTTGATGTAGTAGACCTACAGTCGTACAGCTACTGGCAATGTTTATTGACGGTTTCTTTCTTTCTTTCTTCCTTTCTTCTTCTTTTCAAATAATTCAATTTTCCAAGAAACCATTTTTCTATTTGATGGTGAGAGATGATGAAACGAGATAACACGAGTCTGCGGCTCAAAATTACCTCTTTTTTTTTTTTCTTAAAGGCTGGACGACTTGAGCTGTGTAGCGAGGGTGAAAAAAGAAATGGGCACCCGAATCTGGGTGCATCTCGCTAGTTTCCAGTTAATTATTTGACTTCTCGCGAAAAAAGAAAAGTATGCATTCTCAAAGTGCCGCGCGCGGTATAAATCAGGTTTGATTGACATCCGCGCCGCCAGGGTGATTGATGGGCAGGGGCGAGAGGTGACGGTTGGATGACTGCCAGATAATTACCTTGTCGCCTTCCCATTGGCCAGACCCAGCCAGCGACAGCCGTCAATCAAGGCGCGCCAAATTTATTTACAAGGGAGACGTCACGAGCGGGGGACCGGCGAACCAATCGCAGCGAGCGGATTCGCCTAATTTGCTCTTTCATTGGCTTGGCCGGAAAACGGCGGCATGTTTTTTTTTTCTTGTTATCCCCCCCCCCACTCCCCTCCTCTCTCTACGTTTCCTCGCCAAAATCCCATTGTGTTGTCGGCTTGTGTTATGCGTGTTGTCGACGAGGGTGGCTTTATTCACTACAGCTTTGCACTGCGGCGAGCGAGGGCTGGGGGGGAAACGTGATTGACAGTTGCCGCAAGAGGTTGAACACTGCGAACCGCACTCATCACCTCTTGCTACTCGTGGAACGTGAAAGGCGGCACACATACGCGGACACACACACACCACACTCACGTAAAAGAAAAGAAGAGAGGCAGGGTGAAGAGAAAAAAAAAAAGCCCTCTCTTGTTCGACTTCTGCTCGTCTCAGTTGAATAGCGGATTCGAAGCTGTGCACACGTATTTTTCGAGAAACCTGTTCACCACTCGAGTGTTGCCCGCTCGCTCTTCTTGAAGTTTCATTTGGCTACGAGTACATTTTTCCTGTTCTATTCTGTGGATAAATAATACGAGCGTTTGTGGATAATAAAGATGATTCTATTGGATTTATTATTTCTAAATCCAGTTGAAAACGCTGTTCGCTTATAATTTCACTGTTGGATATAATAAGATATATAATTTATATATTATTGAATTATTTTTAACAAGCGGAATCGTCGCAGTCAAAATACATTGGAGTTTTCAAATGCGCTAGTGAATAATCTACTGAAACACATCTGAAATTTG
Organism: Anisus vortex; assembly: GCA_949126835.1. Lineage (NCBI taxonomy): Eukaryota > Metazoa > Mollusca > Gastropoda > Planorbidae > Anisus > Anisus vortex. The sequence continues at coordinate 47,102,926 of OX421494.1, read as the reverse complement.
TATTCTTGTTTTTTTAAATTGTGTGTGTGTGGCCTATGTTTGAATTGTATTAACTGAAAGTTTCTTAAAATAATATTTTAAAACTACAGCTATGACGTCCTCATCCTCCGGACTGACCATGTTGACTTCGGGTGTCAGTCAATATTTACACCCGGATTATCTACAACCATTACCAACTACAGTAAGTTACTTTATAGTAAGTTTATGGTTTTACCAAATTCTAACTTTAAAAGTTTAATAATTAGGACTACACTCTTTAGTTTCTAACGTCTTTGTAGTTTGACTTATTCTTGTAGGTGTATAGGCATAGGACAGTATAGGCCTAACTAGTATAGTAGGCCTACACCTAGTATACCTAAAGGTACATAAAAGTTAACAATTTTGAATAGGCTAATTACTGTGGCCTATTTCATTTCAATTCTAATAAAAGTTTTTGGGAATATTTATGAAAACCGACAGTCAATGAATAATTTAATACAAGTCGTACCGAGTTTTGGCCCTCTGTGTTTGGCTCGGATAGCATCAGCGCCCGCCATAATGATATGCTTTTGTTCGCGTCTGCTTTGTGAGACCATTCAATTTGTTTCCTTGTCCATCGTGCTTAGAAAACGAGTTGTGTTATTTTAACTAACGTCCTGACAGAATCGTTTTCGTTGTAATTGAAAAACTGTCTTCACTTCTTGAAGCTGTCTTCAATTAGAATCTAGCATTGTGAGAATTCTTTTTTTTTTTTTTTTGCAATACGAAATACGGTAGACCTAGGGAAAATGTATAGCCTCTTCCTCAATTTCCAGAACAAAAGGGTATTTTTCCTTCGTCATATAACGATGTGGGCCTTTAGTCCCTCCCTATATGCCCTATATACATACAGTTTCCTAACTTAACACAAATATTTCTGAAACTTATTCCGCCCCATGGGATATAAAATGTATAGATTTTTGGCAGGGCAGGATATATTTTTCATTCAGTATAGCACTATTGGCGCCATCTTGATGAATTTGTACAGAAAATAATTTACCCATAAAAATTTTTAGTTTGACGTATAAGTTTACAGACTTTAAGATAGAAGATTATTACGTCCACGAGACCCAAAACTCCTGCAGGACGGCAGGGCTAGACCCCTCCTCGGGCCGTTTTGTTGACAGGCCGGTGAAAAAACCGCAGGACCCGCCAGCCGACCTTTTTTTTTTTTGGTGTTTATTAGTTCAATAAAAATGTTGTGTTTTTTGTATATAGGCCTAGGCATAGTTTAAATCAACGAACGAATTTGAGGATAATTTAAACAACAGTAGGCCAATTGAACCCAATTATAAAATGCGCATTAAACTGGGTTTCGGGAGATTAGTTCGTAATCAAACATCAAACTAAAAAACGCTTTACCGAAATACTGACTCAGACTTAGCTGAATATATTCATAACACACAGCAACATTTACATATATCTAAAGATCCAGAGTCGCCCCGTAGGAAATATATTGGCGCAGCTTCTAATGATAGCTTGCACTACTGTGTTTAATGGTATACAGTCACTGCTCGAATATTTACAATAGTGGATAATGCCTCTGGGCTAGGACAGAGTAATATGATAACGGAGTGATTATTCGCACAGTTCTTCGAATAACGCTTCCCATATGATAATGTGTTTTTTAATTAGCGTCCCGTATTTTTCCGCTGTTACTTTCGGTTCGTTGAGAATAGTAAACCTGTGGGCTATTTACATATATTTTTTTGGGGTCAATGTAAGCCTCGCTACGCACCATCTTGATCTATATTTATAATATATATAGCTTGATGTACGTCTAGGCCCTATATTTATGCTACTAGCCAATCTTGATCTAGGGTCTACATTCTATATCTATGATGTAGGGGAACCTTGGTGTAGGTGTTTATTTATGCTGTAGGCCTATACTTTGTGTAGGTCTATATTTATACTCTATCTTGATATAAATAAATAAATATAGATTATATATCAAGATATAGTGTAAACACAAACGTATGCTTTGATGTAAGTCTGCACTTGTGCTATACCTGGTTTAGAACTTGACTTAAAACGATCTAAACTAAGAACACATTCGAGTATATAATTACATGCTTCAAGTGGTTCGGAAACATTAGTAGATATTTCAAACTATGCACACACAGCCAATGTTTATAATACCATCATTGCTATTAAGCCATACACCTGTTTCTTGAATAAATATTCCGTCTTTGAACTCCGCCACTCGAAAGCCTTCAAAACATTTGTCACTCGAAAGGCTCCTTGTTCTTAGATCTTGAACTCGAAACACGAGCACTTGTAAACTTTTAACCCCACTAAGGTCTGGTGAGTAAAGTGTCTTCTCTAGACCATTTGAATGATATATTTTAGCTGAGCTCATCGGTTTCATTGGTCACGACATGCAGTGTATTGTGTGGCCAGTTGTTATGCACGATAAAGACCTCCCACAAGTACCTGGTTAAAAAAAAAAGCTCTTGGGGGGATTTGAACCATAATACTTCCGAATGTCACTCTAACACTCTCCCTGGCATTATAACCACTCTCTTTTTTATTTTAGAATGTTAAACATCACTTATAATGTAACAAACATAATGTCTTCTTTACACGAGCCATTTCCCGAGGGCTTCAGATCATCATTTACAGAATGGTTTATTCCTATTTACCATAATATACTATCATAGATGAATATCGACTCCTAATTTTCTTGTTCGCCATGAATACATAAAAGGCTATTACTGACAAAATATAAAAAGTAAAGTGTTGACTTATCTTTGTGTTTTATGAACAGCGTTTGCATACTGGCTCTTGGCCCAATTCAACGAATTTATTATATGTTTATATTTTATATTTTCAACCGTGGATGGGTTTGCGGTAAAAGCACGAGATCGCCATCTTTATTGGCCTCGTCAAGCGCGGGGATTGTGTGGCAAGTACACATTATTGCTTGCATACACTTGGGTAAATACAGTTATGACTATCGCCTTCTCTGGTGTGTTTATATGTGTTCTTTCTATAACTTATTAGGACCACAAGTCCTCACAAGTCCTCTGAGCAATAAACTATAAACCCAACTATCTTTTCCAAAAGACCACTTTTCCCCGAGAACTTATAAAAAAAGCCAGTCTCGAATGTGTCCTAACCTACTTTGATGGTAAATTCCAGAACATTTATATAATATGTTGCGTCTTGTCATTGACACTTTGACTGTAAGTACAACTTATACGAGATCTATGTGTGTCACTGTAATGGGGCCATAACTCTATTGGGTGTTAGTCATTAGACATTCAAGAAATAACACTATGGGCAAAAGGAGACGAGGGAGGGGTACTTCGGGTCATTGATGTGAAGGGGGCAAATAAAATACAACATTGTTTTTATAGGTAGACAGCATACACACAAACTCTCTCTCCCATACAGACACTCACGTATGATTGTAATAATATTTGCTTACGCATTATCTTCCCCTGTTTTAGAAAAGAAATGGGTTTTTCTTTCTTTGAGACCAGAGAGAATAAGGGGAGATTAAAAGTGGAATGTGGACGCACAAAAAAGAAAATGAAAGACAGGGGGAGATAAAAAAAATATATAAAAGGAAAGGGGCAGACAATCACGATATGAACAGAGAGTTAAGTGTCATCAGCATGTCACTGTCGCCGCTGCCAATACACACTGTCAACATGACAGCCGCCATAATCATTAACCTGCCATGTCGACGACGTCAGTGGCGGCAGCGGCGGGAGAGCTCGCGCTTGGGAAGACATGCTTCTCTCGTGTTTAGCGTGCGCTCATATTATATGTGTGTGTGTCTGTGAAGTGTCAGAGAGAGCGTAGTCTGTGACGTAGAAAGTGGAGAGGGCGGAGAGCGGGATTCCACGTAATAGAAAGATATTTATAGATTTATAGTCTGTTGTCGGGTCAGCGTCGCGAGAGTAAAGGCTGAGTAAGAACGTGTCCGGGAAAGAGTGTGTTTGTCTGTGTGTGCGTGTAAGCGCGTGACCAGAGGATGAGCGGCTGTGAAACTCAAAAAGCGATGGGGGGGGGGGGGGAGGGAGCCATGGTGTTGTCCACTCATCGATCACAAAGTGGGGGAGAGATAGAGAAGTGGGGAGGGAGAGGGGAGGTTTGGGGCTGAGCACTTGGGAGTATCGAATTTCTGTCAAGTCAGGAGGCGCAGGATGGGAGGGGGGTGGTGCCTTGTGTTCTGACCATATGTTAGATGACCACAGACCAAAAGGAAAAAGAAGCTGAGCTTCTAGAATTGTCTGTAGGTCAGATAACTCCCCCCTCCCCCCCCCCCACCAGGAGAAAACAAGACCCCCCCCTCCCCTCTTCGCTATGTCTCAACAAACCTTCATTTTATTGACCACTTTTCCAAGACTAACCCCCCCCCCCCCTCCCCTAAAAAAACAATATGGCGTGTTCTTGTACTGTATTCGTTGAACATTCTATTCTGTATTCCCCACACTGACACTATATATTATTTAGTCCGGCGTTTCCTATATAGGCCTACCGGTTGGTGACCCGGTACCGGGAAAAACCTAAGCACACACACACAAAATCGGTTCGCTAAGAGAAAGAAAAAATAGTACAGAAACTCGTACCTTTTTTTAAAATATCTTACTCAAAGTTTAGATAAGGGGTCGGCAACCTACGGTACGTGCGCACAGTCTTGGCAAATATAGCGATTTTCAAAAACGGGACACGGTTTTAAAAGAAGAAAAAAATGTCTATATATATCTTCCAAATTGTGGATAGGTGAATCGAAGTCCTGTTTTTTGTTATTGTTGTTATATAAAACAAAATCTATTGTTGGGGCATGTGAATCGATCAAGAGATAGTAACAACAAAATAAAAGAGATATAACAAAAAGGTCTCAAGTAGTATTATAATAAACAGGAGGAGACACTAGTATCGGCCCAAACAGAGTAATATGTGGGATTTTTTTTTTTAACCAGCATTCTTTTTTTTTTATATTGCAGTTCGTTTGGTTAGTAAAGGGGTGGGTAGGAGGGGGGCCACTGCGTAACGACCGCCAAGATACAGGAAAGCAGGAGACCTAACAATTTACATACAACACCCATAGACTTGCCACATTAATTGGCTCTGTAATGAATGCCATCGACTTTTAAACTGTGGGCCCGCACAAACACTTGTCATATTTGGAGGGATTCGGCGAGGGGTGGAAGGTGGGGTGGGGTGTTGTCCCCGCGTACTAGGCGCGTACTCGCCCCCCTCCCCCTGACGATAAAAAGAACGTCGTGGCTAAGTCTGGTCAGATAATCCGCTTGTTATATTTTTTTTAAAGGGGGGAGTGTACTCTTAACAAAAGTGTAAACAAGCCGCTTCGGTTGTGCACAAATGTTGGATTGTGAACATACAGCGGTTCTCGTGTCCCCGACTTGTTTAACGAGTTACCGCCCCTTGATTGTTACCTTTATTAAAGCCCGCCCGTCGGCGCCCATAACAAGTCTGTGATGTATAAACAAATACAAAGCTTTCAAAAGTCTCTCCACACACGTCTCCGCCAGAAGTAGAAAAGCGCCCCCCTTCCCGGGGGCCATATTGAAAGTTGTGTTGTTGTTTTTTTGTCTTTTTTTTCCAGAGTTTTGGAGGAGGGGGGCAATCCAAATTGTTAGAAATGTCACATACAATTGTTTACCCCCTCTGCCCCTCTTCCAAAAGCCCATCGGGAGGGAGGGAATGAGGCGTATGATTAGTCCCCCATTATGACTGTCGTACGCTATCAGCTATCAGCCCCTAACCCTTCTTTTAAAGTGGTCCATCTGGCATGTTTATTTGTGCAAGTCCTTCATATCCTAGTCGGATCCACGAAGACAGGGGGAGAGAATGTCAGAATGTCATACGGAGCGAATGTCATTTTGACAGGGATGACACTTCAAGCTTATCTCAGAGGCGGTTTATCTCAAATAGTTTTATCTAATTGTTTGTTGGACTTTAATAAAGAAAATAAAAAGAAAGGCAGAATAGGATAGGGGCATTTTTGAACACAGGCAAAAATAAAAGATCTTTATTTTAACGTGACATATTTTTTCCAATGTCTCTGCAACTAAAAAGACAATTTGCGGTAAATGTAATGTTGTTTAAAAGTAAAGTATTTTTGGACCAAATTGATCCAAAGGGCGGGTGAAGCAACGTTCACTGGTCTCTGTGTCTACGGAATACTTGGTGATTGTGTGGCCACCACAATGCACAGCCGCCTTTACTTTACCCCAACTTGTATCAGGTACCCATCAGAGCTGGGTAGACTCAGGGGCACCCTCCAGACCCAAGGTGGGGGGTGGAATCCTAGCCTTCACCGGGATTCGAACCCAGGACTTTCGGTACGCCAGTCGAATGCGCTTCCGCTCGGCCACCGTATTGCTGACCTTAATTTAACTCTTCGGTTCCAGACTACTTGACCTCTGCCCTTCTAGATCAGGCTTTCATTAGCTTCCCTATAATATATAATATGCATACATGCAGACATATAACTCTTTTACGGCCATGGTCGACCTATTATATTGATTTTAAAATTTGTTACCGTTTTTTTGTTTAAAAAGCTATTTATAAAGTATGACTTTTAAAAAAAAAAGCTGAGATGTGAAGGGTTAATACTTTAAAAAATAGCTCAGATATGAAGGGTTAATGTTTGTTTATATTTCTATGGTGTTAATTGTATCATGTATTTGATTTCCTTTTTTTTTCTTTACTTTTTTTGCAGTTGGATGCCAAGAAGAGTCCGCTGGCTCTGTTGGCCCAAACGTGCAGTGCCATTGGTAAAGACACATCTCCATCCAAGCCGATCATACCCCCACTGGAAAGGAAAGATGTGGAGAAGGCTGACAAAGAATCAGAATCTTCCAACAACAAACGTCCGAGCTCACACGGCCACAAAGACTCTGGCAGAGATTCCAAGCCCGGATTCCGGACTTTTCCCCCAAAAGAAATTCCTCCTTTGGTGCCCATCAGCGCCTGTGAGAAAAACTTGAGAACCACGTCCAGTGTTGAGCCCAAGGCGTCAACGTCCCCTTCTAGCAATAGTGGGATGAACCTGTCCAGTTCTTCGTCTTCCAGGCCCGTCTCCGCGGGAGGGCACCACTCTTCCATGGGCGGTCAGAGGTCAAGCTCCAGGAGTAGCAACGGCAAATCTGAAATGTCGATGGGGGGCGACCACCATCAGCAGCAGCACAGCGGTCACCACCACTCGTCTCATCATAAAAACCGCGACTCGCCGGCTTCCTCGGGCGCTTCCACTCACCCAAGCACCTCCTCGCCATCCTTCTCCAAGCCCATCAGCTCGCACTCAACCTCTGTGATGCAGTCGTCCCCCTTGAGCAGTTCCGTCAAGTCGACGCCCTCCCACCAGTCCATGCTCAGTGGGCTGTCCTCTGCCGCCCACCTCGCCGGGTACCCGAGCCACCTGGCGCTGATGAGCCACGGGCTTGATCCCGCTACGTCCAGCTATCACAGCGCCCTGGCCGCGCATTCCAGCTTCACGGCCGCAGCCGCCGCGGCCCAATCTTCGGCCCTGAAAGCCGCAGCAGCCAGTAACGCATCAGCACTATCTTCCTTCGTCACCTACGCCAGGGTGAGAACGCCTTCAGGGGCGACGACCCTGGTGCCCGTCTGCCGGGACCCTTACTGCACAAACTGTCAGCTCACCTTGCAAAACTCGCACCTGTCTTCCACGTGCAACGCACCGGGCTGCTCGCAGTGTGCGCACGAGAAATCATTAACTAGCCTCTCCGCGCTGGGCCTGCCCGGAGCCGGTGCCACATCCATGCTCCTGCCATCCCTGTCCTCTGCCGGCTCCCTATCCTCCATGTCCTCCATGTCCGCCCTGTCCTCCCTCCACTCCCTGTACCCCCACAGCGCCCTAGCCGCTGCCGCCGCCGCTGCTCACCAAGGACTCCCATACGTATGCAATTGGGTAGCGGGCAACGACTACTGCGGCAAAAGGTTCACTTCCTCTGAAGACCTTCTCCAGCATCTCCGGACCCACACCTCATCCATGGACGTATCCACTCTAGCTGCCTCCTACGCCGGCCTGGGCCTGCCTTCGCTGTCCGCGGCCTACCCCCACCTTTCCGCGCCCCTTAGCCCCAACTCCCTCCGCCGGGCCTACCCCACGAGCCTGAGCCCGGTGTCCAGCCTTCTCGGGGCCAGCAGGTACCACCCATACAAGTCCCCCATGTCCGCGGTGGGCGCCGCGCCCCCTGCGCCGCAGTCCTTCCCCGTCGGCCCCTACTACTCCCCTTACACCCTGTACGGACAGAGACTAGGTGCCGCCGTTGTACCTTGATTGGATTACCCCCCCCCCAGTGGGCCGGTCGGGCCTCCGTGACCTTTGACCTACCACAGCTCCATTGTGATCATCTCAACTGTGTTTAAAAACAAAACAAAAAACAAATTTCTTTATAATGTTTTATAGTCCAGTGACCTGAATGGAAACTCCTTCATACCCCCCCCCCCCTACCCAAAAGGACTCTTTCACTGGACACACAAGTTCTAAGACATTTTGTTTTTGTATTTATTGTATGACCTGTGCATATAATATATAAGGAACACTGTCAACGCTTATATATCTCTCACCATTGCTGTTTTACTGACCAGTGATTTCTCTCATAACAATCCGCCATATTATTATGAACTTTAACAAAAAAACACTTGTGTATGAAATGCAAGTCTGTATGTTACAAGTTACAACATTCAACACGATTCTAGTGTAGTGAAGTTACCAGAGCAAGAAATCTTCATTCTCACACAACTTCGCATTCTTCTTTTATGAATCAATGATAATCAAAAATGTTCGATTCTTTTTCCCTAAATCCAATATGTATATTAAAAATAATACGTTAGGGAAGTATAAAAGAGGATACATATCTTCATCCATCTTCTATCCACTATCCATCTTCTATCCATTATCCATTGTACTCATTTAGTTAGGTTTTAAATCATTAATTCTCTTAACAAGTTCAAAATGTTTTACAGTTATCTACCTTAACTAAAATAAGTACATTGTTAAAATAGTCAATTTCACAATGTTTAAATTAGGGAATAGCGTAATAATTTTATATATTGTTTTAGATAAGCTGATATTTATAAGCGTCTTACTAACACATGTGTTTATAAACTATTGTTATTATTATTGTTTATCTTTTTTTTTTTAAACATTTTGTATATTTTCAAGACTTAAAAAAAATATATATTTAAAACTAAGCTCAGTAGAAGCAACATTGAACATTTCCTTCTGCCCCCCCCCCCATGCTATTTATACTGACCAATGAACACACTTCACTGTCTTGTTGGTATCTGTGTATATGTGTTTCTTTTTTTTTTTTTATAATAATAATAATGCACTTTGTTCTTGCTCCTGTTATCATTTAAAGAGATCGAATAGCGTCAAGCAATTGTATTGGCATTCGCTAGTTCACAGGTGTGAGTTTTGGTTTGTTACAATTTTCTTTCTTCGATTGCAAAAAAACGTCAAATCAAATGAAACTTCCAAACTTTATTCAGATGCAAAACTTTTGCTTGTTTATACAGTATCACTTGTAATAACTTCCATCCGGGGACATCCGCAGGAGACAATAAATAATTTTTAAAAAAAGGAGTGGCGAGGGGGGGGGGTCTATAAACCTGTTCTTTATAAAACCCACTTGATTAATTGATGGACATACGGTCTAACAAAAAAATTAGATGGGGGTTTACCTGTCCAACACTCACTTTCCTTCTCGGATTTTTTTTAACAACTTATACTTATAGACATGCACCCATTTCACCCTCGCCATTCCGCTCGATCCCTTCAACACATGGAATAATCTCGTGCGGATGGCCATGACTATGATAATATATTTGACTCGCTTTCTTCATCTTATTTTTTTCTTCTCTCTCTCTCTCTCTTTTTGTTTTGTTTGTGGCTGCTGTGATTGGATGCTTGGATGTGTGTGATATCTGCTGTAAGTGTCGTGTATGTGCTGTGCTGCTTTTAATAACATTTAAAAAAAAGGGTTGGGGGGGGGGGGGGGAGAACTGCCATTTTTATTGTACATATTTATTATTCTCTCTTTGGTGAAACAGTTCTTTAATTTTCCAAGTTATTTTCTCTCTCCTTATTACGATTGTCCAAAACATTTTTTTCCTTTATGTATTTGTTTAAAAAACTTTTTTTTATTAATTACAACATCAAAAAACTTTTTTTTTAAATAATATTATACATTTTTTTTATGAAAAAAAAATTGCAATTAACGAATTCTACACTTTATAAGTATTATAATAATGTGTATATAAATTGGTAAATGTTTTGATTGAATGCGTATGGAGTCTAGGAAAGGAAGGAAAAAAAAGGATTATTAATAATACTATGAATAAAATTATCACATAAAATATTTCAACGACTTTGTTTTAATGACTTTTGGTTTGGGGAAGAAGGGGGTGGGGGATCGTTTTTCTTCATTGGGTCATTGAAGATAATTTTAAAAAGAATACTTTTACGAAAATGGGTGTCTATGTGAGAATAACAAGTTGACTAGGTACTACATGTGACTTGTGTGCCAATCTGTCTTAAAAAAGAAATATGCCCGTCACCAATCAGACGGGTAACCCACTTTACATTTATCACTTTGGGAGACCTTACAGCACAATGACAAGAGTTAATGAAACTTTAGGACGAGTAGTCCAGATGTCAGTTCAGTAGGAGTTCTAGTTTGGTTGAAGAATGAGGTCAGTAAGTGTGATTTTCAATGCTGGAGACTGGTGGACAGGACTGAGGTAGAAGTAGAAGATAGACAAGTGTAGAAAACCCCACTACTACCACTACACTAGATAGACAAGTGTATGAAACTACCACTACCACTACACTAGATAGACAAGTGTATGAAACCCCCACTACCCCCCACTACCACTACACTAGATAGACAAGTGTATGAAACCCCCCACTACTACCACTACACTAGATAGACAAGTGTATGAAACCCCCACTACCCCCACTACCACTACACTAGATAGACAAGTGTATGAAACCCCCACTACCACTACACTAGATAGACAAGTGTATGCCGTCACTACCCCCCACTACCACTACACTAGATAGTAAAAGTACCCGTCGGACCGAAATAATCCATAGGTCCGATGAAGCAGCGTTCACCTGTTTCTGTATACTAGGTGATTGTGTGGTCAGCACTATGCACAGCCGCCTTTACTTTACCCCACCTAAGGTTTGTTTGTTTATTAGAACATAACAACCACTCGGGTCATAATCTTATATCATTGAATTGTCAGTCCCTATGACTCAAGGCCAAGGCCAGATTTTCTGAAGGGAAAAGACCAAGGATTGTGTGTGTTAAGGGGAGGAGGGGGGGTATCCCTAAGGTTAACATGATGGACATGGGAGAAAAAGTAAAGGTGGCTGGGGCATTGTGCTGGCCACCACTATTGTGACCTTATTAAATAATAGGTGTAAACTGTGCTGTATACCTATTGCTTTTAAATACTTCGGTATATAGGTGAAAGGGTGCATTATTTAAAATAGTTCATAATTATTTGCTATGTTAAATTAATGTGCTCAGCAGTTTAAATACCTTGATTAAATTTGTACATAATGAACCCATCCATTATATAATATTGAGAACGAAGAAGAAGACATAATGATTTACGTTCACTGAAACATTATATAATTATACGCAGATAGACATAGGAATATACAAATATTCCATATTCAATAACAAAGGCGTATAAAAGCTAACTTTTTTCCCGAGTGGCACCCGGGCATGGAATGGGTTACCTGAACGAAGCTAAAAAAAACTATAACCTAACTTCGCTTAAATCCCTCACCAAAATTCAAACACTGGACTCACACAATGAAAACAAAAACAAAAGCGTAGGACGCCAAAAAATCTTCTGTTTAAAAGAAGCGTTTGTATCATACAAGATTCTTCAAATTTAACTGAAATGATTTGGGGGGGGGGGGGGGCGCACGGTGGACGTGGGGCAGTGCGTTCTGATGGTCCTGAGTTCGAATCGAGATGAATGGCTAGGATGCGTTCCAGGGACTGGCGGGTGTCCCTGAGTCTGGTCCAGCTCTGATGGATACCTGACATTAGTTGGGGGGGGGGGGCAAAGTGAAGGCGGCTGTGTATTGTGCTGGTCTCACATCCCCTAAGTATGCCGCGGCCACAGAAACTGGTGAACGCTGCTCTTTTTTCCGGCCCTAGGATCAATTTGGTCGGAAGGGATACTTAACTTACTTTAATTGAACTGATTGACTAGTATCAAAGACCCGAGTATCGAAAAAAAGGTATAAAAAACATAATAGATGTAACCCTGTAAGCTTTTTTTTCTACACATAATGGACAAGACAAGAAAACCTAATTTAAAAGGCATCAAAGCCTATTTGTACTGTAACACATATCGATTCTCTGTTGGCCTACAACCAAAAAAAAAAATATTTTATCTTATTCTATACTAAAGTCTACTGTTTAATACTTTTTTTTTATTATACTCACTTTATAGTACACACATATAGTGACATTTGGACACAAGGGGGTCGGCAACCTAAGGAACGCGAAGCAATTTTCATTGACAGGCGAAAAACCCACACAAAAAGACATTCAAGTCTCTTTGACAATAAATTGATTGGTGGCGCACGTTGTTTGTTGGGTCGTTGGCACCCTGATTGATTAGAAATACTACTATTACTACAAACTATTATCAAAAGGTTGCCGCGTGCACAACACAATAAAAAGTAAATAAATTAGTTTGTCTATTCTTTTGATTTCGATCAAGTTTAAAGTAAACATTTCAAAATCATTAGAAAATAAAACACATCAACAATCACATTAACTTGAGTAGTAATAATACATAAGGCATTAAACTCTATTTTAGATACAACAACCTGTTGCAAAGCTCATATAAACGTATGACAAAAACACTTTCCTTATCCTTTATGCGAGAACAAGTGCACAAAAGTACTTTTTCTTCCAGAAGGGCATCCGAGCCTGGAATAGGTTGCCTGAACAAACCAGGAAAACCAGTAACGTAACTTAAAGCACTAATAAAAATGCAAGACTAGACTCAGACAACAGATAAGCGTTGGGCGCAATAATCTTCTTTATAGTTGGAGCGGCTGTAATATATAAGATGAGATTACCCTCTGCAAGTGCTCTGTCAAAATTAGTATATTCTAGAACAAATAAACAGAAATTCTTCTCTTAACAGTTGTTCTACACAAAACATTTTCCTTAGATTATGACATGTGGTTTTACTACAACTACAAGTCTACGTGGGCGTTTCATATATCTTAAAGTCATATTATTACAGCCTAAAAGTAAGTTTTTCATGGTTTTTTTTTTCTTATTCGGATTATATAGAAAACTAATTAGCAGTTCATAAGCACGAACAAACGCGCGCTCTTTCTTCCTAATTGGTATCCGAACAGGGAATGGGTTTGCTGAACAAAGCCAGGAAAAGCAACAACCCAGCATATTTTAAAACCCCTAATCAATCTATCTATCTCAACGGTTTGTTTTGTCTAGAGCAGGGGTCGGCAACCTTTTGATAATAGTGTGCCAAAGTAGGATTTATAATTGATTCAGCGTGCCAACTGCTCCAAAAGTATTTGCACGAGTGCCGTAGGTTGCCGAACCCAAGTCTAGAGAGTCAAGAGATCGGACCAACGTTCTTTTCGCGGCTTAACCCTTACAGTCCCGGGCGCATATATAGCTGAACTGAAGGCAGCATAGATAGAAGTAGGTCGGTACGGGAAGGGTTAAGAAAATGTTCTAGGAATATTCCTTCTTTGCGACATCGCAATAACAAAGTACTACAACCAACAGACACATCAATAAGCAGCTTTATGGTTAGCAAATACAAAAATATGTTAACAATTTTGGTTTACAATTGATAAATGCAGCACGTGTTTATAACTGGCACATTGTTAACAAATATAAAACCACAAACACTGTCTAATTGAGTATTATTTTGGAATTGTTAACTTTTGTAACAATTTTTAATGCTTTTCTTTGTTTAACAAAAGTTAATTACAATGTGTTTGGGGTGGGGGGAAGGGGGTGCATTGCACCAGTACGTGGCAAGGCTATTAAACAGCGCCGAGGCTTAACTGGCGATTTGCTACTGCTGTCCTGCGGAAAGGGGGGGATGAGCGGATCGTAAAAACGGAATTAAGCGGCCGATGCAGACGACACAAAGTCCATCACTTGGCCGGATAGCTTTTTTGGGGGGGCGCCACATGGCGCGAAGTTGCAGGATTACGCCTGCCAGTGTTAAGGAGTTTTGTGGGGCTTTGTGGAGTATTTGTCTGTTTTTAAAACTTGTAGAGGTTTTTGTGGATGGGGAGGGGGAAGGGGGGAGGGGAGGGGGAGAGAAAGATCAAAATGCAGGAAAGGGGGAAGGGATCAAATAAACTATTGCGGGGGGAGGGGGGCGTACGCATATGGTAAGCCAAACCTGTAATTGGCTGAGAAAAAAGCATGCTGCCTTCAGGCATATGTTCTGTTGATGTTTCGTACAAAAAAAACTTATCCCAGTCTTATTTAAGTAAAAAGTTAAATCTCAGCTAAGTAAAGAAAAAATCAAATCAATCTTTACTAAGCCCAAAAGATCAATTTGCAAAGATCTATCTCTACAAAGCACAAAGATAAGACTTTACGAAGTAGGTATACAAAGATCTATTTGCAAAGATCCATCTCTACAAACCACAAAGATAAGACTTTACGAAGTAGGCTTACAAAGGTTGAATTTGCAAAGACAATACTCTTCTAATTATAAAGATCAGCCTCTACAAAAACTACAAAGATAAATTACTATTTAATACAGAGATCAATAAGGTAAATTAGTTTAAAAAAGATTCCAACTACGGTCATGTCAACACTCCACAGGACGCTTCCTGGCAGTGAGTGGCAGTGGGCAGACAAGATGTACAAAGAAACAAAAGAGTTTTTAAAAAAGAACAGGTGAAGATGACGTAATAGAGGGAAATTGTGTTTCGCTTATTCTATTTCCATGCGTAAGTCTATTTACTAGACATATTTTCACCAATACCATTAAATGGACTTCTGGATTTACATAGCAACAGATTATATCCGTGTTCTTGATTGTATGTTAAATGCGCTCTAATCTTACATTATGTTTGTTGGCAGCGCTATACAAATATTATTATTTTATAAATACGACCTCAGCAATCATGAACTAACATTTAACTGACATTTAAATGTAAGCAGAAGACATTTTTTGTTCCAGTCTTCATTTGAAGAGCTGGATGGCGCCCATTCTTCGGCGCCCCACCCCATCCCATGTTCTTTGAGGTATCTATATAAACAGAAATTCCCTGACATTTCTTTGAAATTTGAGAGAAAGAGAAACACATACACAGATGGACAGAGAGAGAGAGAAGAAGAAGGGCAAAGGGTCAATCTATGGACATGTATAGGTGTCAATGCTTATTATCCAAGACAATGGACATAGGAACACTGGAGTTGTAGTTAAGACGCAGTTGGTCGCAGGGAAGTCTCACACGTGTCAGGTCGAGATCCGATCAGCGCCGGTTACCATTACGTATTGGAACGGACACTTTGGGGAATAGCTTTGGGAGGGAGTAGTGACCAGGGGCGGGTTAAACTTGTCTAGAGAGGGGGCTCCACCTCAGCTAAATATTCAAGGGGGGGGGGGGGGGTGTTTCACTTAAATAAAATTTAACTAGTCTTTTCAATCCACTTATCTAGGCACAAGTCCACCCCCAGAGCCCCCCCCCCCTACCGTGTGCAGATAGTAAGCAAACCCCATTTTATCAGCCACTGGATGTGACGCATATAGATCAGGTTGTATCATCGCTGTAACTCAACATTGGACTTTTGGTGTGTTGCGTAAAAGTAAAGTTTCCCGTCTGACCAATTAGATCAATGGGGCCAGTGAAGCAGCCATTTTCAGTTTCTGTAGCCATGGCATATGAGGAGATTCTGTGACCAGCACAATAGGGCCCTACCCAGCTTTACCCCAACTAAAGTCAGGTACCCATCAGAGCAAGGGTAGACTCAGGGACACATCACAGTCCCGGGAACAAATCCTCGCCTTCACCAGGATTCGAACCCAGGACCTTCTGTACGCCAGACGAACGCACTCGGCCACCATGCCACATATCTGCGATGTATTATGTATTGGACAATTTGTTATCGGTTAAGTGTTCGATACTGTCATTTATGCTTTTCAAATGGTTTTATTTGAAGGTCATAAAATATATGTAGACATAATATATCTCATGTAATGTTATATTTTATGTCACCGACGCTCTTTCTATCACACAAGAATATTGCGTCGTGCAGTGTACATATTATATATGCGAAAACTTAGTTACATGTTTTAATGTGCGTATATCCAAGTACACAATGCGTACACATAAACACACACACACACTCGCGCAAGCACGCACATAACCGCACCACCGCAGACAAATTAATGCGCACAATAATACGCTGAAGAAAAAAAAGGGAACTTAACTAGAAAAGAACAAGAAAAAAAAAACAATACTTATAGACCTTTTCATTTTATTAATTATTCCAAAACAAAGGTCAATGTATACGCATGCGCAGTCGCTAGGGGGCAGAAGTTGTCAATAAAACCTTCTTCGCCTTTGTTATTTTACTGGGGGCCTAGTGGTTTTTATGCGTAATTATATTAGCTTTTCATTTTACAAAAAAACTACTTCATAAAAACTTTATACCCAGAAGCTAGGGAGCGAACTGTACTTTTCTTTTAGCTTTTGAACCAGTTTTTAACCCAAAAAACATTTTTTATACATTCTAGGCCTAATGCGTCTATGGTTACCATGTTAATAGGCTACATATTGGCGTCGAGCGATCAGTAAATCGTCTTTAAGCATACAAATAAAATTTTACATAGTTATAAATTTATAAAGCTTTGTTTGTGTTGAAGTATTAAAACGTAGGCTAAAATACTGTATTAAGTTATTATTTGTAGCAATAGAAATCGTAGCTTTTAATTATATTTTTTTTTTATCGTTCGATTTCGATGTCACAAAAGAACCTTGAAAAGTCAAAGTTAAGCTCATCACAGTTTGATTCTGAAAAGGCCTATATCTATGTCCCATAGACCTATGCTATTGTTTGACTTGTTCTGGGGTTTTATCGTTAAAATATTGTATGTAGAAGTAGCATATTATAACATATTAATAGACCAAGCTATAGGCTATATATATTATAATAGGCTAAAGTAGCCTAAAGGCCTATATAAATTATAAATATAGGCTTATGGCTTATAGGCTTATATGACAGGCCTAGCTATTATTTAATATAGTAGGCCTAGGCCTATATAGGCATATTGAATCGGCCTATCATATATAGTTAACTATAATGGGCCTATCCTAGGCCTACTACTATAGTAGGCCTATTAGCCTATTAGCCTATAGTAGCCTAAAGGTTATAAGCTTAAACAGTTTAAACTATATAACAATTGAAACTATTTACTATTTAGGCCTACTATAGAAAAGTGTTGATTAACCGATTGCGATTGCATGAAATAATTAAGCGAATATGAAGGTAGGCTATGCTATATATTTGATATTTGCAAACTGGTGCGTGTTTTCTTCATGAATTTTTAGTTATAGGCATGTTATTGAATAATATTTCATGCAGGACTAATGAAATAACAATATGAATAGGCCTATATATCTATATATATAGGCCGATCTATATATCTATAGGCCTATCATAGTCAATATGGAAAACATAGGCCATAGGCCTACGCCGACATACGGTCATAGGCCCGACTATACGACATAAGCCTATATATATTAGCCTCTTCCTACAAACAATATATATTTTTTTAAAGTTTAACATAATATTTGCTATGGCTATGGTTTTTATAATATAAATTATATTCGTGAAGATGCATCGGCTCTTGCCTCTGTCTCTGTCTCTATCAAAGATTCAACATGAAATATATCTAGAATTATATTTGCCTTTTTATTAATCAAAACGAGCGATCTAGGTCTAGGGCTAAGTTAAGCAATAGCTTGAATAGCCGACAGTAATAAAAGCATTATAGGCCTAATTATTATTTTTTCGATACAAAACTAGTTCTAAACGTATTTTTTTTTTACATTGAAGAAACTCAACAAAAAGTAATGACACAGTGATCACGATAGAATTTCGACCATAATATTAAGGTCCAAAGCATAGAGTCCTGGTCTAAAAAAATTTTTCTTAAAAAAATAAAGAAGCTCTAAACGTTGTTTTTTTAACAATTCCCTTCCTAGGTTCTTAGTTTAAGATCTCCATGTGTTTTTATGGTTTAAAGTTCAAAAACAACTATAATAACATTAAAAACCCCCAACACCTTTAGTAAAATACTATACGGAAAGAAGGAACAAAAATCTTTGTGCCCCCAAAAGAAATATATGTCAGTGAGTCTCAAGGCCACGCCCCTTTTCCGGGGTCAAACTAAAAAGGTCTATAAGCCGTTTCACGCCTCTCCGTCTCTGTGTAGGGCAGCTCCCTACCGCCCCACCACGACACTATGACACCCTGCACGGGAACAGTTAGTTACAGGGCACGAGACACTAAAACTTGTCCCCGCGCACCTCCCCCTCCTCCTCCCCCAAACTCCTTTGCGGCGCCCTGTACATAAACATAGATGACAAAACTAAAAACAAAGAATTCGCCTTAACCAAGTCTTGAGATGGTCAGTGGCGTATCCGCAAAGGGTTAAACGTGGGCGTCACCTTGTTATAACGTCTGAAGTGTAATAAGAATGGGTGTACTCACTTGGTGGGTTTTGACATGTCCGTCTTTGAGACTCACGGGCCGTTGAAATGTCGATCAATCGTAATGGCCGAAAGACACGTGGCATTAGTTGTCACACTATGATGGAGGCGAATGTTGACCGGGCAGAAATATGATGACGGCCGGCGTCCATTTCGCGTAATGTACGCTTTGAAATATTTCTGATAGTTTTAAACTGTATTTTTTTTAAGTCAGTTTGTATACAGTATATACAGATACAGACATGCGACAGACAGACATACGACATACTTCTTACGCCTACTACCCCTCTCAGGGCACAGGCCACCGACAAGGGCTCTCCAGCCATCCCGGTCCTGAGCGAGTCTTACCAACTGTCCCCAAGAGTGACCTGTTCTCTTGACGTTGAAGATCTTGAGCTTTGTTTTCAGGACCTACGACAGACAGACGAACAGAATGTCAGAGATAAAGACAGACGGATAGACGGGCATACGCAGAGGTACACAGTCTGATAGACGGATAGACGGGCATACGCAGAGGTACACAGTCTGATAGACGGATAGACGGGCATACACATAGGTACACAGTCTGAAAGACGGGCATACACAGAGGTACACAGTCTGAAAGACGGGCATACACAGAGGTACACAGTCTGATAGACGGATAGACGGGCATACTCAGAGGTACACAGTCTGATAGGCGGATAGACGGGCATACACAGAGGTACACAGTCTGAAAGACGGGCATACACAGAGGTACACAGTCTGAAAGACGGGCATACACAGAGGTACACAGTCTGATAGACGGATAGACGGGCATACACAGAGGTACACAGTCTGATAGGCGGATAGACGGGCATACACAGAGGTACACAGTCTGAAAGACGGGCATACACAGAGGTACACAGTCTGAAAGACGGGCATACACAGAGGTACACAGTCTGATAGACGGATAGACGGGCATACACAGAGGTACACAGTCTGAAAGACGGGCATACACAGAGATACACAGTCTGAAAGACGGGCATACACAGAGGTACACAGTCTGATAGGCGGATAGACGGGCATACACAGAGGTACACAGTCTGAAAGACGGGCATACACAGAGGTACACAGTCTGAAAGACGGGCATACACAGAGGTACACAGTCTGATAGACGGATAGACGGGCATACACAGAGGTACACAGTCTGATAGGCGGATAGACGGGCATACACAGAGGTACACAGTCTGAAAGACGGGCATACACAGAGGTACACAGTCTGAAAGACGGGCATACACAGAGGTACACAGTCTGATAGACGGATAGACGGTTGGGTGTATAGATTGATAGACGGATAGATGGGTAAATAGAAATATGTAAATACAGAAGAAGGCTCACATCTGTCAATACATCAGGATTTTGAAATATTTCAGTTTAACATAATACTGAAATCTGTCATAGTATTAGGATTTTGACATCTGACAATATATCAAGATTTTTTAATCAGTCAATGTGTCAGGGTTTTGAAATATCTCAATATGTCAGGATTTTGAAATATCTAAATATGTCAGGATTTTGAAATCTCTCAATATATCAGGATTTTGAAATCTGTCAATATGTCAGGGTATCAGGATATCGAAATATGTCAATATATCAGGATTTTTAAATTTGTCAAAATATCAGACGTTTAAAATCTGTCAATATATTAGGATTTTGAAATCTGTCCATGTATTCGGATTTTGAAATCTGTCAAAAGATTAGGATTTTGAAAATATTTCAATATATCAGACGTTTAAAATCTGTCGATATATGAGGATTTTGAAATCCGTCAATATATCAGAATTTTTGAAATCCGTCAATATATCTGGATTTTATGATCTGTCAATATATTAGGATTTTGTAATTTGTCAATAAATCAAGGATGTGAAATCTGTCAATCAGCCACTGTCCACTGTAATAAGAAGTACAAGTGCAGAAAAAGAAAAGTACTGCGCCCCCCATTCCCCCCCCCCCCCACGAGACATCAAAGAGCAAAGAAAACCTTTTAAAAAGCAAGAACAATAAACAACAATAAACAACTTACAAAACGATGCAAAGATTTCACACAAAAAAAAAACACAACAGAAAATCTTTTGGGTATTTGCATGACATTTCCCAGGGCAGCGATTTCTGGGTGCAGCATGATTTAGTGGCGCAGCTGTGGCTTGATGCGCGCAATTGCTTTTTACACTGCCTGGCGCGAGCCCGAGTGCTGCGATCAGAAATTATGGCCTGCCATTTAATTCTCCTCCCGACAGCTATTAACAGATGAATGCAAGCGTCGGTTGTTCTCCTATGGCCAGATAAACTCTGAATTGACAGGCCAAATGGGCTCGTTATTTTATGGACATGGCAGCTGTCACAAATTGAAAAGGAGGGGGCGGGGGGTGTCTCATCGGCTGATATTTCAGGAGGAGGCGATAATCGAATACCGACGCCTTCCTGGAAACATGGCTTATATTGAAAAACCAGTTTGAGCAGATAATATTTAGATATATATATTATTATATATATATTTTTTGTCCAGATGAAAATGAATCGGAATTAAAAAAATGGCTTTTTAGTTTTTTTTAAGAAAGATTAGCCTGTGTAAAGCTAAAAAAAAAAAAAAAACAGAATAGATAATAAAATTTTAATAATAATAAATGTAATCGTCTGTATATTTTCTGAATGTAATCGAGTACAACGTATTACTTTTGAGGACAAGAATCGTGCAGACGATTACCGTACGCAGACGTCAAAACGTCTCGCACCCCCCTCCCCCATCTTATCGGATCTTCCCGCTTGCCGACATAAACATAACAGTCTATGACATAGAGACACGGGTTTGTTTGTCATTTTTGACAATAACCTTTAAGTGCGGTCTGTCTTATCTGGGGACTCCTTTTAGGGTGGCCCGTGGAGTCCCCGTTCGTTTATATCTACGGGGGACGCTTGCATATTGGGCAGGGAGTCCCGTATAGCTGTTAATTCCTTCCCCCCGTTTTTCCTCTTTATTAGCTTCCTGTTTTTTTATAAAGCCTTTATTCCAAAACAGTCATTTGATCTGTAGAACCATAAAGAAAATATAACATCACATTAATAAATGCAAATTAATACATGATGTTCGTCCCTCATCGCTGAGGATGACCACACCACGTCTCCCTATAACTTTGTGGCTTCTCCAGTGGTCTTTTTTGTGTGTGCCTATATGGTCCATAAGGTCCTTTTGCAAAGATCACACTCAAATGATGTTTCTTCCGGATTTGGCAGCGCTCTGCAGGTTGTCTTATCTTTTATTTTTGACCGTTTTAGTTCAGACATTGAATTTCTGTTTCTTTCTGCCCAAGTGTGGCGCCAGGAGTGATAGCATTTCGCCACATTTAGTTCGGTCTGCTGCTAATGTTTCCCATGTGCAAGGGTCGACATCAATTTTTGTTTGGGTAGACCTCAGGCTGTCTTTAAGCCGCTTTCTTTTTTGGCCACAGGTTCATACATAATAAATTAGAATAACATATAAATATAATATACAAAAGCTATTCAGGCTTTAGTATAGGCCTACAGAGAATTTAATTGGGTAAATGCGACTTGCTATCCTAAATAACTTAGACCAGGGTCGAAGACCTAAGGACTTGGCACGCAGAGCGATTTTCAAAGGCACGCCAAAGAACTTATAAAAAAGGATTGAAAATCGTGTCTTTTCTACAAGAAGATTAGTATAATTTACTATAAATATTAATCAGTTGCCAGGCGAAATGAATAAGAAATACTACTTAGACACACTGTTATCAATAGTTTGCCGACCACTGGTTTAGACTATGACATGTTCTTGTATTTTTCAAAATATTTATTTTGTGTGTGGCGGGAGGTTTCGTTTTTAAAGGCTGCAGTGGCTGCAGACGTCGCAATGTTTAAGTTTCCCCACACGTCTGCTTGTGTCACTCCTGTCACGTGACCGAATGCCACGATAAACGGCGTCGTTTATATAGAGAAGAAGATTTAATGTGACACTTAAACACACATACAAAATAAACAAATAATCACACTCGCACGCAAACACACACAGTTAGAGAAATAGAGCCTACATGCGCGCGAAAGTCGAGCAGAAGAGCAGACGGCGAAACGGAATTTCCCGTATAAAAAAAATTGTTTGACACGCTGGGGGGTTAAATATATCAAGGCGAATCGGACAGCTCGGTGCGAACTTAATGGGCAATCAATGCAGTCAAGGGGACGAACGGATTGTGGATAATATAGCGGTGTGGGGCGCGGGGCGCTACCAAAAGGAAGGGGAGGGGAGTTGTATGATAGATGTTTCCATTAGCAAGACATGTTAATTCGGTAAGATAAAATAACAACATAAATGTCAAAACATAATTAAATGTTTATGGAGGGAAAGGCATGTCGTCTTTTTTTTTCCTCCCCATTAGGCACAAGTCCCGGATTTAAACACCACTCCCCCTTCCAGCCCTACACACACACACAAACACACACCTAACAAGATGTAACATCCAACCGGATCATACAAATTATAACAGCTTGGCTAACCGGTTGTTGTTCTTGTTATCATCCCGGAAAAAAATTGAGACGGAACGATAAATCTAGCAGACTAGGTTACTATATAGCGTAACAAAAGTGTCCTGGGTTCGAATCCTGGTGAAGGCTAGAAATTGTTCCTTGGTCTGGCTGGGTGTCCCTCAGTCTACCCAGCTCTTCCTATCTGCCTTTAGTTGGAGTAAAGTAAAGGCGGCTGGGCATTGTGCTGGTTACACAATCCCCCTAGTGCGCCGTGACCACAGAGACTAGTGAACGCTACTTCACCGGCCCCATGGATCAAATTCACTATTGGCTACGTAAGCAAACATTTTGCGTCTGTAGATACCAGTTCTTGGCAGGGGCCACTTCCGGGGAAGGGCTTACAACAATATTTTTACAAGCAAGATTATGTGTTGTCCATCCCCCGCAAACAGTTAAAAGCGAATTTTTATGAGTTGTATTGAAAGAATGTGTTGTCAAGGGCTTATCATATATGTGCAAAGTTTCAGATGGATAAAATTATGGGAATTGGTTCAACTTATCATCAGAAAGTCGGGTCGGACGCCAGAAACATCAGTCTTGCAGCGTAAATATATCCTAGTATTTTTCAAAATTATACATAATATGCTAAGTGGCATGGACTGGAAGAGAATTAACAGCTCTGCTGACTGGTTGTCAGATATAATAGAAATATATAGAAAAAAGATATTGAAATTCCTATGTGGTTTATAATCATTGGGGAAGATCAACCCCCCCCCCCCCCCCCCCCACCTTTTTTTTTGTCCAAGCCCATCCTCCCCCCACTGATCTCTATGAAAACAAACGATAACATAGTATACGGAAAACATTTGGTAAAGAATAAATTCAAAGAGTTTAATAGTTTCTTTTGGAGCCCAATATGCTTACAAGGCGGATTGCATGGCCAGCAGAATGCTGAAATCTGATCGGACGTGTCCGGCAGGGGGGATGGCCAGACTCATGAGAGAGACCGAGAGGGGGACGGGGGAGGCAGGGCGGGGGGTGAAGAGTTTCGTGACAACTTATTTAAAATTGGTTCAAAATGGCGTGACGTCATTTATGGACAGCCTTAAATGAATTCGAGGGATTTGAGCCTCATACCATTTGGAATAGATAAGATAAGATAAGATAAAAATGGGCATTTCTTATAGCGCTTCTATCCATGCTATTAAATTAGCATGCCGAGTGCGCTCTTGGTGTGAGATACGGGGCAAGGGTCAGCAACCTACGACACGCATGCCAGACTTGGTACGCAGCACAATTTTCAATTACACGCGGAATATCACTACCAAAATAAAAAAGAATTTCAAGTATACCTACTTCTACAAGACGTTTAGTGCTAAAGCAGGATGACCTTCGGGTTGTTTGGCACGCTTATCGAATTAGAAATTCTATTTTTGCACAGTGTTAGCTAAAGTTAGTCGACCGCTGAGGTACGCTAGGCCCTACCACTTGAACACCCCCATAAACTGAACTCCAAAAGGTATACATGCAGAAAATAAAAAATTGAGGATTGAGTCGTTATCAATATAACAGATATAATATGCACTAAAATAATTTCGCCCAAATTTCCCACGTGAAAAAGCCATATTGATATTCCCATGCGGTGACAGTTCTTTGTATACGGGAGGGTATGTGTGTGCGTATGTGAGTGTGTGTGTGTGAGGAGGGGAAAGGTTGGAAGCTGGGTTAGGGGAGGTAAGCAAGTGATGAACCTAACGGTTAATGATGTAATGACAGAGAGAGATATCAGCCAGTCCTGAGAACTTTACTTACCAGCACTAAATTAACGATACCTAAGGTACGACATGTGGCCCACACCTTAATCGTCTGCTTATTACCTGGACATTTTCGTTCTATTTTTAGAACATGTATGTTTTTTGTTACCAGGAAATTTTGGTCTTTGTGACCTGGACTTTTTTTTTTATCTGTTAACTGGAATTATTTTTTTCCAAAACATTTTTCCCCGTGTCACCCGGAAATGTGTGTTTATGTGTTGTTGTTACAACCAAGCCAACAATAACTAATGAATAACTAGTTGATATAACTGGGTTAACCGCGTATTGTTGAGTCGGCGATGACCTTAAATGCAAGAGTAACGTACACATTGTTGTTTTATTTCTTAGTGTCACAAATAGAACTTAAGTAACGCCGTCGGACCAAAGCAGCATCCACCAGTTTCTGTGGCCACGGCATTCTAGGTGGATTGTGTGACCAGCACACAATGCCCAGACGACGTTACTTCCCCCCCCCCCCCAAACTAACCAGAGCTGGGTTGAATCATGGTCACCCTCGAGTCCCGGGGAAAAATAATCCTAGCCTTCGCCAGGATTCGAACTAAGGACCTTCGGTACGTCAGACGAACGAACGCGCTGCCTCTCGGCCACCGTCTGGGAATCTCGGAGATACAAACACACACTCAGACAAACAAACCAACCAAAACAATAACAAAAGAACATAAATAGAAAGAAAAAAATTGTTTGTTTTAAAAAAAAAAGGACAGAACGAAAATGTGGATGATAATTGTTTTGTTAATGGAGTCAAAGACAAGGGAATCTTTGCTGTTGAAACATTTCTGACTAGGGTGGTTGACAGATGGGAGGGCGGGGTTGCTGGATGAAGGAGGGTGAGGATGGGGAGCAGGTGGTGAGGTATGGCGAATAAGAGATTCAGGATACTGAAGGCAAGGACGAATACATGGACAAAGAGACAAGAGACAGAATCTCAGATAGATACACAGACGGATAAACGGATGGACGCATAGATAAGCCATAAAGGCGAATAGGAGGATTGGCGAATAGACGGACAGAGGGATAGAAGGATATGTAGATAGGCGGTTAGAGCAGATAGACGAATAGTATTATATAAAAAAATGTTAAGGCGACGTTTTGGTCATTCCCTAGTTCCTGACGCCCCAGACGATGGATAACATATAAACCGCTTTGTTTGCTCCCCATTGCAATGGAGGTGCTCCACCTAGTTGGGACTAAATTGTTGAGAAACTGCAATCTGGTATTTTTCACTGCCGCACCGAGTTCAGAATAATAGGCCAATAAGTCCAGTCAATCGTTCCGGTGATGATGCGTTCTCCCCTAGTGTGCGATTGGGTTGAATTTGGAAAGTATTTCTGCCTATAGTCTGTGTGCTATGATGCAATATGCGGAAACTGGTGCAATAATTGAGCATGGATCTTGTATCAGTCCACTGGCTACCTCCACCCCTAATCAGCCAGGCCCAGGCCTAGAGACGTTCGCCTTTCCCCCCCCCCCCCGTTCACACGACCGCCCACAATGATGTGGCTATGCCGTGTTCCTCCACGGGTCGTGCCATGCGTTATGTTTCCAACTCAATCCCATAGTTAATCTAAAACAAAAAAAACTATAATTTTAAACCATGTCTTGTAGCTGTGAAACTTGACACTGAAACGTCACCCCTCCCCCACCCCCCTGGTGGTAATTTAAAAAAAAAAGGTAATAACTAACCCCGCCCCGTGAGTGTCTGGAACTGTGTAGGGCTTTTTCTCACTGTTTGTTATTTTCCACCACTTCCAAAAAACGGTGTCACTCTCCTCGTTCACTTCCGGTGTGACCGGAGGTCAAATGTGTGTGGCGCTGCCGTCTGAGTGCTGTCACGGGCAGACGGGGGCAGATCACAACAACCTGTGTGTAACTCGGCTGGGGCCATCCCTGTCTGCTCGGGGGCGTGAGAGAGAAACAGTGCAGGGAAGTTCCCCACTCCCCCCCCTCCCCCACACCTTTTCTCGCCTTCTCTATTTTTGTCCGTTATAGAGGATCATCCTTCTTGACATTGCAGAAAAGTGAATTTCGGAATGATTGGTGTATGGTTAGGAGTGTTGGTTTAATTAACGGAGGGAGAAATAGGGAGAAAGGAGGAAGGGGGGAGGGAGAAAGAGATAGGAGATCAAAATTCCAAATCCAACTCGGACCAAATTCAAAAGCAGCGTTCACCAGTTTCAGTGGCCACGGCATACTAGGGTGAGTGTGGCCAGCACAATGCCCAGCCGCTTTTACTTTACCCCCAACTAATGGCAGGTTCTCATAAGAGCTGGGTAGACTCATGGACACCCTCGAGTCCAGGGGGGGGGGGGGGAAATCGTAGCCTTCACCAGGCTTCGAACCCAAGACCTTTGGTATGCCAGTCGGACGCGCTGTCCTCGTCAATCGTGCCCTGTGACATACAATAAAGAGAGTAAAAAGAGGAACATTAGCTATCGCAATTTAGACAAAGAGAAAGAGAGAAGAGAGAGAGAGAGAGAGAGAGGGTGCGAGGGGAGGGTGGTGGGGATGGGGTGGAGGGGTTACGCAACAAATGAGCGCCCCCCCCCCCCATAGATCTAGTATTTCAACGGGGCTGACGCTCCATCCGTCATTTTCTTTGTTGTGGTAGGGCGGCGGAACCTGGGCGGACACGTGGACTTCAATGGTGAGCGCATTTCCAACTAATGAGTTATTACAAAATGAGCACAACACTCGGTATGTGGCTGTGTGTGTGGCTATGTGTGTGGCTGTGTGTGGCTATGTGTGTGTGTGTGGCTGTGTGTGGCTAGGTGTGTGTCTGTCCGTGCGGCAGAACTAAAAACATATGCGCAAATGAGTTTGTTTGTGACCGCGTGAGTCCATTGTGCGAAAGATAAAAGAAATGGGGTGGGGGCGGCATGCGCCTAATGGAGCATTGTGGGGTATACTGGCCAAACATGGGTAGAATTTTTAGCTGAATGGTGGAGTGGTGAGATGGAAAAAGGGGGGTGGGGGTGGAGCATGGGACAATCGATGCGCCACTGATAAAACGATTAGAATGAAAAAAACAACAACAAAGGAACGCTAATAAAAGAAATATGCAAACAGTCCTGGGTTATAGCACAGCAGTATTCTATAGATAACTTTTCTAATATACGCCCATACAGTGGCGTAAAGAGGGCAAATGGCACCTGGTGTGCATGGGGGAATGGCGTTAAAAACAAAAAGGCACCTATTACTTAAGCTCACATACGAACAGAATGAGAACGTGTCAGTTTAGCTCCTTTGCTAAATGTAGGCGCCCGTGGGCAGCCGCCACCTTCTATTTACGCTACAGGTTAGATAACAAATTAGTTATCGATGTATAACGTTTGCTCTATAACAAAGTATCTTATCTTATATATATTACAGACGCTCCTACTATAAAGAAGGTTGTTGCGTCCTACGCTGTTCCCGTGGTCTGAGTCTAGTCTTGCATTTTTATTACCGTTTTAAACTATGTTATATTACTGGTTTTCCTGGGTTTGTTCAGGCAACCCATTCCATACCCGGATGCCACTCGGGAAGAAAGAGTACTTGTAGGCCAATTGTTCTCGCAAAAAGGGACAAGGAAAGCAGTTGTCAAAATGAAATATATGATTACTCAAGAATACATATCGCGATGAATTGTACAGCTTCAAAACAGCCACTGTCAATCCCAGGTTAGATCAAAACATAACGTGACATCTGACCTTTGCACTACGAACTCGACCGAGTTCGAGCATTTCCCAAATCCTGTTCCTTTGATTTCATTTGTCAAACAAAAAACTATAACACTGTCACGTCTGCTGTCTAAAAGCCAGTAATAGGGTTAATAAAATTATTACAGAAATTGAATCTGTTGTCAAAATAGATCACTTTAAGACATGAAGTGTCCGAGAAATTTAAGCCTTCGGCTTAGCTAAGAGAGCATTATGAAATTTATATGTCAATCTATTCATGTGGCGTGTAAGATTGCCTGCCATTCACAGCGATCTGGAGTGAAAACTCTGGTTGTTTTTTTTCCACGGATCTGGTAAATGTCGCAGAGTCCACCCAGCTCTGGTGAGTAACGAACGAGTGTTCTATGTGGGGCACGGTGATGGCCCAGGGGCAGCGCGCGAGGGTTGTCGCTCCCTGAGTTTAACCCAGAACCTGACAATAGTTTGGAGGAGAAAGTCAATTAAGGCTGGGGATATGTGTTGGCCACACAAATCCCCTAGTAGGCCATGATAACGGACATTAGTGAACGCTGCTTCACTTCCCCCAAGGGCCAACATATGTTGAAAGGGATACTTCTGATGGCGTTTTATGGAAATTTGTCTCGGCCACACATTTCCCTTGTATGTTTGTAAGTAAGAAAAAGTGTGAACTGAGATTTTGTTTAATCAGTGATGGTTTGGGGGCCATAACATTAGGGGGTCTTGATCGCAAGCGAAAAACTCGGTTACCTCGGCCTCTAGGATGCTCCCGCCCCCAAACCCCCCTACACTAATCACCGTCGACGGTCCCATGTTTACAGCCGCTCACCTAACTCTCGACCTGCAGAAAGAAAGGCATTCAAGACATTCAAGACATAATTATTGTTGAAGCTAAGAAAGAAAAAATAAACTACCCCGGAAGTCGGACGAAATAAAGAAATATTGCGTAAGACGTCTACTTCCGTTTCCTGTCATGAAACGCCATTCTTTGTGTTTTTTAGCATGTCCCATAATGCATCTGTTATTTTCTTTTCTTTATTCTTGTTTATGCATTTCGCGCCCATTATGTCTTTAAAATTCCTTGATAAAGCTCGATTAGTGCGTAGTTTGTTTGCTATACAAGTGTTTAGGTACATGCGTACTTAATACACAATACGGACGCCATTGTGCGGCGATAGTGTGCTGAATTTCTTTCCGAAGGTCTACAGTTCAAATACAGTGAGGCCGATACGATTTTGCAAGGGGTCCAAAATGGCGTCTCTGTACCTCCATGTTACTTCGACATTATATTTGGGAGGCCACACAATCCTCACACACACACACACAGAGCTATGTAGAATTAGAGTCACCCTCCAGCTGTCACCGAGATACGAACCCAGGACCTTCTGTAATACCAGGCGAACGCACTGTAACTCGGCCACGCTGCTCCAATGAAATGATAAGGCCGTGGAATAAAGGTCGCCTTTGCTCTAGCTTTGTCTATAGTGAATTAAATTGTTTTTTTTTGTTTTTTTTTTGCGACATCGCAATTTTTACACCCTTTCTATTAACTTGCAATTTCTGTCTGATTGACTGCTTGTCTGTTTGCTGCAAAACTTCCCGTCAGCCCAATCGAGCCGACTTGTCTCGACTAACAATACATTCTATCAAATTTTCAGCATCGTAGCCTTTGGAATAGCCACGCATACCTTCGACCAATTTGCGAATCGAAGAAAATGGAAACATAGCTGCCTCTACCGGAAGAGACGAAAGTAAATAAACTTGTCGGATATGTTCGTATTTACGAAATAAATAGAATGAAAATTACACAATATAGCCGAAACAAAGCGAGTTATCTTTTTATGTTGTTTTTTTGCGGGCCAAAGCTAGAAAAAAAAAAGGATGCGCAAAATTTTCGTGTGGAAATTCATAAGGAATGATATCACTTATATTTATTTTAATCTATCAAAATATAAATTAAATATAAACTTAGCTTACAAAGAAAGGGAGCATAATAAAAACTGTGTTTTTATGGGTTAGTTTATGGTTAACAATAAGTGCCGTAATATGTTGTCGCCTGTCTCAAGACACTTCGAGACATGCACTGGTTTGGACTTCTGCTCGTATTATTTGTATGTAGATAAGATCCAAGGTTACCATCCCGAGACGAATCAGGGAACCCACTTAATCGCAGCCTTGAATTCATATGAATAGTCAGTCCCCCCCCCCTCCCATCTCTCGGTGTACGCGGATACATTCCCACGCTCTCCCACTGTGTACCTTGACGCCACCCCTCCCCCAACCCTCGCCAGTACCATGACATAAAATTGTGGCTACCCAAACTGTAAGGGGGATGAGGAGTTTGTTTTAGTTCCCTATCCCCCCCACCCCCCTCCAGACGGAATGTCAACACCACCCCCTCCCTCCGTCATGAGGAATTAAGAATCATAAAACAATACATTTTAATTTTATTTTTTTTAGAAAAGAAAAAAAAAAAGAAATGTTCCGTGTGACACAAAAAGCTGCACCCAACATTTATTGTTGTTGGTGTTGGTTGTGACAGCCGCCAGATGTATTGTATAGCATGTGATCACGTGTTGTGACATATCTGTCCACGCAGCGTGACACCTAGCTCTTTGTAGCACCCCCCCCCCCGCTCTTCCTCCTGCCTTGACACTAACCCTTTACCCAAAATTCATTGTTTTGTTTTTTTTCACGTCACCGGCTGATTTATAGTAGAAAAAAAAATACTTACCGTACTCATAGTGACAAGTCGAGGTGGTCCGCACTGCTCCACTTGTCGCGTTAAAACTGGACGCCCTTTTCCTCGAGCACGCACACACACTCAAACACACTCATATACTTACATACCGTTTTGCTGTGCCCAAGGTCATACACATGCATACAAGAGGACGTTTCAAGGCCCCCCTTCCGGCCCCCTGTAAACTGTCTCCTCGGGATAAATTAATGATAATTAGCATTTATTATGTGTGGTTTAAAGTGGTTAAGTGTCTTTCTCATGACTCAGTAAAGGTCAACTTTACAACGACAAGTTCGTGTGTGTGTCTATATAATGTGTGTGTCGTGTGTGTATGTGTGTGTGTCTATATGTGTGTGTCTATATGTATGTGTCTATATGTGTGTGTCGTGTGTATTTGTGTGTCTATATGTGTGTGTCTATATGTGTCTGTCTACATATCTGTGTGTCTATATGTGTGTGTCGTGTGTGTATGTGTGTCTATATGTGTGTGTCTATATGTATGTGTCTATATGTGTGTATCGTGTGTATATGTGTGTTCTATATGTGTGTGTCTATATGTGTGTGTCGTGTGTGTATGTGTGTCTATATGTGTGTGTCTAAATGTGTGTGTCTATATGTGTCTGTCTATGTGTGTGTGCCGTGCGTGCATGTGTGTGTCGTGTGCAGTGGCGTAGCTAGGGATTTGGGGGCCTGGGGGGCTTGGCGTTTTAAACAGAAAACCGTTTTACTATCAAAGTACGGATAAAAGGCCTGCGAGAAATTCGTACATTGTTTACGGGGAATAAATCACTACCAGGATTCGCGTGAGAACAAGAAAAAGCGCGAATTGGCACCGAATATTATGTATTCACTCATGGACGCAGTAATCCACACATAATTCATTTAAAATTTAGGACATGCTCAAGTATATTTTTCCATTTATACTTATACTTGTAAAGTAGGCCTATATTATACGTTGGTAAATGCTTTCTCTTTGTGAAGTTATGCAAAGTATATAACTGGTATGCGTAGGCTTACAGTAGGCTACATAAAAAAAAGGTCAACAATGACTAACAGTGTACAACACAGCGCTTCGAATGCGACTGACATTGCACTATATTCAAATAGCACATAAAGCTACATGTGTCCAAATTTTAAAGTCACATAAAAAGGTCTTACAAACGTCTGTCCTGAAACTTGTAGTTGTCAACAAAATCTGACCCACTTTTTATTATGTCTTTACGGTGTTAGCACATCCACTTTCTCCCATGACAAAATACACACATAGATATTAATTTTTCAAATTTATTGTACATTTACATACATATTATTATAAATAACTGTTTACGGTGTGCTGAAAGGGTGGCTGTCTGCTGGATAAATATCCTATTTGTGATAATGCGGATTTAGTGTGATGTAAGAGTTATTGCTGTGGGCGAAAGCTAGAATTGTACGAATTGTAACCGTAAGAGTGTTGATAATGAGCCTCCTCCACCCCTCCTCCTTGTCATTTATCCAAAGACTAGTTAACTAACAGTAGGGCCAACTATCATCGCAAACCCGAGTATGCCATCGACGGTACAATCACCAAGTTATTTATCAACAGTGTACCATCACCAAGTAGGTCATCAACAGTGTACCATCACAAAGTAGGTCATCAACATATTCGAAAATGCCCATCGCCAAACAAAAAAGTAGAAAAATGTACCCAACAACACAAAAAAACAACAACAACCATTCTACAAACTCTAGACAAAGCACTAGTAGGCTACCCCATTCATACTATGTGGTCCGAATAGGGCCCACTTCACACAGGAGTTCATCAGATGTTTAAAACTCTATTGGTCCAAGTGTGTTTCAATTCAAAGCCACCTACGCAGCTATGCCTATTTGTTTATGCCATTCAGGAAGGTGGAGGCCTTCATCCACACCCCGTCCGCCCCACCCCATCCAGCCGACCGTTGTTCCACAAATACTAAACCCACAATGAACTACTCCAAATGCACAAACATGGTATAATCAACAGGGGCCAAGCAGTACTTGGAGCACCTGTGGACGACACGCAAGGCCTCGACTATTTGTACAACTATTTGTGGTAAAATAAAAACAGCCGCCCTACCTACCCTACCAGCAAAAGGTTTTGTTCAAATCCCCCCTCTCCACCACCTTCCAACGCCTACACACAAACACCCTAATACAAACACCCACACACAAACACCCTAATACAAACACCCACATACAAACACCTACGTACTAACACCTACGTACTAACACCCAAACACAAACACCCACATACAAACACCCACATACAAACACTCACACACACAACACCTACGTACTAACACCTACATACAAACACTCACATACAAACAGCTACGTACAAACACTCAAATACAAACACGCACATACAAACACTCACATACAAACAGCTACATAAAAATAGCTACATACAAACAGCTACATACAAACCGCTACATACAAACAGCTACATACAAACAGCTACATACAAACAGCTACATACAAACAGCTACATACAAACAGCTACATACAAACAGCTACATACAAACAGCTACATACAAACAGCTACATACAAACAGCTACATACAAACAGCTACATACAAACAGCTACATACAAACACTCGATTACAAACACGCACATACAAATACTCACATACAAACAGCTACATACAAACAGCTACATACAAACAGCTACATATAAACAGCTACATACAAACAGCTACATACAAACAGCTACATACAAACAGCTACACACAAACACTTATATACAAACACACTGTTTACAAACACGTAGACTCGAGATTTATTCTAATACAAACTTTATAACCAAGAAACCATGAAACTATTATTTATAGTACGCTCCAGTTGTTAACGTTGTCTCTTCTCCTTTATTCTTTATCTGTTAATGTTTGTGACACAAAATGAATGTCACAAAGCTCTGCTCGCGCACTATGTCATATATCTATGACAAGCATGTGTCATCGGTGACAGCGGACTGTCATGGCCGTCGCCTGGCTTACAAGGAAAAGGGAGGGGCGGATGGGGGGGGGGGGGGTGCGATGAGATAAGGCACGTCAGGCATTAGACCGGCATGATTGTGAACCGCTCATCTATCATACCTTTCTAACCGGACCTTGACAGCGTCAACCTTTGAACCTGTCGCGAGGAGATACAATTTACAACGGGCCAGGGACAATAACGCACGAAGCTTTCATCTCATAAAGATTATTCCCCTTCCACACACACACGCGCGCACATAGACATCTCAGTGTGCGTGTGTGTGTGTGTGGACAATACGAATAGCCTATTAAGGTGGAAGGTAAGAGAGTGTGTCCAATCCAATGCCAATACGTAATCGTCTGGTGAAGGAATTACTAGGAGCATAACAATAATTATTATATTTGTATATAACAAATAACAAAAACGAAATACTTAAAGAAACGTTCTCACTACAGTTTTTATTGGAAATATTCTTTATTTTTCTTTCTCTGTTTTCTCTGTTCACAAAACACATTCGTTTCTCCGTCATTTTGACGGGCATAACTACTAGTAATAATAATCATCATCATCTGTCCTTTGGGTTCCTTGTGGAACATAGGGCCTTTGTCAAAGCACGCCACTCTCCACGGTCTCTTGCCAGTCGCTTCAATTCTTCCCAGCTCTTTCCAACTAGTAATAATAATAATAATTATAATTATATAGAGCTGCCAACAAACGTAATGTAAGCTCATGGCGCATTTACCATTGAGCAACAAACAAGCAAGAACACTGATATAATTCTCTAGGCTAAAAAATATGAATCTAATTAATAATTTAACCCTTCCAGTACCGACCTACTTTCCCATGCATACCTTCAGTCCCACTATATACGCGCCCGGGACTAAAAGGGTTAAAACTAAAAAAAAAACATAGATCTAGGACAAAGCAAATAAATGTAGCGTCAACCGACTTAGTATAAAAAAATAAAACGGTAGGAATAAAAAAAAAAAAAAGAATAAGCGATTGTTATTTTGTATCTTGTTGAGCACAGTTAGTCTAATACAGGGGTCGGCAACCTACGAACGCGTGCCACGCTTGGCACGCAGAGCGATTTTCAATGACACGCGGAAGACTACAAAAAAGGGCAATCCAAGTATTTCTACAAGAAGTAGACTGCTTAAGCAGGATGACCTTTAGACTTTAGGTTTTCGGTACGCTGAATTAATTAGAAATCCTACTTTGGCACACTGTTATCAAAAGGTTGAGGACCCGTGGTCTAACGCGGGAGTCGGCAACCTAAGGCACGCGTGCCAGACTTGGCACGCAGAACGATTTTCAGTGGCACGCGAGAGCCCTCCAAGAATATTGTCTACTGCAAATGAAAACAACGTATGTCAGCATAATTAATTGGTGCTGCATGGCGAACTACATGGGAATCACACTGGACGTCGGCTGTTTTAGTTCAGGAATGTTTGTATGCAAAGCTCCCATCATTGGACTGTGATCTGTGATTGAATCTATTGTTAACATAGTCAATTGTATAGTTTTTAAAGTCTCTTCTAGAAGAAAGTCATACGGAGTATAGGTAAAGTCTTGGATAGTTTCGTTTCTTGTCTGGAAGCAATTAAGATGTTCTTCTTCTGCCTTCTCGTCCTTGAGTAACAGGCGCCGATTATCGACGTCTGTGGTCCTTCCTATGACATAGGCCGCCAACAAGGGTCCTCCAGGCATCTCTATCCTGGGCCAGTCTCTCCAGCTTCCCCCAAGTAAGGCCAAATTCCTTGGTATCTGCTTCTACAACTCTGCGCCAAGTGTTCCTCGGTCGACCTCATTTAGATGTATCTAAATGAAAAAAAATCCGTTATTGAATGAGGAGAAATGACTGTTGTAGAATGACATGGCGCCACGTTTCAGTGAGTTAAACTTCCATTTACAAGACTGGGTCCAAAAGCACTTGAAGTGTTAGGCCACTAGAGTGGATTTGCATTGAAACTGGACATATCTTTCCGTGAAATCAATTTCAAAACATTTAACTCTTTCCCTAATTTAAGGAAAATTAAGATAAAGGATCATTTTCAGAGGTGCGCTAGTTATATTAAACAATTAACTCGTTTGGCATCAAATTTGGAGAATTGAATTGAAGGGAGATAATTAAGCCTTTGTCTTTACATTAATATTTCTAATATGTTTTTTTTTCTTTAAAAAAAATTAATGACTTACAATTTATAACTCTATAATGATCAAATTACACAAGATAGTTGAAAATTATATAAATATTATATGACCTAAGAATTTATATGTGCACTTTTAAACATTACATTAACTACCCAGTTTGAATGAGTTTCAAGCATCTCTTCAGCATATTGTAATATTGTTTGTTGATCTACTGTCTGATAATATATTAGTGTAAATCTCCGTTATGCTGAGATCAAACTATGAAGAATTTATAGCTGTTAGGTTATTACTAGAATACCATCTTGACCACTAAATTCAAATGTTGATAACTATTAATGTGTAAGTTGAGTAATGAAATTGTGTATTATCTATGAATGGATAAAAAAAAAAAGAAAAGTAGATCTAGATAAGATTTCTTTATATTCCAAAATAATGGAAATTTGTCTTGATTAGCCTACAGATGTTTGTCTTTCGGCATATTTGAAACAATATAAATCAAGCACAGAAATATACTTATCAAAATAGACATACACGCACACTATTACACAATTTATCATACAAGAAAAAGTTCATTAGTAGTCCGCTTTTGTATTTTGGCTGACTGAAGTCTTGACGATATATTTGTTGTTGGGTATATTTTTGTGAATTTTTCATGGTAGTGTACGGCCTCAGGTTGACGCACAAAAAGATGATAATAACAAACAGGTTAATGTATTATTACATATAAAACGCTTCAATGATTTTCTCTATTACGCTAGATTTCTTTTGTTATTGGTCTTGCTACGGCACTAAATAAATTGTCACATAAAAATAATATAGTTGAAGTGTTTGACTTTCCCGCTGTTGGCACGCTGAATGATTTAGAAATCCTAGTTTGGCACACTATAAGCAAAAGGTTGCCGACCCCTGGTTTAACATATTATAAACGTCGGCGCAGTCACCCGAACACGGAAACTCGAGACTCGGTGGTTTAACTGAATAGCGTTGGTTTGTCAATCTGAATATATCTCGGGATGACATGTTTTCGTGCCAGAATTTGATGTGGGGATTGGTCAATGCGTCCACTGCTCTTCGCGCCACCAAAAAGCTTCACAAAGTTTGCTGAGGAAATTTCATGGCACTGTGTTGGCCACACAAATCTCTCAATAGAATCTCACACACTCGGCGTTTCGGACTCGCCAGATGTTCTCCGAAAATGGCAGCGGATGGATAATCTTGACTTTACCGAACCACGAAACGGGCACCCGTCCGCGGTTGTCAATATCCCATTTAAAAAAAAAACAAAAAAAACAACAACAAGACACACAACAAAACAAACACACGTGCACTCGCGAGCTGTTGGTTGACACACATACACACATGCCGAGTGAGCTACTCAACATCTACTTTTGTTGCATTAACCAGACGACATGTGGTCTATGGATGTGCGCATTGCATACAGTAATCAATACTTTATTGATGGTTGAGTGGGGCGGGTGGGGGTGCTGGAGGGGGGAGGGAGGGGTTAACAGTTGAATGCATAATTTTATTATTATCATTTTTTTCCATCTTGATTGACATTTGAAGATAAAGGTTGTTACAATTAATTTTTTCCCCAACCATTTAAAAAAAAATAATATATAACCCACATGTGTTGTATTTTTAAAGAAAAAAAGCCTATCCAGTAACATTTTACATCAAAGCAGAATTAATAAAATATTGTAATGTTTTTGTTGTAGTATTCTTCCATCAACTTTTGTTTAGGTTTAATACTAAGCACATATTATACAGATATTGTAGGCCTAGGTGTAACATGGGACTTGAATGCAATGACTGGGTGATAGTCTCTAGCATGGACGAACACACGGCGAACGCACGGACGAAGACATGGACGAAGACACGGACGAAGGCACGGTTGAGGACGCAGACGAACGCACAGACGAAAGCACAAACGAGAAACAAAAAAAAGGAACGTACAAATAGGTGTACAAACAAACAAACCAATGAATGGACGGGCGGACAAATGGGCAGAGGGACCGCTGGAAAGACAGACATAGCGAACAGACAAACAGACATAGGCATACAGTCTACAGACAAACAGACATAGGCCTACAGGCTACAGACAAACAGACATAGGCCTACAGTCTACAGACAAACAGACATAGGACTACAGTCTACAGACAAACAGACATAGACCTACAGTCTACAGACAAACAGACATAGACCTACAGTCTACAGACAAATAGACATAGGACTACAGTCTACAGACAAACAGACATAGGACTACAGTCTACAGACAAACAGCAATAGACCTACAGTCTACAGACAAACAGACATAGGACTACAGTCTACAGACAAACAGACATAGACATACAGTCTACAGACAAACAGACATAGGCCTACAGTCTACAGACAAACAGACATAGTCCTACAGTCTACAGACAAACAGACATAGGCCTACAGTCTACAGACAAACAGACATAGGCCTACAGTCTACAGACAAACAGACATAGGCCTACAGTCTACAGACAAACAGACATAGGCCTACAGTCTACAGACAAACAGACATAGTCCTACAGTCTACAGACAAACAGACATAGGCCTACAGTCTACAGACAAACAGACGTAGGCCTACAGTCTACAGACAAACAGACATAGGCCTACAGTCTACAGACAAACAGACATAGGCCTACAGTCTACAGACAAACAGACATAGGCCTACAGTCTACAGACAAACAGACATAGGCCTACAGTCTACAGACAAACAGACATAGGCCTACAGTCTATAGGCCTACAGACAAACAGACATAGGCCTACAGTCTACAGGCCCACAGACAAACAGACATAGGTCTACAGTCTACAGGCCTACAGACAAACAGACATAGGCCTACAGTCTACAGGCCTACAGACAAACAGACGCAAAGACACGAGGACACATGAACGAAACAAGCATTTTTGTAACAAATTTCTGCTCAAACATCTCTCTCTTTCTCTTTTTGTCTCTTTCCTTCTCTTTCCATATGCCCGCGCTTTAGTCCGCTTAACGATAGGCTAACTGGCAGTAAAACGCCATAAAGCTATAAACTATAAAACATTAACACAAGCCGCGGGTGGGGAAGAGGAGGGGTGGGAGGTGATTACATCTACAAATTCATTGAAGTGTGTGTGAGTGTGTCCCTTTGATGTGCCAACTGGCAACAGCGATAATTGTCCTGGCAAAACTGGCCAGGTGGTCGGCTAATGGCGGAATTGTTTTTTAAGTGCAGACTTCAAGCGCATGAATTGTTTCCTCTCTCTCTTCATCATTCCGTCCTTTTCTCTCTCTCTTTCTCTCTTTCCCTTCCGTCCTCTCCACGCAAGAATTAAAGGTCTGCCCCCCCCCCTTTTCCCAAAACCACTTCCCCGCCCCCCTTTTTCCAGTTGATTGTGTCATTATCAGACAGGCGTGAAAAGCAGTGTCGCTCTGTTTACTGTTCTCGTAATTACACTAAATAGAGTCGGGTCGCACAACTCCTGTGTATTTCTCCCTAGATCTGGGCGTTTGTTTTTGTTCATGTGTGTGTGTGTGCTTTCTCCCATCATCCTCTCGAGATCTGTTTAAAGTTTAAACAAAGACTGGGCCGCTTGCTTTGATATTTCTGCTTTTTAAAAACATTTAGTTTTGGAATTTCCGATCGCACTAAGTCTTCTAGACTTCCGGATTAGAAATTATAGTCTTTGGTTTTAAATTTAAATGCTAAGACTTACTTAATGTTGAAATGTAGAGATGTCCCCCAGTTTATGGATCTTATTCTGCGTTTAAATAATTTGTTTTATTTTAAACCTGTTTTACACTGACGATTGTTTTTAATTTGTTGTTAGGCCTACGTGTATTTAGTTAATAGTTGGGGGCCGGTAAGTATGCATGCATGTGTGCGGTTACCAAATTATAGTCTGGGTTTTTTTCTATGTGCTTTTCCAAACGAAAAACTTGGTATTTAAAATAAAGAACCAAAAAATAATAATTAAAAAAAAAGGGTTGAAGACTAAACTTGAGTGTCTGTCACACTCTAACTCAATGGAAACCTATTGAAGTGTTTGGACATAATTGTGGCATGAGAGAACTTAAAACTTCGGTGTCAGCTTGGTACCCTGTTGTTGTCCTTTTTATTTTATTTTATTATTCACGAAGGCGGAACAGGGAGGGACTTTAAAGTTGAAGAGGGTTTTTTTCGGCAACCTGTTTGTGGGTGGGAAGGAAGGGAGGGAGGGGAGTAAGTGGGGTGGGGGGGGTCTAGAAAAAGCCCATTCAGTTTGAGATCATTCGGGTGCATTGAAGAGAGATCTCAAAATTGGCGAGAAAGGCCCAATAGAATAACTGCTGGATGGTTAAGAATTTAGAGAGTTAGTGTGTCGTTGACCAGCTTTCAATAGCATGGAGTGACTGTGTGTGTGTGGGGGGGGGGGGGGGGGGGGGTTAGCTTGTGAGGGGTGCGATCCAGATGGCATGAGTTTTAGGCGCTTGGGGGAGGGGGGTGCTAGATCGATTGGGTCCCCATTCTATACAATTACATGACTTTACGACGTCATCATTGTCATTTGAAGTACCCTCCCCCTTTCCTCTTTCTAAACCTCGTTAGTCCCCAGGGCGAGTGAGGCAACGTGTCAATCACGGGCCGAAACTACACAATTGAGGTGTCTGTAAGTCAACACAATGTACAGCCGTTCGCCTTGACCCCGCACCCCCCACACCCCATACAACAACTAGTTGTCACCGATGCCCGTTGAGGACCACCACTCCCCCCCCCTCCAGACCAGTGGCTGATTGAAACCTAGACTTGAACTCGAGACATCCAGCTATTTCCCCACCAAGTCCCTAACTAGTCTATAGGGATTCAGAAAGCATTTAACCATGGACACACACACACTGGTGTATCCAGCGGTTAGTTCACCGGACTGTCAACTAAAACTGGTCGCGGGTTCTATCCCTGCCACCGACGGATCCCTGTCGCCCTGCAGGAGTTTTGGGCCTAGTGGACGTAATAATCTTCTATCTAGAACAGTGGTTCTTAACCTTTTGAAGTCGGGGAGCACTTTTGATCATGTCAAAAATTTGGGGAGCACCAAAATCAAGGAGTAAAAAACAAACAAACAAATACACATACGTACGACTTTTATTGAAAATAAAAGATTATAACATAAGAGTTTAAAATTAGGCCTATAACATGAGAAACACATTTTTAATAAACATAAATTTAATAAGTAAAAAATAACATTGAGCAAAATTTAATTCAGAAAAGTAAAAAGATTTAATGTGAAACCTGAGCTTGACGGTTTTTACAAATTTCAGTTATATTAGGCCTAATTTTAGAAATAGCTACCCTCAATTCTTCATCCAAATTAGTAAGTGTTGCTCGTTTTTTAGTTTTTATGTTGGTGACTATCGAGAAACCGAGTTCACACAAATATGATGTTGAAAATTGCAACAAGATTTTAAGTGCCTTCATAGAGAGAGCTGAGTATTCTTCTTGCACATAGATCCAAAATTCCTCCAGAACCATTTCGGAAAATTTATTTTAAGTGTACGATCCGATAATAGGTTGATAAATTTGTTGATAATATTTGTTGATAATAGGTTGACAAATTCTTCTTCTTCTTGGTATGACAACTTACTATTTGATGTATCAACCGTGGCAAAGGGATTACGTATCCAGTCATATGTTTCTACGTTTATTGATGGAAAATAAAATTCAATCTTTTCTTCTAATAAAGTTAAATGCTCTGTTACTGCTGAAATAATTTCGTCGGTAGTGTTATCATTAAGAGAAGGAAAGATATCTACTTTCTTTTTCTCCAATAAACGATTTTTCAAAAAAATGACTTTTTTCCGAAATGCTGTCAATTTGTCGGTCGATGTTAACAAATTTTCTTTTCTTCCTTGAAGGCTGGTATTAACACAATTTAAATAATCAAAAATATCAGCTAAATATGCCAATTTAGCACACCAAATGTCAGTTTGAAGATATTCCACAAAATCATTCATATTTTCATTTTGGAAAAAGGTAATCAATTCATCCTTCAGTTCTAAGAAACGACGTAACACTTTTCCTCTAGATAACCATCTCACTTCAGAATGCAAAAGCAAAGATTCGTACTTGGCTTCCATAGAGATGCAAAGATTTTTAAAGACGCGTATTTTCAAAGGTCTCGATTTTATGAAGTTTACCATATTTACAGCTTTGTCTAGCACAGGGTTTTAATGCTACTGGTAATGTTTTGGACACCAGAGATTCTCTGTGCAAAAAACAGTGAGTAGATATAATATTGGCGTTTCTTTTCTTGGCGAGAGTCACAAACCCTTTTAATGAGCCTACCATTGATGGAGCACCGTCCGTACAAATTCCCACACACAACTCCCATGATATTTTGAATTGTCCGAAATAGGAAGAAATAGAATCAAAGACATCTTGTCCTGTCGAACGTTAGGTAAGCTCAAGACAGCATAGAAATTGATCCACTATTTCGTTTTCCTGAATGAAACGAACGAGGGAGAACGGAAATTTACTGACTCGTTTTGAAAGCCGCTGCCAAAACGACCCAACCCCATACTTTTCAAACACACAAAAGACTTTTTTAAAAACAATTAATGAGTTTAAAAGTTAAATATTTTGTTAGATAAAGGTTTTAACTTTAATCACATATAAATTTTATTTATGTAGCATTAGTACAAGTGAGTCAAAACTTCGTTACAAAAACAGTAAAAATAGGCAAAAAGGCCGATTTTTCCCCGTTTGGACTACCTATTATAAGCATTTGTTCAGCTCAATCAGATAGAGTAAGTGAGTGAACATTAAATTTTGAGTTTCATAATTTCGCGGAGCACTTGCAACTACCTCGCGGAGCACCGGTTAAGAACCACTGATCTAGAAGGAACATCTGTAAACTTATAAGACACAGCACAAAAAAATTCCTCCATTAGCCGACCACCTGACCAGTATTCCTAGGATACATTCATTTTTCTGCTCCTAAAATTAAAAAAATATTTTCATGTTAAATGGGAGATGAATAATAATAACATGGATACCGCCTCCCCTGCCCCTTTCCGCCCCCACACACGCATCAATTAACTGAGGACTTTCGAATTCCCGTTGACGAGTATTTACGGAGCATGCGCACAAAAAAGAAGCCGAGGACCTTCGTTGCTAAGCAACACACACAAATAAAGATGTCGACGAAAACGCCGAGT
Source organism: Anisus vortex (assembly GCA_949126835.1). NCBI lineage: Eukaryota > Metazoa > Mollusca > Gastropoda > Planorbidae > Anisus > Anisus vortex. The sequence goes on along the minus strand of OX421494.1, from coordinate 47,059,035 downwards.
GGCAATTGGCTCGTCAGTGGACCGTCTCGAGTTCATTGAGTACTTTCTGGGGAAAGGGGGGGGGGAGAAGAACCGTTGTTTGAGGTGCTATAGAGAGGTGGGACCAGTGAGGAGTGGTTGGGGGGGGGGAGGGTATCGACGGTTAACTACAAATCCTCGCCCACCCCACACCCTCCCTTCCGCCCTAACGCCAGGCTACAAGTGACAAACCCCCTCGGTTGCTTTACCTGTTACTGACTGCAAGATAAGTGTCACCTGTCACTTCAAACAAAACACACGGACAGCGAACAGGTGTGCAGTCAGAACGCAAGACACAATAAACAAAAAAAAAGGGAGGGAGGGGGGAGCTTGAAGAGCGGGGTTGGAAAAGTTGGGGCTTCATTTTGGCGGCAAATGATCGTCTGTGATCCAAATATTGATGTGGTGGGGATATGAAGAGTTTGTTCTTTTTTTTTTTATACTTAAGGTTTGTGTGACCAGCACAATGCGCATCAACATTAATGTCAATCTTACCCAGGTCAGGTACCCATCAGGGTCCCCCTCCTCCCAACACAAAGGGTAAAAAACAATGACCTTCGGAACTGCAGTCCAACACAATCCATTTTGTTTGTTTTTAAATGAAGAAACATGAAAGAAAACTGAAGAAAAATTGTAACAGGAAGGGCTAGCATTATATTCTTTACATCAATAATGTATCCCATAATTTCCTATGCGCCCAACATCTGAATTATGCAATACACCTTTCTTGAACATGGCATCTTGATCTATTGGGATGTCGGTGTCAGGGGGGGGGATTGTATACAGGAGACTGATTGAAATAGAGACAAAGTGATAGAGAGAGACAGGAGGAGACAGAGAGAGACAGGGGGAGACAGAGAGAGACAGGGGGAGACAGAGAGAGACAGGGGGAGACAGAGAGAGACAGGGTGAGACAGAGAGAGACAGGGGGAGACAGAGAGAGACAGGGGGAGACAGAGAGAGACAGGGGGAGACAGAGAGAGACAGGAGGAGACAGAGAGAGACAGGGGAAGACAGAGAGAGACAGGGGGAGACAGAGAGAGACAGGGGGAGACAGAGAGCGACAGGGGGAGAGAGAGAGACAGGGGGAGACAGAGAGAGACAGGGGGAGACAGAGAGAGACAGGAGGAGACAAAGAGAGACAGGAGGAGACAGAGGGAGACAGGGGGAGACAGAGAGAGACAGGGGGAGACAGAGAGAGACAGGAGGAGACAGAGAGAGACAGGGGGAAACAGAGAGAGACAGGAGGAGACAAAGAGAGACAGGGGGAGACAGAGGGAGACAGGGGGGAGACAGATAGAGACAGGGGGAGACAGAGAGAGACAGGGGGAGACAGAGAGAGACAGGGGGAGACAGAGAGAGACAGGAGGAGACAGAGAGAGACAGGGGGAAACAGAGAGAGACAGGGGGAGACAGAGAGAGACAGGGGGAGACAGAGAGATACAGGGGGAGACAGAGAGAGACAGGGGGAGACAGAGAGAGATACAGGGGGAGACAGAGAGAGACAGGAGGAGACAAAGAGAGACAGGAGGAGACAGAGGGAGACAGGGGGAGACAGAGAGAGACAGGGGGAGACAGAGAGAGACAGGAGGAGACAGAGAGAGACAGGGGGAAACAGAGAGAGACAGGAGGAGACAAAGAGAGACAGGGGGAGACAGAGGGAGACAGGGGGGAGACAGATAGAGACAGGGGGAGACAGAGAGAGACAGGGGGAGACAGAGAGAGACAGGGGGAGACAGAGAGAGACAGGAGGAGACAGAGAGAGACAGGGGGAAACAGAGAGAGACAGGGGGAGACAGAGAGAGACAGGGGGAGACAGAGAGATACAGGGGGAGACAGAGAGAGACAGGGGGAGACAGAGAGAGATACAGGGGGAGACAGAGAGAGACAGAGAAATACGGAGACACAGAGACGGAGAGAGACGGAGAGAAACAGCGTTACAGAGGTCGAGAGAGAGACAGAGAGACGAAGAGAGACGAAGAGAGACAGAATGAGAGAGAGGAAAAGAGCGAGCCAGAGAGAGAGACAAAGTAATAGAGAGAGAGAGACAGAGAGTGACATACCGTAGTGAGAGTGACAGAGAGAGAGAGTGTGATGGAGAGAGCGAGAGAACAAGTTGTTCCCCCATGCTGTCAGTCTGGGGCCTGGAATAATAGATATATCCCGTCAATAGCCAGTCATCTGGAACGCTTGGGTCGACGCCGTAAGTCAAACTCCTAGAAGGTCTGTCTGAGACGTCAACGACTCCAAATGTCTTGCTGCGTTTTGTATGTATTTTCTTTTCTTTCTCTCTGCACCGAGTTGCGGAACTTGATATTGCAATGCAATCGGAATGCCCTTTGTCTTACATAATGGACACAATTCTTGCGGTGGCCAATGGACCAATCCGTCAGGATTGTTTCCGGAAACGCTGCAGTTGTCAATATTAATGAGATCTCAGATAATGCAGCTCATTACAATTTTATGCTTCATTCTTAATTGATTTTTAAATTGTTTATTTGGTTGTTTTTTTCTTTGTTCTGCTATTCTGGGGGTTACAGTGGCCTAGATGGCAGCGCGCATCGGCTGTGGTACCGAAGGTCTCGGGTTCAAATCCTGGTGAACCGTAAGAGTGGTAAGGTCTGAAGGAGGGTATCCCCGAGTCTACCCTGATCTGATAGGTGCCTGACATTAATTGGGGCAAAGTAAAGGGGTCTAAGCATTGTGATGGCCACACAGTCCCCTAGCATGCGTGGACATAGAAACTGGTGAACGCTGCATTGATCGATACAGTCCGACGGAATTACAACTTACAACCTCTCTACCTAGCCATCGTCAATCGTAATCTTTTGCTGAGTCTCTGTTTACTTTTCTCTGTAATGTCTGAGAATTCTCTTATCGTGTTTTTTTTTTTCATCATCAAAATTAATTAACAGTTGTCCATGAAGCTGACATCGAATGTGGTATCTGTACAAGCACCCTCTTTTAGACGCCCATGCACCTAGACTCTAGACCTCCATTTCTCTCTCCAAAAGAAATTCATTTTAATTGAACGTAACAAAACGCTTCATTGGTTTTCTGGAAGAAGAACAAAAAAACGGGGAGGGTATGAATCACACACCCGGAAATGTCTGGAATATTTCCAACAAGATTTGACAAGCATCTGCACACTCCGTTTCTTTTCATTTTGTTTTTTTGTGTTTCTTCCCCTCCCCCCTTTCCAGACAGACCTTGAATCTCGTCCAGCGCGCATGCCGTGACGTCTTAATTTGAACCAATCGCGAAGCGACGCGCCATTCCGCCCCGTCTGTTTGTTGTTTTTATGTTCACTCCTGGCAGAAACGTCAAGATGGAGTTTTCGTGACGCAGGGCTCCAGATACTGAAAGATTGCCGCTTCCTTCTCGCCTGACAAATTGCATTCTGGGTAGCGAAAGGAGGGAAAAGAAATGGAAGAAAAATGTTCCCGCCATGTTTGACCGTGGTCCGGTGAACAATTTCGCAACGCATCGTCAGGGACACGTTCTGGCAGCGACTGTTTCGGGTATGGTCCGCCAGAGTCAGCTATACGTTAGCCGTCAAGAAATTTTATGTTTGGGCTAGAGGTATCCGGAGGGGGGATGGTGGGGATTCGGCCCCATGGTGGCGTTTGTAAAAAGATGCATGCCGTTTTGTCTAGTATTAAAAAAGAGTTATGCGACAAGTCTGTGTAGCCTTTTACGTCTCGTGAGACTATTCTTTTCCCATTGCAGGCGCCCTCTTGTGGCTGAAGAGCTCAAACCTTGAAATACATGTACGGTCACATTAGGTTGCAGGTGAACACAGCGGAGGGGAACCATAACTTTCTCCACCTTCTTGTGCCTTGCGCGCGATCCTCTCCGGCAGGCCGGGAACCTTCCGTGATCCTGCGCCATGTCCCCCTACAGTTGGGGTCAACCGTCAATATGGACGTGTTTCGTGTCTCTTTTGCAGATTTCCACAGATACGACATGTAGGCTTACACATATGCAAACTTTCACTTTAAATTATACTAGCAAAGTTTCCCGGTAAGTATAAGGTCAAGCATTACCTTTCAATACGAAAACAAAACTAAAATTAATGTAAAAAAAAAAAGTATCCAATGGAAATCGATTTAGACACATGTATTCTATACATTTTATTTATAGATATAGATTCCTGGAGGAGGGTAAGCGCCCCCCCTCTTCAGCCCGCCGCTCCACTCACCACGCGGACGCCCTTGGTCCAGGAAAGTAATTGTGTAGGCCAGAGGTCGGCAACCTTTTGCTAACAGTGTGCCAAACTAGGATTCCACAATCACAATCACTCTGCGTGCCAACAGTTTAAAAGTCAACATGTTATATAATACTTTAAAAAAATATTTTATATGACAATTAAGTTAACTCCATAGCAAGACCAAGGCCAATAGAAAAATAGATTTATAGAGAAAATAGTAAAAGCGTTTTATATTTAATAAAACAATTACCGTGTTTGTGATTATCATCCTTTTTATTTATATCAATACAATATTTTATTAGTCAACTTAACTTTCACATTTTTGGTAATCATTGTCTAAATATTATTTTGGTACTCAGGATGAAGATCTAAAACTTTTGTAATATCTATTATATTTTTTGTAGTTTACAAAAGGAATTCCGTTATTACCATTGAGTGGAATAGATACGTTGTAATCAAACCAACTGGGTACTTAAGGTAATGTTTCAAAATATGCATATAAATTCTTTAGTCATAAAATATTTATACAATTTTCAAATGGTTTTTAATTGTTTGTTTATTTTAAAGTTATACATTGTAAGCCATTTATTATGTTATAAAAGAAATAAAAGGAACATATTAAAATGATTAGAGCAAATAAAATGCTGAAATTATCTCCCTTTAATAAAAAAAAAAAAAACAGTTTCAAATTTGATTCAGTAGTGATGCTAAACAAGATATGTTTTGTAATATAAAAAATATTACTGACTTTTTTTTTTTTTTTTTTTTAAGTGTAAGTTGAACCAAAAGTTGAAAGTAGAACAGCGAACAGCGAATGCCTATCAGTTGAGAATAGCAGATGACTTTCCTAAGCTAAGCAGCTTCCTTTCAGATTTTTGTCCGCAAAAGGGCACAATTGGATGAAAATTATTTAAACGTTTTTGAAAGTCTTGCATTTGGTTAGAAATCTCCGCTTTGAGTACTTCGATGTACTTCTGAAAAAGCCATATCTATTTAAATATATGCCTTAATATAGGGATGTACAAGTAGTTAAATGTTTTGAAATTGATTTCACGGCAAGAAAAATGTCCAGTGGTCCTTGTAATTGCAAGTTCAACTCACTGAAATGTGTCGCTATATCATTCAGAAACATTGGTTTCAACAGTCAGTTTTCCACATACAGAACTAGAAAATGTTGTTTTTTTTTTTCATCAATTTAAAAAATAATCTTGGAGGTCTCTCGCGTGCCATTAAAAATTGCTCTGCGTGCCAAGTTTGGCACGCGTGCCTTACCAAGTTTGGCACGCGTGCCTTAGGTTGCCGACCCCTGGTTTAGGCTACGACCAGAAAATCAACAACTGTCTTCCTTTTACTTTTATGTCTTATAGATGTATATCTCACCTATATTATCTCTCTCCCCCCCACACACACAATAACCAATGGCTCCCCCCCCCCCCCCCCATGTGTGGAGATCAAGGTCAGTAAAGGTGGGTCTACTGAACGATCTCCGTGGCCGCTAATCTATTATTCCCGCCAAAAAGTTCCATAATGCAACAGAGTGCAGCCGCTGCAGCCGTCAAAGTTTAGTGCGTTTTTTTTTTAAGTTGTTGTTTGTGAGACCGTGACAGTAGCGGCAAGAACGACTACAGTCAGCACGCTTCCCTCCCCCCCGTTCCCCAGATCTGACATGGACGCAGACGACACATCCAGCCTTTGGTGCTTCCCCCAGCGTCGCCTTGTTGCTTTTAAATTTGATGTTGTTGCTGTAACGTCATTTCCGGTTAGTGCCTTTCCCACCCCTCCACACCCACCCCCTTTCAAGACAAACACACACACACACACACACATACTGCACAACTGGGAGATTTCAGGGAATTCCCCATAGTTTTGTCCCTTCCTATACTCTCTGATGCTTGATGCTAAATGAATTTGAAAGATGGTAGATACAAAGTTGTGTTGTTGTTTTTTTAGGGCTAATAGAATTTGACGAAGACGGTATTATGTAATAAGATAAGGACATAAATAAACTAACCCATAAAAACAAAGTTTTTATTATACTCCCTTTCTTTGTAAACTAAGTTTATATTTAATTTATATTTTGATAGATTAAAATAAATATAAATGATATCATACCTTATGAATTTCCACACTAAAATTGTGCGCATCCTTTTTTTTTTTCGGGCCAAAGCCGAAAAGTTTATTTACTTCCATCTCTTCCGGTAGAGGCAGCCATGTTTGACATAAAATGTTATTCGATTCGCAATTTGGTCGAAGGTATTAGTGACTATTCCATAGGCTATGATGCTGAAAATTTGATAGAATGTATTGTTAGTCGGGACAAGTCTGCTGCCCAAGTTGCAGCTCGATTGGACGACGGGAAAAATCCATTCAAAGTTTTGCTAACAAACATCCAACCAAGCAGACAGACAGACAATACAAGTTAATAGAAAGGGAGTAAAAATAGTAAAGTACACCGTTGGACTATTTGATCCATAGGATAGGTGTTGGCAAACTTGGCACGCAGAACAATTTCTAATGGCACGCCGATGACTCCACAAAAATTCAATTCAAGTCTAGAGTAGAATGACTTTTAGGTTGATGGTAGGCTGAAAAAAAAAAGAAATCCTACTTTGGCATACTGTTATAAAAAGGCTGCCGACCCCGTGCCAGGGCATGTGAAGTAGCGGTGACCAGTTTCTGCGGTCACGGCATACTACGAGATAGTGTTGGCAACAGAACGCCCAGCCGCTTTTACTTTTCTCTGACTAATGTCACGTAGGCTACCCATCATAAGCTGGGACACCCTGCATACCCGTGAAAAAATTCCTAGACTGGACCAGGATTCGAATCCAGGACCTTCGGTTCGCCACCCGAACGCGCTGTCGCACGGTCACCGTGCAACATTCCCGGCATGTAAAATTAGGGCGGGGAGGGGGGAGAGGGGAAGGAGCTTGTGTGGACAGCACAATGCCCATGCTGTCTTTACTTTCGCCTTAACTATAGGCCACGCCAGAGTTGTGCGGTTGGGTGCGTAAGAACTTAGTACGAAGCCTTGTCTTCCTCGCTCTGACTAATGTTTACGTTTAGTCGTGGCTCCGCATTATCACCCACTCTCGGGAAAGGCCTTGAACTGGACCACGCCCATGACCCTTGTTAAATATTCTCTCTCTAACTGTCCATAATGCACGGCACAGCGCGTTCGACTGGCGATCTTTCGAAGGTTCTGGGTTCGAATCCTGATGCAGGCTAGGATTTTTTTCCAGGGCCTTGAGTGTGTCACTGAGTCTACCCAGCTTTGATGGATACCTGACACTGGTAGGGGTTTAAGTAAAAGTCGGCTGGGCATTATGCTGGCAACACATCCCCTAGTATGCCGTGGCCACAGAAACTGGTAAAGGCTGCTTCGCCAGCCTTATGATCAGTTGGGTCCGAATGGTGCTTTACTTGACTAACTGTCCTACAGGTTTTGTTCTTTTTGTTTTCAATGCTGTCTCCCCAATAAATCATCCTAACATGTCATCCGCCTCAAGGATGTCAAGTAATGTCATCCACTACGATGCCATCCATGATGTTATTGTCCATCGCAACGGACAGCTGACTGTGGGACTAAAACCTGGGTTGTTGTTGTTAGTGCTGTACATTACTTGTTGTTGTTCTGTTGTTGTTATTCACGTGAGTCAGCCTCTACCATGTGCTCGACTTGCTTGTCAGCAAGGAGGGGCCGTCAGCCGGTGGGGCGGAGGGGTGGGGAAAGGGGATCAGGTGACACACGAGAAGTGATTTCCCTTGTTGCTACCTGTCATCTCGAGGCAACACATCATCAGCAACAAACATCTGTAATGGGTGTTTGTTGTTATTACAATAATGTTTTTATTACTTCAAAACTTCAAAGGTGATTCGTCCAGTCGTTGTACCTATCTATAGTTCTATTTACAATAACATTAGACCAGCACGTTGTTAGTTTTTTAGTTTTAGAACTGTACGATGAGAGAGAGAGCGAGACAGTAGACAGGTGCGGGATGTATACAACGTGAGAAAAATTATTGGAACATGTTTTATTTTAAATAATCTATATGAGGAACAATTGACAAGTCTTAACAAATATGCATGCATAAAAGGTCGACAAAAAAGACATTTCCGTTCTTATTCGATAATTTACTTTGAAACATGTCCGTGTGCTACGTTACTGGTTGTACGAAAATATGTAGCCTAGATAATTAAATTTTTATTTCATTTTCAAAAGATGGCGACAAAAGAAAACGATGGATTGTGAATGTCAGATTTGAAGAATCACCTATTTATAATCCCAAACTAATAGCTTGATGCAAAAGACTTTTCGTGTTGTTGTTGTTTTTATGAATCTCCGTATTGTGTTTTTTAATTACCAAGGACGTAACTCTTGACTAATTTATTTTATAAACAAAAAGCTAAATTTAACCTTAAGCGACTAACACTTTGAGTATTAATTATCGCCTGCTCACTTTTGATGTTAAAAACGGATTCCTCATAACTAATCTTGTAGCCGTTGTATATTTCTAAAAGACCAGAACTGGTCGTCGAGATGGAAATTTATTGTCAAACACCACCGAAAGCATGGTATTTGTTTATGAAAATGGCGGGAAATGTAAACAGAAGCATGTGACCTCTTCTATTTGAAAAGGTTACGCCTAATTAAGACTTGTAAATGGGCCTAAGCATAGATTTTAATAAGATGGACCGCTTGCTTTAATATTTCTGCTATTTGATGACTGGAATGACTTCTTTTCGGAGTTCCCGATACCCTTTTGTACTGTAGGCCTACACTTCCGTTTTATTTAATCGCTTTGATTTGGTCAATGTAAAATTAAAATCGAAAGTTGTATACAGAGGAAACATTTAGGCAAACGTAATAGGGTAGAAGTAATATAAGACAGCGTTATTGGATGCGCAAGGAAAAAAGAACATGTAAGCTCTAAAAATAGAGCAAGCGGTCCATCTTATTATAGTCTTTGGCCTCAGTCACATACACACATAAAGTACCAAAAATGAAAACTATAGTATTTGCCAATGTCTACAATATATTATGGTTTGAGATTTTACATATTAGATCTAATTAATTTTTTTTTAAAAGACATTTAACAAATTTAAAATGTGCGTTAGTGAACAAGCATAGATCTAGTGCCCAAGACAGTTTCACGCCCATCTAGGTGTTGAGAAAAACCCAAAACATCCAGCACTGTCACTCGGCAACTCAGAATGACTCAGACAAAACCAGGGGGAATGTTTAAAGCTTTTGACTTAAAGTAAAAAAACAACTATGTTTTTCTTGAAAGAAACGAATGTTGAATACAACATTAACAAATCAAGTCTTGTACGTCAGAGTTGTGTGTGAAATTCTAAAATTTCTGTCAAAAACAAAAGTTGGGGCGTGTCACGTGGTGCGTGTTGCAGTTAGTTGAGAAATCTTTTAGAACTGAGATGACGTTGTTGGCGAGGCGAGTGAGTGAGTGAGATGAAGAGCAAAATATTAACAGAAATAGAGAGAGAGCGAAAGAGAGAGAGAGAAAGAGAGAGAGAGAGAGAGAGAGCGAGAGAGAGAGAAAGAGAAAGAGAGAGAGAGCGAGAGAGAGAGAGAGAGAGAGAAAGAGGGGGAGAGAGTGAGCGAGAGAGAGAGAGAGAAAGAGAACGAGAGAGAGAGAGAGAGAAAGAGAAAGAGAGAGAGAGAGAGAGAAAGAGAAAGAGAGAGAGAGAGAGAAAGAGAAAGAGAGAGAGAGAGAGAAAGAGAAAGAGAGAGAGAGAAGAGAAAGAGAGAGAGAGAGAGAGAGAATAAAAAAAGAGCTTATAAGAAAGCCGACGAGAAGATGAGAGAATAAGAGTGGACGATAGAAAGAGAAAGAGAAATAGAGAGAAGGAGAGAAATACTGAACGAGATGAAATGATCAAATGAAAATAATAGGCCTACAGAGAGAGAGAGAGAGAGAAGAGAGAGAAGAGAATAGAAATAGGCGATTCTATTTACATTCTCTGTTTTCAAATGATCTTCATGAGAAGAATAAGAAATGACGTGGGAGAGTTAAAAAAGAGAGAGAGAGAGAAAAAAGGAGAGAAATAGAGAGAGATATAAAACGATCTAGTGGTCAACAGGAGTAACTTGTTTTTTTTTTTTCACTTATAGATCTCCACCACTCTATCCCCCCCCCCTACCTCCCCCCCCCCCCTTCCGTATTGTCCTCCTCCCTAGAAACAGATGAAATCTGGCATTGTTCAATTTCACGTCACAAAGCTAGCCTGAGTGTCTGATGTACTCATCTTGTTATCTGACAGCTACTCCCCCCCCACTCCCCCACCCCCTTACAGGTCCGTCCCACAAGCCGCAGTGCATCGACCCGTGAGCACCCAGTTACTACTCCCCTCCACGCCTCCCCATGGGTGCTCTGCACCCTAAAACCAAAAAAAGACAGGGCCCTAAACAGATTGTGTACATAGTGTATTGCCACGGTGTATAGTGGCATCTATTATTCACTAGTGGGTGAAGTGGGCGCTGGTTTATGTGGCGAAAGGGGGGTGGAGGAGATAAATGAACGAGAAAGAGACAGACAGAGGAATACAGAGTGAGAGAGTGTGAAAAAAAAAGGAGATAAATAGAATGAGGCTATTCGATCATTGTTCACTGTTTTCAAACATTGTTATGGTTGGCAGAGACAGAGAAAGACAGAGAGAAAGAGAGAGAGAGAGAGAACTAAGCTGCACATGTGTACAGGAATAGAGGAAGACAGGGGGAGATGGAGGAAGACAGTGAGGGAGGGGGGCGAAGAAAAAGAGGGACGCGAAAGAGGACGACGGGAAGAGGGATACAAGGGGAGAGAGACAGGGAGAGAGAGGGAGAGACAGACAGGGAGAGGGCGGTTCTTGTGGAGCACGGAGAGAATACGCTTTCCAAAATATGCAACTGTGACTATTATTATATACATTATAGGCATACACTGTGCGCTTTTAAAGGATGCCCTCACGACTCCCTTTTTTTTTCACTCTATTAAAGGGACGTTTGTACACATTTACTACACATCACCCATGTCACGCCCCATCATGCAGCCCCCGGAAAATGGTAGTCCGCACCAACTATTCTAGTTCCCTAGCCGGATACAAAGGACCAGCGTCGTATGTTCGTACATTTTGTTTTTGGTGGTATTTGTTTCGCATGGTTTGTAAATGGATCTACACTACAACTTGCACAAAATCGTGGGCGTTGGTGCTAGGGAGGGGGTGCTAAAAGGAAGGGGGGCGGGCGCCATTGAAAATCGCCAAGAAAACCGACTTTCTATTCTATTCACACGCGAAGACGTGCCGACATCACGCATGATATTCCAGCCTGATAACAGATTATCGTGCAAATAAAAAGACCTGCATATATTTTATATTTATACATCAATTACATGTCCTTGTTTTTTCTTACAAATATAAAAAACACAAACAAGCTGGAGTCGTTTTATGTGCATCGTTGAACAACACAACCTGTATGAATAAGATGTGTAGGCCTATGTAAATAAATATAAACATCTTCAGCCAAGGCCGTACTTACCTGTAAAGTAACCCTTCGGACCAAATTGACCCTAAGGGTCGGTGAAGCAGCGTTCACAAGGTTTCTGTGGCCACGGCATACTAGGGGGATTGGGTTTTGGCCAGTACAAAGGACGCCTTTACTTTACCCCCAACTAAAGTAAGGTAGGGCCTACTCATCAGAGCTGTGTAGTAGACTCAGGGACACCCTCCAGACCCGGGAACAAATCCTAGCCTTCACCAGGATTCGAACCCTAGTAAACAAATAGATAGAAACAATGTAGGTTTATTATAATATTTTAAACGTTTTTTTTAATATGAAATTCTAATTCAAACGTTAAGCCTCCACTTGCTGACGTCATGCGTCCGTGGCAGATCATTTATCTCCCCTTCTTTTCCCACCTTCCCCTTAGCAACCTGTCGTTTGTTGTTGTTGCTGATGTTGTTCCGCCTGCCTTGTCCGTCTGTTGACAGTTTGTGGCCCCGGTACGTGATCCTGTGTCACCAATCCGTCCAGTGGACACCCACTCCCCCCCCCCACCGGTGTGACGTGGTCAAGCTATGATCTGTCCAGGAGGCCATCAATAACTTCAGTAAGAGGTGAGTCAGTCAGAAGATTGGTTGTTGGTGGTGTTGCTGTTTTTTCTAAGTCAATCGTTATCATCAAGTCTGCCTCTGAAAAAAAAAACAACAACAAAAAACCAACAACAACGTTATTTTGGCAGCAAGCAAACCTCATCCGCATACACGATGACAAACGCACCGACAAACACACATCGTTTAGTGACGTTGTTTGTTTTTTCTTCTTTATTACGTGAGGTAATCTTCCCTACCCTTTTCACCACCCTCAACTTAAAGTACGTGACTTAGACAGGATTCAACCATTGATAAAAATAGGTGCTGACAGGATGTGGGGCAGTGAATAATAGATGAGCAGCCTTTTCTTAAAAGTATTTTTTATGTTGTTTGCAAAACGCATTTTCAAAACGTGTTTATTTTTAATAAATAGAAAATAATATACACTGCTTTACTGGCTCCACGGACCAACTGGATTGTATTTATATTATTTCAAAATATTCGGGCATGGAATGGGTTGCCGGAACAAACCAGGAAAACCAGTAACATTAACATCATTTCAAACACTTATCAAAATGCAAGACTCGAACCACGGATGTGCGTAGGACGCAATAATCTTCTTTATAGAAAGAGCGTCTGTAATATATAAGATAAAATAAAATAAATAGATTATTTAGCCATACGTTTCTTAATAGAATAAAACCCTACATCATATGAGACGGCGCTCGGGTTCAAATCTTGATTCTTCCCACATCCCAAGAGGGGTTTTCTAGCGTGGCCGACCAAAATAATTTTCACGAACGGGAACACTAGGCTAATTGTATATAGTTTTAAGATCGTTACCACATTAAAAAAAGTAAACAAATGTTTGAACAGCGGACGCTCACGATTGTTTGAGGCTACCGATCTCTTAACGAGTTCCCGAACCATTTTTTATTAACTCAGAAGGGATCGGCAACTGACGGTACGCATGACATACATGGCACGCAGAGACATTTTTAATGGCACACGGAAGACTCCCAAAATCGCAATTCGGTTCTCTTCTACAAGAAATTGAGTGCCAGAGCAGGGTGACTTTTTGGCTGTCGGCACGCTGAATGAATACAAAATAATATTTTGGCACACTATTATCAAAAGGTTGTCGACCATTTGTATAAAGTATGGAGCAGGGGGAGCAACCTTTTGATAACAGTGTGCCAAAGTATGATTTCTAATCCATTCAGCGTGCCAACAGCCTAAAAGTCATCCTGCTTTAGCACTAATTTTCTTGTTGAATAGACTTTTAAGGCCCATTCCGCGTGCCATTGAAAATCCAATTCTGGCACGCGTGCCGTAGGTTGCCGACCCCTGATATAGAGCATAGGTTCCCATCTATTTGTGGCGCCCCATCTTTATAGTGGATCTTCGGCTGTTGTCTCGCCCCCCGCCGTGTTGGACACCAGTAAACAAAGATTCCCACAGCGTCGCTGATGTTGACAGACGACAATTTAGTCAACCGACGTGCGACATAATCTGGCCACATCCGGGTTCTGTTTGGGAAGTTTTGTTTTTATTTTCACCCGTATGTAGAAAAACGAGCTCTGATTCGCCTTTGCACGGACCGAACCAGGACAGGAAAACTGCAGCTTATAAATTTTAGTTATGGTGGACAGTTCGACATGCAGCTACGCGCTCAGATAAACACCGGATCCTATTTGTTGAATTATAGGCTACTGTTTATACGATATAAACGAAAGGCCTAGGTTTATTATAGACATACAGGATGAAAGGCGGGGGAACAAGAGACATGGGAGAAATAGAGAAGGAACTATATATATACAAGTGAACTCTCGTTTATCACGTAGATAGATTCCGAGACAGCCCGCGAGAGCTGAAAATCCGCGAAGTATGGACACCATATTTACAGTATTTCTTTAACGTGTATTCGGACTTTTAAAATGTTTAATGGAATTAACGAAATATTTAGTAGAATTAACGAAATATTTTTGGTCTTCATATATCGCGACTATTTTCGGAATTTCCGGAAAATCAGCAATATATTTTCTTATATAATAAATATAACGAAGAATATCTGCGAAGTCGTGAATCCGCTAATATCGAACCGCGAAGTCGCCAGGATTCACTGTTTAGCAGTAAGAAAATATCGCGCCCCTCCAATATTTGATAAAATACCGGGCGGAGAACTCCTTGATTTACTGTGGCTTTTACTATATAATATAATATAAGACCTCCATAGAGAGAGAGAGGGAGATGTCCTTATTTTGAGTAATGGAGGAAGACTCTTGTTTTTTAGTTTTTCATTACTATTTATCTGCTCTTGTCAACAGTTAATCATGGATAAATGACGCCTCAGAGGGAAAAGGGGAGGGGCGGGGTGTTTGTGGCACCCAGTGCTAATCTTTCTTGGCACCCCAGTGTTAATCCGCCTTATGTTTCTTTCAAATTGGTGTCACAGGGTGATAAAGTGGCGTTGTGTTTGTGTGGGGGAGGGGGGCGGAGAAGGGTGTCACGACACTGGCGCGATGGAAGCAATAAAAAGAATAAATATATATAGGCCTATACTGTGGCAGGTGAGCTATTTCACAAGGTAGTGTTAGCACCCCTCACCCCGCCCCTATAGGGGTGTCACACGCCCAGGGCTGTGGCATTAGCCGGGTGTTGTCGTGGGATGATGGGGTATGTAAAGGAGTTTGACACGGAGGAAGACGAAACGCTTCACAGTGACACAGATCCGTATTAATGTAAAAACGTGTGAGTGTGTGTCATCTCTGTGTGTTGTCATCTATGTGAGTTATCTATGCTTGTCATACGCGAGTGCTGTTTGTATGTTGTATGCGTATTGAATGCGGGCGTTGTATGCGAATTGTACAATGTGTAAATGCTATATGTTAAGTATGATATCTCTATGTTAAGTAAGTCTTCCCTATGCTGCAGAGACCTGGAAAGGCCAATATAAAAAAAAACACGAAAGCGGCCTCAGAGGGTTTGAAGGAAGATGCCTCCGAAGTATACTAAAGATTAACTGGCAAGATCCAACAATGAAGTCCGCACGATAGAACAGGAATAAACAGCATCACTGAAAAAAAGAAGATATGGATGGTTGGGCCGCATGGATAGGAAGAGGCTTCCCAGCATTCTCTTCTAATGGACACCATCAGGAAAAAGGCGAAAGGGAAGACCAATGGGAACTTGGAGGAGAACGATGGATGATGAAGCAAAGGCCACCAATAAAACATGGCATGAGATCAGATGGCTCAAGATTTAACTTTGTCACTGTTAGTATGTAATATACAAACAAAATACTATTATTATAACTCTGTTTTATTAGACATTCTAGCCTTCACCAGGATTCGAACCCGGGACCTTCGGTACATCAGAATAAAATAATTCATGACTGTGTGTGTGTATGAGTCGTGTGCTAGTTATGTAGGTTGTTTGTGTGCTGCATGTTGTATGTGTGCTGCATGTTGTATGTGTGCTGCATGTTGTATGTGTGCTGCATGTTGTATGTGTGCTGCATGTTGTATGTGTGCTGCATGTTGTTTGTGTGCTGCATGTTGTATGTGTGCTGCATGTTGTATGTGTGCTGCATGTTGTATGTGTGCTGCATGTTGCTTGTGTGCTGCATGTTGTATGTGTGCTGCATGTTGTTTGTGTGCTGCATGTTGTATGTGTGCTGCATGTTGTATGTGTGCTGCATGTTGTATGTGTGCTGCATGTTGTTTGTGTGCTGCATGTTGTATGTGTGCTGCATGTTGTATGTGTGCTGCATGTTGTATGTGTGCTGCATGTTGCTTGTGTGCTGCATGTTGCTTGTGTGCTGCATGTTGTATGTGTTCATCAGCCTTAGCTACCGAGATGTGCCAATGTCTCGACTAAAGACATAATTCTAGCAACCACAGATAAACACTCAACTTCCGTGTCATATCTTGCTCTGTCCACATCTCACAGTCTTTCTCTATTTCTACTTCTCTCGCGTCTTTCTTCCACACACACTGTCTTTTTATTTTTGTTCGTTTTCTCTTCATCTCTTTTCTTTTTCCTTTCTTCTCTGTTTATTTCTTTATCTCTCTCTCTCTCACTTTCAATTTCCCTTCTCTCATTCTCCCTCATCTGCCCGCTTTCCATTTATCATCTCTTATCAGTAATTTCTTTTAATCTCCCCTTATCTTTCACTTATTATCTGTCATTTTTCTCTTATATCTAGATCTATAGTTATAACATTTTCTCTATTATCTATATCTTCCCCCAACAGAGGCATAGCTAGAATATTTTGCGCCCCCCGGACTAACTATAGGTCGTTTGCAATCACGTGACAAAATTCACGTGTTTTTTGTTTATTTTGTGTAATGGTGTACAATGGCCGCTGTATTAATATAGTTTCATATAGGCTCGAGCTTATTTTATTGATTTTTTGTGTTTAAAATCATGATTAAAGTATTAATATGGATTTTATTAATTCTTTATTAGATTAATAGACCTATCACAAGAAGATTCTTATATTAAAAATGTTACATTTTGAACGATTAGGCCTGCAATGAAAATAATGAATGACTCCAATAATTCCCTTCAATAAATCCATTCAAATGCAACACTTACCGGCCAGATATTAAGATGATGAATTGAGCTTAAAATGTTGAAATTCGTTGAAAAAATACCATGTCAGTCTTTCTCTTGTACTAGTAAGATGATCTACGACGATTTATCTAATGATTTGTGCGTAGGATAGCTATTATTCAGATGTGAATTTGGCATGATAAACAAGTACTTCACCATACTTGTACATCAAGTGTCTTCTATTTACACAAATACGTCACTAAAAAAACCTAAGCCACGCCCATTGCAAACGCTCTATAAGATTGACGTTCCCGGTTCCCCTTCCAGCAAAGTCACATTTTGGGCGCCCAATTACCTTTGAGCATCTGCTCCACAAGTCCCTCTATCTCGTCTCCTCTCCTCCCTCTCTCTCTCTCTCTCTATCTCTTTTTCTTCCCACTTTGTCGTTCCCCCTCTCTCTCTCTCTAATCTATCCATCCATCCATCCTGCTATGGCCTGCTTCACCACCTTCTTCCATTTCATTCGGACCTATCCTTGGCTTTTCTCCGCCATGCCCCGCACACTAATTCTTACACTAAAAGACACGTCAGAAAAATAATTTAATCGGACATTAAAAAAAGACTACTACATCAACAGATGCCTGACATTTAGTGGGTCATTCGCTGTTCAGTCAAGGTTTATGGCCAGTGCTTGATCAGTTTAACTTTTTATGTTTCGAAATCTGCTCCGGGGACCACACACGGTCAAGCTCGGGTCGGTCAGAGACCCGTCTGTCTGTCCGTCCGTTAGAAGAGATGTTATTTAGAGTCAAACAGAGAAAGCTGAAGTTTATGTGGTAAGCCAAGTGCCTCTGTGGGATATGTGGCTAATGGAACTGTTTGTGTGAATAATCTATAGTACAGAGTATAGAGTATAGAGCTAGATCTATATAATCTTGTGTAGTACAGAGTAAAGAGTATAGAGCTAGATCTATATAATCTTGTGTAGTACAGAGTATAGAGTATAGAGCTAGATCTATATAATCTTGTGCAGTCTTTTATCTACAAGGGTGACAAGGTGGCCAAGCTGCAGCACGTTTGACTGGCGTACCGAAAGGTCCTGCGTTTGAATTCTGGTGACGGTGAAGGCTAGAATTTGTTCTCGAGTCTGAAAGGGTGTGACTGAGTCTACCCAAGCTCTGATGTTACTTAAGTAACGGCGGCTGGGCATTGTACTGGTCACACAATCCTTTAGTATGTCATGGCCACAGAAACTGGGTAAACTATTGTCAAAAGGTTGTCGACCCCTGTACTATTATATGTTTCCTACCACACAAACCAGTAAAAATTACATTTTTAAATATAGACTAGCCTTTCACCACTTTCCCCCCCCCCCTTTGCCCTCAACTTCCCTGTCTGGAAACATTATTTCAGAAGCGCTTCGAGCGAAAGAATGCAGCATAGTTGGGAGAGAAGGACACACACAAAAATGCATGAAAGAGAATCAGTATAAGTATTACGGAACTTAAAGAGCATAATATATCACACTCATTAAAGCTTGGAGTCGGGATGCTTCGCATTGCTCAACTATGACAAAAACGTATTATCTAAGAATTTACAGACGCAGCCTTTCTTATCCGTTGATCAAGACTGAAATCTACATTAATTAAGACGTTTTAAATGATGCCAAGCTGTTCGTTTTCATGACTACCACTACAGGCCGACTCATTGAAAAAACAAAATTCACATCTAGAAATGACAAAATTCACATCTAGAAATGACAAAATTCACATCTAGAAAGAACACAATTCACATCTGGAAAAAGACAAAATTCACATCTAAAAATAGAGAATTTGTTTCTGACGACGTTGAAGAACGAGCTTCACCGAGCACTTCGAGCACGTGAGGACCTCGTTCTGAGGTCATTTAAGCAACCAATGGAGTGGGGATGTAAAGGGAGGATTCATTGCCAATTAACCCTGGCAACTGATAAATAGAAACGCTGCAATGGGGGTCGTCTCTGGAGTCGATGTATATCTCATGGAAGGACTCCAAGAACACACAGATCCATGGCAAGAGTTTAAAACATCAAAGCGGGAACTGCCCGGGGGACCCACACAACCCCTGCCTCCTATTCCGCCATATCCCCGCCCCTCCCTTTTCATCTCACAACCGTTACAATCCCCCCCCCCATCAAATTTTCAACATCTCCCAAAATTTGTTTGTTAACGGGAAAAGACAGGGGGGGGGGTGACAGGAAACAAACTTTCTTGGAGTCGGGTGTGGGGGAGGGGGGTGGGTGGAGAAGGGCGCCATCCCGTATATACAAAGACGCCCGCATTGAACCGGGGCAAATGGGAGGCTGTTGTGGTGGCGGCGTGGGGGGGGGGGAGCGAGAATGTAACAGCCCGTTCTAAACTACACCATTCCAAACGTTTTTTTTTTAAGCTTCAAAGATACAGACGCAAGCAGTTTGAGTAAATTACGACCTATCTGCAAGCACCCGAGGAAACGAATAATGGTGGGGAGTTAGACCAGAGACGGGGGGGGGGGGGGGGGGGTGAAGGTGAGGGGGAGTGATGGCGGGGGGCGGGGAGGGATACCCATTAACAAACTGAAAGAATTTTTTGAGTTTGTGTGTGTGTGTGTGCGTGTGTGTGTGTTTTACGGGTATCTCACTGTTCTAAGTATCTTCCTCCTTTAAATGTTTCTTTTTTTTTCTTTTTCTCCCTCTCTCTCTCTCTCTCTCTCTCTCTTTTCTTCTTCTTTTCTTTTTTTTATAACTCTCGTCTTGTTCTGCATTGAAGACGACCCTCGCCGAGAGCTCATTTACCAGCTAATGTTGGTCATTAGGTTTTGGTGCTTTACACCACTAATGCGACTCCCCCTTAACTCCGTGAGATGCATAAACCACCATCCCCCCCCCCCACCGACTCTCTGTCTTTTATCTTCTGGTGTTTTATCTCCTCGCATCTGCGCTAGGAGCCCCCCCCCCCCCCAGTCCAGAATTCATGTCCTCTTCCCCAACCCCTCCCATCCCGACCCTTCAAACCACCCATCACCACCAGAACAGGGAGCGTGGTACCGATGATGCGCGGGACGGGTGGGGGAGTGGGGAGGGCGCCGAGTAATAAACGTCTTGCCTTGTCTTGATTGATGGTTAGATTGGGAGACATTACTGACAGCGGGGAACTAGGGATGCTTCAAAGGGCAGGGGTTCAGTTCCACGCAGAGATCTTCAGCATTTTCTTTTTTGTTATTGTTCTTTGACAAGGGAAAGGAAGGTTTTCGCCATTGAGACTTTTAATGTGTATTAGTGTAGGCCTACGGGGGTTTTCCGGATGTTTGTATGCCTGTCTTTACCGGAAGCGGTTAGGCCTGTTTGACTATCCTTTTACTGGAGTCGGGTAGGCCTATTTGGTTACTGTAAGAATGTAGGCCTATGTGTTAACCAGAGGGTGGCAGTATCGTGGTAGGCCTGTGTTTAACGGGTGCGGGTAGGCCTATTTGACTCTTTGTTTACCGGAGGGTGGTATTCCTATGGGCTTAAAGGATTCAATCATACGGTGATGATTAGTAAAGGGGGGGGGGGGGGGACCAACTACAGCATATATGTTTGCAAAGAATATAGTTCCATTTAGAATAAGCTCATATGTTTATAGAGGATGAAGATCTGTAGAGAAAGTTCAAGCTAGGTTCTTAGATCATTCCGAAATATAACTTTTTTTTTTTCATAAGAAAAGTGTCTAAATTTAACTAATCTTCTTCTTCTTCTTCCTTCTCGTCCTTGAGGAACAGGCGCCGATTATCGACGTCTGTGGCCCTTCCTATGACATAGGCCGCCAACAAGGGTCCTCCAGGCATCTCTATCCTGGGCCAGTCTCTCCAGCTTCCCCCCAAGTAAGGCCAAATTCCTTGGTATCTGCTTCTACATCTCTGCGCCAAGTGTTCCTCGGTCGACCTCTTTTCCGTTTTCCCTGAGGGTTCCAGTTCAGGGCATTGCTTGTTGTGCTGGAAGCAGGTTTTCGGAGTGTATGGCCAATCCATCGCCATCTTCTCTGGAGGATCTCCTGTTCTACTGGTTTTTGCTTGGTCCGCTGCCACAGTTGCAGGTTGCTAATCCTTTCTGGCCAATGAATCCCAAGAATCCTTCTTAAACAGTTATTTATTTATAAAGGACTGTAAAAAGTATTTATAATATAGACTACATGTATAGAGAAGACATGATGTTTTGCCAGAGAGCAGATCAGTAGCCTACATTAACGGAAATATTTTTTTAATGTGTTTCCAACACATTTTGCGTGTTTTCTATATTTTACTGGGTGTGGGCATTACTTTTTCCCTTTAAAATAAAAAACTAAAATATTCTATACAGGAACAGCTACTGTTTATGTTTGTGTATACTGGTTTCGACTCAGTAGGCCACTATATAGGACTAAGGGTTAGTAAATTCATCTGGAATAGATCACGCCCACTTCTACCCCGCTCCTACTCTTTTTCTTGCCATCAATAATGTCACACACTTCATGACATAACATCATTATAAAAGGCTATGTCACGATGCCTTGAAAGGGACGCCACTCTTTGGAGTGCCCCCCCCCCGACTCCTCAGAGTTTAAGACAACGACCCCCCCCCCCTTTATTCATCATCGCGCCCCCCCCCCCCCCACTACACCACACATCACGCCACATTTAACTCAACTCTTGCTCACCCTGCCCCCCCTCCCCCATCTTTGTCTAGCTTGCCGTTTCCCCCCCCCCCCCCCACAACGGAACTCGCACCCCCCTCCCCCTTTCACAAACACACAGGCATCAATAAAAACTAATAACTGCTGGGGTGGTAGTTTATCTCGGAGGATGTCACGAGGACATCATTATTATAATCGAACATCAAGTATGAAATATCGCCCCCGTCCGTAATCGTAATCACGCTGGGGCGCCTCCTCCATTCTCCATCTGGTGACATCAGATTCATCAATTTGACATCATACATCATCCTAGCCTCCCCTCCTCTTTTTTTCTTTCTCTCTCTCTCTCTGTGTCTCCTGCGCCCCCTCCCCCTTTTCTATAGGAGTCTTCAAAAACTGGTGGTAAATTCAAAAATTCTTTTCTGACGCCCCCATTCCTCCCCCCGACCCCCATACGCTCGCTCAACCTTACCACCTTCCCGACTTCGAGAGAAAGCTAAAAGGCGAGACGCGAAATGACGAGTGCAGGTTTGTTCTGGAAGTGTTAGATCAATCTCAAAGATTGAGGATGTTCCTTTCTGTCTTACCGTCCCGTGTGTCATTATTCCCCCCCTCCCCCATTCTTTTGTTTGTTTGTTCCCCTCAACGCCCTTATCCTAACCCCTCCCCGCGCCCCCCTGTCCTCTCCTGTTTTACTCCTTCCCACGGAATCATTGCGAGATTTATAGCTGTGAAAATGTGGGTTTTAGGAAAAGTGTTCATTAGATCGCCTGCCCTGGGAAATTGATAGCCCTCAATTGTCTTTGACATGCCGTTCGTCCACCTCGTCTGCTCCCCACCCCCCGTTCCCCACTCCCCAGACCCCAAACCCCCCAACATTTATCCTCCGGCGATTAAAGCATCCAACGCGCAAAAAAACTGAGAGAGACAGGAGGGAGGCTGAAAGGAAGGTGAGGGCAACTTTCGCGCAACGCACCCTCTCGCCTTCTCACTCCATCCACCCTCATCTCCATTCGTCTTCCATTTTTTTTTTCCCTTCCTCGTCCAGGAATCTCCCTCTCCCTTCCTCCCCCTCCCGTCGTTTCACTCTTGTCGTTCGGTGTACAATCGGTTTGCGCATGCAGACGATCTGCCGCGCCGAGTTATTCCATCAATGCTTTTGCAACGAATCGCTTCCGGTCGGCTGGATGTCACTTCGAGTTTTCATTCACCCCCCCCCCCCTTGTCCCCAGGACAAAGTGAGGGAGAGGAGTTGTGAGTGTGAGAGACACAGAGAGAGAGAGAGAGAGAGCGGTGAGTTTCGACTGGGGGGGTGAGAACTGGACGAGTTTTGGGGGAGGGGAAAAAGAAAATCGTACTTTTACGGAGGGTTGGGCTGAAAACCCGGTCGTCGAAACCAGACAGGAAACAAGGTATTTGACAGTATTGGTTGCAAACGATTCCCCCCTCGCCATCCGCCCGATATCGATTCCGCGATGGTAGGAGAAATGTGGCTGACCATTGGCACGTGATTGTGGTATCGATCCACGCATTTTGTTTTAAAACGAAAAACTCGCGATTACCGAGTACGGTCCTCCAGTCTTGCAGTTCTCGTCCTACCGAGATAATCATATGACTAAAGATAAAAAAAAAGAAAGAAGCGATTATCAGTGATAGATAGAGAGAGAGAGAGAGGGGGGGAGAGAGGGAGAGAGAGATGCGAGAAGAACGAGAAAGATTGTAAGACATAAAAAAATAATAAAAATCCTACATGGAAAAGAAAAAAAAAGGCAGTCGATTCCAGCCTTTTCGTTCAGAAAGCTAAAGAAACCAAGCTTACACATTTCTTTTGCGTAGGGATTCGAGAGGATTGTCTAGCCATCACAATGCCCAGTCTCCTATACTCTCTCAAGCAGTAATTATCGTCAACAGAGCTGTTTAGACTGAATGATCCAGGGCGACGAAAAAAAAACACACATCCATTTGGTCTGACTTGATTACTTTCCTAATGAGGACATGTTTATGAGAGATGATCTGTCGATTCCACGCTGACTTGCGCATTCGTTTTATTTACTTAGTGCGTAACCAAACAATGAAAATGTGTCATAACGGAGTCTTGAAGGACGGAGTGAGGAGAGGGGGGATGATAAAAAGTTATATAGCCCGTGGAGGGGAGGGGGTGTTTGAAAATGTAATGTCTAGCTGTAAAGAGAGGTCTGGGAAGGGGAGGATTGCAAATTTAAACTCTCTGATTCTGAGGAAGATTGGTGGGGGTGAAAGGCGCGGAGGACGGGGCGCATGAACACTGCGTGCCAGAGAAGGCAGGGAGGATAAAGAAGAGGTCGAGCCACTATGTAAATGTGAACCTCTCCCTCCACTACTCCCGAACAACTCCTCCCCTCCACCCTCCCCCAGCGCCCTCATCGCCGCCACTTGATGTAATTGCCCATTACATAAAACATTTCAAGAAAGAAAAAAAAAAGAAACACGTGGAGGATAACTCTTGACAAGCAGACATGAAGTCATCGCTGATTAATGGCGGCATCACGCATGCGCACTAGTTATTGCCTGAGTTTTATGCCCCCCCCCCTCTTCCCCCCCCCCCCCCACGCAACCCCATCACCCGTAATTTGATTAGTCCATCCTTTACACTACATAATTCAATTAATCCTTCGTTTCCAGCCCCACCCTACCCAACCCCACGAACCCCTACGTATCCCCACTCCCACCAGACTTCCTCCTACCATTTATTTGCTCCTTTAATAATGACCAAAACCAAACACAAATTTTCCTAGACTTATTATGGTTGTCATCGCGTGTTTTATAATCAATTATCTGCCCCTTGACAAGAGTGACAAACTATCTTTCCTTGGCCCCTGATGAGATTATCCCCGCCCCCCCCCCCCCCCAGCCCGACCCCTTACATTTAACACGTTCGTTCATGAGGGTTCTTTGTTGTGAGTTTGTATGCGTGAGTGTGAATGTGTATGTGTGAGTTTGTATGTGTGAGTTTGTATGTGTGAGTTTGTATGTGTGAGTTTGTATGTGTAAGTGTGAGTTTGTATGTGTGAGTTTGTATGTGTGAGTCTGTATGTGTGAGTTTGTATGTGTAAGTGTGAGTTTGTATGAGTGAGTTTGTATGTGTGAGTTTGTATGTGTAAGTGTGAGTTTGTATGAGTGAGTTTGTATGTGTGAGTCTGTATGTGTGAGTTTGTATGTGTAAGTGTGAGTTTGTATGAGTGAGTTTGTGTGTGTGAGTTTGTATGTGTGCGTTTGTATGTGTGTGTTTGTATGTGTAAGTGTGAGTTTGTATGTGTAAGTGTGAGTTTGTATGAGTGAGTTTGTATGTGTGACTTGTAAGTGTAAGTTTGTATGTATGAGTTTGTATGTGTGAGTTTGTATGTGTAAGTTTGTAAGTGTAAGTTTGTATGTGTAAGTGTGAGTTTGTATGAGTGAGTTTGTATGTGTGAGTTTGTAAGTGTAAGTTTGTATGTGTAAGTGTGAGTTTGTATGAGTGAGTTTGTATGTGTGAGTTTGTAAGTGTAAGTTTGTATGTGTAAGTGTGAGTTTGTATGAGTGAGTTTGTATGTGTGAGTTTGTAAGTGTAAGTTTGTATAAGTGAGTTTGTATGAGTGAGTTTGTAAGTGTGAGTTTGTATGTGTGAGTTTGTATGTGTAAGTTTGTAAGTGTAAGTTTGTATGTGTAAGTGTGAGTTTGTATGAGTGAGTTTGTATGTGTGAGTTTGTAAGTGTAAGTTTGTATGAGTAAGTGTGAGTTTGTATGAGTGAGTTTGTATGTGTGAGTTTGTAAGTGTAAGTTTGTATAAGTGAGTTTGTATGAGTGAGTTTGTAGCCTATGTATATGTGTGAGTTTATAAGTGTGAATTTGTATGTGTATTTGTGAGTTTGTAAGTGTGAGTTTGTATGTGTATGTGTGAGTTTGTAAGTGTGAGTTTGTATGTGTGAGTTTGTAGCCTATGCGTATGTGTGAGTTTGTATGTGTGAGTTTGTATGTGTGAGTTTGAATGTGTATGTGGGAGTTTGTATGTGTTAGTTTGTATGTGTGAGTTTGTATGTGTGAGTTTGTATGTGTGAGTTTGTATGTGTGAGTTTGTATGTGTGAAATTTACCCAGCTCTGGTGTGACCCTTAGTGAATTTTGGATAGGCATTGTGCAGGCCACACAATGCTCTTGCAAGTTGCGAACAATAGTGAACGCTGTTTGACTAGATCTGGTGAAATTATCACACACATCACAATACTCTAATTCACAATACTTTTAATTGACAATTCTCTAATGCCCTTTACACTAATTCACAATACTCTCATTCACAATTAATTATTTCACAATAAACAACTTCTCAATAGACTACTTCACAACACACTACTCCACAATACACTACTTCACAATACAATATTTCACAATACACTACTCCACAATACATTACTTCACAATACACTACTCCACAATACACTACTTCACAATACAATACTTCACAATACATTACTTCACAATACATTACTTCACAATACACTACTTCACAATACACTACTCCACAATATACTACTTTACCACAAAACAGTCAATACACTACTCCACAATACACTACTTCACAATACAATACTTCACAATACATTACTTCAAATTACACTACTTCACAATACACTACTCCACAATACACTACTCCACAATACACTACTCCACAATATACTACTTTACCACAATACAGTCAATACACTACTCCACAATACACTACTTCACAATACACTACTTCACAATACACTACTCCACAATATACTACTCCACAATACACTACTCCACAATATACTACTTTACCACAATACAGTCAATACACTACTCCACAATACACTACTTCACAATACACTACTTCACAATACACTACTCCACAATATACTACTTTACCACAATACAGTCAATACACTACTCCACAGTACACTACTTCACAATACACTACTTCACAATACACTACTCCACAATATACTACTTTACCACAATACAGTCAATACACTACTCCACAGTACACTACTTTACCACAATACACTACTCCACAATACACTACTTCACAATACATTACTTCACAATACACTACTCCACAATACATTACTTCACAATACACTACTCCACAATACACTACTTCACAATACAATACTTCACAATACAATACTTCACAATACACTACTTCACAATACATTACTTCACAATACACTACTTCACAATACACTACTCCACTATACACTACTTTACCACAATACACTACTCCACAATACACTACTTCACAATACAATACTTCACAATACACTACTCCACAATACACTACTTCACAATACACTCCTTCACAATACACTACTCCACAATATAATACTCCACAATACACTATTCCACAATATACTATTTTACCACAATACAGTCAATACACTAGTCCACAATACACTACTTCACAATATACTACTTTACCACAATACAGTCAATACACTACTCCACAGTACACTACTTTACCACAATACACTACTCCACAATACACTTCTTCACAATACAACACTTCACAATACATTACTTCACAATACACTACTCCACAATACATTACTTCACAATACACTACTCCACAATACACTACTTCACAATACAATACTTCACAATACAATACTTCACAATACACTACTTCACAATACATTACTTCACAATACACTACTTCACAATACACTACTCCACAATACACTACTTTACCACAATACACTACTCCACAATACACTACTTCACAATACAATACTTCACAATACATTACTTCACAATACACTACTTCACAATACACTACTCCACAATATACTACTTTACCACAATACAGTCAATACACTACTCCACAATACACTACTTCACAATACAATACTTCACAATACATTACTTCACAATACACTACTCCACAATACATTACTTCACAATACACTACTCCACAATACACTACTTCACAATACAATACTTCACAATACATTACTTCACAATACACTACTTCACAATACACTACTCCACAATATACTACTTTACCACAATACAGTCAATACACTACTCCACAGTACACTACTTCACAATACATTACTTAACAATACTGTACATCACAATACACATTACACTACTCTACAATATTATTAACACTGTTTTGTATACAACTGAATTAGCAATAAGCCACTACATTTAAGTTATCTAGCTTACACTCAGGTCTGAGAGCCTTCTACTAATTGTCTTTGTTTGTTTTATTATTTTGTTTTTAATAGTTTTTAATTCTGTTGTTGTACGTCGAGCCTCGCATGAATACACACCCCTCCCCTCCCCCATACAGAGCCCCCTCCTCCCCCCTCCCCCAACTAACTACAACAGTGAGATGGATTTTCGCTCGTGCTCTGCCTTCATTAAAATGTCCTCCTTCCCGCGCCCAGAACCCTGAAACAGGCTCGCAATCAATCAAACAAACAAAATTATAATAAGGTGGGTCTAGGGAGGGGGTGGGTGGGTTGTGGAATAGTTTGGGAAGAGGTTGGATAATGGCGGGGGGGGGGGGGGCGGAGGGCGGGGGGTGGTGGTGGGCAGTACGGGTTCTGGGGTGGAAATAATTAATCGTGAATGCTTAGGCAAATCGAAGATTGATGACGGGGGCAATCACTACATGATGTTCAAATGGGGGGAAACGAAATATTTATTTTTTTTTAAAGGAGAGAGAAAGAGATGGGGGGGGGGAGAGATCAATATATACAAGCGAGGGTTGACGTCTGCTCGTTGATTAATGGAAGGAGGAAGCGGTTGCATGTTGAGTGGCCAGCTAATCGATGGCCACTGGTCTAGTGGGAAAAATGGGGGGAGGGGGGTGTTTGAGGTATCGGGGGAGAGGGGGGTGGAGTTGAAGGAATGAGCGATGGTCGACGCCATATCTGTGTGTATGTGTGTCGTGTGTGTATGCGTGTCGTGTGAGTCGTGTGTGTATGTGTGTCGTGTGTGTCGCGTGTGTATGTGTGTCGTGTGTGTATGTGTGTCGTGTGTGGAGGGAGGGGAGATTCGAACCCACCCCGCGAGGTAGGTGGGTAAAGATAAACGGGCAGTGGAGTGTGTGTGTGTGTCGGAGGGTGGTGGTGGAGGCAACGGTGGGGGGGGAGTGGAGGGAGGGGTATGGTTCGGGTGAATAAAACTCTGTAGCGCCACAGTCGACGGAAAACGGAACAGGAAATAGATTAAAAGCCCGCCACTGACGTTAATTAAACGCCAACAAGGCAAGTCAGTAACATTCATTTAGGCCAGATTGTTTCCCCCACTTTAAGCCAAAAAATAAAAAACAACAAAAAAATGTGAATGGCACCTGCTAAAATGATAATTAGCTTGATTATGTTATTTAGCAGATTAATTAAGAAATTATTTTCTTCCATGTGTTTTATACGCAAATATATTTTAAAATGTAAATTTGAATAATAAGCATTGGCTGTGATATTGGCAAGAAGTATTGAAGTACATATGATAAATATATATTTGTATAGATCTATCTATCAATATAACAGTCTAACTATTTATCTCTCTCTCTCTCTCTTTCTCTCCGTATATATATATATAGATATATCTATATATATAAAAAGATAGTGTTAAGCCCCGCGAGGATCCCCATTGGTCAATTTGAAAACACGTGTGTCACTGACCTATCTAGGCCTAGCCCAATATACCGTCTAATAATTTTTCACATCGGACATGTGTCTTCGATAGCTCAGTGGTAAACGTAGTGGACTGCTATACGGGCGACCAGGGTTCGATTCTCCAGTTAGACTATACTTTTTTTTTTCGACAATTAATTTTTCAAACTTTTAAAAACAAAAGACATTGTAAATCTATAGGCAATATAGATTTTGTTAAATAAAAATATTTGACTATTTTTTTACCCTATTACAATATTTATTTACTTTCCTAAAAGTATTCAGTAAGTGTAGTTTATAAATTTGTTATCTGCACCCCAGACAGTCCTTTTTTTTTCACCCGGGCAACGCCGGGCAATGTAGCTTGTATATATATATAACTAACGATTTATCTATCTAACTGTCTATCAGGTTTGCTATCTATCTATATGCCTATAACTACGTATGTGTGTACGTGTGTGTACTTGTGTGTGTGTTCTACTATTATCGATCACCCATGTAAAAGGCGCATGATTGATTGATTGGGACTTCTGTAGTCACTGACAGGTGTGAACGACCAGATCCTTTACGTGGCAGTTCGAAAATATCGAAGTGCTGGCTGGCGTTTGGAGTTGCAGTGGGGGCGGGGGGGTGGGGAAAACTGGGCACCCCCTCCCTCCCCCTCCCCGAAGTGTGGTAAGATGACACGCTGTGGTGTATGCCGAGACGTGGGGGTCATTAATCATTTGGCAATAAGGAAGACAAAGTAAGCCACCCCGACATATTTCACTCAGTACAACGTAGGAGCTTAATACATCAAATAGTCAATTACCTTAACAGGATTTTTAAAACAAAAAGAGTTTTAAAAAGAAAATTGCATGAGATTGTATTAGGTACTCACAACTGACAAGAGTGACACCAATAGTTAAATCACTCAACCTAGAAACATTAGAGGACAGAAGGGCAAAGAGTAAAGTAGTCATTTTACATAAGGCATTAAACTATAATTTAGAAATACAACACAATAACAATCGGTTACAGTGTTCAGACAATCATTAGGATAAAAGCACTTTTTCTTATCCCATATGCGAGAACAAATGCGTTTAAGTACTATTTATTTCCGAGTGGCATCCGGGCATGTAGGCCCTAATAAGTTGCCTGAATAAAACCACGAAAACTGGTAATTTAAAATCATAAAAAAAACTCTTAACAAAATGCAAGACTAGACCACGTCCGAGACCCATTGCACTGCCGAGAGGCCACGGGGTCTCGGTGGGGAGGAAGCAATGGACGCAGCAATCCCGTCTTACGAACCTGGATGCCTGTACCTATAGTATATGATTTGTGCTACCGGGTGACAGTGCAGGTAGGCTATACAGGCGAGTCACCACAATAATGATCCTAGAAGCGCAGTGAACAATCGTTGGGCTGCGGAAACCTTCCCTGTTACACGACATGGTGCATGGTTATTTGCTTCTAGGCCAGGGGGGGGGGGGAATAAGCA
Source organism: Anisus vortex (assembly GCA_949126835.1). NCBI lineage: Eukaryota > Metazoa > Mollusca > Gastropoda > Planorbidae > Anisus > Anisus vortex. The sequence continues at coordinate 47,028,349 of OX421494.1, read as the reverse complement.
AACTTTTGATACTAGTACGCCAAAGTAGGATTTCTAATTCAACCAGCGTGCCAACAGACACAAAGTCAACCTGAGCCACAAATTAATTTCTTGTAAAAGAGACTGGAATTTTAGGTGGATTGGGGGGGGGGGGGGTAGGTTACTTCAACGTGCCGTTGAAAATCGGTCTGCGTACCAAGTCTGCCACGCGTGCCGTAAGTTTTTGAGCCCTGTTCTAGAATATAAATAGGTTTAATAATTATTTGTTAAGTTGTTTTTGTTAACCGGAAGTAGACTGCTCGTCCACTTTGTCTTTTTATCTAACCTCTAAACCTGGAGTGTGCAACATTTTTCTGCTTAGGGCCGCATATGAAATTAAAAATGAAAAAAAAAACTACATGTTTTTCATTATTAACATTTATTTGTATACGTAAGGGTCTACAAAATGCGTTTAAATTAAAACTGTTACGCCCGTCGCATTATTATGAAGGCACGCCGGATTCTGTTGTAACTCTCGCTCGCGACTCGTTTCACACATACTACGATTCTATTTATAACTCGACAAATTCCACTTTTTCCAACAATCCAACATTCAGACATCCTTCCAGAAATTTTCCAGAGGGGGGAGAGATAATGTATATTTGCCCTTTTAATTACCCTGGCGACCGTCTGGACCTTAATAAACGCTATCCTTCCAACGGACCAAGTTTCCCCCAGCCTACCCCCAGCCATTGCTATCTGTAACCCCCCCCCCCCCCCCATGACCTCACCCCCACCCCACTCCGCAAGTTCAAAGGTCTAATTATGAGAGGTCATCGGGAAAAGACCTCGTCGCCCAGACGTCTGTCTACTCTAAACTCTAAATAGAAAAAAAAAGGAAAAACATACGAGACAAGGTAACCCACCAAGATTCATTTATTTGCCCAACCATAGCCTATTATTCTAAGCCATGTTCCCTGATAACATTGCCTTCAGCTCAAACAACAAACGAAACATTATGCCATCAAACTAGACTCTAATACTACGTAGATCTAGAATCTAGACTTATCTATATATATATAAAAAACAGTGTTAAGCCCCGCGAGGATCCCCATTGGTCAATTTGAAAACACGTGTCTTATAAGTTTACAGACGTTCCTTCTAGATAGAAGATTATTACGTCCACTAGGCCCAAAACTCCTGCAGGGCGACAGGGATCCGTCGATCGGTGTCAGGGATAGAACCCGCGACCTGTCAGTTGGTTTTTGGTTGACAGTCCGGTGAACTAACCGCTGGACCAGCCGGCTTCACAGACCTATCTAGGCCTAGCCCAATATACCGTCTAATAATTTTTCACATCGGACATGTGTCTTCGATAGCTCAGTGGTAAACGTAGTGGACCAGGGTTCGATTCTCCAGTTAGACAATACTTTTTTTTTTCGACAATTAATTTTACAAACTTTTAAAAACAAAAGACATTGTAAATCTATAGGCAATATAGATTTTGTTAAATACAAATATTTGACTTTTTTTTTTTACCCTATTACAATATTTATTTACTTTCCTAAAAGTATTCAGTAAATGTAGTTTATAAATTTGTTATCTGCACCCCAGACAGTCCTTTTTTGTTTTTCACCCGCCTCACCCGGGCAAAGCCGGGCAATGTAGCTTGTAGTCTATATATCAGGCTTTCCCCGAACGCCGGGTTACCAAGATATACAAAAGCCGAAGTAGGCTACCCGGTCGCAAAAAAAAGAACTGTGTGGGTGGGGAGTGGGGGGGGGGTGAGGATCACAAGAGCCCAGGTTAGCTATTACACCAAACGTCTCTGGTTCGAATCCTGTTGAAGGCTATTGATTTGTTCCCGACGGGGACTTGAATGTCTTTATTATTGCATAGTTCGACTAGTGAATTATTTATCGGGTGAATTTTTTGAAGAGGAATTCTTTGACTGTTGGATTCTTTTTTTTTCGATGAATTCATCGACCAGTGAATTCTTTAATCAGTAAATTAATATTAGCAATTAATATTTCAAATTTTTTTACCAGTGAATTCTTTGACCACTGAATTCTTTGACCACTGAATTATTTGACCACTGAATTATTTGACCACTGAATTATTTGACCACGGAATTATTTGACCACTGAATTATTTGACCACGGAATTATTTGACCACTGAATTCTTTGACCACTGAATTATTTGACCACTGAATTATTTGACCACTGAATTCTTTGACCACTAAATATTTTGACTATGGAATTCTTCGACCACTGAATTATTTAAACACTGAATTATTTATCCACTGAATTCTTTGACCACTGAATTATTTAACCACTGAATTATTTAACTATTGAATTCTTTCATCAGTGAATTATTTGACCACTGAATTTTTTGACCACTGAATTTTGGGATCACTGAATTCTTTGACTACTTAACTCTTCGGTTACGTAATTCCTTAACCCTTGAAACTCTAAAGCTATTAAACTTTTAAACTAGTGATTGAAAACAAAATTAAACTGTGCATCTAATGTAATCTAAAATATCTTTCTCATCTCTTGTTGTTTGTTTTTATGGGTGTTTTTATGCAGTTTTTATATCAATTACATTTATCAATGTTCCGTTTTTGGACAGCTGGTTCTGAATGAGCAAATTGCGGAGGCATTTCAATTTAAGGGCGAATTGGATGAGAGTGGTTTGGCTAATACATTTGGCCCTAGCACCTGCTTTCACCTGTCACTATATGTTGTTTTTAAAGATACCATTTAATCTATTAAAGGTAGGCCCTATCCCTAAGGTTCCCAGTGTGTTGATGGTTTCCTCTTGCCTTACTGCATTCGTCCAGTAGACGCCCCTGTTTAAACATATAAATCGAGCACATAAGGAAAGAATAATGCGCGATTCGTTATATTACGCCGGTGAAAACAGTAGGCTGCAGTGAAAAGTACAATAAAGTACATTGCAATACACTCTAAAGTGTATTTAATAACGGTAAAGTTAAATGAAGTACTCAAAAGTGCAATTGGCAATAAAGTACATTTAAGCACAATGAAATAGGCTTACTGCAAAAGGTGCATGAAGTAAAGTGCAACGGAGTATAGTAAATAGCACTGAAGTGCAGTACAGTAGGCCTACTCTTAGGACCGAATTTATTATATATCGTGAAGCAGCGTTCCATGTAGGCCTAATCTTAGGACCGAATTTATTATAAATCGTGAAGCAAAGTTCCATGTAGGCCTACTCTTAGAACCGAATTTATTATATATCGTGAAGCAGCGTTCCGGGTAGGCCTACTCTTAGGACCGAATTTATTATATATCGTGAAGCAGCGTTCCAGGTAGGCCTATCCATCAGTGCTCTCTCTAGTTCAGGGAACAGATCCTAGTCTTCACCAGGATTCGAACCCAGAACATTCTGTAGGCTATGCCAGCCGAACTCACCGTGCCCAAACGAAGTAGCCTACAGTACGCGACAGTAATTACAGATCATTGCGGTCTTTTTAGGGGGCTTTCGTACTGCCCCCCTCACGGGTCCCCTTAACCCACAGAATACCAAACGATCGTCCCCCTAATCCTAAGCCAATTTCTCAGTTTTTTTTTGGGGGGGGGGGGGATTGCCCCAAATCGTTTTCCCCATACTCTCAAGAACTAAACCAAAAAAAACAAAACAAAAAAAAAACAACAACAATAAAATATCTTCGTCAACGACATTCACATATTTTAAGTGACAATCCAATTTGGCAAGTAAGCAATAAATCCTATTTGTTCTTTCGGAAAAAAAAAACGCGACTGACATATACAACCAGAAAATTAATTGGAAACCAGAAGGAAGGGAAGATAACTCATGTTTAATAGTCAAGTACAAAAACACAAACAAGAGTTTAAAAAACACAAAAGGGGCAGAGAGCATCGAATCGAGTTATCCGTCACTGTGCAACGCAACCATATTTCAAGTAACCCCTTCTCTCCCCTACTACCACTACCACCCCTACACGTCCTTAAATTCTCCCCCCCCCCCCCCCAATCTTTAAGCTGTGGTTAATTTATTCTCTGACGTGCCCTTCACCCCTACCCTCCTTCCCAGCCACCCTCCCTTTTACCAGTAACTTGCTGGAGAGTCTTTGGGGGCGATAAATAATAGTGTGAGTCGTTACATCTGAAAGGGGGTGGGGGGCGGGGGGCGGGGGAGGCCCACGGTGTAAAGGCCCGTAAATCTTGACGCCCTCCCCCTCTTTCTCCCCCCGAACGCCCTTCTTCAAGATTTAAGACAGGGAGCCATAAACAGCGCCCCCAGTACAGGGCGCGATAACGACACCGACGGGGAGAAGGTTGGGGGTGGGGGAGTCGCAATGAAGGCGATTTATACATGCTTGGTAGAATAGTGGAAGTAGGGGCGAAATGGGTAGAGAGGGGGGGTTGTAGGGAGGGATGGTGAACTAGTATGTGGGGCGCGAAAAAACAATCTAAAAAGAAGTAGAGTCTTAATTGTTGGTTCCTCCGTTTGTGGGCGTATATTAATGGTAGGCCTATATAATTGTGTGTATGTGTTGGTGTGTGTCTGTGTGGGGAAAGTGTAGATGAAGAGGAAAGATGGATAGGGGTCGGCAACAGTTTGATATTAGTGTGCCTCAAAAACCATTCGGCGTGCCAACAGCTTAAAAGTTATCCTGTTTTACCACTCGATTTCTTGTTGAAGAGATTTGAACTCCGCGTGCCATTGAAAATGAATCTGCGTGCCAAGTCTGGTATGCGTTCCGTAGGTTGCCGATTTCTTTTCTTTTGTATTCTTTTGTTTTGTATTACAATGTTATATGTTGGGAGAAAGGAAGGATTCTTTATCACCGTATGATACAAAATGAATACAAGTTAAGTTTGTTAACCTTTTGAACAAACGTACTTAATGTGAACGTAAATACCCATGAGCCTAACTATTATTCAAAGACAGACAGACAGACATATCGACAGACAGACATATCGACAGACAGACATATCGATCTCTGTCTATCTGTCTCTCTCTCTCTCTGTCTCTCTGTCTCTGTCTCTTTCTCTCTCTCTCTGTCTCTCTCTCTGTCTCTCTCTGTCTCTCTCTCTGTCTCTCTCTGTCTCTCTGTTTCTCTCTCTCTGTTTCTCTCTCTCTGTCTCTCTCTGTCTCTCTGTCTCCCTGTCTCTCTCTGTCTCTCTCTCTGTCTCTCTCTGTCTCTCTGTTTCTCTCTCTCTGTTTCTCTCTCTCTGTCTCTCTCTGTCTCTCTCTCTGTCTCTCTCTGTCTCTCTGTTTCTCTCTCTCTGTTTCTCTCTCTCTGTCTCTCTCTGTCTCTCTCTGTCTCTCTGTCTCTCTCTCTGTCTCTCTGTCTCTCTCTCTGTCTCTCTGTCTCTCTCTCTGTCTCTCTGTCTCTCTCTGTCTCTCTCTGTCTCTGTCTCTCTCTGTCTCTCTGTCTCTGTCTCTCTCTCTGTCTCTCTGTCTCTCTCTGTCTCTCTGTCTCTGTCTCTCTCTCTGTCTCCCTGTCTCTCTGTCTCTCCCTGTCTCTCTGTCTCTGTCTCTCTCTCTGTCTCTCTCTGTCTCTGTCTCTCTCTCTGTCTCTCTGTCTCTCTCTCTGTCTCTGTCTCTGTCTCTGTCTCTGTCTCTCTCTCTGTCTCTCTCTCTGTCTCTCTGTCTCTCTCTCTGTCTCTCTGTCTCTCTCTCTGTCTCTCTGTCTCTCTCTCTGTCTCTCTGTCTCTCTGTCTCTCTCTCTGTCTCTCTGTCTCTCTGTCTCTCTCTGTCTCTCTGTCTCTGTCTCTGTCTCTGTCTCTCTGTCTCTCTCTGTCTCCCTGTCTCTGTCTCTCTCTGTCTCTCTCTGTCTCTGTCTCTCTCTCTGTCTCTCTGTCTCTCTCTCTCTGTCTCTCTCTCTCTCTCTCTCTCTCTGTCTCTCTGTCTCTCTGTGATCTAAGCTTGTTGAACTCCTGGGATTGTTCGGTCTGGAATCTGAAAAAAGGGCGTCTACCTCTCCACTCCTTTTCACCCCTCTCGCTAGGTATGAATGTAAGACCCTAGATTGAAGCGTCAACAACAAACAATACATCCCACCCCCCTTCTCCAACCACCCTAGTGACAGGCCCCTAAAACCATGACTTAAGACTGACAGACAAAACACTTGCATGAATCTACCTTTCGTGTCACGTTTGAATTACCTGCTTTTTTTTTTTTTGGTTTTGCCGTGTGTGTGTGTGTGCGTGTGTGTGTGTGTTGCGCTTACCAGCCTCGTCATAAATTATATTGACTTCAAATATCTTTCTCTCTCTAGACCGCCCCCTTGCCCCTGGACACTCCTCCCCGCCCCTACCTCTATCGCCCACACCTTACTTAGAAAAGATCGTTGATGCAGTATAATATTTGCGGAAATCCTGGGTGGGGGGGGGGGGGGGAGGACTATTTGTAGCACTGTAAAGGGACCCTAACTGCCTCCCTCCTATTTCTAAGCTTTAATAAATAACTCCCCCACCCCCACCCCCCAGCCCGGCCCTCCTACTAAATCTGTCCCACTCAGAAGAGAATGCCCTGGCTATAAAGGAACAGGAGGGGAGTGGGGGGGGGGGGCTTAGATCGTAAATCTACTGTGTGACGGTGGGATAAAGAGATTTACTATTATAAAACGCTAGTGTTCGGAGGAGGGGGTGGGGGAGGTGGGTGCTTGAACTTCAAGATTTACAGCCTTGTGTTGGTTACAATGTTACAGTGTAGCATTGTGGGATACTATTAGATACACCGGTAACTTTTAATTGAAGTGGTTGCGGACACTGTTCAAGTGTACACTTGTTAACAATTGTTAAACTAATGACCGAATGAGGACACTCATGACCTTTTTTGTTAGCCAAATGTCCACAGTAGCAATTGCAACTCTCAATTTTATAGTAGTGTCGTTAACAAAATAAATTTTAACTTTATATTAGTGTCATTAACAAATGTTAAAATTATATTAGTGCCATTGACAAATGTTAACTTTATATTAGTGTCAATAACAAATGTTAACTTTATAAGTGCCACTAACAAATGTTAACTTTATATTAGTACCACTAACAAATGTTAACTTTATTTTGTTCTTTCAAGATGGCTGCTAGAATAGTTAACATCATGATCGACTATTGCACATTTATGTTATCTTCTTTTTCTTCTTCACATTGATGTAGCTACGTGTAAAACTGCTAACATACAGAAGCAACAGCAGCAAAAAAAAAAAAAAAAAGGTTTTTATGGCTTGAAGAGGTTATAAGCCAATAATTACCAGTAAGTAATGCGGTCCTTACCACCAATCGTCTCTACAACAAAGCCCCCCCCCACCCCCCACCCGCTCTTCCATTCACTAAGTAAACCTACTCACACACAACATAAACGGCTTATGTTAGATGGGTAGGGGTGGGGTTTTGGGTGGATAGGGGCGGGGTCCAATTTTTAAATCGCAAAGGATCAGGAGGCCATCTTACGCTAAGTCGCTGCAAAGTCTTTTTTTCTGGGCGCTCAGTAATCCTAAACACTATTGATGAAAATGTCTAACAGTATAAAAGGAAACGTTTGGGGGGGGGGGGGGGGGGGGACGCAGGAGCAGAGAACACTTACCTGGCTAACAATTCTTTTTAATAGCAAAATTCTATAATAATGTGGAAAGGGGGGGGGATTGTCCTTTTAGTGTAATTTAACTAAGATTTACTATTCTTTTGAATTTGGGGGCGCCCTTTTCCCTGTCAACCTTTACAAGACCCCCCCCCCCCCTTCCTCTCCCTACAGCCAGAGTTCCACTTCACCATTAATCCGACACTGAATTAAGGGTTGTTAGAAAAGAAAAAAAAAAGAAGGTTGAAGGGTTGCAGGAACTAAGAACGGTGACTACAAATTTACTTCTCTCAGGACGGTGACGGGGGAGTTTAGGGGAAGGGGGGAAGGGCTGGGCGTTGTTAGGGAGGGGGCGGAATGGGTTTCCGAATTTTCTAAAAGAAGAGCCCCCCACATGTGCTGTTCGATCGTAAATCTCGTATTTAAATCCTCGTTTTAGTTTTTTTTTAATAATTATTTCTTTTTTGGGGGGATGGGGGAGGGGGGGGGGGGAGTGACAATTGGATCGCCCTCAAATTTCTTCCCAGTGAAGATAAGAAGTTGTTTTATGGAAGAAAAAAAAGTTCCTTTTAGTAAAGACAGTTCTGTACAAATACATGGTTCAAAGGTTACAGGTTATGATCCGTACGAATTGGGCTGGGGGGTGGGGGAGGAGCTACAATGGTATACGAATACAAAGGGTTGGGATAGAAGTGGCGAGGTGAGGGTGCTGTTTACGAGTTGTTCCGCCCTGCCGTTCATGACTCAGACTCGTGCGTTTTATGTAAATTATTTAATGCTAACGGGCCAAATACTTTTTACAGTTCAGTGAAGAGATAACTTTTTTTTTTTTAAGTGAAGATGAAAATAAGACAAAAGGATTTTAAAATCGTTGCCAAGTTTTTAACTGCTTGCCACCCCCCATTAAAAAAAAAACAAACCTAGATGAGAGAATCGGCGATTAGATGCCACTCAAGAAATTTCAGCAAAACTGTTGAACTGCTAGCACTCGATGCACCCGTATTGAACGTAGTACCGCAAAGCACTCGTATAAAATCTAGAGTGCTAACAGATGCGTGTTTAGCGTAGAGACGTAGCGGTCTCGTTGAGTGGGACTTAAAAGAACACTCATATTGAGTATAGTATCTATTTATTACAAAACTAGTGTAGCATCCAAGGCGCTCGTATTTATGGTAGCGACTAAAGCACTGAAATTAAGTGTAGCAGCCTTAGCATTCTCGTGTGGAGTTACTGATCTCCCATCGAGCGCCTCCCCGGGTGGCGGATAGGGGAATGCCCACCAGATATGGTAGGTACTGGGGAAATCAAATACCCAGGGCGGACCAAAATCAGAACCTGCTGCCTTGCAGGAAGTGGGTGGAACCACAAAGGCTAGGGTACCCTTATCAAAATTAAGGGCAGCTCTCCGGATAGCTGTGAGGGGCATTCCCCCAGATGGTTGTGCACAGGGCTAGCAACCCTGTCACATAAAAAACACTATGTTACAAAAACGCCGACAAGAAGGAAAACTAAAGACATTTCGGTCCTGGGAGAGGATAGATTCCCAGTTGAGGAATATATTACGCCGAGTGGTGAAAACCAGAATCTGGAAGCTACTAGGCCGACCTCCATCATCTCCACCAGGACCACTGCCACAATTGGAACTTGGAACGTGCGAACAATGTACGAAACAGGCAAGACTGCGCAAGTAGCGGCCGAGATGAAAAACAATAACCTCGCAATACTTGGGACCAGTGAAGGATGCAGGACTGGCTCTGGACAGAGGAGGCTTATCTCAGTAGAGTTGCTGCTTTTCTCAGGTCACTTGGATGTCAATGCACCACACACCCAGGGAGTGGCCTTGATGCTATCAAAGACAGCCCAAACAGCGCTCATCGGATGGGAGGCGCATGGGCCCAGAATCCTGACAGCATCCTTCCGAACGAAGAAGCGAAGCATCAACCTAGATGTTGTTCAGTGCTATGCACCAACTAATGAAAGTGAAGAGGAGGACAAGGAGGCTTTTTATGACAGAATTCTAGCTGTGGTCCAGGGTCGTCACAGGAAGAACATCATCATCCTCATGGGGGACTTCAACGCAAAGATTGGTAGCGACAATACAGGATATGAAGGAACCATGGGGAAGCAAGGAATGGGTGAAATGAACGACAACGGAGAAAGATTTTCTGACCTATGCGCCACTACCAATCTAGCCATAGGCGGGAGTTTCTTCCAGCACAAAAGTATACACAAGGTTACATGGGTCTCCCCTGACCTCCGAACGACAAACCAAATAGACCATGTGTGTATTGGGAAAGAATTGTTTGCTACCATCAAGAAACTATCTGGGAAATTCGCAAAGCCAGAGAGACCAGTGAAGGACAAATATGGTAAGAACATACCAAACGAGCAGCAACAGAGAGGTAGATGGAAAGAACACTTTGAAGAGCTCCTAAACAGGCCAGAACCAAGGAAGCCACCAGATATACAGCCAGCTGACAGCGACCTGTTAATTGACTGAAACACACCCACCAAGGAAGAGATACGCATGGCCATCAAACAACTTAGAAATGGCAAGGCTTCTGGACCTGAAGACATACCAGCAGAGGCACTCAAGACTGACGCAGAAACCAGTGTGGAGATGCTATACCCCCTGTTCACGAAGATCTGGAAGGAGGGCCAGGTACCTTCTGAGTGGAAGGAGGGATACCTCATCAAAATCCCAAAGAAGGGCGACCTAAGCTCTTGCTCTAACTACAGATGGATCACTTTCCTCTCTATACTGACTCTATACCAAGCAAAGTTTTCAATCGTGTGCTGCTCAACAGAATAAAAAAAATGCTGTTGACACCCTGCTGTGAGACCAGCAAGCCGGCTTCCGTACCAACAGATCCTGTACTGACCAGATTGCAACACTGCGCATCATCCTAGAGCAGTCACTGGAGTGGAATTCACCCCTCTATGTCAACTTAGTTGATTACGAGAAAGCCTTCGACAGTGTAGATAGGCAAACCCTCTGGAGACTGTAGAGGCATTATGGAGTGCCGCAGAAAATTGTGGACATAATCAGGAACTCTTATGAAGGAATGACCTGCCGAGTTGTCCACGGCCAACAGGTGACATATGCTTTTAAGGTGAAGACCGATGTGAGACTAGGATGCTTGCTTTCGCCTTTCCTGTTTCTCCTGGCCATTGACTGGGTGATGAAAACATCTACACACCAGAGGCGGAATGGTATCCAATGGACCTTGTGGGACCAACTCGATGATCTTGACTTTGCTGATGATCTTGCCCTTCTCTCTCATACCCAACAGCAGATGCAGGAGAAAACTAGCAATGTTGCATCCACTTCTGCAAGCATTGGTCTTAATATACACAAACGGAAGAGTAGGGTCCTCAAAGTCAATGCCACCAGTACTACAACCATTATGCTGGAAGAAGAAGCACTAGAAGAAGTTGAGAGTTTTGTCTATCTTGGCAGCATTGTGGACAAGCAAGGTGGGACAGATGCTGATGTAAAAACAAGGGTTGGAAAGGCACGAACGGCCTTCCAACAACTCAGGAATGTCTGGGTCTCCAGAAACCTGAGAAACAACCTAAAGATCAGGATCTTCAACACCATGGTGAAACCTGTGCTGCTGTATGGAGCTGAAACCTGGAGAACCACAACCACGAATATAAAGAAACTCCAGTCCTTTATAGGATTGGGATTCATTGGCCAGACAGGATTAGCAACATGAAGCTGTGGCAGCGGACCGAGCAAAAACCAGTAGAACAGGAGATCCTCCAGAGAAGATGACGATGGATTGGCCATACACTCCGAAAACCTGCTTCCAGCGCAACAGGGCATGCCCTGAACTAGAACCCTCAGGGAAAACGGAAAAGAGGTCGACCGAGGAACACTTGGCGCAGAGATGTAGAAGCAGATACCAAGGAATTTGGCCTTACTTGGGAGAAGCTGGAGAGACTGGCCCAGGATAAAGATGCCTGGAGTATCGGCAACTTCTCTAATACCCGTACTGGTCATCAGTCTTGGATCAGCTAGTTCTGCCCTCTGCCCAGGCACTCTTACGTCAAGCATGAGAGCCGAGTGCAGACCAGCTGTAGTTCAGGCCGACCATGAATGAGAGCCAATGCAAGAAATGAGCAAAGCTCCAAGTCTCGCAAGGCTCGACAACTTACCGACCGGATGTATGGTCCAAACCGTTCCGTCCAGAGTAGAGATGGGTCGCTCACTAAAGAACTGATCGATCCATCCGGGTCTCTTAAAAGAACTGATCCGAAAACCGATCACTGCCAAAAGACCCGTACTGATCTGTTCCCGTTCTACAGTTCCATGTTAAGCTGGTTTCTTTAGTTCACTTTGGATCGGGGTCTGATCCGGGTCAGATCCGAATAACATATCTCGCCTCTTCCCGTTCTGCATTTCTTTTTAGGCTTCCACATATCACTTTGGATCCGTATATGATCCGGGTAAGCCCATGTAAAAAAGAATGGGAGGGAGGGGAGGGGAGGGGCAATTACTAAGTGATCCGGCGATCCTTTAAACGGAACGGGATCTTTTCAGTGAGCGCTCAATTGAGCGACGATCAGTATGGTGAACCGTTTGGTCCGTCTCTATTCCAAAGTCCAGGTGCTAACTTGACCGCCTTCTGAGCTCAGGATTGTACAACACTCTGATCCTAGACAGAAATCCAAGAGGCCACCTCAGTGACTGAACTCCCCCACAATTTTGGTAGAGAAGTCTGGAGTCTTTTTTATTATATAATTTGATCTCTCTTCCTGTGATTTTTATGCTTATGTATTTAAATTTACCGAGGTTGTAAACATGATACAACTGTAGTTGGGCGGCATAGATACGTAGTAGTCATACATCGTGGGTAGTTAATGTACTGTTTGAAGTTTAAAAATGAACATATAATTTCTTCACTCATATAATATTTATATAATTTTCAACTAATTTTTTTTATATAGTTATATAATTTTAAAACTATAATTGTAAGCCACTTATTTTTTTAATAAAGAAAAAATAAAAAAATAAAAAATATTTAGAAATATTAATGCAAAGAAAAATGAATTAATTATCTCCCTTTTATTAAAGTCTCCACGTTTAAATTTGATTATATAGTTGTACCGGAAGTACCAAACAAGTTATGTTTTGTAATATTAACTAATAATGGTTGTTAATTAATATTCCCTTATATAAATCAAGCATTATGGTATTTATTTCAACTAGAAGTTAAAGGAATAAAATTAATTTACGTTAAACAGGTGTAAATAAACATTTCCTGTTAAAATGTTTTAAAATTGATTTCACATCAAGATCTATCCAGTTTCAATGCAAATTCAATTCATTGGTATAAGAGTTAAAGTTCTGTTTGACAAAAGTTCAACTAATTGAAAGATGGTTCTATGTCATTCAGAAACGTTAATTATAAAATACTTAACCTCGTCTAATGTATTGAACAATGTGTCCAACACCAGATCTCTATATTCAGTATCAATTTCTTGTTGAAGAGACTTGAATTGACTGTAAATCAATAAAAGGTGAGAAGCTATAAAATCGACTATTTTAACAATAGATTCAATCACAGATCGCGAGTCCAATGATGAGATTTTTGCACACAAACTTTCATGAACTTTAACATTGACGTACAGAGTGATTTTCATGTCATAGTTTGCATTGAAAAATCTGCTTTTGGGAGATCTCTTTGGCATGTCACTGAAAATCGCTCTGCGTGCCCGGTGGGGCACGCGTGCCTTAGGCTGCCGAACCCTAATATAGTACTTCAATTAAGTGTAACGTCATAGAGTAGCCTACTTAAATTAAGTGTAACATCTTATAGTAGTCTACTTGAATTAAATGTAACATCACATAGTACTTGAATTAAATGTAGCACTAGAATTACTGATAAGCCACGTGGTTGGTAGGGGGGGGGGGTGTTGATAGGAAGTACACATATATATACCGACCGCTGATAAACAAAACACACATTCGGGGGAAAACATTCAAAGAAATAACCACTTTGGTCTTTTGATATGTCGATGTAGGCCGCAAAAGTGATAGAATGGGAAGCAGTGAGATGGCAGGAAACGAGGGGAAGTGGAGAAAATAGAGGAAGGTAGGACGGAAGGAAGATATGAGAAGGAATGGAGGCATAGAATAGATGAAGGTGAGAGGTGAATACTGAGGGAGTGAGAGGGAGAAAATAGAAGAGGTTTATGAAGGAGTGGACGGAGGAAAGGAATGGGAGAGAATGGAGAGAGTTAGAGTAAGGGAGAGATAAAGGGAGAGAATAGGGAGAGAGAGAAAGTGAGAGAGAGAGAGGTAGAGTAGAGAGGGACGGAGAGAAAAAGAGAGGGGGTAAAGATGGAGCGAGAGAGTGGTAGAGAGGAAGACATAGAAGGAAACAATGATGAAGAAAAACAAGAAGGAAATTGGCAAACAGAGAGAGAGACAGAGATAGAGAGAGGGGAGTAAAGTGGTGAAAGAATGAATACAGCAGTACAGTTATGTAAATACAAATAATTGCCTCGCTGTCTTTAAATGAATCACTTCCTTTGTCATCATTGACTATTCAAACAATAAATACAATGAGTAATTAGTAAACACACACACACTTGCGCAAACAACATATTCATATACACACTTGCGCCAACAACACATACACACTTGCACCAACAACACACATACACAATGGCTCACACTTTTGTGGGACGAACTATTTAAATCTTTAATTTAATAATGTATTTTTTCTTCTTTCTCTAACAAGGGAGTGAATTCGTATATCTGAGTTATATTGTCTTTGTATCTGTCGGCAGACACGGAAAGATACACATATTTATTATCTGCACTCGATCACATACGTGTTTGTGTGAGAGAGAGAGAGACAAAGAGAGAGAGAGAGACAGAGAGATAGTTGTTTGAATATGTGCGCGCGGGTTTGCAGTGGGCTTAGTGCGTGCAACCTACTCGATTGGTGTGCTCCAAATGTGTGCGAGTCCATTTTACACTAGAACGTGTATGTATATGTGAATGTGAGTAGGGTATGTATGTTTGTAGGTTATGTGTCTATCTGTGTATATGTGTGTGTGTATAAGGCTGTATTGCTTTTGTTTTCCATTCTTATTTTTTTTCTGGTTAACTTTGATAATATTACTAAGAAAATTTTCCTATCGGGGTTTTCCTCAACGAGACCTCAATAACCTCAATAACCTCAATACAGCTGTACAATTGGGATTTTCCGTTCGTGGGTCATTCCGTTGCATTGTTATTATTAACCTATTTACCTTTACTTGCTGTTGTATTAAAAAAATATTTTGTCCAATGTTATAAACAGAAAAATATAGTTACTCAACTAGAAATCTATTTTTTTTCATTAAAATTGTTACTGTACACATTAGGCCTACTATTTAAAAACACAGCGGAATGCGTGATGCTTATTCAGGCCTATGGATGTGACGTAATAAGTGAAAAAGTAAAGCGAATTGTCTCGTCGGAGCAAAATGATCCGTAGGGCCGGTTAGTTATAAGGTCTCATTTAAAAAACTGGACGAGCCCGAGGGTCTCTTTTGTCCAGGGCGTAACGTTAGGGTTGAGCTCAAAGGGGGGGGGGAGCACTCCCAAGCTTTGTTCGTACTGCAGCCACCCTACTAAACGCCGAAACGCGTGGCGTGCCGTGAAACAGTAAAGATTCCGCAGCAAGATTGTTCCCTACGGTTCCCCTAAGGATCCCGTAAGGCCTATTTGAATCACAGGGCCGGTGAGGAAGAGCCCACCAGTTTCTGTGGCCACGGCATACTATGGGTTTATGTGGCCTGAACTATGTCCAGAAGCCTTTACTTCACTCCAACTAAAGTCTGGTACGCACCAGAGCTGGGTAGACGCGCTCTCCACCAGGTTTCGAACCCAGGACCTTCGGTACGCCAGCCGAGCACGATCCCGCTGGGCCACAGTTTCCCCCTGACGTAATAAGTAATAGCTGTTTGTCCAATCTAGCCTTATGGCCCTGTATCTAGGTCTCGGTTGTGGTCTAAACATGCGAGACGGGACGAGCGTGTAGACTAGGGAGATGAGGGTGACGGAAAAAAAAGGGTGGGGTGAGGATAACATAACTTGTTACGGTTAATACTACATACATGTTGTCACCAGAGAAAAATATAATAATAAATTCACTATCAGCAACCATCCATTCGGTTCCTTGAAGAACATTGGACTTCTTTCCAAGCGCGCCACTCTTCACAGTCTCCTCTCAGTATCTTCGAATTTCATCCAAGTTTTTACCTGTACCTCCAAGACTTCGTGGTGATCGCTCTGGTCTTCAGGGTCTTGCAATGTAGCTGCTATTTAAACCCATTTCTCAAAAGGTGTAAACAATGACTCGAAGATAAGTGTTGAAATTGACGGTGGTTGATATTAGAAAATATTTTTCTCGCATTAGACACGTAGGCCAGGGCTGGTTGGTCCAGCGGTTAGTTCACTGGACTGTCAACCCAACACATCCCGGGTTCTATCCATTCCACCGACAAATCCCTGCCGCCCTGCAGGAGTTTTGGGCATAGTGGACGTAATATCTTCTATCTAGAAGGAACGTCTGTAAAACTTGAAAAAAAAAAACAACTAGATAAAAAATCTTCGTAAAGGACCTGGGAGGACACCGCAATTGATACGGGATGCTCTGAACAGCGTGGTCGGCGTTTTGGACTGTCTCTACTCTAAGTGAATGGCATTTCTAGTCCAGTATGGTCGATCTCTACGTCGTTCGCCTTCGTCTGTCAGTCTCTAAAGTTAGTTTACCCATATCATTTTTTTTGTTTGTTTATGATATGGACATAGACTATACCTCTCCTCTTGGTTTCCATGACATAGCAGTGCGCGGTTGTTGTTGTTTTATTTTCTTATTTTCTTGTTGTTGTTGCACAAAGTGCAAACTCTCGGGACTACTGGCCAACAAGATACCTAAACCCTTAACTATAACTGTAATAAACCTGTCTTTATTTTTTGTTTGTGTTTGTTGTTGTTTTATTTGTCCCCATCTGGTGTTATATTGTCTCGCCGTGCAATATTTCAAGATCCTCAGTACCACCCCCCCCCCCTCCCCCCCAGACACGATCTCATTGAACAATAAAAGAGACTAAAAGAAACAAAATGTCCTTGCGACCCTTTTTTCTCCACTCCAGAAATGGCTCGCCGGCATGTTGCAAGTTCTCACGCGTGGTTGTTTACGACCCGGGAACGTCTGTAGAACGTTGCGCCTCTTCCCCTCCCTTTCCCCCAGTCTCCCAAATATCCGCCCCCCCCCCCCATCACATCTTTTTTTTTTTTAAAGTAAAAGAGGAAGTAAAAATCACGAGGACATAATTTATTCCACCGCCGACTTCTAACACCTCCCCCTCCTAACATACACCCCCCCCCCACCTCTCCAGCCCAATTCCTCAAGATCTAAGGGTGCAATATTTTGTTCTTGATTTCCTCTTTGTTACCGTTTCTATGGGTAATGGGAGACCCGCCGCGTTCGTAAAACATCCTAAAATGACATCAACCGAGTGTCATTTCGATGGAACGAGAGAGGAATGGGGGAGGGGGGGTATTGACAGTTTGATCATTCGTGTCATTTAAAATGAAGAAGCAGGAAAGGGACAGTATTTATAGTGCAGTGACTCTGGAGATTGAAACAACTTTGTCTTTGTTTAGTTTATTTTTACTATGACACGAAAGGTTTGGGGAAGTAGGGCGGTGGTGGTGGGGGGGGGGGGGGTAGAAGCTAATTACGTCCCTGAGCTTCCAACGGAATAGTTAACCGTTAAGGGACGACAATTATCGCCCCCCCCCCTATTTCTTTACACCTCTCTTTTAAAGTTTAATACAAAATTGATATTAACCCCCCCCCCCCCAACCCCAGTCCACACACTCACACAGACATACCCTTAAATCATGACCCCTACCTCGCACCCCCCCCCCCCACCTTAACTTCCTGCAATATGGTATTAACACAGAGATAATAATACATTTTAGGAGGGTGAGTTAGCTGATGGGTGAGGGTGCACACCTCCATTTAAATTAAAATAAGTGAAGTATTCCACTCTGAATGGTATTAACCCTTATAGTCCCGGGCGCGTATATAGCGGAACTGAAGGCAGCATAGATAGAAGTAGGTCGGTACGGGAAGGGTTAAATGAGATACAATTGTTGTTCCACCTACAATTTCAACCAATGGGCTTGGAGTCCTCATTCAGATGTAGAAGATGGGAGGCAGAAACTTTCTTTCCTTCCCGCTCAAACGTTTCGTGTGTTGTTGTTGTTTTTTTTTTATTAATTTATTTTTTAAAAGATATTTTAGGTCTACGTCTGCCTTCTTACAACGGAAAATGAGAAAGAAAACAAAAATCAATGTTGACTGAAAAGATGGCGAAACACAGAAAAAAATGGCAACGAAGCAAATGACAATAATAAATACCTATAGTCTAGTATTTTTCAGTGTTATGGTGAAATTATTATACATTAATTTAAATGAAAATGTATCTGCTCTCTTATGGATGGTTTGGATTGGACATTGTTCTGTGTTGGACTTTGATTATGGTTTAACTTTAGTCTTGAAATACCTTAGTTCTGTGTTGGACTTTGATTTTGGTTGAACTTTAGTCTTGAAATGCCTTAGTTCTGTGTTGGACTTTTCTTTTCTGAGCGGAGAATTGCAAATGAGTCAGGAATTCAACATCAGATAACTTGTAAAGAAAAAAAAGGGCGAACGTTGGTGAAAGGTTTATCTAGTCATCCGAGAGGTCAGGCTTATCGAGATGTACATCGTCCAGCTTGTGTAATGACCAGGTCAGCCATTGTCCGAGAGTTTTCAGAAAGTCTGACTATCCATGTCAGAAAAGTTGACCTGCCTGAAACCGGAGGGTTGTATAGTTTTGGTAGATGGTAGCTTGATAAATGGTGGCCTATGGGGGTTATATGTGATGAGGAGATTGTGGCGTCGAGGTCAACTGGAGAAAGATGATTTAAAGATATTGTATCTGTCTGTGTGTGTGTTTGTGTGTGGGGGGGGGGGGGGGGGCAAAGAGAAAGAAGAAGTCAGCAATAGCAAATGTTAATAGCTCGACATTTTGGATATATAGTAGATATGTGGATAGGTAGGTAGTAGGGTAGACGGACAATTGAGAGATAGAGGGATATAGGAAGAGAGAGATAGAGAGGTAGAGAGATAGATAGTTAGATGTGTAGTTAGGAAAGTAGGTAGGAAGGTAGGGATGGGGTGGAGAAGATGGTTAGATAGATATGGAGGGAAGGAGTGATGAGGAGAGGGAGGTAGATAGATATAAATATATTTAGGTTGGTTGCTGATTGATAGATAGGCCTACGCAGATAGATAGATAGATAGATAGATAGATAGGGGTAGATAGAGAGATAGATAGATTCGCAGATAGATAGATATGTATATATAGATAGACAGGCAGATAGATAGATAGAGGCATAGATAGATATATAGACAGACAGATAGATAGATAGACAGACATATAGATAGATAGATAGACAGACAGATAGATAGATGCGCAGATAGATAGATAGATATAGATAGATAGACAGGCAGATAGATAGATAGACAGACAGATAGATAGATAGATAGGGGGATAAATAGATATATATATAGATAGATAGACAGACAGACAGATAGATAGAAAGATAGATATATTATTACAAGGCAATTTATTCACCATAATAAATTATGGATGAGACCTTCTATTTAGATCACACAAGTATAATTATGATTTATAATGTTATTACGGCTAGAGCCCCCATTCAATTTATGAAAATAATAGTTATAGTATTGTTATTATTAGTGTGAGTATCCTTGTATTAGTGAAGATCTTATTATATCATTCTGAAGTTTATTTGTAGTTGTCTAGAGTATTCCGTGGTTCTTAGTATCCCCTGGCAATTCACATAACGTAGCTTTAGAGAGTTTTCAGTTGATTTGCTTCATGTATAATTATTTATGTGGCTCATATTATACAGCAAGAACCTCGATGTCGAGTGGTAGTGTAGATTATTAATATAGTTGAATAAATATTACACATACACACATGTATATAACTTTGAAATATCGACGTTAACCAAGTTGTGTAGAAAGCAACGATAAATTTGGTTTAATTTACAACATCAATCCAGTAGGAATCCAAATAATATTATATACACAATCAAGAAATACACATATTCCAATTAGTAATGAATATCCTCAATGAACATATAGCATTGTAGTTAATAGTAGAATAATAAATTTTCCATAATACAAATCAAATAGAAAATGATACTCAGAGCGGAGTATATTTGATGTTACTAGATCGAATGCAAGCCAAGAACTGACTAAAGTGTCGAATTGCGTAGAAATATATTACGGGTCAATCGTTGGAAAAACCCGACAGCCTAGTGACACGAGAATTTTAATCAAGCCTGCGTGCTGACTGCGTGAACAGATACTTTTTATTAAGAAGAAGCAATAATGCTCTAACAAAATAAGGAGAGACCGGACGACCTTGACATGCTGTATTCGCGTGCACAGTTCATGTTTTTATCGAGGTTAATAAAAAAAACAATAATGCTTTAATTAGGTTAGGAAAAACCCGGGGAAAACCGTGAGCTGAGAAATATTTATATCGTTTAAACGCAATTCGCTTAAATGATTTAGTTGGTTTATTAACATTACAATGTAGGGAATTTACGTTTCGTAACAGTCGCCCATACCAAAAGGAAAAGAACATTGCATACTAAACAATAGAAGTGTGCAATTTCTTTTAGAACCGCCTGCACTTAACTTTAGTTCTAAACAATATACAAAAAAAACTGACTCCACCTGGGTAGTCCGTTAAATAAGACAAGTAAGGGAAATAATTTATTCTATTAAACCCTCATCATATAGGATCTCAAGTTATCCTTAGACCATAACACATGTTCGCGTTATTAAAAATTATACTCTCTGAGATATCATTCCTTATAAACATCATCATCTTATTTATAAGGTAAAAATCAGCATAACTAATGTTATCATATTAAACAATTCAATCATTAATTAATTCAACTTAAATGAAATTAATATTTAAATAAACTTAAGAGTAAGAATTTAATCTTAAGTGTGTAAGCATGTGAAGTGTATGCACATTACTCTATTTTGGTTTTTACATAATCACAACTATAGTTTGATTGTTTCAAAATAAGGATGTACATTTCTGTTCATTCATTATCTTACTAATAAAGAAAATTTATGTTCATAAATCCATAATATTTATAAGTAACTTATTAGGTTCTTTTTTTTTTTTTTCTACAACAATAATAATATTTGTTTTAGCAAATGGAAATATTCATGGCATAAAATAAGGCATAAGATATTGCATAAAATAATCACAACATATTCATATATTCATGCATTTATTTTTAAATGGTCCAATTCTCTTAGTTAGGATTATCAGAATATATACATGAAGTTATCCCCTTATACATTTGTTACATACGCGATAGGGTGTCCGCGACGATGTTATCTTTTCCAGATAAGTGAGTTATTTTTAAGTTGTAAGCTTGAATAAACAAACTCCATCTTAGGATGCGCTGATTTTGTTTGATGCGGGAAAGAAATACTAGTGGATTGTGATCAGTGAATATCTCGATTGGGAACTGAGAACCATTTACATAGTAATTGAAATGTTTCAATGCTTGGATAAGTCCTAGTAATTCCTGCTCTATTGTGCTATAATTTACCTCATGTGGGTTAAATTTTTTTGAACAAAAGCTAATGGGATGTTCAAGTGAATCATCTCCTATTTGTGAGATTACCGCGCCCATTCCTGTATTACACGAGTCTACCGTTATTCTGAAGGGTTTAGTATAATCAGGTGAGACTAATACTGGTGCCTTGGTCAGTATGTCTTTTATATTATTAAAGGCTTGGTCACATTCCTGATTCCACTTAAATTGATTTTTCTTTCTCAAGAGATTTGTCAAAGGGCAAGTGATAATAGAAAAGTTTTTACAAAACTTCCTGTAGTACCCGGCCATACCCAGAAATCCTCGAAGTTGTTTCTGCGTTTTAGGGACAGGGAATTCCTGTATAGCTTTGACTTTGGCATTCACTGGTTTTACTTTGCCATTACCCACTACATGACCTAAATATTCAATTTCTGCATGGCAAAATTGACTTTTAACTAGGTTTATAGTAAGATTAGCCTGTTTTAGTTTTTGGAATAATAGTTTTAACTGATCTAGATGATCATTAAAGTTATTACTGAACACTACGATATCGTCCAGATATGCATGGCATTGTGGGATATCATGGATAATAGTGTTTATTAGTCTTTGAAAACTAGCTGGAGCATTGACCATTCCGAATGGCATTACTTTAAACTTATATAATCCATCAGGAGTGACAAAAGTTGATACCTCCTGAGCCCTATCTGTCAATGGGATTTGGAAATAAGCTGTTAGTAAGTCAATCTTAGTTACATAGTTTGCAGTGCTTACTCTATCGATTAAATCATCTATCCGTGGTATGGGATACGAATCTGTTTTTGTCACTTGGTTTAATTTCCTATAGTCTACACAAAAGCGTAGTGAACCATCAGATTTGGGAACCAACACACATGGGGATGACCAATCACTGTTACTGTGAGTAATTATATCATTGCTCAGCATATAATCAATTTCTTTACGGATGTGTTCAAGTTGTATGGGATTAACCCTATACGGATGTTGTTTGACAGGTTTAACATTATCATCTTTTAAAACTACATCATGGGTAACCAAAGTTGTTTTGTTAGGAATATCACTAAACAAATTTACATGATCATAGATTAAACCCTTGATAGAAGTCTGTTCACCTAAGTCTAGATGTGCCAGTTTATCATTGAGGTTTTTAAGTGCTTCAGTGTTCTGAAGTTTACTTTCTATGATTGTCTTTTTAAATTTAGGCGGGGGTGTTTCAACAGTTTTGATAGCACTCACTGGCCTAATGTCAGTTTGTTCTTCCCTAACAACATAAGGTTTTAGCATGTTTATATGGCACAGTCTCTGTGTTTTCCTTCTATCAGGGGTTTTTACAATGTATGTTACATCACTGATTTTATCTAAAACCTGATATGGTCCTGTATATTTTGCACTCAGGGGTTGTCCAGACAATTGGGTCAACATGAGGACTTTATCACCAGGATGGAAACATCGGGATCTGGCCTTGACATCATAGTACCCTTTCATTCTTTTCTGAGCCTGCAAAAGAGTATCTTTAACATGATTAAAAGCATGATAGATTCTATTGCTAAATTGTTCCACATAAGCTACGAGTCCAGTCTCTTCATCAGAATTTAACAAGGTTTCCTGCAACAGTTTTAGAGGTCCTCGAACTGAATGTCCAAACACTAACTCGAACGGACTGAATCCAAGAGATTCCTGCACAGTTTCTCTAGTCGCGAAAAGAGCGAATGGAATACCGCGATCCCAGTCTTCAGTGTTCTCAAAACAGTATGTGCGGAGCATGGTTTTCAGAGTCTGATGATATCTTCCTAGGGCACCTTGGCTTTGCGGATGGTACGCAGTTGAAGTTGCATGTTGGATGCCTAGTTTCTTTAAGACCTGGTTAAACAGCTTTGATGTAAAGTTAGATCCTTGGTCTGACTGTATAGTCTTTGGAAGACCGTATCTTGAACAAAATGCAATCAGTGCGTCAGATATCTTATCTGCGTTAATGGTGCGTAGCGGAATAGCTTCAGGGTATCTCGTGGCAGTGCACATTATAGTGAATAAGTACTGGTGTCCTGTCTTTGTTTTAGGCAGAGGACCTACACAGTCTATTAGCAAGTGGCTAAATGGTTCTGCAAAGGCGGGTATTGGCTTTAGAGGTGCTACCGGTATAGTCTGGTTAGGTTTACCAACTATCTGGCATGTATTGCATGACTTGCAGTATTTTGTGACGTCACGATGTAGTCCAGGCCAATAGAAGTACGGAAGAATTCGACGGTAAGTCTTGTTCACTCCTAGATGACCAGCATATGGCGTGTCATGAGCCATGTGTAAGATGTCATTACGATATATGGCTGGTACCACAATCTGACTTCCTTCTCTGCAATTGTCATTATCACATTTCACATCTCTCCATTTTTGCATTAATATTCCCTCCTTCAGAAAAAATCCATTTCCTTTAATTTCTGCCTCCTGTTCAGTTATCACCTTTTTCTTCAGGTGTTTAATTCCTGAATCTCTATTCTGTTCTAATAGGAGTAATTGTCGAGGTGACAAATTACTTTCAGTAGTCTTGACTGAGGGACCACTCAAGATGTCAGCCAGGAAAGTTGCCTGTAGGTCAATTTCTGGTTCTATTTTTGACTTTGACATGGTTTCGACAGACTTTTGTTGTTGGGCCATACCTCTCGTGACGATGCATATAGGTTTGATAAAGCTCTCACTTTTATTGAGGTATTGTTTTTTCTTGGATATGGAATGCACCACATCTCCAGCAATATCATTTCCCAGTATTAAAGAAACGCCTTTAAACGGAAGTGATTTGTACACACCCACAACTACATTTCCAGTGAAGTACGCACTCTTCAGCTGTATTTGATGCAAAGGAACTTGTACATTTTTCCTTGATACACCTTGAATAGTAAGATCCTGTCCTGTATATGTCGATTGTGACGTAGGAACAGTATTCTCTAAAAGTAGTGAAACCTCAGCCCCTGTATCACGGAGTAACCTGATGTTCTTTTCACTAGTGACACCATTTATTATGGATGACACGGTACCTTCTTCAATGAATGGCAAACAATTGCTTGGTATCTCAGTATCGATGAGATCTGTATCCAAGTTATTTTTGTAAGAGGTATGTTTAGTACTCATGGTGATTCTATCTGATATAGACTCCTTGGAGCTATGATTAGAATTAGAATTATTGAAAACCATTGTCTCTATTTCAGGAACTATTTCTGGTTTCAAGTTTCCTAGATACGTGTGTTTTGTCAGGTTATCTGCATTAGCACTAGGTATCTCTGTTTGAGTTCTAACATCCTTCTTTACATTTACATGAGTTCTTTGTTTTGGCATTGCTACATACGATAAGACAACATTCTTTTTATTCGGGTTCCCATTCAATATCCAGCACTTTTCCTTAGTATGTCCAATTCGTTTACAATGGCTACAGGTTGGCTTGGAATTAGTTGGACCTTCATTGCTCTGCTGATGTCTCTTTGATTGATAGGATTCATTTGGATTTATGGTTTTCTTTTCTACCTTCATATCTCGATTCTGGAATTTAGATTTATCTACTGTTGTAAATTTATTGCTGGAATGGATAATAACATATTCGTCTGCCATCACTGCTGCTGTTTCTACTTGTTCTACACCTTTGTCTGCTAAATGTATTCTTACATCACCTCTGATGTTATTGTTAAAGTCTTCCATTAGCATAAGATTAGCTAATTTATCAAAGTCTTTGTTTACACCTTTGGATCGAATCCATCTTTCAAAATATTTCTTTTTCTGTCTTAGAAAATCAACATGGGATTGTTCCTGTTCTTTCTTAGACTCACGAAACACTTTTCTATATTTTTCAGGTGTCAATGCATAACTTAGCAGTACTCTATTCTTGATCAGTTCATAATCATACAATTCCTCTTCAGTAAGACTTAATACAACATCAAGTGCCTTTCCTTTGTTCAGAGCTGAGCGTAGGAGTATAGCTTTCTTGCCCTCGGGAAATTGATAGTCTCTAGCGTTTCTCTCGAAAATCATGAAGAACTCTTCCACCGAATTATCTTCAAAAACTGGAATATGTTTCTTAAACTTATACAGTTCTGCATCTGCTTCAGAGCTTGCATTCGAATGATTTGACGTACGAGACCTTGCTATCTCAATTCTTTCTTGGCTTGCTATTTTCTCTCTTGCTATTTCTCTTTCCATCTCAATTCTCTGGCTTTCTCTCTCTCTTTCCATCTCAATTCTCTTGTTTTCTCTTTCTCTTTCCATCTCTAATTCCATCTTTCTTAACTCAAGTTTAAATTTCAATTCTTCACTTAAGTCACCAGTTGTATGCTTTACTCTTTGTTTTATAGGAAAAGGTAATTCATCATCTGATTCATCATTAATGTTATCATTAGCAGTAGTTTCTTCAATAATTAGTGTACCTTGTTTTCTTAAACACTCAGTTACCTCTTGAAGTAATTTAGTTTTTGATGGCCTAGTTTCTGTGATAGAAATGCCCAATGATTTAGCCAATTCTTTTAGTTGTATCATCGACATTTTATTAAGCTGTTCTGAGGTTAGATCAAATATCTCTGGATCCAATGTAAGATTATTTGTGGCTTCCATTTTATATATTATTAAAAGTTACTATAAATCTTGTTAATAATACAATAAAGAGTCCAACTTACTTTCTGTCCTTTGAATAATTCACTACACCACACAGTTCAGATTTGTCACAACAAGGTCATAACAATAATACTTTCTTAGAGTTACTCTGTTTGATAAGGTAATACACAAGATAATTTTCCAGGCTGAATAGTTAAGTTTTCCGATTCTCAATAGCAATGTTCAATTCAATCACAATCTTTAGTATATTGTATATTGTTCATATTTTCCAACACAATCCATCCAAGTTACGAGTATGTATTACGGCAGTTGTAAATAGTTTGTGTAAATAGTATAACGATTCTTGAAGTTGAAGTAAATCCTCTAAACGTTTGTTAGTAAATCACTGACGAGCAAAACCCATTTTATTACAAGGCAATTTATTCACCATAATAAATTATGGATGAGACCTTCTATTTAGATCACACAAGTATAATTATGATTTATAATGTTATTACGGCTAGAGCCCCCATTCAATTTATGAAAATAATAGTTATAGTATTGTTATTATTAGTGTGAGTATCCTTGTATTAGTGAAGATCTTATTATATCATTCTGAAGTTTATTTGTAGTTGTCTAGAGTATTCCGTGGTTCTTAGTATCCCCTGGCAATTCACATAACGTAGCTTTAGAGAGTTTTCAGTTGATTTGCTTCATGTATAATTATTTATGTGGCTCATATTATACAGCAAGAACCTCGATGTCGAGTGGTAGTGTAGATTATTAATATAGTTGAATAAATATTACACATACACACATGTATATAACTTTGAAATATCGACGTTAACCAAGTTGTGTAGAAAGCAACGATAAATTTGGTTTAATTTACAACATCAATCCAGTAGGAATCCAAATAATATTATATACACAATCAAGAAATACACATATTCCAATTAGTAATGAATATCCTCAATGAACATATAGCATTGTAGTTAATAGTAGAATAATAAATTTTCCATAATACAAATCAAATAGAAAATGATACTCAGAGCGGAGTATATTTGATGTTACTAGATCGAATGCAAGCCAAGAACTGACTAAAGTGTCGAATTGCGTAGAAATATATTACGGGTCAATCGTTGGAAAAACCCGACAGCCTAGTGACACGAGAATTTTAATCAAGCCTGCGTGCTGACTGCGTGAACAGATACTTTTTATTAAGAAGAAGCAATAATGCTCTAACAAAATAAGGAGAGACCGGACGACCTTGACATGCTGTATTCGCGTGCACAGTTCATGTTTTTATCGAGGTTAATAAAAAAAACAATAATGCTTTAATTAGGTTAGGAAAAACCCGGGGAAAACCGTGAGCTGAGAAATATTTATATCGTTTAAACGCAATTCGCTTAAATGATTTAGTTGGTTTATTAACATTACAATGTAGGGAATTTACGTTTCGTAACAATATAGACAGACAGATAGATAGATAGACAGACAGATAGATAGACAGACAGATGGATAGATGCGCAGATAGATAGGTAGATATAGATAGATATAGATAGATATAGATAGATATAGATGGATATAGATAGATATAGATGGATATAGATGGATATAGATGGATATAGATAGATATAGATAGATATAGATGGATATAGATGGATATAGATGGATATAGATGGATATAGATGGATATAGATGGATATAGATGGATATAGATGGATATAGATGGATATAGATAGATATAGATAGATATAGATAGATATAGATAGATATAGATAGATATAGATAGATATAGATAGATATAGATAGATATAGATAGATATAGATAGATATAGATATAGATAGATATAGATAGATATAGATAGATATAGATAGATATAGATAGATATAGATAGATATAGATAGATATAGATAGATATAGATAGATATAGATAGATATAGATAGATATAGATAGATATAGATAGATATAGATAGATATAGATAGATAGATATAGATAGATATAGATAGATATAGATAGATATAGATAGATATCGATAGATATCGATAGATATAGATAGATATAGATAGATATAGATAGATATAGATAGATATAGATAGATATAGATAGATATAGATAGATATAGATAGATATAGATAGATATAGATAGATATAGATAGATATAGATAGATATAGATAGATATAGATAGATATAGATAGATATAGATAGATATAGATAGATATAGATAGATATAGATAGATATAGATAGATATAGATAGATATAGATAGATATAGATAGATATAGATAGATATAGATAGATATAGATAGATATAGATAGATATAGATAGATATAGATAGATATAGATAGATATAGATAGATATAGATAGATATAGATAGATATAGATAGATATAGATAGATATAGATAGATATAGATAGATATAGATAGATATAGATAGATATAGATAGATATAGATAGATATAGATAGATATAGATAGATATAGATAGATATAGATAGATATAGATAGATATAGATAGATATAGATAGATATAGATAGATATAGATAGATATAGATAGATATAGATAGATATAGATAGATATAGATAGATATAGATAGATATAGATAGATATAGATAGATATAGATAGATATAGATAGATATAGATAGATATAGATAGATATAGATAGATATAGATAGATATAGATAGATATAGATAGATATAGATAGATATAGATAGATATAGATAGATATAGATAGATATAGATAGATATAGATAGATATAGATAGATATAGATAGATATAGATAGATAGATAGATAGACAGACAGATAGATAGATAGAGGGATAAATAGATAGATATATAGATAGATAGACAGACAGATAGATAGATAGATAGATAGATAGATAGAAAGATAGATAGATAGATAGATGGATGGATGGATAGATAGATAGATAGATAGATAGATAGATAGAAAGATAGATAGATAGATGGATGGATGGATAGATAGATAGATAGATAGATAGATAGATAGATAGAAAGATAGATAGATAGATAGATAGATGGATGGATGGATGGATGGATAGATAGATAGATAGATAGATAGAAAGATAGATAGATAGATAGATAGATAGATAGATAGATAGATAGATAGATAGATAGATAGATAGATAGATAGATAGAGCATCCTTCAAGACTTTCTTTTATTACACGCCTCTACCAATCGCCAGAAACTCTGTTTACAGCCTGGACACAGAATACAAAACTCGACAAACTGACAGCGAGATTTGTTTCTGACTGCGCCCTTTTATGTCAATCCATCTCTACCCCCTTCCTTACCGCCCTTGCCCCCACAGGCAACCTGACATGCGCCATATCTCTGAGATTTGACGCCAAAAAAAAAATGAAGCGCCCTTGCGCAAACATGAAAAGGATTGTAATGATAACACACACAAGAGGCGGGGGCGCTCAACCCGTCGCCTCTCATGAAAACCTGAAAATCCCCCACTACAGAAGGGACTCCTCTTTCAACTGGATATCTTGTCCAAACTCATTGAGTTGAGGTGGCGGGAGGGGGGGGTTAGGGGGGAAGGACGTCTATCTGACAGGAGCATCTGACGAGAACGGAACCCCGCGGGCGGAATGTTGTCGACGATACAAAGAGGGCAGGGAGCGGTGTGGAGTAAAGGCTTACTATATTAAAAAAAAAGGCGTCGTATGTCCGCCTCTGTGTTTCTTCGCCACCCAGAAGCGGAGCTTCCAAAATAGAGGAATGGAGTAATGTTGATGTGCAGTTAGGATAACATCACGACGTATCGACGGGGAAAAAAACGTATTTTGGTCGTTTTCACGTTTTTCCCCCGAAGATACGACGGGGTGTACCCACTGGGTAGTTATTTGGTCGCCTTGGTGAACGTCCAGTTCTTATGAAAGAGGAGATCGAAAGAGATCTTTTATAAAAAAATAAAACTATAGGACCATGCATTCTATTTTCAGTCATGGGCGTCAGCAGAAATTTTTTCGTGGTTGGTTGCTGGAGTGGTTTTGAGGGAGAAACAACACTTGAGGGTGAAAAGTAGACCAGGACAAGCCCAGCGTACTAAAACTTGATTTCCACACATCATCTTCAGACTATGGACTAGTCATAACAGGCTGAAGCAACACATGTTCCGCAAACTACGAATGGGAGCAAGCGAAATATACCCCAGTGGAACAGCTACCGAAAATGCGGAACATGTCCTTCAGACCTGCCCTCTGTAGCCTACCTCTCTACCCTGTCAGCCATATGGCCCCAGGAGGCTACCTTCAATGGCAAACTGTATGGTGAACTGGAGCAACTGACAGCCACGCCGGATTTCATTACACCTATTGGACTTGTTGTCTGAATCATCCGAATTATAAGATCGCGTTTTCTAAGAAGGCAGGTTCGAAATTAAAAGAGGTCAAAGTGACACTGGTAAAAAAAAATGACAAATTAAAAAAGATTGTAATGGAAAAAAATGGCTGTTGTATAAATGGCATTGATAACAATGGCAGTGTTTATAATGATACTATTAAAGCTATATATTCATATATTAATTAGCTATATTGGGCCGCAATATCTTATCTTATACATGACGGACGCTTCTTCTATAAAGAAGATAATTGCGCCCTACGCTTATTCGCGGTTTGAGTCTAGTCCTCCATTTCTATTAATGTTTTAAATAATGTTAAGTTGCTGGTTTTCCTGATTTGTTCAGGCAACCCATCCCATGCCCGGATGCCACTCGGGAAGAAAGTACTTATAAGATGAACATTTTCGCCCTCAAGTTATTCTAAATAATGAACAAGCAGAAATCGATACAATTAATCGTTCATACTATAGTTTATCACTTACAAATATAATTATTATGTTTTGTTTGTCTCATTGATATACATTGACGTATTCTAAATACTTCAGCTTTTTTTTATAGGGATTTCACATTGCCGTTTTTAGCGTTGCCATTTTTTATGGAGAGCCTTAAAAATACACAAAAAAAATCCATGAATTTACCGTGACGCTATCATTGTTGTGTGTACATTATTTTTGAAAAGAGGACTTAACTAGAGAGTTATATTTCATGCGGTTTCATATTTCAAATAGTGTATGACCAAAAAAAAAAAGCTTTTTGGTCTATTGCAATGTGAGCCAGTCATATGAGCCAGTCATATGAGCCAGTCAGATATGTTGGCGTAACTCCTCACTGCTAACATCAAATCTTTTTAAATCTTGGCGCCCCATACGTATTCCAGAATCTACCTTGCACGCCCCCCCCCTGTAACCTACTCGTTTTGTTTTAACTTTTACCCCCTAGCGTTTTTTCTTTAATGATGTCTTAAATGTTTTGTGAGGGATGCGAAAATTGCAGCGCCCTGTGGGGGTGCTAAGGAAGCTAAACGCGGGAACAAGTTGAGCACCCTTCGCCTCCCCTCTTTCCGAACGGGAACACGATAAGCTTTGACTCCTCCTACTCTTTCACCCCCCCAGGGTCGAACATCAAAGCGGGAGGAAAAAAGATCACATACTGTATGATCATGACGCGAGCTGGGGAGCGAGGGAGTTATCTCTGGCAACGATCGAGTCTTCTGGCGTCTTTATTTATCTGGGCATCTTCAACTCGGATACTAAGACCATTTGGGAGGCAGGGTGGGGGAGGGGGGAGAGAAGGTAAGAAGGGGAGGGAAAAGGCCTTGTGTTTTTGTGTTGTGTGTGTGTGTGGGGGGGATAGGTATGGTGAAGGTGGGTGAGTGGGTGGAAGAGATGTAAATGTAAAACAAAGTAAATCAGATTTTGAGTGTAAAACGCCACTAGGGCGGACAGAGGAGTTGGTAGGGAGGAGGGTTTCCCTGAAGGTGGATGTTTGGAGGTTATCGGTTAAATTGCCTCTAGGGTGAGAAGCGGGAAGGGGCAGTATTGTATTTCGTTCGGCGTGTGATTAGTATGCATCTTGATCTGGTTGGGGGGGGGGGGGGCTGATCAAAGGTCAAGTTGAGGGATGATGCCCTCTGGTCAGAAGTCCATATAATGATGGTACAGATTGAGGTCGTCGTCCTTTCGTCTTAGATCTGAAGTTGGAATAGAGTGAGGAGGAGGAGGGCGAGGGGGGGGGGAAATACTGGTCGAGTGATTGTTCTCATGGCTTTCTAAACACGACCCTCTTAGTTTAAATCTAAGATTTTATTTTACAATCATTTTCCAGCAAAGTTACAACCAATTGTGAAAAAAAGGGGGGGGGGGGTGGTACGAATGACTATGATGGTCAAAGTCCTGAAGGTCTTACTTTTCTCAGCCATACTCCATTGGCCAGATTCCTTTTAGGTCATATTGCTTTTTGGCTGACTCCTGTTATGTCAGACTCCTCTGTTGGCCACTCCTGTTATGCCAGACTCCTGTTGGACATACATTCGTTGGCCAGACTCCTTATGGTAATACTTCTTGTTGGCAAAACTCTTATTGAACAGTCTCCTGTTCTGTGTGATAGTCAGCCGCCATCTCACAGCGCATAAAGAACATTTAACAAACAAGAACGCGCAATCGCTTAAAAAAAAGTATTTGAAACAAACTTCAGAAATGCCTGCAATTTCAAAATTTAAAAAAAAAACTTGTCTGTCATTTCTAAATCTTTCAGCGTGCCAACGGCTTAAAAAAAACAGTGGATATTTTAAGTTTGCCAAATTTACCGTTGCCGAAATTACCCGTTTGATAGTTTTGCCGAATTTACCTCCGCCAAAATTACCTTGCCGAAAATACCGTTGCCGAATTTACCCTTGCCAAATTTACAGTGATTCGTCTGTGCTATGTATAATTATTAATACATGTTTTATAAACAATGAAACTTCACAGTTTACTTTTGTAATCATACAGATCTAATGCAAAGTTATGATTAATATCAATGTTATCGTATATATATGATTAACGCTTTGAAAATCTATCTTCTCTTATCGTATATATTACAGAAGCTCCTTATATATAAAGAAGATTATTACGTCCAACGCTCATCCGTGTTCCGAGTTTAGACTTGCACCTCTATTAATGTTTTAAATGACGTTGTTACTGGTTTTCCTGGTTTGTTCAAGCAACCCATTCCATGCCCGAATATGTGTAAATCTTGCACATAATTTGTCTTCTTTTGATTACAGTTAGATCAGACTGGTAGGCCTATATCCGGGATTATTTCAAATCGAGGTTCTACGTCCTGGTATGTTATATATCCGTAAAGTATGCGATGCTTGTGCAATCTATTCCATTCGGCCATCTTGCTCCGCCATCTTTTTTTAAAAAGTCGCCGTCATGGTAGTATTAAGTCTTATGTCTAAGAAAATATCAGACGTAATTCATACATCTACCCACCCGCCTCCCTGAAAACATGTTTTCTCCCCCCCCCCCTCTTCCTGTCTCAGCCTCCCTCGCGGCGCCTCCACCTTCCATCCCCCACCTCACCATCTCCTATATCACAAGGAGGGGAGCTAATTTATAGGTGGGAAAGACCAAAGTTGCTTGCCCCTTAATTCCCATAACTCTTCTTCCCCCCCTACCACCCCCGCCCCCTACCCTTCCACCCCCGCCCCCCCCCCCCACTGTTTTAATAGTAATTTAGTTTTTGATTCATCTCCGGCTACCAAAGGTCACCTTGCCGGCCCATCCATCAACTGGCTTTATTTATCGCTTATTCGCCCCTCCGTGAGACTTGTGGCCGCTGCCTCTTTTGGACGTTGGCCCATACATCAAGCGTCCTCCCTCCCTCCTTCCCAGGTTCAACTTCCTCCTGCCTCTGCGCGCCTCCTTGTCATTTTTCTGCTGCTTTTTTTTTTCTCTGTAGATCTATGTGCCGCGGTATAGCCCTTGTTTCTCTGCCCTTTTTGGAGCCTTCTTCCCTGTGACCATGGACATTAACCCTTACAGTCCCAGGCGCGTATATAGCGGGACTGAAGGCAGCATAGATAGAAGTAGGTCGGTACGGGAAGGGTTAAGACAACACGTATAGGAATTTTTTTTTTGCATCATAAGCCTTTTATTTGTGACATGTCATAAATTATTATAACAAGTTAAGCCGTCATTTAAGACAGGAAAATATAGCTAGCATAGATTTTAGCTTACTGACATTTTAACCAGCTGAAACTTAGCTGATAGAAATTTTAGCTTTTGCCATTTTAGCCAGAAGAAACTTATCTAACGGCGATTTTAGATAACTGGCATTTTAAGTAAAGTACCCTTCGGACAAAACTAAAGTACCCTTCGGACAAAACTGATTATAAAGCTGGTGAAGCAGCGTTCACCGGTTTCTGTGGCCACGGCATACTAGGGGATGTGGGGCCAGAACTATGCACAGCTGCCTTTACTTTACCCCAACTAGTGTCAGGGACCCATCAGAGCTGGGTAGACTCAGGGACACCCTCAAGTCCTGGGGAAAAATCCTAGCCTCCACCTGGATTCGAACCCAGGACCTTCGACATTTTAACCTGTGGAAACTTGGCTAACAGATTTTAGTCTAATGGCGTTTTAGCAAGTAAAACTAACTCAGCTAATGTAGATTTTAGCCCCGGAGACTTCGTCAACGTGCATTTGGCCCAAGGAGCAGAACACTGGACATAACCAATGTCTTACCTTACAAACGTGCCGCTTGGGGCCTGTCTTGGACAGGAGCAGTTAACCCTTCAAACCTTTGGTAGCTACTTCTTTTTAAGCGTTTAAATTGTTTTACTTTCCCTTAACAGCTAAGACTACCAGACTCCATCTTTCTAATGAACAAGACTTTTTTTTTGCGAGACATGATTTTGGGCCCAAGAGATTTTTCTGGCATTGGATGAACCTAGAGACGAGACACATGATTCTTTTAGTAGGTCGACATCTGGGGTGGTGATTTGGCCTTTAAGAATTCTAGAACATCATCATCTGTGGCGCCCATAGAGGGCTGCGGCCTGCCTCACCACCTCCTTCCACTCAGACCTATATATACTGATTTCTTTCTCCCCGATATGTCGCAGATCCATCTCGACATAGTCCCACTATCTCAGTCTGGGTCTGCCTTTCTGTCTCGCTTTCCTCTCTGGGGGTTCTGTGTGTATGTTAAAGAACTCTATTAACCGATCCGAGTTTAAAATCAACGTTAAGAAAATATCGGAAAAGGGAAGCGCGCGGACAGGCTGAAGAGTTCTGTTCGGCAACTTCCGGTGGGGCGAGCCGAAAGATCCCGATTGTACGCAAATGGGGGGGGGGGGGTAATTTTAGAAATGCTCGCAATCGAAAAGATCTTTCAACAGATTTGAAATATCACATCTATTCATGTTGTGACATTAGTTCTTCTTTAAGGACCGAACTGGTTGGGGGGAAATGGAATGGGGGCGCTCTGGGAAGGGGAGTAGGGCTTCTGTTGAAATCTACACTCATCGCTCCCCACCCTACTACGACATACTATACACACCCAAAAAAAAGACATACACATACTTAAAGAAGCCATTCCCCCTACTCCATTCCTCCCTCAGTTTTTGTCTGTGTGTTTATAAGACAGATACGTGTGTAAGTGTGTAGGGTGGCTGAGGGGTAGGGTGGGGCTGTAATGGAGAAAGTCACCAGGGGGGGGGTGATGAAAGAGTAAAGAACATATGCTTACATCCAGCAGGGGCGGCAATCATTCCTGACAAGTCGATCACAAGGGGGCGACCACTCCAGTTATCTCCCCCCCTCTCTCTCTCTCTCGCCTCCTACCTTTCTCTGAATCCGGGGAGGGCTTGTAACAAATTCTGGAGTAAGTTGCAAACGCTCCCAAACAGCGAAACAGAAGAAAATAGAAATACACTGAAATCATAAACGTTGGAGAACGGGTCGAGGGCGTGAGGAGGGTGCTCCACTCCAAGATGCCGTTAGTAGAAACTAGAAACAGCTAAAAATACATAAGTTCATCAGCGAGTTGGGGGGGGGGGGAAAGAAAGGGGAGGGGGGGTGGTGGTAATATTTTGCCAGATGAGAAGTTGCAGGAGGGTGCTAGGGAGGAACAAGGAAAAACAAAAAAGAAAAAGTGGGTGGTGGGGCGGAGGGAGCGGGGCGCGGGACATGAGGAACATGTTAGCCACCAAGGGGGGGAGTAAATGTTGATGAATCCGTAAGTTAACCAAAACATAATAGTTTTACATCAGCCCTTGACAGGGGTGATCACTCAAGCTGGCTTTGAAAAAGAGGGGAATTGCGTGCAAGCAAAACTACAAAAAAAAAAAAAAGAGAGTTCATAACAGGGCGCGGGGGGGGGGGTGGATGGTCGGGGGGGGGGGGTGCGCTCCGTTTTACAAATTGTGGACTCCTGCGCTCCGAGGCCTCCCTTGCCTCCTCCACGGGGTGGGAGGGAATAAGGGGAACCTGGCGGCAGCCGTTTAATCGAAAGTAGGCGCCTGTTGAACAGCTGAACAGGGTGGCAGGGAGCACACACAGACACACACACAAAAAACAAACGCCACTGTTATTACTTCTCTACACTCAGCACGCTTGATTTCACTGATAGTGTGGTTAACTGGTAGGTTTTTTGAAAAGATATTCTTCCACCTTCCAGGCTTTCTTCTTTTTTTTCTTCTTCATGTATTTACTCATAGCCGCCATGGCTGGCGGTATCGATACAACAAATCTGAGCATACCAGTCGGTAATCATTAGACAGCGATACTAGTTATCGGTTGATTAGCATTGGAACAAACAAACCGCAATAACAAAAAAAAAAAAAGACTCCTACAAAACATGTGTCAATCTGAGCCTCAACGATTACATCACTTCCACCCCTCCCCTTGTTCCTTCCTCCTTCCTCCTCTCTTCCTTATCCTCCCTACGCTCCACCTCCTCAGAAGAACACGCCAAAAAAATAGGCGCTAAGGAGCCTAAAAGAAAAGCAGTAATAATAACATAAAGAGGGAGGTTGGGGAAGGAGTTGGGAATGAGAGAGGGAGAACTGGGGAGGGAGGGAAGGAGAGAGACGGGGAAGATCACTCCGGGGGGGGGGGGGGCGAGGGGCTGTCGAGAAGCTGATGCGCAAAAAAACTGGAACAAATGTTCCCGCCTGTCAAAAAGTGAAATCTCTCAGACGAAGACATGACGAGGGCGATTAGGTACGAAGCTCTCCGAGTCGATTCATCAAGGGGGCGAAACTCCACTTGAAGATGAAAGAAAGACTTCAGACACACACAAATAAACAGGAATATACAATTTCGGGAGGTTGTGTTTTTTTTCTTTTTGTCATGACTGGTTCGTTTATTTCTCTCTCTCTCTCTCTCCCCACACTTTTCTCTTCTTGCCCCACCACCACCCCCACCACCCCCACTTTTTTTTTCCTTCTTTTTTTTTGCTTGTCTTATATTTTAACGAAGCGGGGCATTAGCTTTATGTCATAACATAAGGCTTTCAGGGAGATGGCAAAAGGGAGAGAAGATGCTTTGAGTTCTGCCAATGAGCGGTTTAAATCGTCTTGGGGGCATGTGTGTCTTGGGGGGATGTCGGGGAGGAGGAGGGGCGTAAGAGGGGAATAATAATTCGGAATTGGTGGGGGGTGGGGATAGTGAGTTGAAAAGAAAAAAGCGAGGGTGAAGGGGATAGACAACGAAGTAAAAGAGAGGGTGGAATGAGGAAAACGATGAGGGAATGAGGAAAACGATGAGGGAATGAGGAAAACGATGAGGGAATGAGGAAAACGATGAGGGAATGAGGAAAACGATGAGGGAATGAGGAAAACGATGAGGAAAACGATGAGGGAATGAGGAAAACGATGAGGGAATGAGGAAAACGATGAGGGAATGAGGAAAACGATGAGGGAATGAGGAAAACGATGAGGGAATGAGGAAAACGATGAGGGAATGAGGAAAACGATGAGGGAATGAGGAAAACGATGAGGGAATGAGGAAAACGATGAGGGAATGGAAATGTGGGGAGAGAAAGAGGATGAGTAAAGGAGAGGTAGGTAAGCAGACTCCAAACAGACAATACAAGTCTTTTGTTTTGTTTTACAATAAATTCAGTACTAGAATAGAATAAATGTTAACCCTTCCCGTACCGACCTACTTCTATATATGCTACCTTCAGCTCCGCTATATACGCGCCCGGGACTGTAAGGGTTAAAACTCTTGTCAAGCTGAATGAATTAGAAGTTATGCTTTGGCACGCTATTACTTTCCTATCCATGGTGTAGGCCAGCCCTCAAGATACATAAGAACTGACGCATTATGTAGCCAATGTAGCCTATACACCATAATATAATGTCAGTGCCTCTACGTTCCGCAAACATAACAAACTTACTTACGTACCGTAATGGACCCGGAAATAAGAGTGTCGTTTAGAGTTTAGACAGACTAGCGTATGGTAGAGCGCGTTTGTGTTGTGTGTGTGTGTATGTGAGTGGGGCATGTGTTAGTTGTATAATATTTTTAAAGCGGCGCAAGCTGACATGGTTCGATCATGTACTGCGACATAATAACCTGTCTAAAAACGTTCTCCAAGACACTGTAGGAGGTAGACGTCGGAGAAGGCCGACAGCGGGAATGCTGGTTCGACAATAAAAACGATTGGACAAAGTTTCAAATGACTGAACTATGAACAACCGCTCAAGATAGGCAAAAAAAATGGAGACAAATGAATTCAGATGTGTCCTCCCCCTCAAACGACCACAATCTTATATCTTATAAGTTTACAGACGTTCCTTCTGGATAGAATATTATTACGTCCACTTGGGCCAAAACTCCTGCAGGGCAGCAGGGATCCGTCGGTGGCAGGGATAGAACCCGCGACGTGTCAGTTGGTTTTTGGTTGACAGTCCGGTGAACTAACCACTGGAGCAGCCGGCTTCATGGCCAAGGGTTTGATGATGTTGATGAATACATCGAAGGTGCATCCCCTTGCACCCCACCATCTGTTTTTTTTTTCTCATTGGACTTTATAGAAAATCGTTTGCCCCTGATTTACATGACACTACAAAAAATGAAGTGCTAAGGCAGGATAACGTCTAGGCTGTTTACATGACACTACAAATATTTCCCACAACCCACTCCTGATTCTATATAGCAGGGGTCGGCAACCTATGGCCCGCGAGCCAGATGTGGCTCTATTGATGGCTGCATCTGGCTCGCAAAACAAATGTTAGATTATGAAAAATAAATAATTTTCTGTAGACTCCTTTGATCTACATAGTAACTGCATATCAATATTTCATTCTCTACATGTAGCCTTTCTTAAGTATTGGCGACAACGTGACTATGTTACCAATATAGCCCAAGTGTTACTAGTTTTGTAGTTAAGTGATCTAATTGGAAGACCTAACCCCCCCCCTCCCCTGTGGAGTACACTTGCCACCACCCAGCCTTGTACACGTGTTTGAGCACACCACTGTAGGGCCTTACAATTTGGGCCTCCACTACACCATCTTGTACTCACTCCCACAATCTATTTTTTCGAGAAAACTTTATATCTATATATATATATATATATACAAAGTAGACTGTGTGTATGTTCAACCAATCACATTAATTAATTTAAAGACACGTGACCTTATTGAATCATATTATACTTTGGTGATTTCACTTCGGACATGCGTCTTCGCTAGCCAAGTGGTTTAAGTATCGGACTGCCATATGGGCGACCCGAGTTCTATTCTCCAGTTAGTCTATACCCTTTTTTCTACATTTTTTCTCTATTAGACTAATATTACTTTAAAAAAAAAAAGGATAGTAAATCTACGAGCATCACTGGGCAAATTAGATTTTTGTTAAATAAAAAAACTTGCCTATTTTATTAACCGATTACAATATTTATTTTAAATTATATCCTAAAAGTCTTCAGTAAAAAAAAAAAATAATTAATTAGTAGATTTATAGCTTTCTGTTCATTGTCGATTATACATTTTTATCTGTAGCTTATAGGCCTACATGCCTTTTCTTATTTTCACCCGGGCAACGCCGGGCAATTTAGCTTGTATTACCCCATAGATCTACACACACATTTCCCTTTCTACCCTGCCCGCCTTCAGCATTCCCATTTTTCTGCCTAGTACGTACAGGCAGAGACACTCATTACTTTTGATTGGTTACTTCGTCTCATCTTTCCGGCACTGCACCAAGAGTCGCCCTCCTTGTCTAATTGGCACCGTCTCCACTCGCCGTTGGGCTCAGCATTTCGTGCCTGTCGTCTGCTCTCGCGCAGTCACTTCATCTCGCGAGAGGCCTCGTGGCGAGGCTCGCACCAAAAGGTATACACCCTCGACTGCGCATGCCTCGCCGATGACGCAACGGCATTTTTTTTGTTTTTTTTTTTCTTTTTCTTTTTTGAGCGCTTTTGGAGAGAGGGAGATAGAAGGATAGAGAGATAGAGAGATAGAAAGATAGACAGACAGACAGAGAGACAGACAGAGAGATAGAGACAGAGAAAATTAAAGAGATAGAGAAATAGAGACAGAGATAGAGATACAAAAATATTATAGATGATGATTGAATTGATAAATTGATAGATGTATAAATAGATAAATATATTATAATAGATAGATTACATAGATAGATAGATAGATGAATAGACATGACGATAGTTAAATAGATAGAAGATTGATAAATATATTAAATAGATATATAGTTAGAATAGATACACATATCACAGAGAGAAAGAAAGACAGAAAGGCAGGAAAGAATAGAGAGACATGCACGTTTGGAAAAACTGGAAGGTGCTATTGGGAGTAGGCCATGAGGTGAGTACTAGCCCGTAAGTACCTACGTCAGATTGGATATGTATCCAGACATCTCTCCCCCCTCCCCCCTCCTTCCCTTTTCCCTCCCATTCTTCCATGTGTTTCATTTAACCTCTCAGACATGTCAAAGAGCAAAAGTGGGGGGAGTGGTCGAGGAGAGAAAGAGCGAGAGAAAGAGAGAGAGATTGAGAGAGAACACTACCGTCTGAACATCTTAAGCAGGACTTGAGTATCAGATGCCAGCACTCACTGACTGACAGTACTTGTTAATGGGGTGCTTCTGGAACTCGTTTCATCCGCCCTTTTTTCCGCCCTCGCTCCCTCCCTCGAACTATCTCATGTAACATCTTGCACATTAATGCCTCGGCCACT
This sequence comes from Anisus vortex, assembly GCA_949126835.1. Lineage (NCBI taxonomy): Eukaryota > Metazoa > Mollusca > Gastropoda > Planorbidae > Anisus > Anisus vortex. The sequence goes on along the minus strand of OX421494.1, from coordinate 46,987,442 downwards.
TTTGGGTGACGTCACGACGAGCACTTTGGGTTTCCGTCATCAACGCCGAGACAGCGCATGCGTCACATTTGTTGGGCTTGTGCGTCTGTCGGATAGTTTCCGGGGGCTGTCGGGGGGAAACAAAAAAAATAAAAAACTCACCCGCGGTTTAATTTCCGGTTTCTCTACCTCATCCTCCCTCCCTCCCTCCCTCCCTCCCTCCTTCCCACTTCCCATCAAGCCCACAGTTTACCGGAATGGCGCTGCGTTGGAGAAGAAGAGGAACTCGCCACTGGTGCCAGGTTGGTGGTCTGCAGCTGACACTGACATTATGGGTTTGTAAAAAAAAAAAGGAAGGGGCGCCCAAACCCTCGTGAGTGGGTGGGGGCAGAGGTAGGAAAGAAAGAGTTTTTAGTGGGTGGGGAAGCGTGGCTAAGGGATACAGGCAGGAAGTTTTCATCCTTTTTCATCCTGACATTTCTTGTCACTTGGTGTTGTGATGAGTTAACGGGAGGGTTTATGTGGCCGACGTTCATTGGAAGGGCTGGCAAAAACAAAAACAAAAAAAGCGTCAGGGCTAACAAGAGTGATTTCGGGGCCAGTACAAAGGCCAGACAGTTTTACTTCCGTTATAGCGGATTTTAAGTGTCAGAAGACTCCATGGGTCGGGGCTCTTGTTATGCAAGGGATAAAAAATAATAATCTGACTCTTGATTTGAAGCTGACGTCGTCGTCATGGCAACCGACTCTTTCTGCCTCAAAGATTCCACTATGCTTTGCGGGCTATGTTGCCCGGTTTTCTTTTTAGGGTGTGCCCAATCCACTTCCTATTTTTTTACTTTCCGTCGGAAAGTTTTCTGGACATCTCTTCTTTCGACTTCTTCATTTGAAATGAAGTCATCCCATCTTATGATTAGGATTGAATACAATCATTTATCAGTTATTTTCACAGTTATTAGGTCACTAGTAGAGAATATGTTTAAAACAAATTCTATAAAATGCGATTATTGGTTTCAGAAACCACAATTTTTTAGACATTTTCAATTTAGAGTCAATTTAGAACAAGTTCTTAAGATGAACGCTCGCCTCCCCAGATGAAGCTGATAAAATCAACAACTTATCTTCGGTCAACGACGGGAAAGAAAACTGGTAATACTTTCAGTTGAAAAACTCACTTGAGGCGGGAAAGAACTGTTGCAAAGAGCTCAAAAGCTAACATCCCAGCTGGCACACCGCGTGGTATTGACGAGAAAAAAAACGTGGAATCCACAAAAAAACGTGAAATCTACGTATTCTCCCCCCCCCCCCCCCCCCCCCCTCCGTCAATACGACGTGTTGTGCGCGCTGGGATACAGTAACACATCTCGAATTCTCATCTTATATTTAGCAAAACGTTATTCAATTTTGCATCTTCTATTTCTGTCCCTTTTTGTAGGCACCAGAAATGTGTTGTCTGCCCCTGAATTGTTTTTTTAATATCCTAGACATAGTGAGTTCTGTGTCTTAATCGCCCCCCCCCCCCCCAACATGCATTGACAAATCTGCAGATCTTTTCAAGATAATATAATAATGGAGCAGGGTGGCCGAGTGGAAGCGCGTTCGACTGACTATCCGAAGGTCCTGGGTTTGAATCCTGGTGCAGGCTAGGATTTTTCCCAGGACTTGAGGGTGCCCTTGAGTCTATCCAGCTCTGATGGGTACCTGACACTAGTTGGGGTAAAGTAAAGGCGGCTGGGCATTGTGCTGGCCACACATTCCTTAGTATGCCGTGGCCACAGAAACTGGTGAAGGCTACTTCCCCAGCCCTATGATCAGTTTGGTGCGAAGGGATACTTTTTTGTATATAGCGTTTCTATCCATGCTCAGTGCGCTCTTGGAATAAATTGCTGTGGCAGTTTTATCGGTATGTAAGGCAAACAGCCACTAGCCAAAGAGAAAGGTCTTTAAGCTTTAAGATATGGTTTGAATTTATTTTTTTAAATCATCCATTCGGGGCAGGGGGGAGTCGGTGGCACAGTTTTAACATATCCTTGGGGTGGTGGGAGAAACTAGTGCACAGCCCCCGCCCCCCCCCCCCGCCCGTCCCCACCACCCAGGCGTTTCGCATTTCCCACCATTCAGACGCCTCTGCTTATTGTTTGTATTTTCAAACAAAACAGCTTCAAGGTCAATTGTCCCCTCCATATTATTTAATTTTCTGCTCCAAGCACAATGTTGAGAAAACGTGGGGGCAATATCTGGTTCTGGTTTATTTATTATGATTCCATCTTGTCTTTTCTTTTAAAACCAAATCTGGTTTTTCTCTTTTCTCTTTGTTTCTTTTTTTTCTTTTCTTTTTGTTGTCTTTGTAAAGTTTTCAATTCTGATAACTCCTTTTGCCCCCCAAATTGTATTTTTTCATGTCGTCATCAATGGATTATCTTCTCCTGAAACAACACAAGCGATGTCACGGGAGTTCCCCCGGTGGCGATGCGTCCTTGACAACATGATCTAATTATAGAAAACTGAGCTCTTCTGTGACCGGAGGTAGGCCGGGATGGGGAGGGGGAAGAAGGGTTGAGGGGGAGGAAGACGATGTCCGGATTCAAGGGCGAAGTGACCGGGCCCTTAAGAAAATAAAGGAGATGGAGTGGGGCGGGGGAGACAGGGGGGCGTAAGCAAATTGGAATTTAATATGATGTCGATGACCGGTTGATGAGAAGCAGAACAACTTTGAGGCGTGGACAAACTCTTTGCCCCCCCCCTTTTCTCCCGCAGCGCCCCCCCTCCTCTCCCTCTCCTCTTCCTTCTCCCGTGGTCAGCAGTCATTTCGTTCTGAGCTGTGAAAACGTTAAGCTAGTTCATTTGTGTCTCGTCTCGAATATAGAATACATTTAGAATACATTTAGAATACATATAGAATACATATAGAATACATATAGAATACATATAGAATACATATAGAATACATATAGAATACATATAGAATAATTATTCCACCGAGGAAGAACCATACAACACAATAACAATCTTTTACAATTCTCAGTTGAACATAAGAACAAAACAAACAAAAAATGTGTATCGCATATGCAAGAACAAACGCATGTCAGTACTCTGGGCATGGAATGGGTTACCTGAACAAACCTGGAACAAACCTGGAAAACCAGTAGCTTAACATCATTTAAAACACTAATAAAAGAACAAGATTAAACTTGGACCACTGATAAGCGTAGGACTCAATAATCTTCTATATAGAAGGATCATCTGTAACATATTATAAGATAAAATATTCGTATTCCGATTTGTATTCCATTAGGCTAAGAAAGGTTTAACTGAACAAATAAACGACGAAACACAAAATATAATAGGAGGCTCGAAGAACAGGCACCTTTCTCTTCTTCTTTAAATAGTCTTTTTATAATATCGAAGAAAAATTAGTTTTTGTTCAAGTCCGACCTTTCTCCCCCTTCTTTGCAGATTAGACTCTTCCTTTCAACGGTACGCGCCCTTGTCTCTAATTTAGGAGATTGAAGACGGGCGCCTTGTGAAATACGAAACTATAATTACTGGGTATACCATCTTCCACGCACAGACACGCACACACACATACACACATATATACATGCAGGGCTGCCAATCAAAACCAAATAGGGGAAGATACCACCCAAGATTTCTACAGCAAAAAATACTCAGAAAGACACAAATTAAATTTTACTGCGGATCTCCCTTAAACTGCATTTTCCTCCTCCCCCCCCTTCCCCCTCTGGTGCCCTCCGAGTTTTTTTTTAAAGTTCATTATGATTATTTATTTACGATTATAATAAATTTTCAATTTATAACTTTAAAAAAAAATTGAACCATTATACAGATATACCCTTAAGGATACGCTCAACAAAAGCAACCCTGGATCTAGGGATAAAAAAACCCAGCCATCCTGCCCAAAAACTTTCTGCGTTTAGCTTGCGGCTCAGAAAGAAATTTCATCGGAAGTTCTATGCCTGAAGTTGACGTGCGGGTGTCATCCATGGCGGGAAAGGGGAGTGGTGGGGCGGGGGACTGTTCCGGGCCATGCAAATGCGGGTCAGTTATTTTTTAATGAGCCAGATGGCAGTGTCCGGCATCTGTTCTTGACCAGTGTCCGGTGATGGTGGGGGGACAGGAAGTGGGTGAGAGAGAGTACAATTTCAAATTAACATTTATTATGTTAAGGCTTTGGGTGATGGGTGGTGTGGGGGACAGGGGGGCGGAATGGTTAATGTTCTATCAAGTGACAAGTTTGAATGATCTATAGAACTTTAATTTTTTTTATAACATTGACATCTATAATCCATTTAAAAAACAAATGAGATTGTGCACCCGTAGGCATTTTTTTTTTACAAATTGGAGATATTTTCCCCTTGTAAGCAACGATGCATACCATAAAGAAGAGGTTGGCAATATTTTGATAATAGTGTTTCAAAGTAGGATTTCTAATTCATTCAGCGTGCCAACAGCCTAGAAGTTATCTTGCTTTAGCGCTTAATTGTTTTCGTGGAAGAGACTTGAATTGTTTGGTTTTTTTTTGAAGGGGGGGGGGGGAGGGAGTCTTCGGCGTGCCAATGAAAATGGCTCTGCGTGCCAAGTCTGGCACACGTGGCATGGGTTGCCGACCCCTGCCATAGAGCGTAACATATCTTTTATTTCATCACTATTATAAATGTTCGATTATTATTATTATTATTAATGTTCAAACTAAAGGACAATATATATTAAACGTACAATGTCTAGGGATAAAGAAATCTTGGTAGATGGGTGGGCTGGGGGTGGGATCATACCAAAAAAAAGGCTCCGTTTAGAACATGTTTTACCTACATCCTGAAAAAATAAAGGCAATACTCAAAAGAAATGAATCTGAAAGATGTTCCAAGCTGCAACAGAACTACCATCATGAGTGATGCTTACTTCAAACTCACCAGCCAATTTCAGCACATCCTCTTCAGGCTAAGGACAGATCATAACAGTCTGAAGTAACATGTTCAGCAAACTTCAAATTGGAACAAATGAAAAGTGTCCCTTGCAGAACAGCTACCGAAAATGCGGAATATATTCTTCAAACTTGCCCCCTGTACCAATCTACCCGGTCAGCCATAGACCTATATAGCCCCCGGAAGCTTCATTCAATGACAAACTGTATGATAGACTGGAGAAACTGACAGCCACGGCGCACTTCATCACAAGTATTGGACTTGTTGTTCAATCATAACACTTGAGAACGAATAAGAAGAAAAATACATGTTTAAAAAAAATTATTATTTAATTTAAGATTTTTCTAATAGTACTTCCTTTATTGTTATCTATAACCGTGTTACGATATTTAGAAGAGTGGCATTAACTTTGGTCGGGCGAAAGACAAGTCACAAGTGTACACAAAATGTCTTCCACAATATTATTCTGCAGAAGTCTTCCTAATCTCTGAATCTGGCCTGGGCTTGTATTTCCTTTGGATATGAGCGCCAACTGTCTTCTGTGGTTCATTTTAGAGGCGTCTCATCTTACCATCACGTGTGTCAGCAGAAACAACCATCTTCAACGGTGATGGGGGGGGGGGGGGGGGGGGAGGAAGATGGAAGAAGAAAAGGGGGGGGGGAGATAATAACATTTTTTAATAGTGGGGGGGGGGGGTGAAGGCGGTAATTTTTTTAAAGAATTTTTATCAAAATCTAGTACAATTTTATGATTAAGAAGTAAAGTACCCTTCTAATCAAAATGACCATAGGGCTGGTGAAGCAGCGTTTACCAGTTTCTGTAGCCACGGCATACGAGGGGATGTGTAGCCAGCACAATGCCCAGCCGCCTGTAATTTGCCCCAACAAGTGTCAGGTTTCCATTAGACTCAGGGGCACCCGGGAAAAATCTTACCCTGCACCAGGATTCGAACCAAGCACCTTCGGACCGCAAGTCGAACGCGCTGCCGCTCGGCTACCGTAGCCATATGGAGAGGAGGAGGTGGCAACTCATGTAGTCCTTTCACACACACACAGAGCGTTCATAGTTTTGATACATAGTGTTCGTTTGTCTAATTGAAGGTCTTGTGGTTCCAGGAATCCAATCATGGTAAATTTTTATTATGTCGGCGCTGGATGGAATCTCCCCCCTTCCCCAACCCAATACGGTGTCGAAACTGCGCGCATGCAGAAGTGACGGTCGAGTATGTTCTATTAATTTGATTGCCTCGCCTTGCAGGATCCTTAGAGTGGACAGAAACAGCCAACTTCCAACCGTTTGTTTTCAATCTTAATGGTAATTGTTGCGTGATACAGCAGAGAGTTCGTAGTCCGAGACCTAAGAAAGTAACTTTGGCTCGCATTCTCAAAAAAAGAAGTGAGGGTTCAAGTCTACGCTGTTGTGCAACTCTGTAAAGTATAAAAGTTATAAAAGTGTCATTCCGTACTGCAGGGGTCGGCAACCTTTTGATAGCAGTGTGCCAAAGGACTAAAAAGGACTAAAAGGGATTAACAATCTCAGCTCTCAGTCCAAAAGTCATTTTTGGGGGGAAGCGATATTATCGTTGATTGAACGTAAAAGTGTCTGGACATCTCCCGTGGCCAATGAATCTGGAGGAACTCCGCTACTTTTAGTTGGGGATAAAGTAAAGGTTGCTGTGGGCATTGTGCTTACCACACAATCTCCTAGCCATGGCCACACAAACTGGTGCGCGCTGTTCCACCGGCACCATGGATCCATCTGGTCCGACGGAGTTATTGCTCTGCTACTCAAGCTATACTCATAAATAAATTTTCTACAAATGCATATCTTACTTTTTTATTTTTTTAAGCATAGGTAGGGCCCTACTTATCTCTATAGTTGCAATGCTCAGATAAACATAAGGACAAAAACACATTCCTTTTCTTTTATGTGAGAACAAATGCATATATATATATAAATATTCTTCCTTCCCGAGTGGCATTTGGACATGGAAAGGGTTTCCTGAACAAACCACGAAAACCAGTAACTTAGCATCATTTAAAACATTAATAAAGATCCAAGCTTAGACTGGGACCATAGAAGCGCGTAAGACGTAAAAATCTTCTTTATAGAATCTTCTGTAATATATAAAATATAAAATATAGTAACTGACCACAGATAAAACTGTTGAAAGTTAGTTGGGATCTGTTAAAATGTTGCTGTCATAAGTCATAAAATTTCGAGGCCCCCTAGGATACCATTCAGTCAAATCAGGGATAGCCCACGCCTGTTTGCGTCTTTCGAGCCCTCTGGACTTGTAAAAACATCTAGATAAGTTGGCATGCTGGCTCCCGTCTTTTGTTTCCATGTCAACAACGCTTACTCTGACATACACAGTCGTCACAGGACGGGGTGCGTGTAGAAAGGGGGTAGGTGGGGGATATTTATAGATCAAACCTTACTGGCAGGGCGCAGATAGCTTTATTTCCAGCATCATCTCACCCTCTCTCCCTGTCTCTCGTCTTACCATTACGTTAAACACCCTTCCCTCCCCCCATCCCAAACAGCTACCTTTTATCGTGATACAATCTAGAACCGCTACCGTGTCCGTCATGTGACGATGTGTCTTTTAATAGACACAACGGCGGTGTCTGTGTGTGACCCGCGGCTTATATTTGGTTTTTATACATTCAATGTACCCCCCTAAGGGCGAGATGGGGAGGGTAGGATAGGTGGTAAGCATTAAGATCTCAATCACGGGTTGGAGTGACGGAACATCTGGGGAGGGGTGGGGATATCTTGAGAGAGGGTTAAGCGTAAGGCGGAAAAAAACGTCCTCGTTATAAATGCGCTGCGACGCCATAAATATCATATAACATCGAGCGGAGATATAAACCTTTATTGAAAAGAAATTTTTGGTCCAACTTTGACAAGATGTTGGTAGGATCCCACCAAAGAATAATTGGGCATGAATCCTAAAATGTTATAGTATAAATAGAATGTGTTGGTAGAAACCCTGTAAGATCTTGGTAGAAAGTAGAAACCCTGTATTATTTGGGTAAAATATTTAAAAACAGGTAAAAGTAAAATTTAAGTCATACAGAACGAGAAAGTGACTCAAGGGTTGATAAAGAGCATGACAAAGAAATACGTATTTGAACGATAACATAATTAATTGTACATTTTAAGACGTCTAGTCATTTAGATCAGGTAAGATCTTCGGTATCGTCATAAGTTATCACAAGCCCGGCTAGCTCAGTCGGTAGAGCACGAGACTCTTAATCTCGGGGTCGTGGGTTCGAGCCCCACGTTGGGCGAAATTTTTTTTATTTTTTAGAAAATGATCTTTTATCTTTTGTTAAGTAAAAATGTATCAGTGATTTTTAAATGAATTTGTTACCTATTACATTTTAATGTACCCATGTAATTCCAGTTATGATTAAGACTTGTCAATACAGAAAACGAAACCATTTGCATGTAAACATATCTGCAGACTTGTCACAACAAGAACATCATGACTGAACATGTATGAATTGTGGGAACTACAAATAATAATGTTATCTTAACAATATATTTGAAACGACAATAGGCCATATTTCTTTGTTTCCCCTGGTCATTGAGGTGTCACTAATCATACCCAGCTCGGTCTAATGGCTGGGGTCGAGTCTTGTTGGAAGGTTAGAAGGATATGGGTTCTACACCAGTGTTCGGCAACCGTTTGATAACAATGTGCCAAAGTAGGATTTCTAATTCTTTAGGTCATCAAGCTTTGGCAGTTAAACTTCTTGTAGAAGTACTTGAAATGCATTTTTTGATAGTCTTTAGCGTGCCATTGACAATAAATTGCTCTTCGTGCCAAGTCTGGCACGCGTGCTGTAGGTTGCCGACCCATGTTCTACACCGTTAACATCAATCGCCTTTAAGGACATATGATGATGTTACCTTGATGGGTTTTCCGGACAAGTTCGGCCGACCCATTCTTTGATCTGAATCAACACCACCTGAATGTCGCTCGCCAAGAGACGGAGAGATGGAAAGAATCTAGCATAACCGTGTTGCATTAGACAACTGTCACAGAAAAAGTTTGATTTCTGGGAAGTTTCTCCTGGTGACCAATGTATGATTGCGTGACTTGTAAAAACAAGCATACAAGCTAATGAATGTGCGTCGTTATCATAAGCCGTCACAACTGTAGCTCATTAGAATCCAAACAACTTAAATGTGCAGCAATGTCTGGCCTTTTTAAAAGATCCATTGCATAGTCCATAGTTGATGTCTATGAAAACTAAAATATCCAGTAAAAAAAGGGGGGGGGGGCAAAGACCATAGGCCACTGAGAGAATCTTAGATAATAGAGTCTTTAAAAACAAACTTAAAGACCTTTCTCTTTGGCTAGTGGATGTGTGCCTCACATACTAATACAACTGCCACTGCAATTCACACCAAGAGCGCACTGAGCATGTTAAATTTAACAGCATGGATAGAAGCGCTATAAGAAATTACCATTATTATTATTAGTTGTTTTTTTTTTTGTTAAACTGTTTTGATCCATTACGTGGTGAGGTAGGCTATGTTTTATTTGTCTAGTCCAGAGGTCGAGAACCCATGGCTCGCTAGACAGATGTGTCTCTTTTATTGTCTGCATCTGGCTCGCAGACAAATGTTCGATTATTTAAAAAAAAAATTGTTTATACTTTTTGATCTACATATTAATTGCATATTAATATTTCATTATACAAATAAGCTAAAGTCTACTGCAGCTCAGCATCAGAATAATTCAGTAGAGACACAATTATTGTACTTTTAGCGTTGAAATTACACAAAATGCACACATTTACTTGAATTTTTAGTTTTTTTTTACATAATATAAGGCTCTCACAGAATTACTTTTCCAAATATGTGGTATCCATGGCTCCTCAGACAAAAACGTTCCCGACCCCACGTCTAGTCTATAGTCTACCATAGGCTCACGTAGCTGTTTACGTAGGTCTAGTTATTTGGTTATTTCACACGGACAGGTTTCAGAGTAGGTGGTTGATTTTATATTATCAATTTGTCACAAGGCCCGGCTAGCTCAGTCGGTAGAGCACGAGACTCTTAATCTCGGGGTCGTGGGTTCGAGCCCCACGTTGGGCGAATGTTTTTTATTTATTTATTTAAATAAATTGTTCATTATCTTTTATTAAATATCATTGACGAGATACTTTACTTTACCCAGGACCCAGGCCCAGGTATGTCACTCCACATGATATATCATTGATTATCAATATAATTTATAATCTTAGGTCTTATCGTACTTAAGTTGACCTTGCCTTCTCCATAGGCCACCACCAAAAAAGTAAGTAAAGTAAAGTACCCATCGGACCAAATTGATCATAGGGCCGGTGAAGCAGCGTTCATTCAGTCTCTGTAGCCATGTCATTCTATGTGATTGTGGGGCCACGACAATGCACAGCCACTTTTTACCAACTAAGGGACACCCTCCAGACCCGTGAAAAAATTCTAGTCTTCACCAGGATTCCAACCCAGGACCTTTGATACGTCAGTCGAACGCGCACCCGCTCGACCACCGTTCCCCCCCCCCCCCCCCCAACCCAGAAAGTGCTCACCTGCAAAAAAAAAAATGGATTCTCTATTCAAGAGCTGAGAGGAGGGGAAACGAGGAGTGGAGGGATAGGGTGATTATCAAACACTAGTCAATTACTTACGTTTAGACGTTTTCTCTTTTATCAACGTTACAGACTTCATCCTCACCTTCGCATTATTGGTTAGTTATTGCAGGTTATTTGTTCTTGGTTAGGGTTAGAAAGATTGGGATTGGGGGGGGGGGGGGGTTGGAGCTGTGGCGGCAGGCGTGGGTTCGGAGGCCAGAAATTCGGGATGATTGGTTTGGGAGGCATGGGAACCCCCCCCCCCCCCCAATCAGACGTTACAGGTCAAGATGCTCCAAGCAAAGGAAGATTAATGGAGTTGTTTGTGTTAATCTGTCCCGATCCATTACCTGGTGGAGGCATGTTTTATTTGTCTTATATACTCTAATGAGCTGTTTGTGTGAGATTAGGATGGCCGTGACTCGATAAAACATCGACTTTCATTTTTATGTTTTTATTTTTAAAATAAATTAAAGAACAAGAAAACAAAGGAGACGACTACAGCATTGGCCTTTGTACAAAGTATTGGTTTACCTTTCCGAACCTACCATATTGCATAAGACAAGATTTAACCCCGATGCACTTAATGCTTGAGGTCCCTCTGGCTTCTTCGATGAAAAATAATTTCATTTGTGTGAATAATCATGGCAGATTGAGATCACATGCTAGGCCTATCTTCTTGATGTCACGCTTCTTCTAAAGACAAAATTATTTCCACATACTGAGGAAGTTAACGTCGTTTGGTTTTCCTCCCAGCGAGCACACCACGTCGTATCGACGGGGAAAAAACGAGATATCCACGTGTTTTCGTGGTTTCCACGTTTTATCCGCTGGGTTACTAGTTCAGGCTACCCATTCCGTGTTCTGAAAGCCGCTCGGGAAGAGAGAGAGAGAGAGAGAGAGAAACTGTAACGTTATAGGCCTAACTGCTTTTTTAAAATTATTAAACAACCGTTACAGACACATTTTGATTCTCAGAGTGTTGCTGTGATGTTCTTCCCTTGTGAACAGTGTATGGCCCTGAATGCGAAGTCATACACTCGTATAAAAACATACGTTAATTTAAAGACCAAGTGAAGAGCTTTTTTATCAAAATTGAGTTAACATTTGATTTTGATAGTAAATAGTGTATTCAGTATCTGAATGTTAAAAAAAACATTTATACAAAATATCAAAGATACATTTTAAGTAATTAGTTCAATATTTGCACTTAAATGTGTGTGTTTTTCGGATGATTACTCCAAATCTCGTAGCCATTTGAGATGTTTTTATTTCCGGCACTATAGGAAAGTGACGTAACATAAAGGATTCCGACTAGGAAAAATGAATATTGTCACGTGTTTTGAATCTATTGCCACATGTTTTGAATCTTTTCCCGGTTCTTATTTTTAAAAAATGGTTAAATATAGATTTATAGCGTCTATTTTTATTTATTTATTTCCCTTGTGATACGTCACTGCCGTATGAGGCTATTCCAAATCTCGTTCCTTTGAGAAAAACCTCTTCACTTGGTCTTTAAAAGAAACACGTCATTTCAACTACAAGCAGCAGTAATGGAAAATAGACGAGTCAGAATCAAATTATAGGCCTACTGACGTTAGCGTGACTATCTGCCCAGCTGGTATACCACGTCGTATCGTCGGGAGAAAAAAACACTTGAAAACCACGAAAACACGTGGAAACCACGTTTTTTTTTCCCCGTTGATACGACTTGGTGTGCCCGCTGGGTTGGCGGCATCAAGTGGAACTCATAAGAATTCAAACACGTGTAACTGTAATGAGCCAAGTCTGGCTTTTAATAGAATTACATATTGATGTCTATGGGGAAAAAAATCCGATAATGTATAGGGGGTATAGTTTTCTAAATCCATCTTAAGTAGGCTTTTTTTACGCAGCTCTTGTCCTCTCTCGCTGACATGGTGAAATACATATTTCTATACAAGCGTCTCATGAGTTCTAAAAATACCTGTTTTACAAATACCCGTTTCAACTAACACCTGTTATGGCTGTGTCGTACAAGGCCTGGCTAGCTCAGTCGGTAGAGCACGAGACTCTTAATCTCGGGGTCGTGGGTTCGAGCCCCAAGTTGGGCGAAATTTTTATTTTATTTTTATGTATTTATTATTGTTTTATTCTTTGTTCTACGTGGTTTGACTCCTGTCAATATCAATTAGATTTCAATAAATAAATTTGCCTTTTGTTACGTAGTACGGATTTGCCTAAGTCATGACTTTTGCTAGTTTAGCGTGTAACGGAACGTGTATGAAGAGGGTGGTTGGTAAGGTAAAGAGATATCAAAACTCCGGTGTTACAACAATTACTCGGCTCTTACCCAGTTTCAGTTCAAATACTAGGATTTTGTACTCGGTGAAGCTCGTATACTCGGTATACTATTAGCTAAATGACTGCTACAGCAAATAATATTTCGGTGGATTATGGATATTGTTTGAGCTGTTTTCGCTGTTTTAATACTTAAGCGACGCTCTATATGTTATCAAATGCATTTGTATCGTTTGAAAAAAAAAAAAGCGTATATGACAAATAAAAAAATTTCGCCCAACGTGGGGCTCGAACCCACGACCCCGAGATTAAGAGTCTCGTGCTCTACCGACTGAGCTAGCCGGGCACTGACATATTAGCGTAATAGTTCGATGGAATGAAGGAACAATCAATTAGTCAATGTATATGGGATAGACTTAGACTAAACATTGATAAGTCTTAGATATTATGCATGTATAAAGGTTGAAGTGTAAAACATTTCCGGTCCCATTCGATCATTTGCTTCAAAACATGTCTGTTTGCTCACTTACTAGTTTTACGAAAAGATCTTATGACGCAATAATCTTCTTTACAGAAGGAGCGTCTATAATATATAGGCTAAGATAAGGAGATTCAATTTTATTTCATTTCCAAAAGATGTGGCCAAAAGAAAACGATGGATTGTTAATTTCAGACGTGAAGAATCACCTATTTATAATTCCAAATTAATTGCTTGATGCAAATGAATTTTCGTTAATTGTTTTTATGAATCTACGCATTGTATTTTTTGTAATGACCAAGGACGCAACTCTTGACTAATTTATCTTATAAACAAAACTAAATTTAACTTAACGCTACTAACACTTTGAGTATTAATTATCGCCTACTCACTTCTGATGTTGAAAACGGACTCTTCCCAACTATTCTTGTAGCCTTTGTATATTTCTAAAAGACCAGAACTGGCCGTCGAGGTTTAAATCAATTATCAAACACCAGCAAAAGCAGGAAATGGCACCGAAAGTTCATGATCTCTTCCATTTGAAAAGGTCACGCCTCATTAAGACTTGTCAATACTTCCATATTGTTTGAATGTTATTGGAGTATCCGACCTACCAAGAGAGAGAACGTTTTCATTATCTCCTATCTAAAGTAAGTTTTTTTCTAGACTAGATCTTTAGGCGATCTACCCCCTTCCCCCTCACCCTTTTCGGTGACAAATCGTCATGCAATTACGTCATTGCGTAGGCCTAGGCCTGTAGAAAAATATTCAGAATTCATATTTAAATAGAATACATATTATGTATAGGCTTATAATATAGTGAAATCTATTGAATGTACCTGAATAAGCGTCTGAGTGTATTCAAAGCCTTTACAAGCTTATGTAGCGCACCAGCGCAAAAGTTTCAGCGCCGCCCCTTTGCATACTGTAACTGCTTGTTTAGGGCTATATTTTCTATATTTAGACTACATTTGCGGCCTCCCTAGAAGTGTCGCCCCCGGTCATATGCCCCCCTCTGCCCCCCCCCCCCCCATGTGAGGGCACTGAGCGTATGTGTAACACTAAAGCCCCTTCGCCATCCTCACTTTGATTGAGCCTACCTGGCACCATCAGTTGTATGTGTGGGGGAGGGGGGGGTGAGAAAGAAAAAAGGGTTTGGCAATGTTGTGGCTACACAATCCGTTCATGCTTAAGAATTACAAGGGAAATGTGCCCCCCCCCTTTGCGGAACAGCTCTCGAAAATGCGGAACATGTCTTTCAAACCCGCGCCCTGTACAACCCCACCCGAGCAGCCACATTTTCTCTCTATTATTCCGTCGGGCCAAATTGTTCCCTTAGGGCCGGTGATGCAGTGGTCACCAGTTGTGTGGCCATGGCATACTAGGTGAGTGGCCAGCACAATGCACAGCCGCCTTTACTTTACCCCAACTAAAGCCAGGCACCAACCGGAGCTGGCTAGATTCAGGGACACCCTCCAGACCAGAGAAAAAAATCATAGTCTTCATCAGGATTCGAACCAAGGACCTTCGGTAAGCCAGCAGAAGGCGCTAACGCTCGGCCACTGTGCCCGATGGGCAGCCATAGGGCCACAGGAAACTTTCTTCAATAACAAGCTATACGGTAGACTGGAGCCACTAAGCAGTTCATCACAAATTTTGGACTTGTCTAAACAGTGGCGTAGCTAGGGAGGGGCAGGGGGGGGGGACATATGTCCCCAGGCGCAGATGACCCTAGCTACGCCACTGTGTCTAAATCCTCGCACTGGGAAACAAAATCGAAGATCAAGAATTATTTTGAAAGAAAATGGCGACAGAATCATTAAGCACAGACTATTATAAGATGGACCACAGAATAGGTCTAGAACATAATGTGCAATCCCTATTATATGCACAGTCAATAAAAGTTACTCAAGGCAACGGTCACTAAGCAAGCGGTCCATCTTATTAAAGTCTTTGGATTAAGTCACTCTTCCGTCGAATACAAATATAATTTTAATTTCTGGACTTTCCTCAACAGAAAACTACCTGTTGTTAAAACTGCATATGGGTCGATGGTCTAGTGCAGGGGTCGGCAACCTTTTGCTAATAGTGTGCCAAACTAGGATTTCTAAATCATTCAGCGTGCCAACAGCCTAAAAGTCAACCTGCTTTATTATACTTATAAAAAAAATATTATTTATAGGACAACTAATTTAACTCCGTAGCAAGACCAAGGCCAAAAACAAAGAAGATTTATATAGAAAATCGTTACAGCGTTTTATTTTTAATACAAAATTAACGTGTTTGTGATATTATCATCCTTTTTATTTGCATTTATATCAAATGCAGTATCTTATTACTAAATTTTCACATTTAATTTATGGTAATTATTGTCTAAACATTATCATTTCGTAGTCCAGATGAGGATCTAACACCTGTTAATATTAATTATATTTTGTTCTCAGTTTTACTGAGACTGAGAGGTCCTCTAGTGACTCTGGTGTGTTTTGGCTATGTAATAATCTGTGCATAAGATTAAACGGAAGAGATACCTAGTAATCTTACAAACTAGGTAGTTAATGTAATGTTTACAAATATACATAAACATTCTTCAGTAATATATTAGTTATATAATTTTCAAATACTCTTTTACAGTTAGAGAATTGAGCATTTCTTAGTTACAAATTTTAAGCCGTTTATTCTTTTATAAAAAAAAAATAATAGAAATATTAGCGCAAATGAAACGGGTTAGTTATTTCCCTTGAATAAAAAAAAAGATTCAATAGTGATGCCAAACATGTTCTGTTTTGTAATATATAAAATATTATTGACTAATTATTATTTATTTATATAAATCCAACATTATGGTCTTCATTACATGATTTAATTATTAGAGAATTAAAAAATTTTTACGTTAAAAAGTTGTTAATAAACATTTTTTGCATTAATTGTTTAATGACTTTACCTTTTAAACATTAATAATTACAGAAATTACATAATATTGTGTTATCAATAAGGGATCTTAAATTTATTAAATTAATAATATCAATACATTTGTTTTAGAATTACTTCTATTTATGATTAATTAAAGAAGATGAGCAAAAAAACTATTTTAAATCGTCTCAGTCAATTAATGAGCGCCTTGTCTTCGCTAATTGTATAATGTCAGATACATATTTAGTCACATCTGAGCGGTCAAGTGTAGGCAGGGGTGAAGCCAGAAACTATCGCGCGACAAATATTTACCTAATTTTTAGCGAATTTAGTACATTTCTTTAAACAAAATCTGTAGAAAAAGATTATTTTTTTTAATGCCAGAGGGGGGGGGGGGCTTAGCTTCCCTCAGCCCCCCCCCTTTCCTGTGGCTTCGCCTGTGTATTTGACCTCTTTGTATGTTTAAAACAGCTTTCATGTGCGATAAAATCTGTTCACAATTTTGTAAGGTGAACCAAAAGCGAAAGTAGAAGAGCGAATATCTAGTAGTTGAAAATAGCAGATGACTTTCCTAAGCAGCTTCCTTCCAGATCTTTTCCACGAATACGCACATTTGGAATGCCCATTTTTTTAATTTGTTTGAAAATCAGCTTGCTTTATTTTAAAATCGCCAATATCCCTCCACTTAAAAAAAGTATCTACATCTAAGAATGTTGTTATAAGATCAAACCAGTTAGGCTAAATATGGTATGAAAAAATGGTTAGAAAACTCAGCTTTGAGTCAGTTTGAGTACTTCTTCGATGTACTTCTAAAAAAAAAGCCCTACACAGCTCTTAATATCTTAATATTTTTTATATTGTACATGTAGTTAAATATTTTGAAATTTATTTGAAAATAGCAGATGACTTTCCTAAGCAGCTTCCTTTCAGATCTTTTCCACGAATACGCACATTTGGAATGCCCATTTTTTTAATTTGTTTGAAAATCAGCTTGCTTTATTTTAAAATCGCCAATATCCATCCACTTAAAAAAAGTATCTACATCTAAGAATGTTGTTACAAGATCAAACCAGTTAGGCTAAATATGGTATGAAAAAATGGTTAGAAAACTCAGCTTTGAGTCAGTTTGAGTACTTCTTCGATGTACTTCTAAAAAAAAAGCCCTACACAGCTCTTAATATCTTAATATTTTTTATTTTGTACATGTAGTTAAATATTTTGAAATTTATTTCATGCCAAGATATGTCCAGTTTCATTGCAAATCCATTCCAGTGATTCTTTAAAATGCAAGTTCAACTCATTGAAATGTGTCAGAAAAATCGGCTTCAACAGTCAGTTTTCCTCTTTTGGAACCGTTTTTTTTTTTTTTTCATCAATAAAAACACGTCTTGGAGGTCTCTCGTGTGCCATTGTAAATAGCTCTGCGTGCCTTTGGTTGCCGACCCCTGGTCTAGTGGACAACATGTTCGAAATGTCATTTCAAAGCATCTTGGGTTGGAATCCATATTAAAATCCCCGGTAAAGAAACTACGTCTGGTCATTGTGCTGGACACACAATCCCATTGCGTGTCGTGGCGACGGAAACTGGTGAACGCTGCTTTACTTGCCGTATAGAACCAATTTAGTATAGGCCTACATTGAATATTTTACTTTAAAACATTTTTACGAGTACAGTCACAAGACTTTAAAAATGCACAAACTACTGCATTTATAATTCATGTCCAAAAATCGTTTATGCGTGTCTCAACGTTTTCTGGAGAAATTTAGATCTTGATCAGAAATTCTCTGTGATCTTTTTCCAGCTACAAGTTGGCGATGAAAGCGTCCGTCTTAAGCATGCAGCTCACTATCGCTAGATTTCTTTTTTTTTTAGGGGGGGGGGTCGGGTGTGATAGTGGATATGTACGTCATGGTGACAATGACAACGTCACATATGTCACCGGTGTCACATTTATTATACATCAAACGAAGCTGAAATTTGGACATAAAGAACTGCCAAGTTAATGTTTTATGTATCATTTCTCTCCAGCACCATGTGACATCCTGTCTCTCCTTCCATGTCTGTCACTCTCACGCTCTCTCTTTCATTCTGTCGATCCCTATCCCTCTCTCTCTCTCTCTCTCTCTCTCTCTCATTCTTTTTATATTATACGGTTTTAACTTTTGGTTTTTCTCTTTCTCACTATCTATCTATCTATCTATCTATCTATCTATCTATCTATCTATCTATCTATCTATCTATCTATCTATCTATCTATATATATATATATATATATATATATATATATATATATATATATATATATCGCTATATAGCGATATATTTATCACTAGGTTGACGCTCCTCATGATCCTTGGTACAGGGTTGATTGTCCTACACTATTAGCCGGTACAGAGACCGACAGCATGGTTTTGTGTTCAGTGTTTACACGACCGCCAGTCTTTGAGGCTATGTAGGTATCGGTCGTGAAGCGGCGTTCACCAGTTTCCGTAGCAACGGCGTACTAGGTATGCGAATGCCCTGCCGGCCACCCAACCAGAGATGAGTAGACTCCAGAATTTGAGCCCAGGACCGTCGGCACGCTTCCGAACGCGCTGCTGCGTCTTTCAGTTAAAGTAAGTTAAGTAAAGTATTCCGAATTGGTCCATGGGGCCGATGAAGTATCGTTTACCAGTTTCTGTGGCCACGAATTACTAGGATAATGTGAGGTCAGCGCATTTCCCAGCCGTCTTTACTTTACCCCCAACTATAGTCAGGTACCTATCAGAGCTGTGTAGAGACTCAGGGGGCACCTTCCAGAGCTGTGTAGAGTCTCAGGAGGCACCTTCCAGAGCTGTGTAGAGACTCAGGAGGCACTTTCCAGAGCTGTGTAGAGACTCAGGAGGCACCTTCCAGAGCTGTGTAGAGACTCAGGAGGCACCTTCCAGAGCTGTGTAAAGGCTTAGGAGGCACCTTCCAGACCCGAGAACGAATCCTGGCCTTAACCAGGATTCGAACCCATGACCTTCGGTACACCAACCGAACGCGTCTTTCTTCTGTCTGATAATAAGTTCTACAGGCTTAACTCGTGGCGTTTTGATGCCTGGAAAAATTTCAGTTATGTTTGTTTTCATTTTTTTCTCTCATTACGACAATAACAAAATGATTTTAAAATTAAGAACAATAAACCGAATGTAAAAATTTAAAAGAAACCAAACGCTAAATGGAAACTTGAAATGAAAAAACAACAATACAGCAACAAATCGAATAGAAATTGGCTGTAAGCTAAAGTCGGCGTAGAGAATGCCAAAGTCTATATCTAGCCTATTATAAGCGGAATTGGCAGCACAAAGTCCCAGACATCCACACCAGGTTTTCGCTTTCTTAAACGTTAGAAAAAGCAACACACCCCATCTCCCCCATTTACACATACACATATAAACACACACATAAACACGCGAGATGAAAATATGGGGGATAAAACAAACTAATCGTCTTTCAAGCAAAGGGCGTTAGAATTGGAATATCGTCTGCTCTGCTTTGTTGCAAACGATAAACTAGTTTTTTCGAGGCAAATCGGTAAAGAAACAAAAAAAAAGGAAAAAAAGCAACCAGCGGGCGAAGAGTTGATGGCTTGTTGACGATATATTGTCCCGCGATGACGTATGTGATGACGTGCCTGGTGACGTGTAGAGATGGATGACGATTGATGTGCGTCTTTTAAAGAGAAAATAATTCTCCCCGCTTCCGAATTGCAAATGCAGCTGACGCTTAAACGGTTCTGTCGGCTCGCGATAATTGCTTTTCCATTCCTTCCCCCCCCCACCCCTACACCTTCCTTTCCTTTCTCACATTAAAGGGAGACTAAACGTGAAAACAGGAACACTCCCACCCTTCCCATAACCAAGACCCAATCAAAGATCTATATATTAAGAAAAAAAAAGTTTTTTTTGTGAACGTTTTAAAAAAATTCTAGATGTCTGGATACTGGCAGACACTTTCATGTAGGCCCAGAGGCAAATAGCCTACACGTCTTTAAAAAAAAAAAAAGGAAAAATTTGGCGCCAAATCAAACAGTGGCGTACTTCCGCCCGTTGGAAAAAGTCACACGATTGTATCTGAAAATTAAACAGCCCATAAAAACAACTTTTTTTTTTTAACCCGTATGTAGCCTTTATACCCGGCCGGCCGGTCCTGTGATTAGTACTTCGGATAGTCAACCACGACAGCCCCGGGTTCTAGTTCTGCCGCCGAAAAATCTCTGGCCGCCCTGCAGGAGTTTTGGGCCCAGTGGACGCAATAATCTTCTATCTAGAAAAGAACGTCTGTAAAACTTATAAGATACCAATTTCTGTCATGCACTAAACTATCGAAGATTTCGCTCTTTCTCATAAAGGAAGAAACACAACAAGATATAATAGATAGATGAAATATAAAAAAAAAGTATGTAGCCCAGTTAGATAGGCAGGCGCACACAGACCAAAGCAGACAAACAGACAGACAGACATTCAGACACACAGAGGGTCAAAGAGATAGATCATAGACAGATACATAGATAGATAAATAAATAGATAATTAGGATTTTAAAAAAGTAAAAGTAATACTGCCGGATCAAACTGGTACTTATAGGACACGTGATGGGGGGGGGGGCGTTCACCTGTTTCCGTGATTACGAAGAAATTAGAAGATTGTATGGCCAGAACAATAGCCAGCTGTCTTTAGCGAAGTCCCCGTGTTCAAATCCTTTTCTAAGGCAATGGTCTATTCCCGGGTCTGGGGGGTATCCCTGAGTCTACCTACCTCTAATGGGTAGGCTCCTACCAGACACTAATTGGGGGGTGGGGGCAAAGAAAAAGGTGACTGAAAGGCAGATTGAAAGAAATATAGACGGAAAGTCAGATTGACCTTTTGACTACAAAAACTTTTATTTACAACTACTTAACAGGGGTCATCAAAGTGAATAAGTAAACTTCAATGTTGTAGCAACATTCAACTTCCAATGCACAAAGAGAACTGACGATCAATCTTTGGGCAATCTCTTTCGTTTTTAAATCTTGTATAATCAATGTGCAAGCAAACAGCCACGTTTTCTATCTCCCAATGTCACAAATCTCAAGACCACACATCTCTCATCTATATATATAAAAAGACAGTGTTAAGCCCCGCGAGGATCCCCATTGGTCAATTTGAAAACACGTGTGTCACTGACCTATCTAGGCCTAGCCCAATATACCGTCTAATAATTTTTCACATCGGACATGTGTCTTCGATAGCTCAGTGGTAAACGTAGTGGATTGCTATACGGGCGACCAGGGTTCGATTCTCCAGTTAGACTATTCTTTTTTTTTTCGACAATTAATTTTTCAAACTTTTAAAAACAAAAGACATTGTAAATCTATAGGCAATATAGATTTTGTTAAATAAAAATATTTGACTATTTTTTTTACCCTATTACAATATTTATTTACTTTCCTAAAAGTATTCAGTAAGTGTAGTTTATAAATTTGTTATCTGCACCCCAGACAGTCCTTTTTTTTTCACCCGGGCAACGCCGGGCAATGTAGCTTGTCTTATATATAAAGAAGATTCTTGCGTCCTTCGCTCATCCGTGGTTCGAGTCGTTGACTAGAACTATAATACTAATCTACCCCTATCAGCCCGGCTAGCTCAGTCGGTAGAGCACGAGACTCTTAATCTCGGGGTCGTGGGTTCGAGCCCCACGTTGGGCGTATTTTTTTATTTTATAAAAATAGCTATGTATTTATTAAACACAACTATAGCATTGATTTTTATCTTAAGATAGACAGCATTAAATACAGCTTGTTTTAATATTTTATCTAAAAGATGTTACGTTACAGGTTTTTCTGGTATGCTCAGACAACCCATTCTATACCCGAAAGCTACTCGGGAAGAAAGAGTACCGGTACTCAAGTCCAATTGCATTCGTCCATACCACAGAACGATCACTTCTCAACTGAAGCTCTAAGTACCCTTGTCTTTTGTTTGTCAACACAAAAACGTCACTTCCTGGATACCTTCTACGTATAAACTATAGTCTCCCGGCGGACCAAATAGATCCATAGAGCCGGTGTAGCAGCGTTTTTTTTTTTTTGAGGCCACAACATACAAGGTAATAGTGTAGCCAGAACAATGCCCAGCCTCCTTTACTTTATCCCAATTAATGTCAGGTACCCATCAGAGCTGGTCATACTCAATCACTACTGTACCCATGGGCCTCAAAGCGGCGTAGTGTGTAAACCGCCAGTAATTTCTTTGAAACACCGGCGGGCTAACGCATGGGGGACAGCCCCCGCAGCATGTCCGAGATCCATTGCACTGCCGAGAGGCCACCGGGTCTCGGTGGGGAGGAAGCAATGGATGCTGCAACCCCGTCTCACGACCCACCCGGTGCCTGGATGCCTGTGCCTATAGTATAGGATTTGTGCTACCGGGTGACAATGCAGATATACGGGAGAGCCACCACGATAATGATCCTTAGGGGAACCGCAGCGAACGGTCGCTGGCCTGCGGAATCCTTCCCTTTTACATGGCACGCCACGCCTTTGGCGTGCCGTGGGGTGGCTGGATCCCGGACAGGGTTTTAAATAACCCACTTCTAAAGCGTTACGCCCCGGCTTAAGAGCTTCGGCTCGTCCGGGTTTTGAGACTTTTTTACAAGGTCATACTCAAGGAAACCCGGATTCGGAACCAGGACCTTCGGTACGCCTGTCGATCGCGCTGCCCCTCGGCCATCGTTCACGTCCATATTGAACTATTAAATCTATCCAATTAAAGACTTTCTCTAGCACACCAATCATCTCCTTACAGCTACCCTATCTCTTCGAGTAAATGACCTAAGGCCCCCCACCCCCACCAGGGGCGAAGCCACAGGGGGGGGGGCTGAGGGAGGCTAAGCCCCCCCCCCCCCCCTGGAATTTTTTTCAAATATCTTTTTCAACTATTTTTTTTTTAAATATGTACTAAATTTGCCAAAAATTTGGTAAATCTTTGTCACGCGAAAGTTCAGCCCCCCCCCCTGGAAAAAATTTCTGGCTTCGCCCCTGCCCCCTCACCCCCACCCTCTCCCTCCAAATCACATCACATCCACATTGTTTGAAACACCACCAAAATCTTGACATCCCAACCCCCCCACTAAACTGCAAACCTTTTGCATTTAGTCAGTTTTTAAAACCCGACTTGTAATTCTGTTGACGCTAAGATCGTGTGGCCACCACTGCAACACTACAACGCAATAGTCTCACTGCCATTTTTTTTTTATGTCTACCACTTCGAGTGTATGGTTATAACTATTTCCTTTTATTGTTCATTTTATGTTCCCTGGCGGGTTCGGTCTATGTAACACTTGGCAAACTATAAAACTTCAAAACACTCAAACTTCAAACAAGACAACCAAAAAAAAACAAAATGACTGGGTGGTAGGGTGAGGGTGGCACCTTTCCAGGACTTAATTAAGCCTACGTCTGTTTTGGGGTGGGGGGGGGGGGATTGGAGTGAGTCTTTCAATGCCCCACAATCGTTGCCAAATAATAATAGTTTAGTTCACGGTTGGGAAAGAGTGGGGGGGGGGGGGGGGCGTATGTATAGTGGCGTATCTCTCTGCCATTTAGATTTAGGGATCGTTCGAATAGTATTCACAGTTAAATGGAGGTGTGTATGTGTGTGCGTAAATAAGTGTGTGTGTGCGTGTGTGTATGTGTGTGTTTGCTTAAGGCAAATCGGCTATAATGAACAACTCAACGGGGTTATATGATCAATGAACACGTATATTATAGAACACACGTGGTTTCAAAGACTTTTTTTTTTAAAATATACACCAGGAGGTTTAGTAAAGCTCTACCAAATGTGATCACTGCAGTTTTAAAGACAGGATGAGAGCAGGGTAAAGTGGAGGGGGAGGGGCAGCCGGGTGGAGGGGAGGTAGGGTTACAGTACACAGAGCTTATGTGTCTCATTCTTGAATACAACCAAATAAAAGTTGTTCCTGGGCGTCAATGACTGGGTTGATTAGAACCTTCACACACAAAAATATCACCAAAATCACTTGATGGAACAGTAAATGTTTTATAAATGCTGTAAAAGGGTAAAACTGTATAGATCAGGAGTGGCCAAGCATGAGGTCAATGAAAGCTGCATTCATTTGATCGTTTTGATAGATAGCAAGAAAGAAACAAAGATTGATGAAAATACTGGGTGGGCCAATAAAATGTTACCACTTTTGATCATTCACAAGTTTTCCAAACTCAAAGGGCGAATAGCAAAGGCCTAATTATGAGGTTTGGTTTGGGCCCAGAATCTTATATTCTGCCAATGAAAATCTACGTGGAGGTGAAAATGTGCTTCATCGCTGAAAAAATCAGGTCCAACAAAACGGGGTGATCTTCAACGCGTTAACTGATGTTTCTACAAAAGGTTAGTCTCTCTTCTCTATTTGCTGCTGTCTGAGCTTGCAAAATCTGAATTCGGTTTGGAAAAAGATGAAGGTCTGTGTTCAGTATGCGTCTAACTGTGGTCACAAGTCCTGTTTCCCTGAACTTCTGCAGAAGACGTCTGATTTCTTCCCGGAAAGTCAATTGTGAATCGTCACTGAGTGTGCGTTACCGATTTTAATTCCAAATATGCTTCCACGATATTCACTATCTCCTCCACAATATATTGCTTTCGATCCATTGGGGTGAGAATTCAGTGTTTCGTTGTTAATATTCTTGAAAATGAAACAAAAATCTTTGTAATTTTGAAAATTGTAAAAATATAAAAAGTGGTAACATTTTATTGGCCCACACTGTATATTAGATAAAAGGAATAAAAGTGCAACTCCATATTTTACCTAGTATGAAATACACACATTAGGAAGCTCTGCCTACAACAACATGCCTTTACCAACTTTTTATTTTGTCGGAAATGCGTCATCAGATATTCTGTTACTATAACCCTACGCTCTGCGCCCTTCCCCCACCCAATAGTACGTCTAGAAATTGAAAGAAACAAGAAGTGTTCTTGTGTTGTCAAATTTAGAACCACCGTCTCCAAAATTTCGAGCTAATAAAGTGACGTCAAACCACAGTGTAAACAAATTATTCTTTCCAATAACAATGGGTTTAAAAACAAACAAATATATATAGTAATATACTATGTCGGCCTATATCCATAAATATAAAAAAAAACTATAATCTATATTTTAGTCCTACTTAATATCATGAAATAAGACTCGGCCAACAGAGCCTTGGAATCGAGTCAACTACTTCCCGCTATTTTGCCCAATAAAAACGAGAGGCAAACACAAATTAAATACGAGAGCCTTTTTTGCAATTAAACTTTCGTCTAGCAGACGTGGGGTTGATTCGGCTTGTGTTTTTCGAACTGTCTATGATTTAAATCCACATTGAGTCCCAAGATTCTTCTACAAGTCTATTAGGTCCTAGTGAGTCTACATGTGCTGTACAGCAGGGGTCGGCAGCCGAAGGCACGCGTGCCAAACTTGGTACGCAGAGCGATTTTCAATGGCATGCGAGAGACCTCCAAGAGGTGTTTTTTTTTGTTGATAAAATAACAACACCATTTTCCGGTTCTGAATGAGGAAAACTGACAGTTGAAGCCGATGTTTCTGAATCACATAGCGACACATTTCAGTGATTTGAACTTGCATTTACAAGGAATGGATTTGCATTTAAACTGGACATATCTTGCCGTGAAATCAATTTCAAAACATTTAACTGGTGCACATCCCTACATTAAGGCATAGATCTACATGTATATTAAAATAGATAGTTGGACTTTTTTCAGAAATACAATGAAACACTCAAAACAAAGTTTTCTAATCAAAGACAAGACTTTCAAATTGATGGACTCATCTTTGCATACCACATCAAGCCTAACTGGTTTGATATTTTCTACAATCTTCTTAGATGTAGATCTTTGTTTTTAAGTGGAGGGATATTGGCAATTTTAAAATGCAGTAAGTTGAATTTTAAACATTAAAAAAATGATCTTTGAAATGTGCCCATTTGAGGAAAAAAATCTGGAAGGAATCTGCTAAGCATTCGCTCTTTTAATTTCAGCTTTTGGTTAAACTTACACTTGTAAACATATTTTATCGCATATGAAATCTGTTTTAAGCATTCAAAGAAATAACCTACACTTGACCGCTCATAATTGATATAGACTAATTACATTTAAAAGAGCTTTTACGCCCATCTTCTTTAATTAAACATAAATATAAGTAATTCTTAAACAAATTTCTTTGTATTATTAATTTAATAAAAATTAATATAATAAATTTGATAAAAATAACACTATGTTAAGTAATTTCTGTAATTATTAATGTTTAAATTATAATCTCATTAAATTAATGCAGGAAATGTTTATTTACAACTATTTAACGTACATTTTTTTAATCCTCTAATAAGTAAATCTTGTAATGAATACCATAATGTCGGCTTCATATAAAGAAATAGTAAATAGTCAGTAGTATTAGTTACATTACAAACTTAACTTGTTTGGTATCACTATTGACGATTTTTAGTTAAAGGACGCTATTATGTCTCATAATATGTTTCGTTTTTTTTTATTATTATAAAAGAATAAATTGCTTACAATTTATAACTTTAAAATGATCAAACTGTAAAAAATCATTTGAAAATTATATAAATATTATAATAATATGACTAAAATATGTATATGATATGTATACTTTCAAACATTACATTGACTACCCACTTTGTATGTTTACCACGTATCTATACCGCTTTATGATAGTCGGCTGTTGTTTAGCTACTCGGTAAAATACCTTAAAGGACACCTCAGTTAAACTGAGATCAAAATATAAATAACATTGGCAGGTGTTATATCCTCAACTTGATTAACAAAGGATAATGCTTAGACAATAATTATCGTGAAAGCTTAGTAATAAAATATTGTATTTGATATAAATGCAAATAAAAAGGATGATAAGCACAAACACGTTAATATTAAATCTAAAACGCTTTAACGATTTTTTCTATAAATTATCTCCTTTGCTTTTGGCCTTTGCCCTGGTACGGAGTTAAATTAATTTTCCTATACAAATAATTTTTAAAAAGTATAATAGAGCAGGTTAACTTTCAGGCTGTTGGCACGCTGAATGATTCAGAAATACTAGTTTGGCACAGTGTTAGAAAAAAGTTTGCCGACCCCTGCTGTAGGCCTACAGTTGAGGTGTTGGAGAGGGTTAGCAACGGGGAGTCTCATAAAACGTTGCATAGTGCATCTCTTCTGTATCCAGAAAAATAACATTGCTAGCTCACACAAGTCTTGATGGAAAACATATAAAACACCACAAAGAAATATAAAACTAAAACACCACTACCACCCTCCTTTATATGCAACACACCATTAAAACACCTTTTTGTATATTCCTTTTAAAAACAAAGAAAAGAAAAAGGAGAAAAGATAAAGGAATCGCTATTTCTCTTTCCTCCTCATCTACCCCCCCCCCCCCCCCACACTTACCCAGTTCCCAAATCACACCTCCATTCCTATACCCCCACATATTAACGGGTCTGTGGATTGATTGACAAGGGCAGATCAGTATGTTTTCACTACGCCCGTGATCTTGTCAAGGGGCCGGGTACTCACCCCCCCCCCCCCATGGGTTCACGTGTTTTGGGAAGCCTGATGCCTTGTCGGATTTCTAAGACTACCCACCCCCTTCTCTCTCTCTCTCTCTCTCTCCAGAAAAAGAAAAAGCCAGAGAGAGATTTAGGATGGAGGCGGGTGGGAGGAGATCATTTTTTAAAAACCAGAAACAATGTTTTTCTTGGGACTTGTCCAGTCTGGTTCCTGGAACATGGTTAACAAGACGGGGGGGCTAGTACAACACAGTTCTGAAATGTCACCCGACAAGAGGGATAGCGCGTGAGATGATGGAAAAGGGGGAGGGGGGCGGGGAGTGAGTTGGTGGCGGTGAAGAATGGCGAATGTTCAGAGAGGAGGTGAGGAGATGGGGTGGGGGGGGGGGGTAGAAAGGGTTGAAGGGTCAAGACGTGAAGAGAGAACTTGTCCAGACACTTGAGAGCCTTAGAAATCAATTTAATTCAACGTCCATGGACATCGCCTCCTCTTTACTTCTCTCTCTCTCACTTTCTCTCTCTTTCTATGTATCCCTCTATCGATCTCTCTCTCTCTCTCTTTCTTTCTCAATTGTTCATTCTCTCTGTCTCATTTTCTCTTTCTCTCTATATCATTTTCTCTTTCTCTCTTTCTCACTTTCTCTCTCTCTCTCTCTCTCTTTCTGTCTCTCTCAATTGCTCTCCCTATTTATCTCTCTATTATTCTCTCTCCGTCTCAATTTCTCTCTCTCTATCGTCCTCTCTCTCTTTAACTTTCTCTAACTTTCTCTCTCCGTATCGTTCTTTGTCTCTTTCTCTTTCTATCGTTCTATATCTTTCTGTCACGTTCTCTTTTACTCTCCATCCACCTTTTAAAAAACAACAGATTCCAACACAGTACAAATCCTTTGGCGTGAGACTTGAATTCCATGTCAGCAGTTGGAGTTTGTATAACCTTAGTTTATTAGATAGAACGAACGAATGAGTCAAACATAATGCTTTCTATTTCCATTATAATACAGACTCTATTAAGGAGATTCTAACATCGTGAGAATCTACCTCAATGAGACTCTACCTCAATGAGACTCTACCTCAATGAGACTCTAGACTCTACCATTACGAGACTATAAACAGACACCAAAAGGCAGGGCAAATCAACCTCTCAAAAGACTGTCACTTTAAAAAGTTAGAAAGAAATGCATTACAAAAAAAAACACAAAAAAACAATAAAAGTCGTCTAAACCTTTTAGCCAACATTTCAACGCCCCTCCCCCCCCAGCCCCCCTCCCCCAGCCCCCCTTTTTCTCCTTTCTTAACTGTTTACATTGAAACGTATACGACAACGATTTGGTCGTTAATAAAAAGGTCCCCCCTCCCCACATCCCAATTTCTCCTCAAACCCGCCCCAATTTTCCCCCACCCAACCCAGTTTCCACCTGTGTAGTTTTGTCTTGAAATCATTGTTATGAATGTGGCATGAATTTGGGTCCCCTAGAGAGAAAGAGAGAGAGAGAGAGAGAGAGAGAGAAATAGACCACCCCCGAGGGTACTTGATATCTCTGTCAAGATGATGACAAGAGGGAGGGATCAGATGTCAAAGGTGAGAAGAAGAATACATTTAATCTAACGATCGTGAAATGTCGGCAAAGGAAGAAAAGACCAGAAAGAAAAAGGAAAGAATAAAAATGAATGAAATATCGCTGTCAGATCGGGAGATATGCTGTGGGACCCCGGTGTGTGTAAATTGAAGACTCGTTTATTCTCGTCTGATCTTTACTTAAACTGACTTCACGAGTTAGAAACACATTCAAAATGTCTTGGTTTACCCTTTTATGGGAGGGAATTGTTATTTTGGGGTAGTTTTGGGGGGGGGGGGGGGGGCATTCAGGCCGCAACTCACAGAAGGGGGACATTTAAAGGCAAATAGATGATTTGTTCCGCGTAGGGTCGTATTATGCAAGAGGATTGTGTGGTCAGCGTGACGTTCAGACACATTGTTGGTAACCTTAAACATTGGCTCAAAGTAAAGTCGGACTTTTTTTTGTGTACGTGGCTGCCGTTCGCCGCGACCCCGAGCGGAAGAGCGTGACATCGCCATGTATTAAAGGGTGTGGGGTCGAATCCTCATTATAGATCGGACGTTTCGTTTGGTAAACTAAAAATTGGCCTAAACTTAATGTAAACTAAAGGTCTAAAAGCAAAATATGCGAATCGGGATGTACTAAGGGATTGCGTGGCAAGCACCATGCCATGCTGCCTTTACTTTCCTCAAAATAATGTCACATTGGTGACTGATAGACGCCCAGACCAGAAAAAAAAGTAAAAGCCATGTGTTTACAAAATTGCCTTTTATAACAAATTTACACTCAAACCCAAAACATTTGGCTAAACTACGCGCGGTTACTGAACCACTTCAGAAGAAAAGCCAATATTAACTTACACTGAATATAATAAATGAATCGTATTAAGACTGTCATGTATATTGTTTTTCCAAGAATTGGAACACGCAATGTTTATTCTCCTCTCTCTCTCTTTTCTTACTACACGCGATATTAGGACGTTTAGTAGGAAAACGAAAGGTTCTAGGTAATGCTGGGATTCTGTGTTGATCTCAAATTCTCAGAGTCTGGGAACGACTCATTATTTAATAGGGGAAGTTCATATCGTTTTGTTATGAGTTTTGTAATGTTACCATGATTTTCACCCCTACTGGTAGTGGGTCTGTCCCTTGCACCACTCGGATAGTATTTAATGATTTGTTTTGTCTGAAAGACAGAGAGTTTCAAAATATGTTCCTTTGAACGTTTGTGTTTGCACTATTTTATTCTAACTGTACATAATAGATATATTGTATATATTGAACATACCACCTGAAATAAACTACCAACAACAGTTACACTGAAGCTTCTTTGTCAAGTTACTATCCTATTGTGTTGTATACATTACTATAAGATTTATCTACTACCATAATTTACAAGAGAGGAAATGTTGGAATACAAATACTGAATTTGTGCCCAGGACTATAAGAAGAGTTCGTGTAATACTGAAACATAAATACTAATAATTAAAGTCTCCCCTAGGACTAACGAGAATTATCAGCAAGATCTACACAGCTCTGGCCACAAGGGGATTGTGGACGTAACAAAATTTGGTGGTCTCGCCCGGTATATTTGAGTTCTACTTTTCCTGACCTAGGATTGACAAGATTTGGTAGTCTCGTTCGGTAGATTTGAGTTCTACTTTTCTTGATCTAGCTGACCTATAAATATTTTGTGACATTAGTAGTACTGAGAGCGGCATATTTGTGTTTCGTTTTCAGGACTGTGAAATTATTCTTTTTAAAAAGAGGAGAGAACTGGTTTGCGTTTTTATTCCTTGGGAAGTGTGAAGATTCCACGAAGTGTTTAATATTATATTGTGCAAATTTCTGGACAAATCGTAAGTTGGAACTTTATATTTTATTATACAATATATACTACTCTACTATAACAAATATTTCGAACGCTATACTATGGCTTCGAATATATCAAGTGAGGAACTTAATGCCATGTCATTTGCTGAACTAAAAGAATTAGCTGAGTCCTTTGGGATTGAGGCAGGACAGGCAAGACCTAATCGTAATCGTTTGACCAAAGAAATTATGACATGTTTGAACGGGCAGAATGCCATGAACACTGGTAGTGTAGTTGAAGTGGGACAGAACGATATCAATGAAGGTTATGTAGCTCCCAGTGGGGGCGAGGTAATTGCCCACGGAGACGAGGTAAGAAATATGTCATCTAGATCATCAAACAATGAAGAAGATGAAGGGTTGAGTGAAAACCTAAAATTCCAATTAGCTATGAAGAGAATGGAATTGGAAAGAATGAGGATAGAAACTGAAAAGGAAAATGAAAGAATTAGGATAGAAACTGAAAGGGAAAATGAAAGAATTAGGATAGAAACTGAAAGGGAAAATGAAAGAATTAGGATTGAAAGCAGAGAAAGGATAGAGATGGCACGCATGAACAGACCTGACCATCGTAGGGACAGCAATGGTATGGATATTAGCGCAATGAAGCAACACTTGCCTATATTCAGAGAAGAAGATGTTCAAGATTTCTTTTTGCTTTTTGAGAGGATAGCTGTAGATTATCAGTTCCCTGATGATAAGATGGCTTTATTGTTAAGGTCAACTCTCAACAAAGGAAAAGCATTGGACGTAGTGTTGAGTTTAACACCCGAGGAAATAAATGACTATGAAGTAATCAAAGATAGGGTGCTAAAAAGTTATTCCCTGACACCAGAAAAATATAGAAAGCTATTTAGAGACAGAAAGAAGGCATATGATCAAACTCATGTAGACTTTTTGAGACAAAAGGAGAAAATGTTAGAACAGTGGCTAAGGTCACAGAATGTAAGTGAGTTTGATAAACTCAAGAACCTAATATTGTTTGAGGAATTCAATGATTGTATTCGAGTGGATATTAAAACTCACATCTCAGACCGAGGGGTTGAAGATGTGCATGAAGCTGCTAGATTGGCAGATAACTATGCCATAATTCACGCCAGCATAAAGCCATATTATGCTGACAAACCCAAAGTGCACAAACCAGAGCCCAAGGAGGCTAGTAAACCAAAAGAGACAAGTGAAAACAATAATAAGAACAGTGGTGTAAATAATAATAGTAACTTAGTTCATTTCAGGAAGCAGACAGATGTAAATAAAGCAAAGGTGGTATGTTTCAATTGCAAGAAAGAGGGCCACATGAAGAAAGATTGTTGGATCCTTACCAAGAAGCAAGGTGCTATTCTACACTGTGCCAGAGTGCAGAAAGATAGCAAGCAGACAGAAGAAGTGTGCAACACAGGGTCAAGAAACTCAAAAGAAATGCGGCCGGCATCGCCCATAGTTGTGGAGTCGATGGTTTTTGAGAACAGTCTATCTAAGGTAAAAGAGAATAGCTGTACTCAATCTATTATGCTTTCAGAAGGCCGTGAGGAACAGATGGTTCCTGAAGTCCCGGAAGAGGACGACCTATCCGATTTTCGACCCTTTGTCTACGAGGGGACAGTGTCGACAGAAGTCGATGTACTCAGCAAGAAGAAAATACAGATATTACGTGACACGGGTTCTGCTGTCAGCGTGATCCTGGAGGGCAGTGTGCCGTTAACAGATGCCACCAGTACCGGTGAGTCTGTTGTGCTGAGAGGTGCTAGTATGGAGGCTGTGGAAGCTCCACTGCACAGAATAAAACTCGAGTCGGATATTTTTACAGGTAACATCGTAGTGGGAGTGTGGCGCGCACTACCCGTCAAAGGCGTTTCCATGATATTAGGAAATGACATTATGGGCGGCAGAGTCACTGTCGAGCCCATGGTTAAAGTGTTGGAGACAAAGATGGCGGAGGACAAAAACCTACGTCCTGCCAATGAACGCCCAACATGTGCACTGACAAAAGCAATGCAGAAAAAGAAGTCGGTAAAGACTCCTGCTACGCCGTGTAGTGCAACGAAAGATGTGTTTGTCTGTTCTGAAGACACACATGCGAATGAAACAGTGATAACAGAAACACCTGACATCGATTTAAGTGCTACGTTCTTTGCTGAACTAACAACTGGTGATGCAACAGAGAACGATAACATTTTGTCACCAAAGCAGAAATTGGTGAGAGAACAATTGAATGACGAAGTAATAATGAAACTCAGAATGAAAGCTGTTGATGAAAAGACTGCAGATGCAATGGCGGAATGTTTCTACATGAAAGATGAAGTGTTGATGAGAAAGTCGAAACCGCTCAACTCAGGTACAAACGAGTGGGACAGTATTCACCAGATTGTAATACCTAAGTGCTATCGTCAAGATATACTGCGTATGGCGCATGATCTTCCTTTCGCTGGTCACATGGGAGTCCGAAAAACGCACCACCGTATCCTCCCTTACTTCTACTGGCCAGGACTGAGAAGAGATGTCGAACAATACTGCAAGACTTGCCACGTATGCCAAATGGTAGGACGTCCTAACCAACGAATTCCTGTCGCTCCACTCCAGCCGATACCAGCGTTCGACGAACCATTCAGTCATATACTCATTGATTGCGTGGGCCCGTTGCCGAAAACAAAAGCCGGTTTTCAATACCTGCTCACAGTCATGTGTTCATCCACTCGCTTCCCGGAAGCCATTCCGTTGCGGAACATAACAACAGTGAAGGTGGTAGACGCCCTGACAAATTTCTTCACACGTTATGGCCTACCGAAGACAGTACAGTCCGACCAGGGGACTAACTTTACTTCGAACATTTTCAAACAAGTCATGGAACAATTAGGGATAAGCCATAGGCTATCAAGTGCCTATCATCCTGAGAGCCAGGGAGCTCTGGAAAGGTTTCATCAGACATTAAAATCGATGCTTAAAAAGTACTGTTATGAAAACGAGAAAGACTGGGATAAGGGTGTGCCTTATGTACTGTTCGCTGCAAGGGAGGCCACTCAGGAATCCCTGGGGTTTAGCCCATTCGAACTTGTGTATGGACACTCAGTCAGAGGTCCGTTGAAACTTCTACATGAAACTTGGCTAACGGACAGTGAACCGATTGGACTTTTGTCATATGTAGATAAATTTAAAAATAGGCTTTATCATGCTTTTAACCATGTGAAGATTCATTTTCCACAGATGCAGGAGCGTATGAGACAGAACTATGACCGTAAAGCTACAGCTAGAACTTTTGCACCAGGTGACAAAGTTCTTGTGTTTCTACCTTCGCAAAATCAGCCTTTAAGTGCAAAGTTTAGTGGACCCTATGAGATAGAGTCAAAGCTTGGCGAGGTCAATTATTTGATAAAGACTCCTGACCGGAGACAAAAACAGAGGGTATGCCATATTAATTTACTTAAGCCCTATGTTTCCAGGGAAAAGAGTAAACCACGGGAGGTCCCCATGATTTCGTTAGCTAGAGTCCCGACGGATTTATCTAGGATAGAATATAAGTTTGCAGAAAGTAAACTTAATAATACAGATGCCCTTAAGAGTTTAGATACAAGGCTAGAACATCTTCCGGTAGAAGATAAGGAGAAGATTATTGAGCTGGTACATGAAAATAAGTCAATGTTTACAAATGTTCCCAGTAGGACACATGTCATAGAGCACGATGTAGTGTTAACCGATAGTGCCAGGTCTATTAAACAGCATCCATTTGACCCCATCAGACCTGAGCATATTAAATTAGATGTAAAGTATATGTTAAAAGATGACATAGGAGAAAAATGTGATAGCAAATGGTCTACACCCTGTGTGATGGTACCAAAAGCCGACCACACACTGCAGTTTTATAGAGACTTTGGGAAATTAAGTAATTTGACAAAGACCGACTGGTATCCCATTCCCCGTATCATCGACAAGATAGAGACAAGGTCATAGCTGATACTCTATCTCGGGTGCTACATGATTGACTGAATAACCCCATACTTCTTTTTCAGATCATCTCATTTATTCATTAAGAATGTGTCATGATAACCTATCATTCGTTTGAATTTTGATTATGGAATACCTATAGAATACTTGTATCATACAGAAGTCAAGTCTTTTGAAAGTATTAATAATTCTTATAATCATGTATAATATTGATGTTCTGATATATTTTAAATTCATTTGATTATGGAAAAGAAATTCCATTTAAATGTTGATGCATGATGCAATAAATATATAATATGCACGTATTTACTTGATATGGATGGATAAAAGTAATTGTCATCACATGCAATTAAGTGGGAAAACTTTGAGCTAGTTGATTTATTATCTTGTTTTATTTTAGTTAATGAATGGAACTAAATAATAATATGTACAATTTTTATCTTAGAAAGAGATGTAATATCAATTGGTATAGATTAATAGATAATATTGGAAATCTATTGCTAAATTGCTATATCATGGTAATAGAATGGGAAAAACTAGTGGATATTCACTATGTTGTATATAGGTTGTTATATATTCCATATATCCGGGAATGGAGGGAAACAAAGGTACCTAAAGGTGTAGGCTACACTCATTCAACCCTGAACAAACTTTTATATTAAACTTTCAAATTTGCCAAAAACGCATAATAGTGGATTACATTTTAATATTGAGATTACTGTGGTAATCGTAACTAGAGCGTATTTTCTCCTCATATTTGAGAAAAGGGGAAGTATCATCATCTTAGGTATGAACCATGTTAATGTCAAGTTGACACTGTAATTTAAAGGGGAGGTAACCTATAGTTTGATTCGAGTTACGTATTACTTATCTTTTGGTTTGTATATTAGAAGTAAACTGTTGAAAATTGACAGAGTTTGAGCAATGTTATATTTGTTTAAATAGATTAAGACTTTTTGCAAATTTTGGTGGAAATCCACACAACTGTACATAGTTAAAATAAGAATGACTAGAATATTTTTGAATTATTTGTACTTGTTGAGACATTAGTTAATATTAATACTAACGGTGAAATATTTGTCCATCACGTTATAATCACAATTACCATTGGGTAGTGACACTTTTTATAATTTAGTTGTGCCAGTGAGCCATGTTTGCTTAAATTGTCTAATAATCTTCCATTGATTGTTGGTTATTAAAACGATAGTGTTAAGTACGAAAAATGTACCATGTTGAGTATTACTTGGGTAATTATGGTACATTATTTCTTTCATTGGGTGGGGGCGTGTCATGTATATTGTTTTTCCAAGAATTGGAACACGCAATGTTTATTCTCCTCTCTCTCTCTTTTCTTACTACACGCGATATTAGGACGTTTAGTAGGAAAACGAAAGGTTCTAGGTAATGCTGGGATTCTGTGTTGATCTCAAATTCTCAGAGTCTGGGAACGACTCATTATTTAATAGGGGAAGTTCATATCGTTTTGTTATGAGTTTTGTAATGTTACCATGATTTTCACCCCTACTGGTAGTGGGTCTGTCCCTTGCACCACTCGGATAGTATTTAATGATTTGTTTTGTCTGAAAGACAGAGAGTTTCAAAATATGTTCCTTTGAACGTTTGTGTTTGCACTATTTTATTCTAACTGTACATAATAGATATATTGTATATATTGAACATACCACCTGAAATAAACTACCAACAACAGTTACACTGAAGCTTCTTTGTCAAGTTACTATCCTATTGTGTTGTATACATTACTATAAGATTTATCTACTACCATAATTTACAAGAGAGGAAATGTTGGAATACAAATACTGAATTTGTGCCCAGGACTATAAGAAGAGTTCGTGTAATACTGAAACATAAATACTAATAATTAAAGTCTCCCCTAGGACTAACGAGAATTATCAGCAAGATCTACACAGCTCTGGCCACAAGGGGATTGTGGACGTAACAAAATTTGGTGGTCTCGCCCGGTATATTTGAGTTCTACTTTTCCTGACCTAGGATTGACAAGATTTGGTAGTCTCGTTCGGTAGATTTGAGTTCTACTTTTCTTGATCTAGCTGACCTATAAATATTTTGTGACATTAGTAGTACTGAGAGCGGCATATTTGTGTTTCGTTTTCAGGACTGTGAAATTATTCTTTTTAAAAAGAGGAGAGAACTGGTTTGCGTTTTTATTCCTTGGGAAGTGTGAAGATTCCACGAAGTGTTTAATATTATATTGTGCAAATTTCTGGACAAATCGTAAGTTGGAACTTTATATTTTATTATACAATATATACTACTCTACTATAACAAATATTTCGAACGCTATACTATGGCTTCGAATATATCAAGTGAGGAACTTAATGCCATGTCATTTGCTGAACTAAAAGAATTAGCTGAGTCCTTTGGGATTGAGGCAGGACAGGCAAGACCTAATCGTAATCGTTTGACCAAAGAAATTATGACATGTTTGAACGGGCAGAATGCCATGAACACTGGTAGTGTAGTTGAAGTGGGACAGAACGATATCAATGAAGGTTATGTAGCTCCCAGTGGGGGCGAGGTAATTGCCCACGGAGACGAGGTAAGAAATATGTCATCTAGATCATCAAACAATGAAGAAGATGAAGGGTTGAGTGAAAACCTAAAATTCCAATTAGCTATGAAGAGAATGGAATTGGAAAGAATGAGGATAGAAACTGAAAGGGAAAATGAAAGAATTAGGATAGAAACTGAAAGGGAAAATGAAAGAATTAGGATAGAAACTGAAAGGGAAAATGAAAGAATTAGGATTGAAAGCAGAGAAAGGATAGAGATGGCACGCATGAACAGACCTGACCATCGTAGGGACAGCAATGGTATGGATATTAGCGCAATGAAGCAACACTTGCCTATATTCAGAGAAGAAGATGTTCAAGATTTCTTTTTGCTTTTTGAGAGGATAGCTGTAGATTATCAGTTCCCTGATGATAAGATGGCTTTATTGTTAAGGTCAACTCTCAACAAAGGAAAAGCATTGGACGTAGTGTTGAGTTTAACACCCGAGGAAATAAATGACTATGAAGTAATCAAAGATAGGGTGCTAAAAAGTTATTCCCTGACACCAGAAAAATATAGAAAGCTATTTAGAGACAGAAAGAAGGCATATGATCAAACTCATGTAGACTTTTTGAGACAAAAGGAGAAAATGTTAGAACAGTGGCTAAGGTCACAGAATGTAAGTGAGTTTGATAAACTCAAGAACCTAATATTGTTTGAGGAATTCAATGATTGTATTCGAGTGGATATTAAAACTCACATCTCAGACCGAGGGGTTGAAGATGTGCATGAAGCTGCTAGATTGGCAGATAACTATGCCATAATTCACGCCAGCATAAAGCCATATTATGCTGACAAACCCAAAGTGCACAAACCAGAGCCCAAGGAGGCTAGTAAACCAAAAGAGACAAGTGAAAACAATAATAAGAACAGTGGTGTAAATAATAATAGTAACTTAGTTCATTTCAGGAAGCAGACAGATGTAAATAAAGCAAAGGTGGTATGTTTCAATTGCAAGAAAGAGGGCCACATGAAGAAAGATTGTTGGATCCTTACCAAGAAGCAAGGTGCTATTCTACACTGTGCCAGAGTGCAGAAAGATAGCAAGCAGACAGAAGAAGTGTGCAACACAGGGTCAAGAAACTCAAAAGAAATGCGGCCGGCATCGCCCATAGTTGTGGAGTCGATGGTTTTTGAGAACAGTCTATCTAAGGTAAAAGAGAATAGCTGTACTCAATCTATTATGCTTTCAGAAGGCCGTGAGGAACAGATGGTTCCTGAAGTCCCGGAAGAGGACGACCTATCCGATTTTCGACCCTTTGTCTACGAGGGGACAGTGTCGACAGAAGTCGATGTACTCAGCAAGAAGAAAATACAGATATTACGTGACACGGGTTCTGCTGTCAGCGTGATCCTGGAGGGCAGTGTGCCGTTAACAGATGCCACCAGTACCGGTGAGTCTGTTGTGCTGAGAGGTGCTAGTATGGAGGCTGTGGAAGCTCCACTGCACAGAATAAAACTCGAGTCGGATATTTTTACAGGTAGCATCGTAGTGGGAGTGTGGCGCGCACTACCCGTCAAAGGCGTTTCCATGATATTAGGAAATGACATTATGGGCGGCAGAGTCACTGTCGAGCCCATGGTTAAAGTGTTGGAGACAAAGATGGCGGAGGACAAAAACCTACGTCCTGCCAATGAACGCCCAACATGTGCACTGACAAGAGCAATGCAGAAAAAGAAGTCGGTAAAGACTCCTGCTACGCCGTGTAGTGCAACGAAAGATGTGTTTGTCTGTTCTGAAGACACACATGCGAATGAAACAGTGATAACAGAAACACCTGACATCGATTTAAGTGCTACGTTCTTTGCTGAACTAACAACTGGTGATGCAACAGAGAACGATAACATTTTGTCACCAAAGCAGAAATTGGTGAGAGAACAATTGAATGACGAAGTAATAATGAAACTCAGAATGAAAGCTGTTGATGAAAAGACTGCAGATGCAATGGCGGAATGTTTCTACATGAAAGATGAAGTGTTGATGAGAAAGTCGAAACCGCTCAACTCAGGTACAAACGAGTGGGACAGTATTCACCAGATTGTAATACCTAAGTGCTATCGTCAAGATATACTGCGTATGGCGCATGATCTTCCTTTCGCTGGTCACATGGGAGTCCGAAAAACGCACCACCGTATCCTCCCTTACTTCTACTGGCCAGGACTGAGAAGAGATGTCGAACAATACTGCAAGACTTGCCACGTATGCCAAATGGTAGGACGTCCTAACCAACGAATTCCTGTCGCTCCACTCCAGCCGATACCAGCGTTCGACGAACCATTCAGTCATATACTCATTGATTGCGTGGGCCCGTTGCCGAAAACAAAAGCCGGTTTTCAATACCTGCTCACAGTCATGTGTTCATCCACTCGCTTCCCGGAAGCCATTCCGTTGCGGAACATAACAACAGTGAAGGTGGTAGACGCCCTGACAAATTTCTTCACACGTTATGGCCTACCGAAGACAGTACAGTCCGACCAGGGGACTAACTTTACTTCGAACATTTTCAAACAAGTCATGGAACAATTAGGGATAAGCCATAGGCTATCAAGTGCCTATCATCCTGAGAGCCAGGGAGCTCTGGAAAGGTTTCATCAGACATTAAAATCGATGCTTAAAAAGTACTGTTATGAAAACGAGAAAGACTGGGATAAGGGTGTGCCTTATGTACTGTTCGCTGCAAGGGAGGCCACTCAGGAATCCCTGGGGTTTAGCCCATTCGAACTTGTGTATGGACACTCAGTCAGAGGTCCGTTGAAACTTCTACATGAAACTTGGCTAACGGACAGTGAACCGATTGGACTTTTGTCATATGTAGATAAATTTAAAAATAGGCTTTATCATGCTTTTAACCATGTGAAGATTCATTTTCCACAGATGCAGGAGCGTATGAGACAGAACTATGACCGTAAAGCTACAGCTAGAACTTTTGCACCAGGTGACAAAGTTCTTGTGTTTCTACCTTCGCAAAATCAGCCTTTAAGTGCAAAGTTTAGTGGACCCTATGAGATAGAGTCAAAGCTTGGCGAGGTCAATTATTTGATAAAGACTCCTGACCGGAGACAAAAACAGAGGGTATGCCATATTAATTTACTTAAGCCCTATGTTTCCAGGGAAAAGAGTAAACCACGGGAGGTCCCCATGATTTCGTTAGCTAGAGTCCCGACGGATTTATCTAGGATAGAATATAAGTTTGCAGAAAGTAAACTTAATAATACAGATGCCCTTAAGAGTTTAGATACAAGGCTAGAACATCTTCCGGTAGAAGATAAGGAGAAGATTATTGAGCTGGTACATGAAAATAAGTCAATGTTTACAAATGTTCCCAGTAGGACACATGTCATAGAGCACGATGTAGTGTTAACCGATAGTGCCAGGTCTATTAAACAGCATCCATTTGACCCCATCAGACCTGAGCATATTAAATTAGATGTAAAGTATATGTTAAAAGATGACATAGGAGAAAAATGTGATAGCAAATGGTCTACACCCTGTGTGATGGTACCAAAAGCCGACCACACACTGCAGTTTTATAGAGACTTTGGGAAATTAAGTAATTTGACAAAGACCGACTGGTATCCCATTCCCCGTATCATCGACAAGATAGAGACAAGGTCATAGCTGATACTCTATCTCGGGTGCTACATGATTGACTGAATAACCCCATACTTCTTTTTCAGATCATCTCATTTATTCATTAAGAATGTGTCATGATAACCTATCATTCGTTTGAATTTTGATTATGGAATACCTATAGAATACTTGTATCATACAGAAGTCAAGTCTTTTGAAAGTATTAATAATTCTTATAATCATGTATAATATTGATGTTCTGATATATTTTAAATTCATTTGATTATGGAAAAGAAATTCCATTTAAATGTTGATGCATGATGCAATAAATATATAATATGCACGTATTTACTTGATATGGATGGATAAAAGTAATTGTCATCACATGCAATTAAGTGGGAAAACTTTGAGCTAGTTGATTTATTATCTTGTTTTATTTTAGTTAATGAATGGAACTAAATAATAATATGTACAATTTTTATCTTAGAAAGAGATGTAATATCAATTGGTATAGATTAATAGATAATATTGGAAATCTATTGCTAAATTGCTATATCATGGTAATAGAATGGGAAAAACTAGTGGATATTCACTATGTTGTATATAGGTTGTTATATATTCCATATATCCGGGAATGGAGGGAAACAAAGGTACCTAAAGGTGTAGGCTACACTCATTCAACCCTGAACAAACTTTTATATTAAACTTTCAAATTTGCCAAAAACGCATAATAGTGGATTACATTTTAATATTGAGATTACTGTGGTAATCGTAACTAGAGCGTATTTTCTCCTCATATTTGAGAAAAGGGGAAGTATCATCATCTTAGGTATGAACCATGTTAATGTCAAGTTGACACTGTAATTTAAAGGGGAGGTAACCTATAGTTTGATTCGAGTTACGTATTACTTATCTTTTGGTTTGTATATTAGAAGTAAACTGTTGAAAATTGACAGAGTTTGAGCAATGTTATATTTGTTTAAATAGATTAAGACTTTTTGCAAATTTTGGTGGAAATCCACACAACTGTACATAGTTAAAATAAGAATGACTAGAATATTTTTGAATTATTTGTACTTGTTGAGACATTAGTTAATATTAATACTAACGGTGAAATATTTGTCCATCACGTTATAATCACAATTACCATTGGGTAGTGACACTTTTTATAATTTAGTTGTGCCAGTGAGCCATGTTTGCTTAAATTGTCTAATAATCTTCCATTGATTGTTGGTTATTAAAACGATAGTGTTAAGTACGAAAAATGTACCATGTTGAGTATTACTTGGGTAATTATGGTACATTATTTCTTTCATTGGGTGGGGGCGTGTCATGTATATTGTTTTTCCAAGAATTGGAACACGCAATGTTTATTCTCCTCTCTCTCTCTTTTCTTACTACACGCGATATTAGGACGTTTAGTAGGAAAACGAAAGGTTCTAGGTAATGCTGGGATTCTGTGTTGATCTCAAATTCTCAGAGTCTGGGAACGACTCATTATTTAATAGGGGAAGTTCATATCGTTTTGTTATGAGTTTTGTAATGTTACCATGATTTTCACCCCTACTGGTAGTGGGTCTGTCCCTTGCACCACTCGGATAGTATTTAATGATTTGTTTTGTCTGAAAGACAGAGAGTTTCAAAATATGTTCCTTTGAACGTTTGTGTTTGCACTATTTTATTCTAACTGTACATAATAGATATATTGTATATATTGAACATACCACCTGAAATAAACTATCAACAACAGTTACACTGAAGCTTCTTTGTCAAGTTACTATCCTATTGTGTTGTATACATTACTATAAGATTTATCTACTACCATAATTTACAAGAGAGGAAATGTTGGAATACAAATACTGAATTTGTGCCCAGGACTATAAGAAGAGTTCGTGTAATACTGAAACATAAATACTAATAATTAAAGTCTCCCCTAGGACTAACGAGAATTATCAGCAAGATCTACACAGCTCTGGCCACAAGGGGATTGTGGACGTAACAAGACATAAAGAGCTGATATTACAATTTAACTAACTGATATCACAGAAATATAAAGGCATTTATTGTTTGATATACTGATGTTTTGTTATATATATATTATTCATGTACGTGTTATGATTGCAGAGGAATAAAAGTAACACACCACAGAACCCCCCGAGGAAAACGACCTAAAGGCAGGTTCAGACTGAGAGGGTAAGACGATGCCAAGATGGATCTGGCTATCTGCGACACATCGGGGTCCAGGCCTGGAGAAAGAAGACAATGGATAGGTCCGAGTGGAAGGAGGTGGTGAGGCAGGCCAGAGCCCTCCATGGGCTGTAGCGCCACAGATGACGATGTTACGATCACATGCTTTATTTTGAAATGTTTAGGCCAGGCTTATTGTAACGGCAATGTCCTACCTAGATCACCGATGTCAAACTCAAGGCCCGCGGGTCACACCCGGCCGGGCGAACAGTCG
The DNA here is from genome assembly GCA_949126835.1 of Anisus vortex. Lineage (NCBI taxonomy): Eukaryota > Metazoa > Mollusca > Gastropoda > Planorbidae > Anisus > Anisus vortex. The sequence continues at coordinate 46,943,621 of OX421494.1, read as the reverse complement.
CTTCTGTTACGCGAGTGAATTCAAATTATTGCTTAATGAAAGCAAATGAAATGTTTAACCAAATGGGTCCCATAGCCTGATTTAGTATGATTTGAGTTTTGATCCCCACTGTACAGTTGGGTTTGACAAACAATCCCTTTGGACTAGAACTTCCTCTTCGGAGGCAAGCTGTAACAACCCCTCAGATCAGGTAGTGATGTCTATTTTTTTGTATTTCAACATCTGCCCCCCCCCCCCCCCCAAACACTGCGGTGGCGAGTCATTACCATCCTGTCAGCGGGGGCGCTGCTTATACAGACAAACTTGTTTGACTTCTGCTGTGCGCCGGGCATGATGACGGGAGATAACTTTGATGGAGATGATCTCCCCCCCCCCCACCTTGTATCTAGAGTCGTATATCGCGTTCTGGCATCTATCAATTACTTTTATCTCCCCTAATGCACGAACACCACCACACCGATGCACCATTATGTTCTAGACCTTTTCACTTTACGCTTTACCCCCCCCCCCCCCCCGCCCCCCCCCCCCCAACACCTTCCACACCGTAGGCCTAACCGTAATTGTTTTTTTTTAGCTCGTTGCGTTGTGGCGGAACCACTAACCTATATATTATAATAATAAATTGGATTGGAAATGCCACTATAAAATCATAGAAGTTTTGGGGAACCACAGACCTAAAAGCTCTGAACATTTTGTTTTCTTTGTTCAAGGGAAGACTTCGTTTCTTTACAGGTTGAACAAATAACATGACAAAGAATTTGGGTGGGGGGCATTTACAACACAGGGGATGGAGACACTTAGAACTTAGAAAGCCCTGCAGAACTTCAAGGTCTAAAAAGGAAGGATTTTTAAAGCTCTGCAGAAGTTCATGGTCGGTCTTCTTTTTCTCTTATATGGGGCAAGGTGACCGAGCGGCAGCGCGTATGTCTAGCTTACCGAAGGCCCTGGGTTCGAATCCTGGTAATGGCTAGAATTTTTTTCTCGGTCCTGGAGAGTGTCCCTGAGTCTACACAGCTCTGATGGGTAGGCCTTACCTGATTTTAGTTGGGGTAAAGTAAGTATAGGCGGCTGGGCGTTGTGCTAGCCACACAATCACGTAGTTTGCAGAGGCCACAGAAAGTGGTGAACGCTGCTTCACCGACCCCATGGGTCAATCTTGTCCGACGGGATCTTTACTTTACTACTTCTCCAATCAATAAGTCTTCAGAGCAGTTCTCTCTCTTGCAGTCAATGCCAGACAAACATATTTAGGCCTATCTATCTTTTTTTAATTGTTCTGTATTACTGTATAGGCTTACTGTGGTAATGATTTAAGGAGGGATCAATAATGTATGTCTAGAAAGTGGAACTTAAAGGTCTGGAAAGAGATCATTTAGAGAGCCCTGCAGAACTTCAAGGTTTTAAAAAAAGATTGTAAAGGCCTACGTGCTTCATTACCAAAATGCCTCTTCGCTTCTCCTGCACGCCAATACGATTCAAACACCCCGACCTAATACATACACACACTCGGACCATTTTCCTAACCCCCGCCATCGCCACCACTACCACCTCCGTCAACAGCAATAAACGGCACATCACAAACAGGTTCATGTTTCATATTATTATTCAGATTTATGCAAATGCACGGGGGGGGGGGGGGGGGGAAACTTGGCTCAAACTCTCCTTCCCCCCACCCACCCACCCACATCATAATGAAATAAATTAGGAGAGATAATATAAAGATTGTCCCCGTAGATATGACCTCCCTTGAAATTATATTTCATTTTGTGTGTGTGTGTGTGTGTGTGTGCATTCTTCTCTGTCCTCGTCTCCCCCATCACGGGCACAATCATCGGGCGTTTAATGACAGCTGACAATACATTCTGGCTACCCCCCCTCCCCTTTACACCCCTTCCCCCACCCCACACCAAAAACAAGAATTTTGCGATGAATAAAGGAACTTGAATGCGCATTGCTATATTCCAATTAGAATTCATATTTAAAAAAAAAAAAAACAGCAATGAATGTGTTGATGACATTGTAAAAAAAATTTAAAAGGGGTTTAGCATTTGAAAGTAGAAAGAGGCAGCATTGGTTTTAAAAAGGAAACAGAATAAGTTCTAGAAAATGTTTAGCGATGTTTTAAAAATATAGATAAAGAGCTGCAAGAAAATCTAAGAGAGTATTACTGCTATACAATAGCGCTTTTCAGGGTTAGTGATGGCCACTATGGGGGGCATATGTCCTACATCTCGAGCTTCTTTTGGCTTCGGCTAAACATGAGAATTGTGTGGACAATACAATGCCCAGTTGCTATTTATTTGCTTCCCACCACCACCACCCTCTAAGAACTGGGTAGTAAATCTCTTATCCTATATATTACAGACGCTCCTTCTATAAAGAATATTGCTGCGTCCTATGATGATCCGTGGTCCGAGTCTAGTCTTGCATCTTTATAAATGTTTTAAATGATGTTAAGTTACTGGGTTTTTTTCTTGTTTGTACAGGCAACCCTTTTCATGTCCGGATGTCACGCGCTCAAGCGCTATCAATTGAGAATAGTCCGGCGTGGCAGGCGTTCAGGTTTTGGGAGAAGGGTAAAGAGGGGGGGGGGGGGCTCAGATTGGGAGTGGGGGTAGCTAGGGCATCATTCAAACAATTTTGGGCATTGGACCTCAAATTCATCACATTTGTTGTTTTTAATAGCCTTCACTAGTTAACATACCCGCACAGTGTGTCCTGTACTCTATTCAGACTCACCATTCAGATTCACCATCGTGATTCAGCCCACCCACCCAGATTCACCCCCCCCCCCATTGCAATCCAGATTCACCTCACATCCACATTCACTTTGCAGATTCACCATCCAGAAAAAACAACAACAAAAGCTTCCAGATTGGCAACAGTGTTTCTAATTAAAGCCAAAAAGCGCCGTGAGTAAGCTCAAGTAAACAAACCCGAAGCCCCCCCCCCCCCCCCTCACTGTAGCATCGGCATCGTCAGTTTACAGCAAACAACCCCCCTCCCCCACCTTTTCAAAAAAACACCAACATCTCCCTGTTTCGTTAATTGCATGTAACCAAACACACTGTCGATACCTTCAATCTTGTTCCTGAGTTTCAACTCTCGACCAACGCCTCGTTCTATCAACTCAATCAAGACGAGAAAGAATCAACATAGAGCCCCGCCCACCCCCCACGAAGTCCTCCTCTCTCCCAAACCACCTACCTACCGACCCCCCCCCCCCACCAAAATGCCAAGGCGCAAGGTGTTTGTTATTTTTCTTGTTGAAGGCATCCATTTCCAAGATGGCAGGTGTTTTCCTTAGCGCCACTGAAACTTGGCAGACAGGATGTCACACCTTGTTGTATAGGTAACTGAAAGGTCTGTCACAGCGTTTCTTATGTGTGTGTTCAACTCATCTAACGAGGGCGGGCCACTCTGCGTGAACGGTGGGCTAATTGAAATGCAATCAAAACAACGCACATCTCTCTCTCTCTCTTTTTCTCTCTATCTGCATCTTTTTTCTTTTTCTATTCTCCGTCCCTCTCTATCTTTACACTCTATTTTCACATTCTCTTACTGTCTGTCAGACACAAAGACTTTTTTGTATTTTGTTCTCTCTCTCTTTCTAGCTGTCGCACCTTAAACACACTTTTCCATTTCCACTCTCTTTATCTTTATCTACCTCCTTTTTATATCTCTCTCTTTTCCTTCATTCTCTCGATCGGCCTTTCTTTTTTACTCATTTCCTACCCCCCCCCCCCCCCAAACACACTCTATCGCTCAATCACATGACCTCTCTCCCTCCACCCTCTCTCTATTCTATTCTCTATTTGTCCCCCCTCCCTCCCTTTCTCTCTTACTCTCTCATTCTCTCTATCATTCATTTGCTTTCTCATTCGTTATATTTACAGTTCTCCCCACTAGTAAAATCTAACTCTCTCTTCTTATCACCTTATCCCATTCCTTTTCTCTTTCTTTTTACATCTCTCTCTCTCTCTCTCTCTCTCTCTCTCTCTCCCTCTTGCTCCCTCTCCAATGTTCTCCCTTCTAATGTTCTCTTACAGTACATATAATCCCCCCCCTCCCGCCCCACCCTGCCTTTTAAAAGCCAACTAAACAACAATATAAATCTTGTTGGCCTTTAACGCAATTTCTTTTTTGTTTTTGTGTGTGTTTAAAGCGCCGCCGTCTGCCCGTTAAACAAGCAGACGATACAAAAACTCCATCTTGGTTGGTTGTTTGTTTGTTAACTAACTAGCCGCACTTTGTTGACGCTGATGAAAAATAAAATGGTCTAGCTGCCTAGCTAGTGCTGACGAATCGCCGTCTCGGCTTAAGGTCAAGGCCGGTATGACCTCACCGAATTCATAACTTAAAAAAAAATATTTAAGCGCGGGAAAGACCTTCATGTCCATTGAAATTTAAAAGTTGCCAGACTATGGGGTTTGTTTTAGACTTCTATTACTTCATTAACATTTATAAAAAAGAGGATGGTGGGTCGCGACAACACCTCGGTTCTTGGTCTGGTAGAGTTTGCCAGACACATGGGTGTCAAAAGAAGGACATCCAGAGACAAAAAGGAGGACATTGTGTTTCAATTAAATAGTTTCGCAATAAACCCGTAATCAGTATAGGTCTAATTTTATTACAAGAGCTGCCAATAGCTTCGTATTGGTAAACTGAACAAGAAACAGTTTTTTTTTTTTAAATGACATAAAAATTCACAGTAGGCCAAAAGGCATCTTGCTTTTGGGCAACTTTGAAAAATAAACTTTACAGCTCATACAGGAGTCTTTAAGAAAACGGATCATTCTTTTCTTGCACAAATGACCACTTGTTTATGAATTATATTCTTAAGATTTTAATACTAGATCTCTATGCTTAATAAAATAAAAGTAATAAATAATTTTAAAAAGTGTTAAAGTAATAAAGAATTGAAGTAAAAATTGGCTATAGTGTTGCTGATTTCAGCCTCCTTTAAAAAGAAGTTCGTACGAAATAATGAGCGTGAGCTCGATAAAGAAATACTACAAACCACGACGAGTAACGAATCAGTAAGCTGCTACAACTATTAAAAGAAAGAACTAACAGTTGCCTAAGCTTGTTAGGAAAACCATCAACTATAGGCCTATATATGTATTTGTTTAAATAAAAACAACAACCTTATCAATATGCGAGACTTGAGTTAAACCAAGGATAAGCGCAGCGTCTGCAACATTTAAGATAAGATAAACACGCCCTCAGATTAACTCCTTTTACAATTATGGGTTGTTTATATGGATACAAGCTAAATTAAATTGCCCGGCGTTGCCCGGGTGACAATAAAACAGGCATGTCTAAGCTGCAGATAAAAATGTTATAAACTACAATGAACAGAAAGCTAAAGATCTAATAATTTAATTATTTTTTTTTACTGAAGACTTTTAGGAAAGTAATTTAAAATAAATATTGTAATCGGGTAAAAAAATAGGTAAGTCTTTTTATTGAACAAAAAATCTAAATTGCCCGGTGTTGCTTGGAGATTTACAACCTTTTTTAAAAAAAAATGTAATAGGCCTATTAATTGTAATAATAAAAATTGTAGAAAAAAGGTAGGGCCTATAGACTAACTGGAGAATCGAGCCTGGGTTCAATACGCTATCCACTTAGCTAGCGAAGACACATGTCCAAAGTGAAATCGCAAAAGTATAATATAAGACAATAAGGTCACGCGTCTGTAAATTAACTAATATGATTAGTTGAACACACACACCCATGCTACTATATATATTGTTACGTCCACAATCCCCTTGTGGCCAGAGCTGTGTAGATCTTGCTGATAATTCTCGTTAGTCCTAGGGGAGACTTTAATTATTAGTATTTATGTTTCAGTATTACACGAACTCTTCTTATAGTCCTGGGCACAAATTCAGTATTTGTATTCCAACATTTCCTTTCTTGTACATTAGAGTAGTAGATAAATCTTATTGTAATGTATACAACACAATAGAATAGTAACTTGACAAGGAAGCTTCAGTGTAACTGTTGTTGATAGTTTATTTCAGGTGGTATGTTCAATATATACAATATATCTATTATGTACAGTTAGAATAAAATAGTGCAAACACAAACGTTCTCAAAGGAACATATTTTGAAAACTCCCTGTCTTTCAGACAAAACAAATCATTAAATACTATCCGAGTGGTGCAAGGGATAGACCCATCACCAGTAGGGGTGAAAATCATGGTATCATTACAAAACTCATAACAAAAACGATAGGAACTTCCCCTATTAAATAATGAGTCGTTCCCAGACTCTGAGAATTTGAGATCAACACAGAATCCCAACATTACCTAGAACCTTTAGTTTTCCTACTAAACGTCCTAATATTGTGTGTAGTAAGAAAAGAGAGAGAGAGAGGAATAAACATTGCGTGTTCCAATTCTTGGAAAAACAATATACATGACAATATAAAGAAAGAGATGTAGGCTGGACATTAAATAGCGTATGATATCGTAACCAGAGCAATTCACTTGCTATATTTGATGTTGGCATGAGCACCGATCGAATACTCTGATTCTGATTCTGAGTCTGATTATAAACAAACCTTTTAAACCAGTGAGGAGGGGGGGGGGGGAAGCAAACAGTCCCCTTTCGTACCTGTCCCATGGCTTGACCAAGACCAATGATGGTCTTGACCTGACCCCTCCCCCCTCCCCACTTCTCCTTGTCCTAAATCCAAAAGTTGGCCATATTTTGTACCACGAGAGTAGCCTAATCATTTTAATCACAAACCACCGGACGAAATTCAACAAGAAAAAGAGATAGCTCTTCATTGAAACACTGTGAAGGGTTTGTATTGTTACGAATATCGGTCATAAATGAATGACGTAGTAAGGCATTGACCTCTTAACAAGTGCGTATCAGAGTCCAAAGCGACCAAGGTTTGACCTTTATGCCCTGAGGGCAGTTTAAATAAAATAATTCGTTCAAATCCCGTGGAAATTGAAGGATAATTCTGGATCGTAGTAATTATAGAGAAAGAGGTTAAAATGCGTATTAAGACCCTGTAGAATCTTCGATGATAGTTTTCTTTGTTAAGTCCCGACCTCCTTAAAGTTAGTTCAGTTTAAACGTTTGTAAAGTTCAGTTCAGAAGTTTGTCGAGTGAAGTCGCTATATTCATTTGTATATAATATGCCATTTATTTTGAAATACTTATGTTGCCATCAGTTGATGAAGTTTATTGATCGTTTATATTGAGTCTACAATTTAAATAAAATTGTTTATTCAACAACTGGAGTTGTTTGATCTATGATTGTTGAAAAAGGTGTTGAAGATAATTATCACGAATATAACTACATTGCTGCATAGACCTGTCAGTCAAAGAACCCCTAGCTTGGGCTACAGATTAGCAGAATCTAGAGACTTCTAATAAAGATACAACTATATTCATTGAATCCGATTTAACGAGTCGTAATAATAATAGTCAATCATATAGAGGGCCATAACAGTTTGGGGTCTTCGTCCGATATAGTTGTATAGTGAAGCATATATTCAAGTTGTGTTGTGTTGTGTGTTGGAGCCGTGACCTACTGAGCAAGCCTAAGAACGCTGAAATTATTCTTCCGATTGGAAAAACGTAAGTTGGAAAAATTTACCACTTTATAAATCTCTTAACTAAAGAATGGAATTTATTGAAAATCCAGAAGAAGAAGTTCTGAAAACTTTACCAATAAAGAAGTTAAAAGAGATCGCTGAGATCTTAAAGATAGAAGTTACTGAGACTACACCATCGAGGACTGTGTTGACACAGCAGATAAAAGATGTGTTGATTGCGAGTGGCAAGTTGAAAGTAGAATCAAGCGCGGAGGGATATCAAGTTGAAGGTCAGATGTCTGAACAGTTGCGATTTCAACTAGAAATGAAACGGTTTGAGATGGAACAAAAACGTTTGGAAATAGAAGAAAAACGTCTTGAGATGGAAGATAAGAAAAGTCAAAGAGAAATAGAAAGTCAGGAAAGAGATAAGCAAAGTCAAAGAGAAAGTCAGGAAAGAATAGAACTAGCAAAGATAGGCGCTACTAAAAAAGAATCTCATAGTGATGTAGAGATGGCCAGATGGAAAAAGCTAGTCCCTACCTACATTGATAAAGAAAGTGAAATAGCTAATTTCTTCCAGACCTTTGAAATTTCTTGCAGAGATTTTAAATTCCCAGAAGATAAATGGGGAATATTAGTCAGAACAGCTTTTACTCAGGGAAGGGCAAGAGATTGTGTTCTATTGTTAAAAGAGGAGAATTTAAATGATTATGAAATCATTAAAGACACTGTACTTAAAGCCTATAACCAAATACCGGAAAGTTATCGGAAAAGGTTCCGTCAGTACACAATGTCCCCTTACCAAACACACTTAGACTTCCTTAGAGCAGAAGAAAAGTTAATGGATCAGTGGATAAAATCCAGAAATATCTCCACATTAAAAGAAATGAAAGATATCATTCTGTTAGAGGATTTTATTAACAAAGTGAGGCCGGATATAAGAATGTATTTATCCGAGCGTGATATCACTGACCCACATAAGGCTGCTGATTTAGCTGAACAGTATGCACTGTGTCATAGGACAGCTGATGGAACGAATTTTAATAGATCACAACGGCAAGGAGAAAACACACAAAAACAACAACATCGTGAAAAAGAGCATTTTGTGAAACAAAATGATGTTAATAAAAAACCTGTCTACAAAAACGTCCAATGTACTTTTTGTAAAAGAACAGGACATAGCATTGAAGACTGTTGGAGTATACGAAGCGACAAAAGACCTAACAAAGTGGTCATGTGTGCAAGCCATAAACCAATACAGAATGTACAAGAAAGCGAAGATACAAACGAACTGAATTCGAAGAGAGATTCTTCTAAACCAGAAACACTGAGGGTGGATTTGCCTGAGAGCAAAAGTCAGAAGGTAGAGAAATCTACAACTGAAGATAATGAGGATAAATATCCTGATTATAAATACAGAATGGCTACTATTGGATTAATTGTCCAAGTCCACAGAGACGAAAAAGTAGACCAAAGTATTTTTGACTCGAACAAGAGTCTGAAGTCATCGAAAGATGAAACAACACCCGAAAGTCATGGTCAAGGGAAGAATAAAATTGACACAGAGACCCTGTGCAGTTTTCAACCGTTCATTAGTGAAGGTTGTGTGGCCTTACAAAAGGAAGGACCACTGAAGTCCGTGAAAATATTACGAGACACAGGAGCATCATTAACACTGCTGCTTAAAGATGTATTACCATTGAATGATAATACATTGACAGGACAGACTGTCCTATTGAGAGGTTTTGAATGGAAAGAAGAAATACCTCTACATAGGATATACCTCACATCTGACTTGGTGACAGGATATGTGACAGTTGGAGTAATATCAAAACTTCCTGTTGAGGGCATATCTGTTATCCTAGCAAATGATTTGGCGAAAGGGAGGGTGAGACCTGAACTGATTGTGAAGGAAAATCCAGACCCTAGTCCTATGGTGGAGACAGGAAAAGAAAAAGAACTTTATCCTGTAGGTGATGTCATAAATGGTATGACACCACAGAAAAAGAAAGAAGAAACTATCTCACAAGAAAAGGAAAGGAAAGAAGAAATTCTCCCACGAGAGAAGAAAGAGGAAGAAGAAGTGGAACGTGATACTACTATTTTCTCCATGATTGAAGATTGTCCGAAAGGAAATGAACAATCAAAGAAGTCATCGCAAAATGAATTGACTGCTGAACAGAAAGTAGACACAGAGTTGCTACAGTTGCATGAGAAAGCTGTCGACGAGAAAGAAACTCCTACTACTGATGTCTATGAACAGATAGACCACAGCATAAACAAACAACAATGCAAACCTGCAGTTGCCGGTACAGATGAAGATTGGAGGAGCATCACTGAAGAAACGAGTGCGGAGAGCTGGACCGAAACTACCAAAAGCTATGGGTTACCACAATCCATACCGACAGATCGAAGGACCAACTTCGCCCCGGAACTCTTCAATCCAGTCCTAAAGAACTTATGCCTGGAGCAGGAGATGTCAACTGAATCCCATCCGGAAAGTCGAGGAGCCTATGGACCAATCTTTGGACCCACTGTCCAAGGACCACTCAAACTACTTCAAGAGGAATGGCAGACCGAATTGGACCTCCTTGGGCTGATCAAGTACCTAGATAAGTACATATATTTTTTGTCTGACATAACTGTGTTTGTTAGAAAAAAATTGTACACTGCTCACATGCAGATGCCATTGTTGTGTGATGAAAGAAAGGCAAAAATATTATATCATTTGAAAATGATGAAGCCTTACCTTCTGAAAACAATTGGAATAAGCTTGATGTTGTTAACATTGTTACTCTTAATTGTAAAATTTATGCCTGGAGTACAGGATGAATTGAATGACAAATTCACTGATAGTTAGTTACCAAACTTACTATTTTAAAACTAAATCCCTTACTTGTGATGAAAAAGGACTGAGCAAAAGTTTTGTTAGAGTAAATATCATTATAGTGTGATATTTCTAAACAAACTTGTTAGGTTGAGCATTTAAAATAATTGCTATAAGAGAAAAAGATCAGTTTTATCCGCAGAATTGGTTTCTAAATCAGAGGACATTATAAATGTGGACTGATTATAAGATATGTTTGAGAATCTCTGGAAATGATAATTGAAACATTTGGCAGAGAGGATAATTTGATTGAAAAAGATGTAAATGGTTTTAAAAAAAAAAAGAGAATTTTTCTATCACTAAAGTATTGAGAAATGTTTTTATTGTACTATGGAAATTTATTTTATCATGTACTGTTGTTGAAATAATTGCACTGAGTCAAGATGCAAATTTCTTCTATGTGAATTTATTCATTTGTTCTATTATCATTGAATGTATGATAATGTAGGGTAAAAATAGTTGCAGCAAGGCAGAACTATGACTAACAAGAATTCCAAGAAATGTATTATATATGATTTTTCACTTTTAGGAAACTGTTACATGAAAAGCAGATCAGAAGTTGAAACTAATGTAAAATAAAACTTATCCTTGTTTTGTATAAATTTAGGATATGTGCCACTGACTTGACACTGTAAACCAGAATGGTTGAGAATTTCATGGTTAAGAATTTATAATGTTGACATACCAATGTTCAACTAATGTATGATTAATTAAGGATTTCATGTCAAGATTGTAAAACTAATCTATATTTTTTCTGTATTAGTTAAAATAGATTGAATGAATTGTATTGACAAGCAAAAGACTGGGTAGACCTGAACACTGTGGAAGTAACAGGAACCTAGAACCTATGAATAAAACCTTTATAGAAAATGGAAAAGAGCAATGTACACCACTGAAAAGATTGGAAATGGAATGTTTTACCACAACAGTCAAACCAGCAGTTGTTTTGTACATAAATTGTTACATTGATTTCTCTCTGAAAAAAATTAATAGTAGCCTATGCTTAACTCTTTTCTACTTCAATAATATTGTATTTGAAATGTCTTTAATGTAATCTAAAGAAAATAAGTACTTACTGTGTAGTACTAAGATTGTATGAAGATAATATAACTTGTTTTAATTGATAGTTAATTAAGTAAATTAACCAAATTTGTTTAAGTAAATCCATGATTGTCTGAATGTTTCAATTTAACCTGCTACGATGTGAACTCTTTTAAAAAAGAAAATAATGACGTCGAAAGGTCATGGTAAAATGAGAAATTGAAATATTTTTAATGATTTTTGCTATAAACTATTTTAATTCGTGAACAGACTATGTTTAATGTTTTCAAAATAATATAAATGAATTTGATTTTGAGATGATAGATGTTAAAGAATGCTCATTTAATACGATAACTATTTAATCGCGTAGCAATTTTATTTGACCTCGGCTGTGATGAGGTAAATTTGCATAGCGATGTCAATATTGTTAGAATCAATTGGGAATGAGAGAGGAAAGAGAGAGAGAGAGAAAGGCGGAATTGACCTCAATTTCTGTGTCGCGTCACAGACAGTTGTCTAATGTGTTAGCCAGCCTACAAACATACTGTCGAAGCAATAATATTTTGTTGTAAAGTGAAATTAGGTCAGGGCTAGTATTTTTTTTGTTTTGTAATTGAGTTAGGCCTAGCATGTGTTCTATCAGAACGTTGGTTTTTTTTTCTCCTTATGAAAAAATAAGTCGTGTCTGTATAGACATTAAGTGATTTTTTCTTTTGTTGTTTGATTACAAATGTAAAAGATATTAGTTTATAATTAAATGGACGAGAGAGGTTTTTATTAACGTGGAATGTTCATGTAATAGAAATTATTAACTTGTATTATATTATATCTATTAAGAATGATTAAGTATTTTTCTTGTGAACAAGATTTAGATAAACAATTTAATTGTCCATTGTTTTGAATTAAAAATTGAATGATTGAATGACTATAGTTAAGCCATTTGATAAGATGAATTTATATTGCATATATTATTATGTTATTGTTATCAGTTCGATTGAATTATTGGGATCGCCAATTGAACTGTATTGTTTTTCCCGGAATATTTTCTTTTATAATTATTCCTTAAAATTAACATTTTTCGTATGGTTAAAATGTAAAGGAAATAATTATAAAGCTTTAGAAGGGGGGGGATGTTACGAATATCGGTCATAAATGAATGACGTAGTAAGGCATTGACCTCTTAACAAGTGCGTATCAGAGTCCAAAGCGACCAAGGTTTGACCTTTATGCCCTGAGGGCAGTTTAAATAAAATAATTCGTTCAAATCCCGTGGAAATTGAAGGATAATTCTGGATCGTAGTAATTATAGAGAAAGAGGTTAAAATGCGTATTAAGACCCTGTAGAATCTTCGATGATAGTTTTCTTTGTTAAGTCCCGACCTCCTTAAAGTTAGTTCAGTTTAAACGTTTGTAAAGTTCAGTTCAGAAGTTTGTCGAGTGAAGTCGCTATATTCATTTGTATATAATATGCCATTTATTTTGAAATACTTATGTTGCCATCAGTTGATGAAGTTTATTGATCGTTTATATTGAGTCTACAATTTAAATAAAATTGTTTATTCAACAACTGGAGTTGTTTGATCTATGATTGTTGAAAAAGGTGTTGAAGATAATTATCACGAATATAACTACATTGCTGCATAGACCTGTCAGTCAAAGAACCCCTAGCTTGGGCTACAGATTAGCAGAATCTAGAGACTTCTAATAAAGATACAACTATATTCATTGAATCCGATTTAACGAGTCGTAATAATAATAGTCAATCATATAGAGGGCCATAACAGTATAGTAATAGTACAGTTACGGGCCTCTTTGTCGGGCCCCCCCCCCCTTTGAATCGGGGCTGCGGAGATAGTGGGGGACCCTTTATCTCACACCCCACCGGTCAGTTTATGAGGCCCAGGGCGAGATCGGTCAGATATGTCCGCGTGAGATGTGAGGCCGCTGTGGGGGTCAGTGTAATCCCGACAACAATAACACACTCACACTCAAAAGGAAAGTGGAAGGGGGAGGTAATTTGATCTAGAGACCGTGCTATCATATTTGTTACTAAAGGGGCAGACCACTCGGTCCATGTCCTGTTTAGTAATGGGCGTCTGTCTGTATGTGTGTTTGTCTTGGTGGGTTAGGGGGAGATAAATTAATGGTAATGAGACTGCCCGGAAACGCCCTGCTGGGCAGTGGTCAGTACAAACCATGAAGTGAGGCCCGGGGGGAGTTATTTGTGTGCAACGTGAGACCCTTGGGTCAATGACTAGCTTGAAGGGGGGGATGTGCGGGGTCAACGACTCGCCCAACACAGCGGCCATGAGAGGTGTTTTATGGTCCTGAGCCCCCATGCCTGTGTATTTGAATGTTCTAGCCCCCATTGTGTTCACACCAAGTGTGGTTGTAAATATAGGCACACATGTGGCTCTAGATACTAGTAGATAGACTTGAGACTGCACTTCGTGTGTGGCTTGTGTTAAGCTGTTTTTATTTTACAAGATTAACACCAAAAAGTCAAATCACTAAACCTAGAGGAAAGAAGGGCAAATAGTAAAGTAGTAATAATACATAAGGCATTAAGTTCTAATTCAGACATACACCACAATAACAATCTGTCACAATGCTCAGGTAAACATAAGGACAAAAACTATTTCCTTATCCCCTGTACGAGAACAAATACATATAGGGCCAAAGTACTGTTTCTTCCCAAGTGGCATCCGGGCATGGAATGGGTTGTCGGAACAAACCAGTAAAAACCAGTAACTTAACATCATTTAAAACAGTAATAGAAATGCAGGACTAGACTCAGACCACAGATTATCGTAGGACGCAATAACATTCTTTTTAGAGAAGTGTCTGTGATGTATAAGATAAGAATGGGCATTTCTATAGCGCTTCTATCCATGCTATTAAATTAGCATGCTCAGTGCGTTCTTGGTGTGATTTGCAGAGGCAGAAATATTAGCCAAGAGAAAGGTCTTTAAATTCTTTTTAAAAGTTTCTCTTGTTTCAGATTCTCTCAGTGTCTGAGATAGACTGTTCCAGAAAGAAAGCGCCACTGACTCAAATGAGCGCACTCCCAGGTACTTTTTTTCTGAGTCCATCCAAACTTAGAGTTTCGAAGAGTGACTGTGTTGAAGATCGCAGTTCCCTAGATGGCTCATGCCTTGAGATAAGCTCTCGAAGATAAGATAAGTTGTGGCTGTGGCTTTTTTTGGCTTGACCTTGATTCGACATTTACAAGCGACACATTTAGTTAGGCCCTACTCAGATTATACACAACCAATACACATTCCATCTTACCAATACACATTACATCCTACCAATACACGATACATCTTACCAATACACATTACATCTTACCAATACACATTACATATTACAAATACACCAAATAAATATTACTAGTGCTAATTGCTAATGCGCAACTAATAAATTTTACACATCACCACAAAGTTACACAACATCTTTACACACTCACATATTACCACTACAAAAAGAAATCACACATCAAACACATTTCTCCAACATGCGCATTTCCATTCACAGCGCCCCACCCAACACCACCCCCATACAACCACCATGTTAACCGTATCCCCGTGGCAGACATAAATTCCACACGTCCACCAGAGGGAGCAGTTTCCACCAGCACCAAATATGGGGAACTCGTCAGGACTCCGCGCGGATCGTTTCTACTGTTTTAACTACGTCACGGGCGAGTCTCGCTGAATGAAATTTACGTCTGTTCGCGAGCCATTTGTTGAGTTTCTAATAGCATCATGGACAGGGGGGGCGAGGATTAGGAACTCGTCTGATTTATGGAGATCTTGCACACCGAGGTACCGTCTCTGGAGGCAATAACTTTTTTTTTGGGGGGGGGGGGGGGGGGTTCTCCCCTTCTCTGGTTCTGCTGGATTTCTCATCTCCAGATTATGTTGGCGCTGGCATGGATCCCGTTTAAAAAAAAAGATTTCCGAGTGATGGTAGTAGTACTTCCGGTTGTCATTGGTGATGAGTTTAATGGTACGCCTACAGAATATAGCTTCACTTTTGATGTGTTTGTAAGAGAAGCAAATAATTTTGACTGGGGGTATGTTTTTGTTTTTATAAAAGCCCCAACTGTTACTACGGCTTGTTATGTATGTTGTTTTGACGTTTGAGATTGGCTACGGATGTCTATAGGAATATTTTTTTCTGAAGGGGAAACCTTTGGTATCGCCGCTAGACCACATTTTTTCATTATATTCCAGTGATGAACAATCTTTTTGCAATGTATATTATATATGTACCATTGTCCAGATATTGACTAAAAAAGGGAATTCCAAAATAAGTAGTCCCAAAGGAAATTGTCCCCTCAAAATTAATGCCAAAGAAAGTTGTTCCTTTGAAAAGGGAATTGTTTCAAAGGAAGTAGTGCCAAAGGAAATAGTCACAAAAGAAATATTCGAAAAAGAAAATAGTCCCAAAATATGTGCCAAAGGAAGTAGTCCCAATGGAATTGTTCCAAAGGAAGTAGTACCAACGAAGATATGCCAAAGAAAGCAGTGCCAATGGAATCGTTCCAAAGGAAGTAGTGCCAAAGCAGATAGCGCCTAGGGAAGTAGTGCCAAGGGAAATAGACACAAAAATAAGCAGTGTCAAATTAAGTAGTCCACAAGGAAATAATCCCAGAGAAAACATTTCTATGGGAAATTTTCCCCAAAGAAATAGTTCCATAGGAACTAGTCCCAAAGTAAATTGACCCAAGGGAAGACGTAAGGCCTCATAGTTGAGTACGACTGGGTACAGCTCGCCATGCTATTGCTCACAAATAGTTCCGACTACCGTCATGCCCAGAACACGAGCCCGTTATACATGAAGCACGTGAAAGAGTACAAACACTCAAGATATATCACTGTATTATTACGCTCAGCGCACATAACACAGCATACCAAAAAAAACGCATACCGCAGAAAGACAGCACGTAAGACACACAAAACATATAAAAAGAGCTACATACAATAGACACATATCTCAGAAAGACAACCCGTAAGACACACAAAACATATAAAAAGAGCTACATACAATAGACGCATATCTCAGAAAGCAGTAGATCTTATTACCAAGCACGCATATATCTGAGGACTATTTACGTTAAAAAAACACACATTTATAAACAGCGCCGTTCCAAGCACACTTGCTTGACACACGCGAATACAAAAAAAAAAGGGGGGGGAGGGGAGAAGAGTAACAGTAACACATCTATATACACGGTGCTGCTGAAGACGATACCGTTAATGAGAAACGACGCGAGGAGAATGAGCAACAGCTGTGATGCTTACAGTAGTCGAGTACAAACCCCCGAGGCCCCCCTGACGCACACGCCACACGTGAGGTACTCTGCTCTGGAGATTAGCTGCCCGTTTTCTGTTGTTGTTGTTTTTTTTTAGGGCCCCTGGTGGTGGCGGGGTTGGGGGGTGGAGGGGTGGTGGGGGTGAGGGTTCCAGTACACCTAGAAACTATGGCTTAGCTGGTAGGGAATAGGGGAGAGAGGGGAGAGATATACCTCTGGGTAAACCCAGTGCTCAAGCGTTCGTGGGTATAGATTAGTATAATATATATTCGTGTTCATGAAGGGAGGAAGAGGGGGGGGGGGGGTCGGGAGCGAAATGTGGGGATGGGAGGGGGGAAGGGGAGCGAAAAGAGGGCGAATGGGGAGCGAGTGTGTGGGGAGCTTGTGATGATGATGAACGAAGTTGATTGATCCGGAGTGCGGTTGTCGCTTTGACGGCCGAGGCATTCAAATTAAGATGGCGGAGCGCCTGGCGTTCATGGAGTCGGAGAGATTGTCGCGGGCTGTTTGCCCTTGCGCCTCCAGAGAGAGAGGGAGAGCGAGAGGGAGAGAGAGGGGGAGAGAGATGGTGAAAGAGAGATAACGTCGGGATAACAATGTTACGATCAGCACCGGCAAAGCCCCGCAGCCACTCGTCGGTGCGGTTTAGAAAAATGTGTTGTTCTCAAAGAACGCCAACAGTGAGACAGACATACATAGGTCAACACTAACACCTAGATAGGATTGGACTGGTGTCCGGTTTTACAGCAGACACTCTGGCACTTTTAACTGTCCGTTGAAAACAAATGTCGGACATGTCTAACAAATGTACCGAATCGTCCTAAAAGCGGAATACCCAGGAGGGAAAGGATGGGAAGCTTTCCGGTATTTACTGAAGATGTCCGGTATTTTCTGAAGATGTCCGGTATTTTCTGAAGATGTCCGGTATTTTCTGAAGATGTCCGGTATTTTCTGAAGATGTCCGGTATTTTCTGAAGATGTCCGGTATATTCTGAAGATGTCCGGTATTTTCTGAAGATGTCCGGTATTTTCTGAAGATGTCCGGTATTTTCTGAAGATGTCCGGTATTTTCTGAAGATGTCCGGTATTTTCTGAAGACGTCCGGTATTTTCTGAAGATGTCCGGTATTTTCTGAAGATGTCCGATATTTTCTGAAGATGTCCGGTATTTTCTTAAGATGTCCGGTATTTTCTGAAGATGTCCGGTATTTTCTGAAGATGTCCGGTATTTTCTGAAGACGTCCGGTATTTTCTGAAGATGTCCGGTTTTTTCTGAAGATGTCCGGTATTTTCTGAAAATGTGCGGTATTTTCTGAAGATGTCCGGTATTTTCTGAAGATGTCCGGTATTTTCTGAAGATGTCCAATATTTTCTGAATATGTCCGGTATTTTTCGAAGGTGTTTAGTATTTTCTGTGTGATCTATATTCTGTATGATCTATATTCTATATGATTTATATTCTGTATGAACTATATTCTGTATGATCTATAATCTATGTAATGTAGGATCTATATTCTGTCTGATTTATATTCTGTATGATCTATATTCTGTATGATCTATATTCTGTATGATTTATATTCTGTATGAACTATATTCTGTATGATCTATATTCTGTATTATTTATATTCTGTATGAACTATATTCTGTATGATCTATAATCTATATAATGTAGGATATATATTCTGTATGATCTATAATCTTTATAATGTAGGATCTATATTCTGTATGATTTATATTCTGTATAATCTATATTATGTATTATCTATATTCTGCATGGTCTGGGCCTATATACTGTATAATCTAAATTATGCTGAGTTCGTCACTTTGAAAGTACCTGCATAAGACCCTCGTTACACATTAACTCCGTAAGGGATTTGAACAAGATATCTTTACACACAACGCCACAACGTGTTATCTTCAAAAGAAGTAGATCTATTTCAAAATTAAATATAACCCAAAAGTGTTAAAGATAAAACAAACATCTTTCATGTTGCAAGTCTTTTCCTTTTTTTTTCCCGTGTGTACTTCTCCCCGTATGCATTTCTTCCCGTATGTTTTTCTTCCCGTATGTAGGCTATTTCTTCCCGTAGCCTATGCATTTCTTCCCGTATGTTTTTCTTCCCGTATGTTTTTCTTCCCGTATGTAGGCTATTTCTTCCCGTAGCCTATGCATTTCTTCCCGTATGTTTTTCTTCCCGTATGTAGGCTATTTCTTCCCGTAGGCTATGCATTTCTTCCCGTATGTTTTTCTTCCCGTATGTAGGCTATTTCTTCCCGTAGCCTATGCATTTCTTCCCGTATGTTTTTCTTCCCGTATGTAGGCTATTTCTTCCCGTAGCCTATGCATTTCTTCCCGTATGTTTTTCTTCCCGTATGTAGGTTATTTCTTCCCGTAGCCTATGCATTTCTTCCCGTATGTTTTTCTTCCCGTATGTAGGTTATTTCTTCCCGTAGCCTATGCATTTCTTCCCGTATGTTTTTCTTCCCGTACGTATTTCTGACCGTATGCATTTCTTCCCGTAAGTTTTTCTTCCCGTATGCATTTCTTCCCGAAAGTTTTTCTTCCCGTATGTATTTGTTCCCGGGCCATATTTGAGTTTTTTTCATGAAAGCTGCACACACAGCGGCCAAGGAGACGACACTGGAAGAAAAAAAAGATGAGTGGCTTAGTTAACACATGACTTCTCACCCATAAGTCGGACGGTTTGTGTTTGGGTGGGTGGAGACGAAGCTAATGGTCGGTTTCTCTTGTGAAAAGGTAGACCCGTGTTGTGGGTGCCACAGAAAGAAACAAACAAATATATATATATATATATGCACCAGCCCATCTGGTGAGCGTTAAAAGAACCGATTCAACCTTTCAACACCCTCTCCTCCTTTTCCTCACCTCCCCACCCCTACGCCACAGCAATAAATAATTAGGAAATATAGATAATCACCCCTCCCCCCCCCCAAAAAAAAATGTTTTTAGTTCTGAACGACAGGATAAGGTAAAATAAACATCTAATTTTTTAGAAGAAAAGATGGACCTGGTGTGTAGGTGGGGTGCGTGTGTGTGTGCGGGGGGGGGTGCACACTTGTACCAAAAATAAAAAATTTTACTTTCTAAACAAATACCGACATTTTCACTTATGTTTACGCTCCAACTTTTTTCTTTTTAAACGTTGCCCTATTCCTACAAACATTTGTAGGTGCAAGCCCCCTTTTTTTCCCGCCTTTTTTTTTCTGTAGATGCCCCTGAGAATGACGATGTACAAAGTTATGTAGGTAATGTGTCTTGCTGTTAGCGTTAACAGAAATAAATAGATCACAGAAACTTTCTTGAAAACAAAATGATTTATGGAAAAACAACAAAAGAAATTCGAAATAAGCGATATAGGAAACTACGAAACTACGAAACTAAGAAATTTAGAAACTACGAAACTAAGAAAATACGAAACTAAGAAAATACGAAACTAAGAAAATACGAAACTAAGAAACTACGAAACTAAGAAAGTACGAAACTAAGAAACTACGAAACCAAGAAACTACAAAACTAAGAAAATACGAAACTAAGAAACTACGAAACTAAGAAACTACGAAACTAAGAAAATACGAAACTAAGAAAATACGAAACTAAGAAAATACGAAACTAAGAAACTACGAAACTAAGAGATTACGAAACTAAGAAACTACGAAAAAAAAAAACTCTTTGTGAATGTTTCACGTTCCACTAATTTGCGCATGCCGTGAAATGAACAAGTCGAGGAATGAGAGTAAGTTTGTGAGCAGAAGATGTAAATGGAAATAAAGTGATGTCAACAGACAAACTATTGATGCCATTCTGAAGAGGTGCCAGGTTGAAAAAGGACAACTCTACCTTTTGGTAAATCTAGTCTAAACATAGACGTTACAGAAACCCCGAAGGTGGGAAACAGAAAAAATGGCATGAAAGCTAGTAACCTGTAGTTGAGCTGTCTCGTTGACATTGTAGTCAACCCGAGTTAGACGCAGTGGCGTACTTAGGGTGAATATCGGGGGGGGGGGGGAGGGGCGGGGTCAACATTGATGCCGTTTAAGAATGTTGCTCTGGATTTAATAGTTTAATTGACGCCCTCTTCAAGCTTCGCCACTGATTAGTAGTAAGATTTGAATGCTAATTATATCCGCACATTGGATGTCCAAGTCGAAAGAGGGTGGAGGTGGGAGGGAATTAAATATCACACCACACTCCCCGCTTTTGAAACGCATTTCGCGCTTTATAACAATATAAGAGCGATTTGGTTTAACACCCCCCCCCCCCCTCTCTCCACTATCTTTTACGGAAGTACTGTGTGTAGACTTGCACCACCTTGGGGATAATACTTAACCCTTACAGTCCCGGGCGCGTATATAGCGGGACTGAAGGTATGCATGGGAAAGTAGGTCGGTACGGGAAGGGTTAAAGTGCCCTTGGTGTCTTCTTCTTTTGTTCCCTCCCGTATAGATTTCTTATGTAACTTAGAATGGGGGGGGGGGGGGGTGCATGGCAAGCAAAAGAAAAGCAATTTTAGCCATATTACTGAGACTCTTGCATTTCTGGAACGAAATTTAAGCGCAGATAAAAAGTCCAACCAATCAGTATGCGTGCTATGCCTATACATGCGGAGTGGCTTCAGGATTAGCATGAGGGCACCTGACTTTGGTATTTGTGTGCGTCTGTGTGTGTGTGTGTGTGTGTGTGTGTGAGGGGGGTATTTGTGAAAGGTGTTTCCTTTTAGGATTTACTGGGAATACATAAAAGGGTTGTAATCGAAGCAATAGAACGAATGAACAGTAAAACGTTTGCTATCCCATTCAAAAGTTTTGCGTGACATTGTGTTTGTGTGACCAGCACAATGCCCATCCACCTAAACTCTTTTCGGACTAATATTTTATAATATCCGTCAGGTCTCCATTAAGCCTTTGGTAGGTGGCACTATCCAGTCCCAGGGGGAAAAAGAAACACTGGCGCTAAACTCGGTTTCGAACTCATGCACTCCGGAATAGCAATCCAAGCTCGCTGCCACAATACCCCCGGCGCCCGAAAAATGCACAGTGGTGGTGGCCAGGGGGAGGGAGGTACTAGTTCACCTCTCTGTTGGAGACCATGTTGCCATCTTGCTACAACATCACCCGAGCATTACAGCGGTATGAGCAAACCTCATTTAGCATCCTTGCCACTCACTCACCGACAGTTCAGCCTATTAATAAGTCAGTTACTCACCCTGACAGTAGACCCAGCCAGCCGACAGCGCTCCACACCTAAAACATCATTTAAAGTCCCGACTCCATAATTTTCCCGCGGAACTAAAAAAAAAAAAATTTCCCCAATTATCTGACAAGCCTGAACATGGCTCCAGTGCGTGTCGTGTGTGGCTAAAACACTGCTACACGCGAGAATACTACTGTCGTATAAATCATGACTGGAGTTTGATTCACAAATAGAATGCGCAGTCTCTTCTCCTAATTCAGAGGTCGGCATCCCAAAGACACGTGTGCCAGACCTGGCACGCAGAGCAATTTTCAATGGCCTGCTAAAGATCCCACAAAAATGCATTACCTCTTAACTTTCAGAAATTGTAATCACCCCCCCCCCCCCCCCCCTCAGTCCCTCATGGAAACTATTTCATTTTAAATAGAATCTAATATTGGCAAAACTTCTGACAAACTCTGGCGAAGACCTTTATTTTTTTTTTATTTGTCTTGTTGTTTTTTTTACTCTAAAGTAGTTTTAAAGTTTAGCAGACAACAACAACAAAGTTTTTTTCGTTTTAAAATAAATATTATAAACCAGGGCTGCCAATCTGATTAGTAAATAATTTACAGTATGAACTTAAAAAAAAAAAAAAAAAAAAAAAATAGTTATCGAAGAGGTGTGTGCATTTTTTTTAAATTACTTTTTTTTATATAGATCTACTCCCAGGTGATGAACACATTATGACCTTTTCATCTTCAAAAATGTTTTTAAAACCAAAGTTAAAGTTTAACAAAAAATAAAAAAATAAAAGTAAAGCATCTATCTCAGGTCACACCTTGGTCCACCGGGCGAAGTAATCAGCATTCACGAGTTTCTTTTTGGCCACTGCATACTAAGGGATTGTGCGCACAGTAGGCTACAATGCATAGCCATTTTTCTCACAAATATAACCAGGTAGGCATACTCATGATAGCTGAGTAGACTTGAGACACCAAATAGACCCGAGAAAAATACAACTTACTTCAGGATTCGAACCCAGGACATTTGGTGCGGCAATCCAAGCCAGACAACAGTGCAATATAAAGTTTCATTTACGTTTTTTACTGTAAAATTCATTCATTCAAAGTTGCATTAAACTGTTTAATAAAAATATTTTTAAGGCTTTGCGAATGTAATATATAGGCTACTTTTAAATGGGTATTTTTTTTTATATAAATAGCAAATTTGTGAGGACAGCACAATGCCCAGACGCCTTTATTTTCCTCCCACTTATTTTAGATGCCCATCAAACCTGGAAAGCCCACCCAAACCAGTTAGACAACTTGCCCACCAAGTCCAATGTATATTTTACTGTAAAACGTAACAAACGCTTGTTATGTTTTATGACTTTTTAAAAATATTATATTTTTGTTTTGTTTACATAGATCTATATATTCTGTGTTTTTAAAGTCTAAAATTTAAAACAAATTGAAAACAACAAAAAAAAAACACACGCGTTTCACAAACCATTTTTTTTACTATCCCAAAACGACTTCACGACGTTTGCAAATGCAACTTCCTGTTCCGGAAAGCTATTTACCCAATCGAAATTGAATAACAGATACAATATATTTCAATGCTTAATGCTTATAGAGATTACTAAACATCGTAGCTCAATCTCTTTCTCTCCCTCTTTCTCTCCTTCTTTCTCTCTTTCTCTCTTTCCCTCTCTTTCTCTCTCTCTCTCTCTCTTTCTCTGTGAAGATAACAAAATATAAAATTCTATGGAGATTGCAAGCCTCACTAAAGATCATAAATAACTACAATCATTGAAGAAATAAAATTAAAGACATAACTAAAGTAAGCATCAAAAGTTAGTGAGAGAGAGAGAGAGAGAGAGAGAGAGAGAGAGACTGGAATAGAGAAAGAAATGAAAGAGATTGAGGCGAAGAAAAAATCACAAAGTAAATTAGATCTAACCTAAAGCAAGACATTTTTTTCTCAACGTATTTCGGATTAAATTAATACAATGTTTTGGAGGGAATTTTACTGAATAAAGGGGCGCCCTCGCACACACATACACACACAGAAATTCACACACACACACACTCAAACATACTCACACAACCACACAGACTCGAATAAACTCAAAGAAACAACACATTGTTTGGAAGATTCTTGCGACATTGATAGTCGTCTGCTGGGGGGAGAAGAACATGGCGGACATTGAAGCTAACGCTGACTGACATATACAGACAGTATATGTTTGAAGCTTCCGGTTTGATGAATTGTGGGTAAAGTTCATTCAGAGCTTTGGCAATCGTTTCAAAGATGCCGGCTGGGTTAATAGATTGATGTTCAACTTTTATAGGGCAGTGACTGATAGAATTCTTGATAGCTACAGACAGCAGACGCGCCATTAAAAATCACAAGAGGAGGTTAAAAGGTAAAGTGGCAAGAAAGCATTAAGTTCTAACTTTGAAATACAACACAGTAAGCTAAAATAAAATGCATAGCAGGATATAGAGTTTAAATCTATATATCTCTCTAGCAATCTATCTGTCTATCTAGCTAAATGTCTTGTATATCTATCAACCTACCTACCTATTTATCTCTCTATCTCTATCTCTCTATCGCATTAAATACGCATTAAATAGTTGATAATGCACAAAAATGTGCAGTCTTTAAAAAAAAATTTTGGGGGAAATTTCGGTTTATCTTTCGGTTTTGGCCAAAGGTGTAGTGAAACTTTCGGTATGGTTTAGTTTTCATCCAATTTAGTTTCGGTCGTCCTCTCGTGTGTCAGTTAATCTAAACTAACACTTAAGTTTTAAAAACAACTAGACTAGAGTTGGTGCAACATTTTTTTTGTCATTGGGCGCATATGGGATTTGATACAAGCCATAAAAGTAAAAAAAACATTATAAAAATGTACTTTACATTACTAATGAAAACAACAAATGAATTTAGAAAGTAGAACAACCGTTAGAAGCTATTTAGGGGACCACAGTAAACAGGCTTGGTGGGCCCTGATTATCCAATGTGTGTTTCTTAATAAAAAAAAAAAAGATATGGTGAAATTAATCCAGTTGGAACAATTTAATTTATTATAAGGCCCGGTGAAAGCAGCGTTCGCCAGGTTTCGGTGACCACATCATATCTTAGGGGATTGTGTGGACATCACACTTTACTTTTTCCCCCAACTAATGCTAGGTAGCCTAGCTATAAAAGCTGGGGGAAAAAAATACCATAGCCTAGATTGGGATTCGAACCTAGAACCTTTGGTTTGCCAGCCGAACGCGCTACCCTCGGCCACAGTACCCTCCGTTTGAAGTTGTATTTTCTGAATTTTAAAAAGACCCCCAAAGTAAAGAAAAATGTTTGAGATCCGATCCATTAAAAGGTCTCGAGTGTGGGGGTGGGGGGTGTAGGGCGTGACAGTAGGTCTGATGGCCCGTACACGATCACTTGTTTGTTTGTCTGTCTGCGTTGACTGCATGTCAAATTTGAACGAGTGTCAGTGAGGCATTGAAACTGTGTTGATTAATGAAGGGGGGGGGGATATTGTAAGACAGTGGGGGCGAAGTGGAAATGGGAGGGGGACAGCCTATAATATCTGTCACATGGATTATTGTTTTCATGTCTGTGCAAGACAACGGACATTGCATGACAGGGCAAAGAAAGATTGTTAGACTTTGTAAGGAGTCAGCTGAGAATAAATGTTTTACCGATGTACTTGAAATGTAATGGACTGCATTTAACTATATATATAGATTTTGTTTCAGTGTGTATCTGCGATTTTGTGTGTGCGTGTTATGTTTTGTGTAGCTGTCAATGTGCAAGATATTAGTGTATTTTTTTCGTATGTGTGTCTCGTGTGTATATTCTAAATGTTCCCGTTTGAAAAAACAACAACAATAGAATATGAATATGTGTCATTTGGGGTGCATGGTAAGTGTGTAAGTCTCAGTGTATATGTGCGTGTTACAGTGTAACTGTGTACTGTGTACGCCTCATTGCCGCCTCAACGTATGTGTGTTGAAGTAAACGTGAATGACAAACACACATACATGAAAATGGAACAAACTCATACATGTACTTTTTTTTTGGTTTGTTACCCTTTATCAATAATGTGACAGTAATGTGACAAGTAGGTTTATATCAACCCGTCACAGCAAGTGGCAGAAAAGATCGTTTTCAAGCTGACATTTTGGATCACAAACAAAAAAAGGTAATTGCGTTGCTTTACTCCGATTCTGCGGACGATCAGTGTCGTTAGGAAAGTCTTGCTGTCTGCCCTTATCATGGGTGGAACTGTTAGATTTGCCCGATGGTGGCAAATGTTTTATCTGGCTGACGGTAGAAACTTGAAGGCTTTGGCTTTTGGTGGAAATTGCATTATATTATTGTGGGAACTATGATTTCTTTTTCGGTGGACATTGTATTATATGGCTCATAATGGAAATTGTACAAAATTTCGACTTTTGGTGGATATGGTAGGCCCTACTATCTGGATCGTGGTGGAGACTTCTAATGGAAATTGTATTATATCATTGTGTGAAAATAAGATTTGTTTTTCAGTGGACATTGTGCCTTTTTAGCCATTTGATGGCGATCCTTCAGGTTAGCGCTGGGTGAAAAATGGATGAGCCTGTCCATTTGGTGTGCATCAATTGATTGATGTGGTCATAGAACTATACGTATATTACAGTGTTTCGGGCTCATTGGTAATGACAAGTGACTAACTTGATGCCAATGAACCTTAGCTCCTCGGCGACCACTAAAAATCGTCCATATCTGGTCAACTTGACCTTTCTCCTTTCCATTTATTCGTGAACTATTTTTATCATTGTCACTTTCTTAGTTCCCCGAGGCTTGCAATCTCCATAGACATAAAATTGTCTTATTGTTACACCTGGTTTGTTTGATTCATAGGTGATATAGTTTTACAGGTGTTACAGGTTTATGAAGAAAGACATTTCCCACACATCCTGGTAATAACAACTCCATAAAGCAAGAGGCAGCATTTCCTTTACTCTCCTTGTATTTTATTGCGAGAATGTATTAAAGAGTTTAGGGTTACTGCAGTACGAGGGGAGAATGCATAAAAGACGCTTGTAATGTTAATGGTTTATTTTTCTCTTTGATAGTTTTGTTTGGTAATGAAATGACACTTTAATGGAGAAATACCTCTATTTATGCATGTCAAATACTAATAACTTTCAGACACATATATAATATATGCAATTTTGAACGCTTGTAAAAACATTAAAGAAAGACAGATAAAAACAAGTCGTTGAATGTAAATGACTTGCATACACACACACAAACACATACATGCGGACACATATACGCACACACACATACACACACACACACATACGCACACCTACACACACATAGGCCTACACACACAGACAAACACTCATAGACGCACATTTATACACAAGTACATACACACACATGCACATAACACAGATATACACACATACAGAAACATAGCAAACACGTTATGAAAACACATCTGCACACGTTAAAAAAAAATAAACAAAGCGACTCTCTAGTTTAAAAGCACTTATTAAATCTGGGTTGATATTTCTAGATGCGTGCGTCGGAATTCGAACCTGGGGCCCTCCCTCATTCAGGCCGTCCAGCGCTCTGTCGCAAATATCCACGTGTATATGTCTGTACACTGTCTGCGTATGTAAGAAGCTGACACCAGGACCAGCATGATCGGGTCAAAGAAACTACAAGTAAAAACACATAGAGTGACTTGCCTCCAGGGCCTGGATATATGGAGAACATTAATGTTTGATTGTGGCCTATGGCACAGGCAGGGGAAAAAGCGATGATAATGACGATGATAGTGATGGTGATGATGGTGATGATAGTGATGATGATGATAATGATGTATGAACTTAGACTTAGAACAATAGAATTTCTTTTCTTATACATTATAAAGAAAATTATTGCGTCCTACGCTTATCCGGTGTCTTGTCTTGCATTTGTATTATTAGTGTTATAAATGATGTTAAGCTACTGGCTTTCCTGGTTCTTTCAGGCAGCCCATTACATGCCCGGATGCCATTCGAGAAGAAAGAATAGGCCTACTTGCATGCATTTGTTTTCGCATAAGGGATTAGGAATGTGTTTGTTTTCGTTTTATTTATCTTAGAATTGTAACAAGTTGTTATTGTGTTTGTATTTCGAAGTTATAATTAACTTTGAGAGTTGAGTTGGTAAAAAAAAGACAACAGAAGAGAGATAGATAGATAGATAGAGAGAACAAAAGAGAGAAAGAAAATGACTGAGAGCGTGAAAGAAATATATGAGGAAGAAACAGAGAAATGGAGAGATAAAAATAGGGCAAGAGATGAAGGATTCGTTACGTAACAGCCGTTTTAGTAGTCTAAGCTGACTTTTAATGATGACAAGGGAAAGGAGGGGGGGGGGGGGGCTATTTCCGTATGGACCTATTTCCGTTACATGTCGATCCCCCCTCCCCCTATTTTTTTCTTTCCTTCCCCGCGCCCTCCCCCGACTCCTATCCATCCCGCTGCGTTGTTTTCAGCGGTAAGACTCTTTCTCGTCTTTCCGCACACGCGGCCAGGGAGGAAGAAGGGGGGGGGGCGGAGAGAGCCGGATATTGCAGGGCGCGATGACAGGTTCATGACGCACCCCAGGTGCATGTCGTGTGACAGCCACAACTGACACATCCACTGACAAGATCGACAGCTCAACACTCTCCCCCCAGGCTCCTACTCACTCCACTCCCACCCCCCCACTAACATCTTCGCGCTTCACAGTCCTCCATTTTGTTTTTTTTGTTCGAGATCCCCACACACATTATCGTTCTTTAGCATCTCCCCCCCCCCCCTAACCCTCCCATTTTCTCCCTTATTTTCTTGCACCCTTCTTGACTTTTACGCAACGGAAATTTTGACTCCCCCTTTCGCCCAGCCCCCCCCCCAATTCCCCCCCCTCATCCGGCATATGTTTTCCATCACAATGCCTTTAAGACATGTGTATCCCTACGTCAACGCCACCCCCATCCCTCCCAACCTATCATAATGCATCAAGGAGTGTGAGAGGCCATACCACGCAATATATCATAGAACATGTTAATGACATTTGCATAACTCACCCGCTTAACATCAAACTCCCTAACCCCCAGTACCTTTTCTCCCCCCACCCTTTTTACCTACCCCCCAGTTCCCCCGCACACAGACACCCCTCTCCCCCCCCCCCCATTATTAACCTTGTCTAACAACAAATGGGGGGGGGAAGGGTGGTTGTCGGGATGCCTGTCATCGCGAGCATATGTACGTTACACTAACCCCCCCTCACCCCAAACAAAAAAAGAGGAAGTGACGACAACTGCATCTACAAACATGGCCGGCTCTAAACACGGGGTGAGCCCGAGGCGGGGGAGTGCGGGGAAGGTAGTAAGAAAGATGCATTTGTACTTGCCAGATGGCGCCCGCCGTTGACGTATTTCTATCTTTTCTTTCACTGCCTGGCCAAATCTTTTCAGTCTACCTCCCCCTTTCCTCCATTGCCCCCCTCCTCCCTAGCAGACTTTCTCCCTACCTCCTTAACTCTTCCACGATGTTTTTGTAAATTGTCACGCTACTGTTTAGTGTTGTTTTTTGAAAGTGAAAACAATATATTTTAAAGAAAATCTTGTTTTACCACTTACAAACTTAACCCTTCCCGTACCGACCTACTTCTATCTATGCTGCCTTCAGTTCCGCTATATACGCGCCTGGGACTGTAAGGGTTAACATACCGTATATATCTGTCTCTCTCGCTCTATCTATCTATTTATCGATCTATTTAACTTTCTGTCTATCTGTGAATCTGACTATTCGTCTGACAGTCTATCTATTTGTCTGTCCATCTATCTATCTGTCTGCCTGTCTGTGTGTCAGTCTATCTATTGTATTTATCTGTCTGTCTAGCAATCGGTAATCAATCAATTTTATTATATCTTTATAGATCTATTTCTTTCTACATTTTTTTATATTTCTCTCTAGAACAGTCCCATATTCTCTTTCTCTGTTTTCTTTGTATTTCCTTGTCTCCCCTCTGTCATCTTACTCTGTCAATCTTACTCTATGCCTCTTTCTAGATCTTTGTATCTGTATCTTGCCCCTTTTCTACCCTACTCTCAGTCTCTATCTCTCTCTCTTTCGCTGTGCCCCTGTTTATCTTTGTTTCTTTCTTGTGCTTACTAACCAATTTTGTATTATTTTAATAGAAAAACACAAACAAAGTAACCAAATGAAAAGAAAATTAAAATTCTACCTACGTCAAAACCAAACAAGAATATTCATCTTCTGTCTGGTACAAAACAACAAAAAAAAAGATTTGTAAGGTACATTCAATATCAATATCCATACTAAAGTAAAGTGCCCGTCGTGATTATAAAAGCAGCGTTCTAGGCATACCGCAAATAATAACAGAGCTGTGTAGACTCAAGTCCTTGGACAAAATACTAGCCTTCACCAGGATTCGAACCCACTCGGCAATCCTTCCCCATATCAATACCTAACAATAATTACACTTTTGTGAAAAAAAAAACTTAATGAAAGTCAGTTTAAAAAACAACGGAATAAACCCCTCGCTGACATGAATGTAAAAGCCCTCGCTCTGTGGCTCGGTTTGCAGGAGAGTAAAAAAAAATGTATATCACCAAGTCTCATAGCCGTGAGCTATACACACTCTGCACACACAAAAGTGGTAGCTGTAGACAAGACGGTAATCAGCCCAGCTGAAAGCTGTAGCCGGGGCTATAAATTGAGAATCTTGGTATGAAATATTTTGACCCCCACGACCCGCAGGAGCTGATAGCCCTGGAGACGTAAATCTAGAAGCTCTGTGATTGATGGTCGTGGGGTCAAGTCTTGGCAGTAAACAAAACGGTCATTTGTAGAGCTGGAATAACACAGGGGGGGGGGGGGGGTTGCGCCCCCTTGTGGCTTCTTCTACTGCGACGGTTGGAACGTTTCTGACATTTTCTCTGGAGGTACTTCATCTTACTATCTATTTTATCTACCTATCTATCTCCGCTATCTATAGATTTATCTCTGAGTATGTGTCTGTTTATCTCTGGCTTTATCTATTTCTACCTATTGAGCTATCTTTCTATGTCTATCTCTATCTATTTGTATCTCTCTCTCACTCTCTCTCTCTCTCTCTCTCTGTATATATATATCAGTGGCGTAGCCAGGTTTTGACGCTAGGGGGAGCGAAATTTTAGGAAAAAAGTCACCTTTAAGCAATTTTTCAATATTAATAGAATAACTAAGAATTCGTATGTATCAAGTGTTATAAGAAAACCCTGTGACTCATGATACACACACTGTATAATAGTGCAGTTTTTATTTAACCATTCACCATTCTCTTTGTAGCAGCTAATAGTGATGGGAATTTCTGCAAAATTGATTGTATCTACGGCTCATTTTCGGGATGAACATCTAGTTTTCGAAAACTAGTTATAGAATCAACGCAAATGTTCTATAGGAGGGATCGGCAACCTAAGGCACGCGTGCCACACTTGGCAAGCATAACGAATTTCAGTGGCACGCGAAAGAATGTTTAATGCAAGTGAAAACAACGTGTGTCAGCATGATTAGTGGATGCTGTATGGCGAACTACATGGGAAACACACTGGACGCCGACTGTTTTAGTTCAGGAATGTTTGTATGCAAAGCTCCCATCATTGGACTTGCAGTCTGTGATTGGATCTATTGTTAAGATAGTCAATAGTATAGTTTTTCAAGTCTCTTCTAGAAAAAAGTCATACGGAGTTTAGGTAAAGTCTTAGATAGATTCTTTTCTTGTCTGGAAGCAATTAAGATGTATCTTAATGGAAAAAAAATTCGTGATTGACTGAGGAGAACTGACTGTTGAAGACAAAGTTTCTGTATGACTTGGCGACACGTTTCAGTGAGTTAAACTTCCATTTACAAGACTGGGTTCTAAAAGCACTTGAAGTGGGCAACTGGAATGTATTTGCATTGAAACTGGGCATATCTTTCCGTGAAATCAATTTCAAAACATTAAATCTTTCCCTAATTTAAGGCAAATTAAGATAGATTAGCATTTTCAGAAGTACACTAGTTATATCATAGACTATAAAAAGATGGACCGCTTGCTCTATTTTTAGAACTTATCTCAACTTTTCTTTCCGTGCGCAACCAATAATGCTGTCTTAAATTACTTCTACGCTCCTCGTTGTTTCTTAAATGTTTCCGCTTTATACAACTTTCGATTTTAATTTTAATTCTTCATTGAGAAAATCGAAGCGATTCAAAAAACGGAAGTGCAAAGGAAACAACGAATCGGAAATTTCGAAAATCAGTGTTTCGAGTCATCGTATTGCAGAAATACTAAAGCAAGCGGTCCATATAGGCTATGGTTATATTAAAACAATTATTTCGTTTGGTATCACTAGCTTCAAATTTGGAGAAATTAATTGAAGGGAGATAATTAACCCGTTTTCTTGACATTAATATTTGTAATATGTTTCTTTTTTGTTTCCTTTAAAAAAATTAATTACTTACAATTTATAACTCTAAAATGATCAAATTACACAAGATAGTTGAAAATTATAAAATATTTAATTACTAAAGAATGTACATGTACATTTATAAAACTTAAAATAACTACCCAGTTTGTATAATTATTACGTATCTCTACCTCATAATTACAATTTTTCTGTTCTGTGCGGGTTAAAATAATATGTTCGAGCAGGGGTCGGGAACCCATGGCTCTAGAGCCACATGTGGCTCGCAGACAAATGTTCGATTAATAAAAAAAATGTTGTTTTTAGACTTTTGATCTACATGTTATTTGCATATCAATACTTCATTCTACAAATGAGCTAAAGTCTACTGCAGCTCAGCATCATAAGAATTCAGAGACATAATTATTGTACTTTAAGTGTTGAAATTACACAAAATGCACACATTTACTTGAATTTTTAGTTTTAAACATAATGTATGGCTCTCACAGAATTACTTTTCAAAATATTTGGTATCCATGGCTCTCTAAGACAAAAAGGTTCCCGACCCCTATGTTAGAGTAAATCTCAGTTATGCTGAGATCAAACATTAAAGACTTATATCTATTACTAGAATCATTTCTTAACAACTAAATTCAAATGTTAACTATTAATGTGTAAGTTTGAATATTGAAATGTTGTATTATCTATGAATTGATTTTTTTTAAAGCTGATAATAACAAACAGGTTATTTTTTTATTAAATATAAAACGCTTTGATGAGTTTCTCTATTACGATAAGATAAGATTGATTTATTGATCCAAAAAGATGGAAATTTGATTTGATTACATAAATTCCGTCTTTCAGCATACTTAAAACAATATTAAAGAACCATTTGTACTCAAACACAATAGACATTGGCGCACACTATCATACCATTTATCATACAAGCAGCAGCAGCATCAGCATCATCATCAGCATCAGCATCATCATCAGCATCCTGATCCAGCAGTCAACTGGGCGTTTGCCCTTCGGCCTGAGGCTATGGTGAAGAAATTGCAGACTTTTTGTAGCCGTTCGTAGTTTGAATAATTATTGTGTGTTTGAGAGATTTGGTGTTTTGGGGAGGTAGACATTTCGTATGTCCTGTAGTGCCTGACAGTCAAAAAGGTGATGGGCAACTGTTTCATTTTGGTGTTTACAGAAGGGGCATGTCGCCGCTTTTTCTGGTTTGATGCGGTGTTAAGGTGCTAGTTTAGGTGTACGTGTCCTGTGCGCAGGCGAAGATGGTCACTTGATCTTTTCAATGTAGGGCATTTATTGGGTCATTTTCATCTGGTTTGGGCATATGTGAGAAGACATATCTTCCGGTTGTGCCCAATGCCCAACCATTTAACCACTCTTCTTTAATGTTTGTTTTAATGATCTGTTTGACTGTGTCGAATGATGTTGTGAGAGTTGTGTGTCAGGTTGAAAGTTGGTTGTTTCTTGATTCGCTAGAGTGTCTGCTCTTATATTACTTATTATATTGTTGTGACTGGGGATCCAATGTAGTACGAGCTTGACAGCAAAGGTATCGAGGAAAGAGCTGATTTTCCAGAGTAGGGATTTGATTGGCCTTATTTTGAGATCTTGGTACTCTGCTGCTTGTAGTACCGATCGGCAGTTAGAGAAGATTAGGCCTACTAAGTATTTTTGTTTGGATGGTCAAGTGGTGTCAGGGATATAACTGTATAACATAGTTTAGTATTTATTTAAATGACACTTCCTATTCAGAAAACAAAATACACTGGGGATCCCTGGTCCTGACCTGGCCCTGAAAGAAAATGCTTCCAACCACCCAACCGCCATTCGCCAGCAAATCAACGCGATCTGGCGTTTATTCTCCACAAATGACGTCGACGTATCACAGATAGCCCTGTCCGGGGTATCTGTGACACAGATATACTAAATCCTCACCGCCCCCCCCCCCCCCCCAGCCATCCACCCTCTCCCCTCACCCGTCCGTAATGCCTGTTGTGGTTGTTGTTTATACATATCCCCACCCTCCCCCTCTCTCTACGCCCCCTTCCCCAGCTAGACTGGAGGAGATAATTGCAAAAGTGGGGGGAGGGGGGGGACATTCATGTCGTATACATCTGACTGATGATGACAGGGGAAGATAACCGCGCACTTTGGGGTCTGGCGAAACATTTTTTTTACCGTCGAATAGGGTTTGACTTATATATAATGTATATATTTGCAAGGAGGAAAAAAAACGGGGGCAGGGGGTGGAGGTAGGCTGTTGGGTAGTGGGAGGTTTGGGAGGGGGGGCATGACGCTGGAATTGTCCGATAGTTTATACCCCGTCGTTAAAGATACTTTTAAAATTAATTTACAGGTCGTAATGTGTATAGTTCACCAGAAGAAGAGGCTGGGTGAGTCTAATGAATCATGTCCTTGTACTGAGTATTGAGTTATTTAAAGTAAAATGAAAAAAAAAAGTAAAGTAGGCCTATCCCGTCGGACCGAATTGATCTTTGGGCCTTGAGGCCGGTGAAGCAGCGTTAACCAGTTTCCTTGGCCACGGCTGACAATGGGATTGTGTGGCCAGCACAATGCCCAGCCGCATTTACTTTACCCCAACTAAAGTCAGCTACCCACCAGAGCCTGTGGTTGACTCAGGGATATCACACTCCAGACCCGAGAAGAAATCCTAGCCTTCACCAGGATTCGAACCCAGGACCTTTGGTAAGCCAGCCGAACGCGCTGCCTCTCGACCACCTTGTCCCGTTAGAGTTATTTAAGAGATGGATAATTTTTTAAAGATTTTATTAACTGTTTAGGCTACAAATTATGTTATACGAAGAAACCGCTTCGCGTCCTGCTGATGTATAAAAAGAATGGATTGGGCCCCGAAAACTATATTCTTGACGCCGAAATCAATAGACGTGACTTTCACTTATCTATACAATTAGATTTCCTAAACACTGACCTGTAAATTACATTTCAGGTGACTTAGACTTGCATTTTATTGTATAGATTTGTTCTAATTATAGGCCCTAAGTGGTCTATCCCTATAGCTCGATTATATGGATAAGTGAATAGCGGGAATAGTGTAGGCCTAATCAATTTCGGGTTCAATTTGCAGATCCTACCTACCTGCATCCTAAATATCCCGTAGTCTGTTAGACCGTTGGGGCGCCACAGATGACATGTAAACCAGCCTCCTCCATTCCTCCCATCTCTCAGCCGTTCTCATTGCCTCGCACAGTTTTGTACCTGTCCATTCCCTGATATTATCTTCCCAACGTTTCTTTGGTCTTCCTCTCTTTCTGCCTCCTCTGGTGGTACCCTGCAGGATGGTCTTTGCAAGCCCGTTGGTTCTGGTGACGTGGCCATACCATTCAAGTTTTCTTTTCTTGGCTGTGGCCAGCAGGTCTTCATACTTTCCAATTTCCTGTTGTATTCTTTTTCTTATCTGTTCGTTGGTGATATGGTCTTTGTAACAGATACCTAGCAGGGTCCTGAAGCATCTCATTTCCATGGCGTTTATCTGATTTTGGTGCTGAAAGCTAAGTTCTTGTCTTTCCATATTGTCTTGAACCTCTTTAATGATGCTGCTGTCTGGGCAATCCTGGACATTACTTCTGGTTTGGAGCCCTCTTCGGATACAATAGCTCCTAGGTACTTGAAGCTGCCAACTGTTTCCAAACTCTGCCCGCCAATCTTGATCTGCGTGGTGATGCCGCTGGTGTTACTAGTCATTAATCTAATTTGCGCATACAAATGTATTTATGGAGAGGCGCTATGGCGCTATGCATTCTTTTTATAGCTCCGTGGTCCTACTGAACGACTGAATCAAACAACTAGATGAGTCATACTAAAATGAGTTGACGCAAACGTCAATGATGTGCCACAACGAGACGGGCTATGACAAGTCATGACGGGCCTGTCCCGAAAGGCTGAAGGCTCTTCACTCAAAGTCCAAAAAGAAAAGATGGAGGGGGAGGGGATGTCACAGTTATGAGGCACAAAGTGTCACTGAGAGGGAAGTTGTCACAGCCACAAGGCGAACGAGTCGGTGGGACAAAAGTTGACAACCGAGTCGACGCGAGGGCGAAAAGACATCAAGAAAAAAAAAATTACAGCGGAAACTTGCAAACATAAATTGATTTATTGAAAAGTGTGACACTAACGGCTACCAATTCGGAGGTTGAGTTGTCACACCGTGTCACAGCCTGTCACACCGTGTCACATCCTGTCACAAAAAATGTCAAAGTTAAAGGTGAGAATGGGGTGATTTAAACAGTCTGGATACGGATGTGACAAAATTAAAACCCTTCACCTATTTTCCACGCAATACGTCTTTAGGTTTTTTTTTTATATTTCGCAATAAATATGGAAGCACTTCCGGTTCCGCATTGAACACGTTTCATCCTCGTTAATTATGCTATTTACGTCTGAAGGAATAACTCGCTGAATATTTCAGGGTTCATTATATATAATATTTTTAATCTCTTACGTCATCTCTTGCTTTCTCTCTCTCTTTTCTCTCTATCTGTCTCTTCTCTTTGTTTCTCTCTCTCTCTCACTTTATTTATCTTTCTCTATTACTCTCTGTCTCCACGTCTGTCTTTCTCCCACTTTCTCTCGCTGTTTCTTTTCTTCACCTATCTTTTCCTCTCTCTTCTCTGTACATCGTTCGCTCTCTCTCTCTCTCTCTCTCTCTCTCTCTCGCTGAGTGTTCGGCTGCAACATCTCCCCCCCCCCCACGCCCCTAAACTATGTGAACGACCCGAGGTCATGGTTTAAATGGCAGACGTGATATGTTGATCTTATATTTA
Source organism: Anisus vortex (assembly GCA_949126835.1). Classification (NCBI taxonomy): domain Eukaryota; kingdom Metazoa; phylum Mollusca; class Gastropoda; family Planorbidae; genus Anisus; species Anisus vortex. Next base: position 46,906,300 of record OX421494.1, on the reverse strand, counting down.
CGTCTTTCTGTCTGTCTGCTTGTCTGTGTACCTATAAATCCTAAAATTATTCATACACAGATTGATAAGTCTTACCACCTGCGGGTCTATCAATCAATGAATGTATACATCAATCAATATTTCTATCTATATTTCTATCTATATTTCTATCTATATTTCTATCTATATTTCTATCTATATTTCCATCTATATTTCCATCTATATTTCTATCTATATTTCTATCTATATTTCTATCTATATTTCTATCTCTATTTCTATCTATATTTCTATCTATATTTCTATCTATATTTCTATCTATATTTCTATCTATATTTCTATCTATATTTCTATCTATATTTCTATCTATATTTCTATCTATATTTCTATCTATATTTCTATCTATATTTCTATCTATATTTCTATCTATATTTCTATCTATATTTCTATCTATATTTCTATCTATATTTCTATCTATATTTCTATCTATATTTCTATCTATATTTCTATCTATATTTCTATCTATATTTCTATCTATATTTCTATCTATATTTCTATCTATATTTCTATCTATATTTCTATCTATATTTCTATCTATATTTCTATCTATATTTCTATCTATATTTCTATCTATATTTCTATCTATATTTCTATCTATATTTCTATCTATATTTCTATCTATATTTCTATCTATATTTCTATCTATATTTCTATCTATATTTCTATCTATATTTCTATCTATATTTCTATCTATATTTCTATCTATATTTCTATCTATATTTCTATCTATATTTCTATATATATATATTTCTATTAATATGTCCATCTAATGTGTAGGCCTATCTATCTACATTTCAAAACAATCAAATCTTTGTTCTGCGTGAGACAGTGGAATAATCCTTGAAATTGAACTCAACTTTGTACATCGAACTACATACATAGGTTTTGAATAACAAACATTTTTTAGCATCCAACACCCGACTCTATGGAGAATCGTGGAATCTAATATGGCATCCCGGTGAATGGTTTAATTTACAGGTAACAAGTGCTGTGTATGCCATGCCAACCAACAGAGTGAAAGGATCCAAGTACTAACTGGAGTCCTACAATGACTGCGGGATCTCGCCTTTCACTTTCGTACCAGTGGACTGGTTCATGAGGAGAGCCATAGCAGACAAACCCGAAGACACGGTAGGGAGGAACTAACCTGCCATCTAGATTAATCTAGAAGACCGGGCCGATGATATAGCTCTACTGTCATAGAGAAAAGAACACTAGTAAAAGAAATGGCCCAAACTTATTGGATTAAAGATCTACTTGGAAAATACACATTCACTAGTTTCAGTGGCCACGGCATACTAGAGGATGTGTGGCCAGCACAATGCCCAGACGTGTTTACTTCACCCCAGCTTATGTCAGGTACCCATCAGAGCAGGGTAGACTAAGGGACACCCTCGAGTCTAGTTGAAAAATCGGATTCGAACCCAGGACCTTCGGCATGCCCCAGGTCATATGTGACCGAAGATCGCATTCATATTTGTGCACACCTGCTTCGTCAGAATGTTGCACAACGAGTACTTCGTTGACGGCCACGTCTGCGCACCACCGTGTAGACGTCCACACAAAGCTAAAGGGCGGGATGGTTATAGAGTTGAGGGGAGGGGTGGGCGGGTTGAGTGACGCACCAGGCGTGTTCTCCGGTGCGAGATGTCAGCGCGTCAGGGGCAGGATTTAAGTGCGGGCCATGTCAGAGGGGAATGATTATAAATTTGCCAGCACTTTGAAATTATCACTCCCTGTTGAAAAAAAAAAGATAACAACAAAAAAAATAGCAAATTAAATTTAAAGGCGGTAGTGGGCGAGTGGGGGGGGGGAGTCTGGGGAGCACTCGTTTATCTCCATGTTTATTGACGTGAAAGCAGGTTAGGAGATTGGGTGGGGTGGGGTGAGCGAATATACATATGGCAGGGGCTCACAACTGCTGCAGTTTTCTCCCCAGATATGTGAAAAGTACATATCATATAGAGTAATAGCCGGGTTTACCTATATGCTAAGTATACTAGAGCCTTCAAATCCAAGTACAGATCAGATAGAGTAATAGCCGGGCTTACCTATATGCTAACTGTACTAGAGCCTCCAAATTACTGTAGACCTTCCCAGTCCCCGTGGCTACGCCCCTGCCAATACTGATTGGTGTTTCTCAATATTTATTTTGTACTTTGTAGCGACAGCCATTGTCTCCACACGAGTTAAAAATTCATTTATTGATATATTGTACTAATTTGTCTCTATTCACACTCCACACACACACACCCTCACACACCCTCACACAACCTCACACACCCTCACACAACCTCACACACCTACGCATAACTCTCCCCCACCAAGACACGGGCGTACTCGGCGAGACGTGAGAAAGACAAGTAGTTAGTTCAAAAACGAGAGACAGGCGAGGGGAGAAAACCGAAGTTATCAAATCAAATTCCGAGGCTCTAATTGACGAGCGAACTCACTCACCCTCGTACATCAGACTATCTCTTTTTTTTTCTCTCTCTCTTTATTTCTCTTACTCACTCGCTCTGTTAACTCTCATTTCTCTTTCTTGACTTCTCTCTCCATCACTGTCACTTCCCTACTCTTTCTAACTCATTCTCTCTCCCTCTTTCTTTTACTCCGTATCTGTTACTCTCTCTCTCTCTCTCTCTCTATCTTACTATCTCTCTAACTAGTTTTCTCTTTTAGCATTTCTCTTTACTATCTTTCTCTTACTCGTTCCCTGTCTCTCTCTTTCTTTCTCTCTCTTTCACACCTTTCTCCCTTTCTCTCTAGCGCTCACTCCATACCACTCCATCATTCTTTCTTTCCCTCTCAATCTCTTACACTCTCTTACACACACTCTCTCTCTCTTTCTCAAGCCGCCTCTTCTTCTCTCTATCTTTTTCACATAGTGTTAGTTTTATCATTAAGTTAATAATATAATAGTCGTCTATTTGTTTGTCCATTAACGAACAACAAAAAGATAAATATCTCTAACTTTCTTAACCAAATATATGATTGAAGTTAACTATAACATTTTATAACTTATTGTAAAGATTTGGTTAAGCATGCAAGGTAGAGTTCTAAAAAAAAACAACACAATTCCTACATAAACATATTTTAATGTCAAGCACAATATTAGTTGTTTTGTTTTTTTAGAAGTAGAAGAAACTATAAATAAAAATGTATTCAACATTTTAAAAAATATGTCGTCTGCAAACTATTTTCTCAGCAGACGCAATCGTATAATGCCATCTTTTTATTTTATTTTTTTTGGTGGGCGTGTCGTCATATGGCATTTTTAAATATGAGTTTTATTTTCATTAACGAAACACTAGATCTAATAACAAATAAAGGACCCACACACGAAAAACAAAAAAAAAAAAACAAAAAAAAAAAAAACCAGAAAGCAAGTAAAAATTCGTTGACATCTTCACCCCAAAATAAACCGCTTTAACAACTGTACGAACGAACGAACTTTAGAATAAATGTCAAATTTTAACGACATACACGCAGATTGTTTAGCCGTGAAAATGTCAAACATTGATTGACTGTATTAACAACGTATCTGTTTAAGTATTTAATAAAACAAATATTCACCTTACAGAAGATATTACACACTGTTGTTTGTTTTTTTCAAAACGAAACATAGCACTTTGATTATTTTTTTTTTACACTCGAGAACATTTCGCTGAATTTTCTTTCTTTTTCTTCTTCTTCTTCTGCTTTCCATATTGAAATTTCCCAAACACATATTAGCTTGCCCGACTTTCAGAGGCGTATTTAGGCATGTTTCACATGTTCTGTGGAACAGCCCCCCCACACACACACACACACGAACACACATACAAAAAAATGTGTTTTTTTCGTCTTTTCTTTTGGCCATTAGAGTAGTGCTGTTGTTAGAATCGCACAATGAACAAATACTGTGAATGCGGAAACTCATTTGATCGTTAACTGACGCCGGCAGGGGCGAGGCCACCAGGGGGACCTCCACATAAATTTGGCCTATTGGGTACACGGCTTCAAAAATCCTAAATACGGCCCTGCGGACTCGTCTCTCCGATAAACAGGATTGTTTTTGTGAGACTTGGTTTTGTCCCCCCCCCCCCACTTCCAGAGCATTTTTTCCATGGTGGCACCTTAATGCCAGAGCCAGGATTTTGGACTTCTCTTTGGAGTGGCCACTGAAGCTGGATGTGCCCTGGATTTATAAATGCAGTTCCACAATGAGGCATTTGGGAGGTGGGGATATGTCTTAGTCACATTCGGTGCTTGTGGTCTAGCTGTCTGGTGTGTCTTATTCTGAGTCTACAAAAAATGTTTTGTCTGTTCGTATGAAGGGAGGTGTTACTAGTCATTGTTTGCTGGTGGATTTCGCTCCCCCGTCCTTTAGTTCTCGTATTTATCTTTCAAGTCTCAGAGGCAGATAAATAAATAAACAGCTATAAAAAAAAAATTCAAAGCAAACATGTTTGTTTATCTCAAATTAACATTATTTATTAAAGACTAAACTTCTAAACCCTTAACGCATTTCATCTGGTCGTCTATATGTTTAAGAACATCTTTTAAGATGTTCACTTTAAATTTGGTTCTGAAGTTGTTCTGACTGGGTCATCTTAAAAAGTCTAAGACCATTATCCCCCCTCCCCCCCTCCCCCACTTAATGTCGGGACATGAAAAGCGCGCGCTGTTGAGAGGTACATAAAAAAAAAACAGTTTCACAGAGGAAGTTTACCTGTACACTAATCAAACAAATATCTTTCATTTAACTCTTTGAGGCTTGAGTTTATGATCGCTCAAAGATTCTATTTGCTTTGCTGATAAAATGAAAAGGCGTCAAGGAGTTAATCTTTTTTTTTTTTTTTTTACTAATATGCTTGACATGTTTGTACTGGAACACCTTAAAGATGTTGGAGTACTTTAAGCCGAAGAAATGTTTTATGACCTTGCTATAATTATTTTGTTCACGTGACCGCTTTTATGCAGAAGTAAGTAAGTAAAAATAACTCCTTTCAGAAAATAAAGTGACTCGCTCCCTTGGATACACATGCAAAGGGGATAGAATGGCCGGGACAACGCAAAGTTGCATATAATTTTTCTGATCTGTACGGCCTTCGAAGCCGCGCTCAAAGGTTTTCCCGTGGCTGCGTCATACGAGAAGACTGTGTGACCAGCACAGTGGCCCGTCCGCCTTTTACTTACCCTTAACTTATGTCAGGTAATCATCAGAGCTGGGGTAGACTTAGGGACACCCTCAAAACCGGAACAAAACAAATCCTGTCCTCAACAAGGATTGGAACCCATGACCTTCGGTAAGCTAGTCGAGCGCCTGGGCCACAGAGTCCAATGACACCATGCAGACCCCGGTAGACGTCCCAGTGTTCTTTGTGGTATCTGAGCCTCTTTTTTTTTTTTCAGATTTGCAATCCGAAAGCTTTTATGATATTCCACCATTGCTCAAGAAGAGCAAATCTTGAATGCAAACTTATTTAATTTTTTTTTTAGACTTTAACAGTGCGACTTTTTTTTATATTTTCAGATTATTTTATAGACACCGAGATTGTGTGACAAAGCTAAAATGTATTGTCCTTCACGGTTTAGTGGACCTTGAAACGTGAAAAGGTTGCAAAGGCCGTTCTCTGAAAACCTTAATCTGTCTTTTCTATAAGGTTTTTTTGGAAGTCGGCTGTCGTCTGCCTCTGAAATGTATCATTCTGAAAAGCTCTGATGTGACATGTGACGTGAAATCTTCTATGACGTTGTGCTGATATAGACAATCCCTTTTCATAGCGTTCTCACTGCGGCAGGGTGAACTTACTTCTCTATCCATGTTACTTAAAAGATCTCAAAATATTTACTAACGCATCTCTTAGTAAAAAGTAAAGTATCCCGTCGGACAAAATTGATCCATAGGGCCGGTGAAGCAGCGTTCACCAGTTTTTGTGGTCATGGCATACTAGGGGATTGTTGGGCCAGCACAATGCCCACACGCCTGTACTTCACACCAACTAAAAGTCAGGTACCCATCGGAGCTGGGTAGACTCAGGGACCGAGAACAAAATCCTAGCTTTCATCAGAATTCGAACCCAGGACCTTCGGTACACCAGTCGAACGCGCTGTCACTTGACCACCGTGTCCGGAACGCATCAATTACATGAACTTAAATATATCTAAATAATTGACCAATGAGCATTTATCAAACTTATTTTTTTTCTTGACCGTGTTTTTTTTAAAAATATATTTTCTACTTTGTTACTCATTACCATTACGTCTTCCCTTGCTAGACAATAAGTAACATATAACAAATATGATTTCTTTAGCCGCACCATTTTCGGGATGAGCGACTTCATTTCTCGACGGTTCTAAAAACATCGTGTTTCGGATATCACAAAAACGTTCACAAAATGTCCGGTCGGGGAGAAATACACTATCACAATAATCCGTCAAAGATTCAGAACATTTTAATATTCTTTTTGCGGCCCATTCATTTTGCTTTTTCTGGACCGTTACCGGTTCCTGACCCGGTATTTCTGAAAGCGTCAATCTTAAAAGATTTTGCCGTACTGCAAAACTTAAAAACAAAAAGAAAATGGCGGCTACACTAACCACGTGGCCATGACTCGTATCTCCGTTTCAAAATTGTAAGCAATGAATCTAACTCATTAGACTGAACACAGCCCGTGTACAATTAGATTTAATTAATTAGACCGGTCAGAACGAGATTCCGTCGTCTGCAACGTCAGCAGAAAAAAAGGGGGGGGAGTGGGCTAGACAGTAGATCCCGGTTATATTGGATGACATTTCAGATCCCGTACGATGACATCTAAAGAAACTGGGGGGTGGGTGCAAAAGTCTTTGAAATCTCACCAAAACATTACTGTATCCTGTTGTTTGTTAAAGACAATAAAAAAAAGGCCTTCTGTAAACAATAATAGTTTTTTTTTGTTTTGTTTTTTTTAATGGGCGTCCGGGTGTCTGTGTGTGGGTGGGGAGATGGGGGTGCAGTCACCTGACGATCATTGGAAGTAATCCTTTGTTTTTTTCTCCAGAAACCGAAAAAAAAAAATGGCTCTCCGTTCTGTCCTAGTGACGTGAAGGAAATGTCTTTTGTTGACTCGTGTCGCGTAAATTTAACATATTAGCTGTCTCGTAACCTCACAATTAATTTACCACTCTTATAAACTTGACTCATTTTTTTTTGTGTTGTGGGGTAAGGGATTTGGTAGGGGAGTAAACGGAGTGTTTTGATAGGGGAAAATGTATTTCATTGTTTGAAGATGTATGCGGCCATTTAAGGGCCCGGATGTAAACAATCAACGTTAACCTATATGGCTTTAGTTTATTTCACTTTTTAAGTTTTGTGACTTTTGTCTCTAAATTTTTGTGAATAATGGACACAAATAAATCGAGACGGATTCTAAAACAAAACAGAGGGATAGTCTTAGCACACGGAAATCTTTTGTTTAGAATGGGGCGTCTGGAACATATAACCTAGCCCCTGTTGCGCGTCCGAGATTTCTTTGCACAGACGACAGCCACCGAGACTCGGAGAGGGAGGAAACAATGTGCGAAATAGCCCGTCTCGCCAAGCCCGGTGTCTGGATTTCCATGCCTTTTAATCTGGTATTTGCGCTACCTAGCGACAGTGCAGGAATACGTAACAAGCTACGACGTTAATGATCTGGGTCTTTATCCGCCGGTGGGTAGAATGGTAGAATGACTGCGTAGACCGTACCTTATGTTACGCGGAACACCGCGCGGTGTCTATTCTCGGACAAGGTCTTGGTGTTCCTCCCACCCTCTTGACACACCCCTTTCCACGTTACGCCACGGACGTAAGAACCGGAAGTCTATTCCGTTTTGTTTAAAGTGATATTATAGATCAGAGGCCTATTTTTAGCCCTAATTGTCCCTTTTGCATACGCCGCAATCAAAGGTTGTGGTTTTAGGATTCAGAAGGGATTTGCAAGGTGTCTTATCGTCGCATTTTCTATTTTAGCCTTTTTATCGCAGCCGTGGTCTCACCAAAGACTATAATAAGTTGCACCGCTTGCTTTAATATTTCTGCTGTTTGATGACTCGAATGACTTCTTTTCGAAATTCCCGATTCCCTTTTGTACTTTACACTTCCGTTTTATTTAATCGCTTTGATTTTCTCGATGAAAAATTAAAATAAAAGTTGTATGCAGCGGAAACCTTTAATGCAATCGTGTGAGCGTAGAAGTCAATCAAGACAGCCATATTGGTTACGCACGGACAAAAGAGAACATATAAGCTCTAAAAATAGAGCAAGCAGTCCATCTTATTATAGTCTTTGGTCTTACTACTGTTCTTTTTGCCAAGTGAGCGGCAAGCAGGAGTTGCAATTCGCCACATGGGTTCCTTCTACGGCCAGTGTTTCTTTCCCCATGTGTCTATGTCAATGTCAAAATCTAGTGTTTTTTTTTTTCAAAGAGTTTACTCGAGACCGTCTAAAATAATAAAGTAACAACAATAACAATGGGAACGCTTTCAAACAATAGTATTTACTGAAAGACAAAGTACTAAATGGAATAGACACACACAGGACACAGTCAAATGGTTGCTTAGCATTTTGAAATCGGGGCGGGGGGGGGGGGAAGAAGAGAATACACTACACAAATATAGGCCTACTCACAGCTAATACTAATTATTAAAAGAAAACAATACAGAAACGTATTTAATGTAATTGAGCAAAACAAGATGAAGCCCAGGCCGTAACATCAGACACAGAGTATAACTGTAAGAGATTGTTAAGTCGCCGTGATTTCTTTCCAATTTTCAAACTCAATTAGAATCTATCTTTCTTTCTTTGTGTGGAATCTCAGTTTTACTGTTTTCTTTCATCTTTGTGGCGCTCTAATGTTGTTTTTAACAATTTACATCATCTCTCTGTCTCTCTTTCTCTCTCTCTCTCTCTCCAACTATATCGTTTTATCTCCCTTGAAGGCGCCATTTTTTTTTCAATGTGTACTCTGGTGCATGTGATTGCGGTCCAACTTCAAATATGGCCGCCCGCCTCCAAAATGTGTGTGTGTAGGGGGGGGGGGGTGGAAGAACGAAAAAAATGGGCGGGGAGGGATAAGGGAGGGGAGAAGGGTGTGCATACTTCTTGACATAACGAGGGCATAAGTTTTCACTCCCCCTCCCCCTTTCCTCTCATCCAAACCCCCCCTCTTTCCAGCCGCCCCGTTTCAACCTTTCCTTTAACACTGGTATCTGTCTCACGTGACAAAGGGCAGATAAATCTCTGTCACACTACATCATTGGGGGGGGGGCACCAACAGAATAAATGAGGTTTTGTGTGTGGGGAGAGGGGGGTGGGGGGGGGAAGGAGGTTATGAGGGTTCTGGGGTTTGAGCAACTGCTTAGCTTCCTCATTACGCCCTCCGCCCCACCACCCTCCCCCCGCCTATGTAACGTCGGATGGTCGCGAAGTGGGGCGGCGCTTACAAAATTCGCTATCATAACCCCTTCCCCCCCACCACCACGGGCCACTCATACAGGAGAGGCGGGTGGAGTGCGGCAGGGTGGGGGGGGGAGGTGGAGATGGGGCGCCAGGCAAGACAGCGGCTCGGTGGCAGTTTGAGGGTTAGTTTGCTTTATTTATATCTGTCATTCGATTCTGCACAGTTTCTGCACTCGAGACGAAAAGTTCAACACGTCAGTCGGGGTAAGACCGTGTGTATGTGGCGTGGAGGGGGTAGGTGGGGGCGGGGGAGGGAGATGCCAGAGGTGTATGAGATGTCAGACAGGCAGGTAATGTCTACAAGCTCACTGACGCTTTTAAAGTCTGGAAGGTTAACAGCACATGCGGAAACGACACATGTCTATCTATCTATCAACCTACCAACCTGCCTACCAACATACCTAGGCTACTTATAAACCTATCGACCTACCTTCTTTCAACCTACCTACCTTCCTTCTTACCTACCGACCTATCGACTTACCGACTGACCATCTATCTATCTATCTATCTATCTATCTATTTGTACCGCTTGTCCGTCAATATACCTGTCTGTAGGATGTCTTACAATCTATTCCTGAATGTCTACCAGTCTGTTGTTACATCGTATGCCAATCTATCTATCTATTTATCTCTCTATCTATCTCTATGTCTGTACAATGTTCCTATGTACACCTCTATCATACTGCCCACAGTCTTCACCCCCCCCCCACAATTACATCATATCTTTCAACCAACTTTGCTCTCTGTAGCCTACATCTATAGTAGTGTACATCCTTTTCTTTTCTCATTGCATCTTTCTTTCTCTCTTTTTCTCTTCTATCTCTGCCTTCAGACTACCTCACTAATATATCTCTCTCTCACTCTCTCTATATATATAACATTTCCTCTCCACTCTTTCACGTCCGTCGAGTTAATTTATTTCTCTCTACCTACCTCCCCCCCTTTCCTTTTCCTCCCTACATCTGTCAGCCTGACATGACAATGTACGACATGTGTCAGGCGCCCCCACACCCCCTCCCTTCTCTCCCGCCCCCTCCCTCCCCTCTTCACCCCCGTACATAATCGTCTTCATAAAGTGTCTTGTTCTCCGTTGACACACCAGACAGGACTCCACATCCTTTAAGATTATGACGTCGCTGAATGCAAGAGAAGGGCTCTGTTTGTATATTATACATAAATAATGCCCGACCTGGTCGGTTCGCGGGGGGCATGTGTGCTGTACCGTCATCGGGAAACAATTTGCACAGTGCCGTGGCGGACTCTCTGGGCCTGTCACAGCCCCAGACAGGAAGGCTGCAAAATACATCAAGACAAACGAAGATATGCAATAAAAAAACAACAAAAAGTTGGGTTGGTTTTTTGTTTGTTTTGTTTATGACGAGTCAGTTCTGGTTGTGTGCTCTGTGTGAACTGTGGAGTCCTGTCTTCTTCTGTCTGTTCTCAGTGTCATTTTCTGTCTTGTTATGTCTGACCTGTCTCTCCTGCTTGTCCGTTATGCCAGTCTGTTCTGATAGGCTGTTATGATTGACTGTCTTTACGTTTTTGTCTGTCCTTAAGTTCTGTCTGTTTAATTTTGTCTGTTGTGTATTTCTAGTCTGTCTGTTGTGTATGTCTTTTCTGTCAGATCAACCTGATCTATTTGACTATCTACCTATCTGTCTATCCGTCTATCTGTCTATCTGTTCAGTCAATAGCCTTCATATGTATTGTCTTTATTCCGGTTGAATTCCTAACTTCTCTAAGACGCAACAGCACTCTAGCTTACTTCAAACTCACTCTTCGATTTCAACACACCATCTTCAGACGAAGGACTGGTCATAACAGGCTGAAGCAACACATGTTCCGCAAACAAGAAATAGGAACAAGGGTAATGTGCCCCTGCGGAACAGCTCCCGAAAATGCGGAACATGTCCTTCAGAACTGCCGCCTGTCCCATTCTACCCGGTCAGCCATATGGCCCCCCCCCCCAGGAAGCTACATTCAACGACAAACTCTATGGTGGACTGGACCAACAGACAGCCACGGCGTAGTTCATTCATCACAAGTATTGGACTTGTTGTTCGAATCCTCCAAATCATAACACATGAGAACGAAGAAGAAACTACACTCTAAAGGGCCCACTCTCTCACCTTTTGTCCAGCCTCTCTGTCCAGTCCATTCACACATCCCGGTCAACACCCACACCCACATACACTGTCAAATTACTGGGTGCAGGGTTATACTCTCACGCTTTAACTGACCCAGGCTAAAGGAAATGCTATTGTAGGGCCTACATGTTTTAACCCTAGTCTAACGCTGTTTAAGACATATATCTGTCTGTCTGTCTAACCGTCTGTCTGACTGTCTATCTATCTATTTACCTCACTCTATTATTCGCCCTTCTATCTGTCTGTCTGTCTGACTCTCTTTCTCTATCTCTCTCTTACTTTTGTTTATCCTTCTAGGGCAGGGGTCGGGAACCTTTTTGTCTGAGAGAGCCATGGAAACCAAATATTTTGAGAGCCATACATTGTTTTAAACTAAAAATTCAAGTAAATGTGTGCATTTTGTGTAATTTCAACACTAAAAGTACAATAATTATGTCTCTAAATTCTTCTGATGCTGAGCTGCAGTAGACTTTAGCTCATTTGTAGAATAAAATATCGATATGCAATCAATATGTAGATCAAAAAGTCAAAAACAAACATTTTTTAAAATAATTGAACATTTTTCCGCGAGCCAGATGCAGTTATCAAAAGAGTCACATCTGGCTCGCGAGCCATGGGTTCCCGACCCCTGTTCTAGGGTGAAGATATATCACTCGAACAGAAAAGAAGCTATCAGCCTACCACCAGTCTACCACCAGTCTACCACCAGTCTATCACCAGACTACCACCAGTCTACCACCAGACTACCACTAGTCTACCATCACAGTCACATGGCGACTCTATAATGCCACACATAGTCTACAATACACTTAAAATACTAAAACAAAAATACAGAAGACACTACACACAAAAAAAAGCCCCCCACAGAATGGAGGAGACAAGAGGACGTAAATCTTACCGAACATTTCAAGAGCTCTTCTCCGTCTTTGTCAAGGGGGAGAGAAGTGACACGCGTATCTTGTTTGTTTGGGAGGGGGGGAAGGCTTATTCAACAATCGTCTGGCTGGTTGTTTGGTTTATTGGTTGGCTATGATTTCGACACAGGGAGATCGGTCAAGGAGTGGCACGCATAATTGTGTAGGAAGAGATAGATCTTGATCTTGCCAAAGTTTTTTTTTTTGCAGAACTCGTTATCTGAATAAAAGTAAGGGAAAAAAAACTCATAGTTACGAAAATAAAAATAAAAAATTGTAAGTTTTCGTTTTACTTTTGTTTTTCGAAAGTTTTTGGCGGGACAATATTAGTTGACAGTTTGAATGAGCGTGTTGAGACCGACATGTAATTATGACTTGGCAGACAATTCATGACAGTATAACGAAAAACAAAAACTGTATCTATAACTATAACGAACTATTCATAAAGATAACTATAACGAACTATTCATAAAGTAATAAAGTATTGATTACATGTAAATATTCTCAACTAGCTAGTGATTAAAAACATTCTTGTTCGATTTATTGAATAAAATATTGTCCACGTAAAAGTGCAATCGAAGAATAATTATTATCAATAGCGCTGTAGTCTAGATTCTATGTATTATGTAAATTGTAATTTATAATTTGTAGTGTAATTCACCTTCAACTATCCCGTAACCCGAGCGAGGGTCGTTGGGGCACCATTTTTTTTTACAGTTGGATGATTTTACGCCATTTGTCTCGGTCCTGCGCCGCCCTCTGGGAGTCTGCAGGAGACAAGCCGGTCCACTCCTTGATGTCATCATCCCATCGTCTCTTCTGCCTGCCTCTCTTTCTTCCACCCTGCACTGTGCCCTGCAGGATGGTTTTCGCTAGGCCTTCGGATCTTGACACATGCACATTCCATCGGAGTTTTCTGGATTTAATGGCACTGAGTAGATTCCCATGTAGGCCGATGACTTTAGTGATTCGCTCACGGACAGCCTCATTTGTAACTCGATCTTTGTAGGAGATGTGTAAAATTTTATGTAGGCATCTCATTTCAAGGGCTCTGATTCTTTTCTGGAGATCTGCTGTAAGTGTAGTGTAGTGTAATTACAATTGTTTAAAATATAAACTCTTAATGGACAAACAATTAATGCATAAACTGTTTATTTATGACTATTTAACGTAAATTATTTTAATCCTCTAATATTAGGCTTAATATTGTACTGAATATTAAAATGTTGGATTTATATAAAGCAATAATAATTAGTCAATAATATTTGTTATATTACAACAACTTGTTTGGCATCACTATTGAATCAACTGTAAATACGTTTTAATTTAAAGGGAGATAAAAAAAAAACTCGTTTTATTTGCGATAATATATCTAAAATATTTCTTTTTTTTTTAAGTATACAATGCATTAAATTTATAACTTTAAAATGATGAAACTGTAAAATGTATTTGAAACTTGTATGATTATTATATGACTAACAATTTTATATGCATACTTATAAACATTTTATTGACTACCCAGTTTGTATGATTACTCTGTAATTATACCGCATAATAATTTATTTGAACAAGAATTTAAAATAGGTAAAAAGATATTAAAATCTGATTAACATTATCAGGTGTTAGATTCTCATGATATTGTTGAGACAATAATTACCATAAATGTAATAAAATATTGAATGTGATATAAATGAAAATAAAAAGGATCATATTCACAAACACGTCAATTTTGAATTAAATGTAAAACGCTTTAACAATTTTCTCTATAAATAATCTCTTTTGCGTTTCGAATTGGTCCTACTACGGCGTTTAATTAATTGTCCTAAAAACATTTTCTTAAGTATAATAGAGCAGGTTGACATATAGGTTGTTGGCCCCCTATATGATTTAGAAATCCTAGTTTGTCACACTGTTAAGGAAAGGTTGCCGACCCCTGGGGTAGACGACTCAAGGACACACATCCAGACTCTTAGCCTTTGTTTGCGGATGAAGTGATGGCAACTGGTTATTGTCCCTTGCCACACAATCCCCTTATAACCCATGGCCATTGATACTGTTGAACGCTGCCTCGATGGCCAATATTGCTATAATGGCCAAAGTATAATTACAAAAGAAATATTTGGTTAATATTGAGATATGGGGCTGGTGAAGCAGCGTTCACCAGTTTCTGTGGCCACGGTATACTTGGGGATTGTGTGGCCAGCACAATGTCAAGCCGCCTTTACTTTACCCCAACTAAAGACAGGTAGGCCTATCCATCAGAGTTGGGTATAACAGGGACACCCTCCAGGCCCGAGAACAAATCCTAGCCTTCACAAGGATTCGAACCCACGACCTTCGGAACGCCAGTTGAACGCGCTGTCGCTCGGCCGGCGTAGACTACCCATACATTATATAAAATTATTAATTATATGATTTGTGTTGAGTGAAGACTTTAATTTTATTCATGTAATCCCGATAATTTCCCGGAACCTTTTTTTTTTAGCAGCAGACATTACAATGACGTCAAAGAGGTATGCAAATATAAGAATTCGGCCACATTTTTTGGCCGTCACCTGCAGACGTGCTGTGCATTTCTCCCTCGTTTGACCCTCACCCACTTCCTCTTCGCTCTCTCTCTCTCTCTCTCTCTCTCACTCGAACTATGCTTCTGAACTAAATGTAAGACGATGAGAGTACAACACAAGTCACATACTCTTCTTGGACAAGTATTTCATTCTACCCCCACCCCCCACTCCCCACCCCCACCCTTTACAAATCACCTCTCTTCTTAATTTTTTGTTTGTTTGTTTCATTCCTTAGCGTGAGGTCGCGCCTGACTGCTCACAAAGACTTGACACGCCGAGCAGACGACAGGAAGAAGACCCGCCGTCGCAAGGGGGGAGGAAGTGATGTAAAGCCAACAAGTACTCTCCCCTTTTTCAAATGTCTCTAACCAACAGCTTTTTTTTTGTAACTGTATCTTTGTGCTGTTCGTGACAACAATTTTCTAATAGTTTTTAGCTTAGTTCATCTTCTTATTCTTCACTTTTCGCCCCTCCCTCCTTTCTACTTCAATGGAGCCCTACCACCCACCCACCCCACCCCGTCACACGCGTCTAAGTTCTCTCCCCTTAAAAAAAAAAAAAAGAAAATTCCCTTTGTGGTCCTTAAATGAAACATGACATGTGTGACATATGATAAACCGTTAGACTGGGACGTGTGATATGTCATGTCAGCCTGCGCTGTCACGACAGACGATAGTTCGTGTCACGGACTGAATTACCCCTCGCCCTCACTCTCGGTACGTATGTGCGTGTGTAAGTGTGCACGAGTGTCGGTGGATAGCCATAATATATTCCCTCACAGATATAAGTTAGGCTATTACATTTCATTGCCTAATAATTTTGCTTCTGACTAGAGCTAGCTACCAATGAAATGACGTTGATGGGTCTTGTAGATAGGGCATCGGTTCCAGCGGTCAAAGGTAAGTTTGGACCTATTAAATGATTTCGGCTGACCTTGTCGACTGTATTGCTTATGCCCCCTAAAAATACGGTAGATCTAAAAACATATGGAAACAAAAATGCATCCAAAGTAATCTCTAGTCGGCAGTAGTACGTGTTGATTTGCATAGGCCTACGCCGTTCGATATAACATAATAAAAGAACAGAAAAGAATATAACATAATGGAATAGAATATATTTGATCTCGAGTCTTCCGGTGTAAATAATAAATAAAACGTGCAAGAACCTTGGTCAATTATAATATTAATAATTGTTTTTATATTTAGCTCTTCTATCATGCTTTTTTAGCATGCTCAGTGCGCTCTAGTAGCCTAGATCAGGGGTAGGCAACCCACGGCTCACGTGCCAGACTTGGCACGCCGAATGATTTTCAATGGCACGCGGAAGATTCACTAAAAAAAACTCAATTCATGTCTCTTCTACAAGAAATTGATTCGTGGCCCTGGTTGACTTTTAAGGCTGTTGGCACGCTGAATGAATTAGAAATCCTACTTTGGCACACTACTGACAAAAGGTTGCCGACCACTAGCATATATTATTACGTCCACTAGGCCCAAAACTCCAGCAGGGTTGCAGGGATCAGTCGGCGGCACGGATAGAACCCACGACGTGTCGATTGACAGTCCGGTGAACTAACCGCATGAACATCCGGCCTCACAACATGCTGAAAATTCAAGAATTACACAATTGCTACCAGGCAATATAGTTTTTAATACTACTACTACTAGATTTCAAGCGTGTATCGTCCGTTAATATTAAATATAGACAGTACCTTGCGATACAGTTAACAATTCTTCATATTTATTTACACCGGAAGACTTGAGTGCAAATCGGAGGCCGCGCATACGCAAACGAACTATTCAGAACTATAAATAGATTCAGCGGTTCATCTTATTATAGTCTTTGGTGTTTTCTGTGTCGCTGTGAAGTTTGTTGTTTGTTGGTTATATTCTACGTCTAATGTTTTTCTTTATGTTGTTGTTGTGTTAGTCTGTCTATTGTTGATTTAATTGTTTTATTTCTGTTGACATAGACATACATAATTATGTATGTAAGGCTACACAGATTGTTCGCGCGTGACAACTATCAAACAAATGGCATTCTAACAAGTTACACGTTTTCTTAGTAGTAATAACTATGCATGCTCATAGATCATGGCAGATGGTCGTCCGGGGTTCGAGTCGTGGTGAAGGCAAGGAATCTTCCCCAATCTGGCCATAGTGCTGACCATACAATCTCCTAGCGTGCAGTGGCCAATATCTATTGTTAAATCACCAACGGGCACACCACGTCTTATCGACGGGGGGAAAAAACGTGAAAACCACGAAAACACGTGGAATCCACGTTTTTCTGCTCTCGGTGGGTGTGTCCGCTAGGTCGCTTCTTATGCGATGAAACAGATCAAATTGGTCTAGCGGGGACACTTTACTATTTTTTCTTATAGACATGAGTCTCTCTCTCTCTCATTCTCTCTGTCTCTCCTCTCTCTCTCTCTCTCTCTCTCACTTACACACATACGAACACAATTAAACCAAATATATCAGCTTCCCTAGAGGTCCTTGGTGTGTTTGTCTTTTTTAAACGAACATCCTAAATGGATGAAAGCAACCCTGTATGTCATTCGAAATGGGGCTGCTTCATTTAAAGTTGCGCTTTATGTGTGCGTATGTGTGTGTGTGTATGTATGTAACAGTTTAGTGTGTTGTACAGGAGACCCATATATTACACCAAGAGAGCAGCAGAAAGGTGACAACCAGAACGACCTGGCCACACATTACCATCATTGGGAAGGCTATTTGTGTGCTAATATATGGCCGCCAAATTCCAGTACCCGTATAGACGCAATGATTCTTTGGGAGGGAAAAGGAGGGAGGGAGAGATAAATATGCTGGTTGCATTTCTTTCTTTCCTTCGCTCTTTCTCTCTCTCTCGTTCTATGGTATTAAATGAGCTTTTCAAGTTGAAAATATCTGGACATAAAAATTTGGAAGGGGGCGGTGGGCGTAGGTGGGCGTTTGGAGGGAGGAGGGGGCAAGCAGAGGGGCGTTCTGACAAGCATTGTGGGTATCCGTTGTTCTTGTTTGTTAATAAGTTCGGGAGATTTATGCGAATCTTCAAATGAGGGGGTGCCTAAGGGGGACGATGGGAGGGTAGGGGAAAAGAAGGGAGCCGGCGGTGACAGACAGCGCAGAAGGTCAAAGTCGACTGTACATCCGATGCGTGCAGTTTGTCGTCGGCTGCTGGCAGGTTGTTGGCAGGTGCTCCTGCCGACCTGGGCCACGGCGTTAGCGCGTCGCCAAGAATTTATTGTATTTCACTTGTCTCCAACCGTCACTCCGAACTCTGAAATTTACATTTTTTGTTGTTGGACCCATTGTAAAGAAATGGCCGAGACATGTTTGTATTGTATCATTTAAATTTTAACACGCTGTTCCGTCCGTTAGAGAGAGGTTTAGGGAAATGGGGTAACGCATCGGTCAGACATGGGAAGATAACAAAAGTTTTGACGTGTGAGAACTTGAACCTTCTAGTGACAAGATTGTCAATACAATGCCATTAGGAACATTTTGTCGGAACAGTTTGTAGGGATTTCTAAACCGTTAAGAACATTTCCCTTTCAACGTTGTTGTGTTTTTTATTTTTCCCCAGTGTCGTAGGCCTATTAAGCATTTGTGTTTTGCCTGCTCCCAGATCCCGAAGTTTTTTTTTTTTTTTTTTTTTGTTTTTTTTTTAATTTTTTTTTTTTTTTTTGGTGTTCTTATATAAACAAGAACTGTAAACCCCTGCAAAATCTTTGCCCGAGCGCCTATGGGTTTCATGTCAACGGAATCTCAACGTGCGTATTTACCACGCCCATATTTTAGCGCCCTCCCCCCCCCCACACACACTCCCAACATTTCTACCCACACCACGCCCCTTGTCAATAATGTCAACGAAACCTGGCATCCGGCCTTGGAGAGAAATCGAAAGTTAAAAAAAAAAAAATTCGCAGACGGAAGTTGTCGTCACAACACCGCTGGTCATACACAAGGAAGTAGGGATCTGGTTCCGCTCTTGTGTCAGGAACATAGATAACAACATCGCCACCGGGTCTGGTAGAGGCAGAATTGGTGGCATTCACGGGAAGAATTCACTGGACATAGACTGACTCAGAAGATTAAGGTTGTTTAAATTGTATTTGTAATTGTTAGAAACACAAATTTTCATGACATGTACATCTTTAAGAATAGGAATTAGAAGACTAGTGTTAGACGCGGTGGAAATGCGAACCGGGTTCGAGACCAGGGTCTCCCTGAGTTTACCCAGCTTTGATGGGTACTTGCCATTAGTTGTAAGTAAAGTAGTAAAGTAGCCTACCCTTCGGACCAAATTGATTATAAGGCTGGTAAAGCAGCTTTCAAAATTTTCAGGCGCTTTTACTTTGCCCAAACTAATGTAACGTACCCATCAGAGCTGGGTAGACTCAAGGACACCCTCGAGTCCAGGGTAATGATTCCTAGCCTTCACATCTACATGTCCAGTCTGTTTTCTTTTTTATTTTGCCTTTTAATTTCAACAATGTAAATTGTAAATGCCATTGTAAAGTGACAGCCAAAAATTTTTTAGACAATGATAAATTCGGTGTTTACCGAAACTTCAAATGTTTTGTATTTCCGGAACTGCTCTAGATCTATATAATTTTTAAAACCGTTTACAAAGAGTGACAAGGTAGAGGTAGAGGGGAGGGAGGGAGGTTGATTTCGTGAGAATTTATACTTTAAAAAGAAGAATTATTTTTTCGGCTTTTCCCTCCATTTTTTTTGTGTTCATGTCACTGGCCAATATAATAATTATTTGTCCACTTTGACGTCTGCTGACAATGTGGGCGTTACCATGTACGGCTTACCTTGTCTGGCGGATCACGTGACACTATGCGCTTGGGGAAGGCGGAGGGAGCCTTGACATTTGGGGGCGGAGTAAGCTTGTCCGTAACGCTCGCTCACACGCACAAACAGGCAAAAGTTTTTTTTTTAATAAAAAGAAAAACAAAAAAAATGAGTTATCTCAACTTGACTTACTTTCTTATACCTCCCCCTGCCCGATTCAAATCCAACCCTTCAGTTCTGTCATACGACAGATATGTCTCTGTCATCCTCTCCCCTTTTCCACCCCTTCACCCCCAACCCTCTCTCTCTCTTGTCATGTTTCCGGAAGCGCCCCTGTCATCTCTTCGGCCGGCGCAACAAAAGGACACGTGACGGACAGCGACAGAGCAAATTAGAGCCTCTTGCGTGCGGAGTCGGTCGACAAAAAGTGGGGGGGGGGAGGTCCGGCGCCCCGTCACCGTGACACGCCGGCCCCTCAGGAAAGTGTCCGTAGGGAGCATTTCTCGTCACCCCCACTTGCGCCGGGGGGGGGGGGAGACGAATGAGCTTTGTATTGATGGGGAGCTCTCTGCTGCCCAGAGCCAATATTTGTATGTCTTGTTCAATGGAACTCAAAGAAGACTTTAATCGTCCTATCGACTTCTGTGTGTGTTCAGAGTTTGGGGCGTACGCAGACAGGACGTTTCTTCCCCCAGGGAGTCGTGGAGTGGAGTGAAAGTGGCGTTGATGGGGACGGGGGCAAAGAGAAAATTTCAATCTACAAAACTTTCATCTGAAAAAAAAAAGGGGGGGGGCAAAGGGCGGAAGGGGGGTAGTATCAAACTCTTATTAGACGTACATTGTGTGAACAATACATTCAAGGGGATTGCGAGTGGAGTAGGCACGGTGGTCGAGTCGGCAGCGCGTTGGGATGGCCTACCAAAGGTCCTGGGTTCGAATCCCAATTGATCTCAACTATTTCTTCAGCTGGAACTTCATTCAAAGTTCTAAATTTAAAACGCCACTTTTTTTTTTAACCTTGACCTCTTACAGTCCCCCTACACGTCATTGTATTCAATTTTTTAAATGTCTGGAATTTGATTGGTTAGCGCTCTTTTAAAAAAAAACAAGCAATTAAAAAAAAAATGTCCCCTTTTTGTTGCCAAAAATCAAGTTGTGTGTTAATTATGATGATTTATTTGTTTAATTTATAGACTCCACTATATATTAAATTTTTAAAATAATAAATCACCGGTGATTCGAGTAACGTGACACCTCTCCCCTTTACGCACACTTACACAAACTCTTCCCAGTGCTATCACACAATTATTTTGTGGCACCCATGCCGTTAGCTTTTCTTGGATTCGGCTCGCATCTACAAAAGTTTGCACAACCCCTTATTTGATGCTTTTATTTCTTCTTAAATCTCAATTAATGAAAAATAAAAAAAATGAACTATAAATTATTACATCCCTTAGTATGCCGTGGCTACAGAAACTGGTGAACACTGCATCACCGACCCTATGATCAATGTGGTCCCAATTAGGTACTTTTCAACTTCTGAACGCCGCCTAGTTGTAGCCGCAGCACCATTCCGAGTATACACCAGCACAAAATGTGCATCTAATCAACAGTTGCTAACGATATAAAGACTCAGCGTCACGAATGTTTCAGAACTAGATATAGATCTAGTTGTATTAGGCCTACATGTTAGTAATGAACAAGTAAACTTGCTGTGGTCGGCAACCTTTTGATAACCGTGTGTCAAAGTGGGATTTCTAATTTATTTAGCGTGCCAAGAGCCTACAATGATCCGCCTCTTGCATTCAGTTTGTTGTAGAAAAAGACTTGAAATGCGTGCCATAGTTAATCACTCTGCGTACCAGATCTGGTACGCGTTCCGTTGGTTGCCGACACCCAGGCTACACCAGCACAACACCCACATTTTCCAACGATATGATGCCGCGGCCAGCGTCTTGAATGTTACAGAACTAGTTCTATTAGGCCTGTGTGTTGGTAGTTTGTAGTGAACCGTTCAAAAAATATTCTTCCTTTTAAAAAAATAAAAGCTCACATAAATTTACCAGCAGACGTGAGAC
This sequence comes from Anisus vortex, assembly GCA_949126835.1. Lineage (NCBI taxonomy): Eukaryota > Metazoa > Mollusca > Gastropoda > Planorbidae > Anisus > Anisus vortex. The sequence goes on along the minus strand of OX421494.1, from coordinate 46,884,287 downwards.
AAAAAACAGCTGCTAACTACGTCACATCCGGCTTCAAGTTAGTTAAACTGTGTAGAAATATTAAGTTACCAAAATTAATGAAAACCATTCCCTCGCTTACTGTTAGGGTTGCAGATGTTGAACAGGACAGTCCGGTATAAAATAAAAATGAAATACCGGACACCAAAGGCGGAGCCACGTGGGGGGGGGGGGGGGGAGAAAGTGGAGAACGTGTTCCCCCCCCCCCCCACCGCCTCCAGACCCACCATTATTTTTTTCCAAAACACCAAGTAGTTTTTGTTTTCAACATTTAAAAATTACATTATTAAAAAAAAATCTAATGATTCTAAAATCATATGTTTAGTAAACAGTTATATAATTTTCGTTAGCATATTTTATATCATTATACTTTTGACAAAATTATATTGAATCTTTAGGTATTTATTATGCATGCGGCTGACTTGGGTTCGATTCCCCACTTACAATTTTTTGTTATTCCTTCATTTTTATATTTCCATTAATATCAATTTTTTTTTAAAGATTGTAATGAATTTCAGAACTTAAAGCGTTCCTAAAAAGTTTTCAGTCAGTAAAATCCAATAAATATAATTAGACATGCGGGAGATGGGTGTTCGATTCTCAGCCAGGGATAGTTCAAACTTTTTGTTAAATAAAAAGACATGCCTTTTTTTTTAACCCGATCACAACATTTATTTTAAACTTCTTTCCTAAATTTTTTCAGTAAATAATTCATACTTATATTTTTACAATTATTATAGCTTTCTGTTCATTCTGTTCATTCTGGCATGGAATGGGTTGCCCGAACAAACCAGGAAAACCAGTAACTTAACATCATTTAAAACATTAATAAAAATGCAAGACTAGACTCGGACCACGGATGAACGTAGGACGCAAAAATCTTCTTTATAGAAGGAGCGTCTGTAATGTATAAGATAAGATTGTTATTTATAAACTAGTTTTTATGCCCGTGAAAATGAATGACTACAACTTGTTTTAATTTAATTTTTGTTCTATCATTTTTATATTCTCTTATTATTGTTATTTAATTTATACTTTTTTTTCTATAGCAATAGGCTTATGTATTTTTCCCCCGGGCAACGCCGGGCAAATTTGCTAGTGTTTCAATATAAAGCCACCGTTATACAGACTCGACCTCAGACCGTTCAACGCCATAAGGCAGACACTCTGAAGTGCGCCAAGAGTAGCATGAACAGGGTAAAGTGTTAAGAAATTATTTTTTGTTAGCGGTGGGCCGACAGCATTTTCGACGTGGCCCGCGCGTCTGCTTGTTGTCGCCTACTACTGAGACTTCAACGCCCCCAGTTCTTTAATTTAGTCGAGTTACATTGTCCAGAAACTCAGTGACAAAAGTCGAGTCCTTAACGTCACTACGTCATTAGCAATTAGAATTTCGGAATTTAAAAAAAAAAATCTTTCAAGAGTTGTCGTTGATGACTTTTTATTGACTAGAGTAGCCGCCCCTGTCGAAGTCTCCATTTTTTTTATATTTGAAATGAAAGACGGTTCATTTGTTTTTCTTGGCATTTTGTGAACGCGCGGATGTTTCGACCAATCCCTGGCGAAGACCAGATGGCCGTCACGTGGTTCCGGATTAGACCAGATGTGAGTAAGCTGTCAGCACTAAAATCAACACCGGTAGCTGGTTGAGTTTATTTAGTTTCGCACAAACACACGCACACACCCAGTCACAGTTCCCGACAGACTGACTGACGTATTTGATGGACGTACATAAATAAGCATGGTTACGAATAAAACCCAAGGAGGATGAATGATCAGACTTTATATTAAATTTTAAGAAATGGCTAGAGGGGTTGGGCAATAGGGCACAGTGTCCAAGCGGCAGCGCGTTCTACTGGCGATCCGGAGGCTCTGGGTTCGAATTCTGGTGAAGGCTAAGATTGTTTTTTTTTCACGGGACTTGAAGTAAGTTGAAGGTGTCCCTGAGTGTACCCAGTTCTGATGGGTAGGCTACCTGACATTAGTTGGGGTAAAGTATAGGTGGTTGGGCATTGTGGATTGGCCACACATCTCATAGTATGCCGTGGCCACAGAAAATGGTGAACGATGCTTCACCAGCCCAACGATCTGTTTACTTAGAGGGGCGAAGCGGTTGGTGGGGGGGGGGGGTGTCAAAGATAAGCTTAAGGGAACATATGCTCCTTAATCAAGCTCCGGCGCCCTACTGAATTTATTTCTTCCATTCACCCTTCCTCAACCCCCGTTACGCGTCTTGCACCATTCTCCCATCAGACGAAATATGACACTGGGCGCAAACATTTCGACAGCTGCTCGATCAAACACAACTAGTTGGTTGATGATACATTCACACATACACAGCACATAAGAGTGAACACACATGAGGGGGGTACACATACATACACACATAAGTGTGAACACACATGAGGGGGGGTACACATACATACACACATAAGAGTGAACACACATGAGGGGGGTACACATACATACACACATAAGTGTGAACACACATGAGGGGGGTACACATACATACACACATAAGAGTGAACACACATGAGGGGGGTACACATACATACACATAAGTGTGAACACACATGAGGGGGGTACACATACATACACACATAAGAGTGAACACACATGAAGGGGGTACAGATACATACACACATAAGAGTAAAAACACTTGTACGACCAACACTCACAAATGGACATGCCTCCTTACACGCGAAGAAACTAACACACACGCTGAAAAGTAAGTAAGTCTGAGCCGGAAGGTAGGGGTGGGGAGAGGGGGGGAGCGACTGGGAGGCAATAAGGAGGAGGGGGGGGGTAGAAAGAAAAATACAGAAGCCGCAAGATGGTTTCCATCACCTCCCAGGGGCCCCCTTGAGTGACCCGCACGTTCACTGAATGAGTGACAGCCCCTCTTACCTCCCCTTACCCTCTGCCCCCCCCCTTACCTCCCCTCTACTGAAGGAGGCTGTTAATTTGAATGATTGACAGCTGTCTGGTTCCGGAAGAAGAGGATTGTGAAAAGGGGGGGGGATGGGGTGTTGGATAAGGGGTGAGTGTGTGTTTGAAGGAAACGTGTCTTAGTGTGTAGATCTATGTGTGTGTTGTGTGAGTGTGTGTGTGTGGGGGGGGGATATTATACAGAAGTAACAGAAGCCAGACTTAACGGTGTAAACTGACTGAACCCGTTACCTGGGCTACACTGGTCTTTAAAAGGGATATCACCTCGTCGAGTGATAGGGTGTCAGGGGGAGATAATGTAGCCAACTGCACCCACACACACACATACACACACACACACTCACACATACACATAAAGATGAGCGGGAGAGGGCATCTTTGGATTTAAAGGTGGGGTTTTGGGGGATGAAAAGCAAACGATGTAATTAAAAAAAAATTAAGCAAACGTGTGGGTGGGGGGGTGGAAGTAGTCAACATCAGAACCAATCCATCCCAGTCGGGTCCATGTGAGGTCAGCAGCCTTTGCGTCGTTTACAACCGACCTTCTCCAGGTCTACTTTGGTCAGCCCACTTGTTCTCTTCCTTTAGGGGGTTGTTTCAGTCTAGTGCCTTTCTGACCTCGCCCCCCCCCCCCCCTGGTCTTCTCATGGTGTGTCCTATCCATCCCAGTTTTGGTGTTTCGGTTGGCTTTTGCCTTGAGAGATCTCACAGCTGGTCAATTGATACCATCTCCGGCCCTCTATAATTTTTGGAATTCGTATTACACATCTAATAATAAATGTCTGGAGCTTGCTAGAATATTCTTTAGTCACATCCTTATGTTTTAGAGTCATACATCAAAACTGCCTTCATTAATCAACATTAGTGAAAGATTCTGATTTCGTTCTATAAGTACAGTGCACAGTAGTTCCATATGGGCCAAAGCGTAAAAAAAAAACTGTCCACGAAGTAGAAGCAGGGCCGTATTTAAGATTGTGTGGGCCCTGTTCCCAAATTTATCTGGGGGCCCCTCGTGCCCTCGCCCCTGACTTCCGACAGTGCTGCGTTAACCTGTTTTGGGATGTGTGGGGGCCCCTGTTCCATGGGACATGTGGAATATGCCTAAATACGCATCTGAGTACAGGTATACAATATTCCGGGTAGTGAGAAAAAAAGAGATTTGAGAACCACCGGTCCATACTATAAAAATGATAAATATCATGCCTTTAAAAAAAAAAGTCAGTAGAGCAAGCCATTGCATGATAATTTTCTGATCCATTCATCAACTGCTGTTTTAAAAAATCCAATGATAATATTATGTAAGATTGTGTGTGTATTTAGAAATGATTTATGGTTGAGCCTTATGATTAGTATCTTGCCACCTTTACCCCCTCCCCCCCCCCCCCTCCTCTCTGAACACCGATTAATTAGCGCCCAATAACGCCACGAGTACACGCATTAAAAAAAAAGTTATGTCACTTCTAACGAATTCACGTCAACCGCCATTTTATTTTTTGCCCTATCCCATGAGCCTCTCTACACGATTGCTTGCCCGGTAATTAAACATGTTATGACGGAGCGCTATGACGGAAGCTCGTGACAGGTGACAAAATTTTCCCCAAAAAGAGGTGTATGTTGTGTGTGTGGAGGGGATGGGGCGGTCATGGACTGTCCCCCCTTGAACAAGACAACTTTGACAGATCTTTCAATCATAAATAAGTGTGATTGACGTGGCGTAACTTACCTTGAACTTTGAACCCGTAGCCTGGTCGATTAACTTCAATGATGAGCCAAAGCATCCATCTTGAGATTCGCAAATATCGTATAATGAAACACACAAACAACATACAGACACACATAAAGTAACATATCTATACACGTTTTGTTTCTGTTATTGGTTGCGAATAGCTGTATAATATGTTATTGCATATTTATATGAAGGTTTATATTGGACGCCGTGGTCGGTAGGAAGAGAGTTAAAATTCCATGGTGGGGGTGTTATGCTTAAATTCTGATGAACTCCTACAATATATTCTGATGAACTCCTACAATAAATTCTCATGAACTCCAACAATAAATTTTGATGAACTCCTACAATAAATTTTGATGAACTCCTAATATAAATTTTGATGAACTCCTACAATAAATTTTGATGAACTCCAACAATAAATTCTGATTAACTCCTAATATAAATTTTGATGAGCTCCTACAATAAATTTTGATGAACTCCTACAATAAATTTTGATGAACTCCAACAATAAATTCTGATTAACTCCTAATATAAATTTTGATGAGCTCCTACAATAAATTTTGATGAACTCCTACAATAAATTTTGATGAACTCCTACAATAAATTTTGATGAACTCCTACAATAAATTTTGATGAACTCCTAATATAAATTTTGATGAGCTCCTACAATAAATTTTGATGAACTCCTACAATAAATTTTGATGAACTCCTACAATAAATTTTGATGAACTCCTACAATAAATTTTGATGAACTCCTACAATAATTTCTGATGAACTCCTACAATAAAATCTCATGAACTCCAAAAATAAATTTTGATGAACTCCTACAATAAAATCTCATGAACTCCAAAAATAAATTTTGATGAACTCCAAAAATAAATTTTGATGAACTCCTACAATAAATTCTGATGAACTCCTACAATAAAATCTCATGAACTCCAAAAATAAATTTTGATGAACTCCTACAATAAATTATCATGAACTCCAAAAATAAATTTTGATGTACTCCTAACAAAAAGCACAACACATTAGTTCTTAAACTCTTTCCACTCTCGGCGCCATTTTTCGGTGCCAAGATTTCCCATGGCGCTGATTCCCTAAATCAAACTGCAATGAATGGAAAACGAAACAAGATAAAAATTATCAACGCTTTTGTACTGTTTCATGGGGCCACTATAACGACTCGGCATTTCTCTAATGTCTCTCTGACTCTCTCTCTCTCTCTCTCGCGCTATGTTTCTCCTTACGCTATCCCCTCTCTACACTCACACTCTCTCTCTCACTCTCTCACCCATTCTCTATTTTGAATCGTTTACTCTCTCACTCTTATACTCGTCCAACCGGACTCCATCCTCTCACATTCTCTCACTGACATTGTCTCTCACAGTCTATCTCTTTCTCTCTATTTCACACTCTTTCTCTCAATCTGTCATCTCTCCTCTTACACTCTCTATCTCTCTTTCCTCCTTGCTCAAACTGACTCTTTCTCTCTCTCCTTCTCTCTCTTTCTCTTATTCACTTTTTCGCCCTCATCTCACAAACACTCTCATCAGTCTCATTTTCTTCTCTCTCTCTCTCTCTCCCCCTTTTCTCTCTCTCTGTCTTTCACCCTTTCCTTGTATTTTTCTCTTATCCTCTTTCACTGCACAACTCACACTCCATCTTTCTCTCACTCCCTCTCCCAGATATTTAAACTTACATCTTTCTCTCACTCCCTTTCCCAGATATTTAAACTTACTTACAAAACTAACTGGATGTTTCCACCTCCTTGACTTTAAAAAACAACAACCTAAATACTATAAACGAAACGAAAAACAAAACCAAAACCAAAAAAAACCTGGCGTCTACGAACTAATTACCTAATTCAAAGCGGTCCATATACAACACACATCTGGAGCCTTTCACAACTTATGACAAAATTATGGGATATTTGCAAAGACTTGGCGGAACGTGCGAATATGTTCTTTGGAGGATGTTTTCGCTAATGTTTTAAACAACACAAAATCTACATGATCATTGAAACCGTTCCTGTAGACTTCTCACACACCGTTCTAATATTATCGAGGATTTTTTTTTAGATTTGCTCGCATCCCGTTACACACCACAGTCACACACACACACCACACACGCACATACACACACACATACACACAGGCCAAATTCTTTCTCCAGCAGGGCAGATATGTTCATGAGGCTAATTGACCAAGGATCACTGCTCAAGCGGAGCAGAATCTCTTGCACACGGCACACGTGCGTTTAAACTGACGATATATATATATATATATATATATATATATATATAGTCGAGGGAAGAGAGAGCAGATAGTCTGGTACTAAAGAGATACTCGAATCCCTATTGAAACACATTTGGTCCATACGGCTAGCGTGAATCAAGTTTATCGGGCCAAATTAAAACAAAACAAAAAGAGATTGTGTGGCCAGAACAGTCAGGGCCGGCTCTATGGTTATTTGGCGCCCTATGCGAAAACAAATTCTGCGCCCCCCATTAAAGTGCCTTTGGTGGAGTCTGCTGGGTATGGAACTTCGAAAATGTGTTTTTGTTAATAATTGTTATAGCCCAACAAATAATTTTATTTTATAACCTTTGATTTATGACTTTGAAATGTTATGAAACAGTTGAATGAAAAGTAACAATGGCTTTGCATTATAGATTAATAATTAGAAATATAAATTATTATTAGAAAAGTTACATAACACATTGTTTTATATTAGGTTCATAGGTGTTATAATTGCATTATGTACAGTTCTCTTAATAACAATCAGAAACTCACAGTTAGATTATAGATGTTTTTTGTTCTGTTTTTATAACACTTAAAAAAATGCACAAAGACGACTTGATATTGCTTGATATTTGATTATTGCTTTCTTAACTACGGTCCAAAAGTTACTGTTAAATATTGATTACCAGAGACTAAAGACTAGAGACTAAAACCGTAATGGTACTTTTCTTGTTTTCTGCTTAGCAAATTTGTGTATGAGGGCTTTCTCACTTTCAATAGAACAACTTAAATAAAATACACCTCACCTTTCATTACCAAGCAATCCGTCTGCCTATGCTAGTAGCGCGCAGAATGACTAAACTTTAATATAGTTTATATTTTAAAATCCCTAATTAATAAAATAATCCTCAATTTTGCGCCCCCCCCCCTCCCCAAAAAAAAATTTTGCGCCCTAGGCGCCCGCCTAGTTCGCCTATATGGATGAGCCGGCCCTGAGAACAGTGTCAAGCAGCACTTATTCCGTCAAATTATGCCAAGTACTCATCAGAGTTTAGTCGATTCAGTAAATTTCACCAACATATTTTTTTGTTGTCTTTTTAACAGGATTCGAACCCTAGAACGTATATCTATCGATATGTGTCGAACCCTAGAACGTATATCTATCTATATGTGTATTAGCTAACTTTATATAGAGTACATTTATATAAATCTTTTCGTTTCTTTAATATAAAAAAAAAAAGTATCCCGTCTGACCAAATTGATCTAGTGGGCCGGTGAAGCAGCGTTCACCAGTTTCTGTGACCACGGCATAATAGGGGATTTGTGTGGCCAGCACTAAGCACAGCCGCCTTTACTTTACCTCAAGTAAGGTCAGGTACCCATCAGAGGTGGGTAGACTCAGGGACACCCTCCAGTCCCGGAAAAAAAATCTTAGTCTTCACCAGGATTCGAACCTTTGACGCTCTGCCACTCGACCACAGTGCCTAATTATTAAATTTTTTTAAGTTTCCGTTTCTTACTTCTATAATAAACTACTAATCGAAAAGCCAGTCAGCATAGTAGGCCTATGAGAAAATTCTAGAGACATTTTAAGTATATTATAAGAATCATTCAAGTGGATCGCTGAATATATTAAAGTCAGGGAAGGGGGGGGGGGCAGGGCGTGAAGGTTATTATAGCTATTATTTTTGTCTAACGCTCGGGTTCCCTAGAATGCTATATTCGGTAATGGCTCGCCAAATATTCCGACCGCACGAAGCGCCCATCCATCAAACCTTTTCACGGAAAGGCGACGCCCTCGCGAGATGAAAAGGCGCGTCCGGTGGGGGGTCCACCCCGAGATCAAAGCCGAGCGGCACCCGGGGGAGGGGGTGACTTAGACGACGTGAATGAGATTGACATTAAGATATGACGGGTAGATTAGGTTGGGAGGGAGGGGGCAGGGCGCCGCACCGCGGCAGGACGTTTTTATGAATTACGCCGATTCCCAGATACACGACGCAGCCTGATCAAGTTCAAAGCGTTCTCCTCACCACCTCCACCCAAAATAAAGACAACTACTGCGACGTCGCCTGTACGGAGGTGTGACATAGTCTGGGGCGCGGTGATTGACAAGATTACCACCCATGAAACACACGACGCACCAACGCACACACAATGGTTTTATATAGTACCCGCATGGTTTCAAGAATGGGAGAGAAAAGTCATTTCCATAGATCTAATATGTTATATAGATCTAGTCTTCACCTGTTGCATGTAGAAAAACAACAACTCCTTATCTATAATTGTGAATGGCTGGCTACGAAGAATAATGGATATACAAATGGGGCACGTTGGCCAGGTAGCGCTCGGCTGGCGTACCGAAAGTCCTGGGTTCGAATCCTGGAGAAGACTATGATTTGTTCCCGGGTCTGGAGGCTTTCACTGAGTCCACCCGGCTCAGATGGGTACCTGACTTTAGTTTGGGTAAAGTAAAGGCGGCTGTGCATTTTGCTGACCGCATAATCCTCTAGTATGCCGTAGCAACAGAAACCGGTGAACGCTGCTTCACCGGCCCCATGGCTCAATCCGGTCCGATGGGATACTTTACTTTTTTTTTTTTACACACTACAAATGCAACAGTATGTGGGGGACAAATGCACAAATCCCAAAGATAGCAAGAAAGCCGAAGAAGAAAACTGGCTAAAAAAACGTAACTAGGCAAACTGTCTCAAGGAATGCACATGGCGCAAGATGAAGAGGGAAGACCCAAGAACACCTGGCGGAGTGAATTAGAGAAGGATGTCCTGCAAACTGGATATATAGAGCTGGAAAGAATTAGAGAAGATAGCCAGAGACAAGAAGACGTGGAAATAACTTGTTAATGGCCTACTGCTCCAATGGGAATGGATAATGATGATGAAGAAAAAAATAAAACAACACAATTATAGAGCCAATCAATGACTTTTCCTATTATAAATCAGTAAATATTTTCTTTTAATTGACTTGCCTTGATTTACTTGATTGAAATGAAATATTTTTAGAGTTTTATAAATTCCGGGTATCGGAGTAAGAATTTATTTTAACACGGGTTCTGAAAGTGTCAAAGGAATAAAGGGTTCTAAATCTAGGTAAGATTAGAGTGATGTACTACCATTTGGCTGTAGACTTTTTATCAGTAAGTAAAGTAAAGTATCCGGTCGAACCAAATGATTCATAGCGCCGGTGAAACAGCGCTCACCAGTTTATGTGGCTATGGAATACTAGGGGATGTGTGACCAGCACACTGCCCAGCCGCCTTAACTTTACCCCAACTAATGCCAGGTAGGCTACCCATCAGACCTGGGTAGACTCGGGGACACCCATAAAGTCCTAGCCTTCACCAAGATTCGAACCCAGATACGCTCTAGAACGCGCTGCCACTCGGCCACCGTGCCGCCGATGACCTTTAACAGTACTCAGTATATTTTGCAAATTCGCCCCAGTTGATCATTTTGTGAGCTATTTGACCCCGATTTAATACAAAAACCATCAAAAATACATTACTATTTTTAAAATATTTTTTTTAAATGTGTGAAAATTCACATGTAGTTACTTATAGACAGTGATAGCCGCATGTATCAAAGTAAAAATGTACCCACAAAAAATAATCCGGATGATAAAAAAATTATAGTTTGATAAACGTTAAGATCTATGATAATTTATTGAATACAAGCTGCCCCTTTTCACACATTTTCAGAACACAAAATTAAACAGCCCTACCCCCCCCCCCACACACACACGCAAATACTCACTAACATAAACCAACTTTTTGAAAAGATGGTGATAAAAAGATTGTTTGTTTTTTGGGTTCTAGTTACAGGATGTGGCTGAACCAAAGCCACAGAAAGCCACACAACACCACACCTATAAATGTTGCTAAATGGTTTACGTGTCATGGATAACATTTTCTCATTGAGCCTGGTGGAGTTTGGTGGCCCGCGGGATTTTATTGGTTCATTGCGATTGTTAACGATCCTTTTAAATGCCACCCTCCCCCACCCCATAAGTTTTTTTTCTTCCTAATTTGAACTTTGAACTAATACAGGTCAGGTTTTAATGGATGAGTAAAGCCGCTGCGACTAACACACCAACACACACAGACATACACACACATACATACATACATACATACATGATGCACACACATACACACACACATAGATACATTCGAGGATTCCATGCCTAATTCACAATGCAAAATATTGGTAAGTCTACAAAACAGACTACACCAAACAACGTTCTGCAACAAGATGGTATCTTATATCTATTGTCATGTATGTTGTTTTTCCAAGAATTGGAACACGCAATGTTTATTCTCCTCTCTCTCTCTTTTCTTACTACACACAATATTAGGACGTTTAGTAGGAAAACGAAAGGTTCTAGGTAATGCTGGGATTCTGTGTTGATCTCAAATTCTCAGAGTCTGGGAACGACTCATTATTTAATAGCTGAAGTTCCTATCGTTTTTGTTATGAGTTTTGTAATGATACCATGATTTTCACCCCTACTGGTAATGGGTCTATCCCTTGCACCACTCGGATAGTATTTAATGATTTGTTTTGTCTGAAAGACAGAGAGTTTTCAAAATATGTTCGTTTGAGAACGTTTGTGTTTGCACTATTTTATTCTAACTGTACATAATAGATATATTGTATATATTGAACATACCACCTGAAATAAACTATCAACAACAGTTACACTGAAGCTTCTTTGTCAAGTTACTATCCTATTGTGTTGTATACATTACTATAAGATTTATCTACTACCATAATTTACAAGAAAGGAAATGTTGGAATACAAATACTGAATTTGTGCCCAGGACTATAAGAAGAGTTCGTGTAATACTGAAACATAAATACTAATAATTAAAGTCTCCCCTAGGACTAACGAGAATTATCAGCAAGATCTACACAGCTCTGGCCACAAGGGGATTGTGGACGTAACAAAATTTGGTGGTCTCGCCCGGTATATTTGAGTTCTACTTTTCCTGACCTAGGATTGACAAGATTTGGTAGTCTCGTTCGGTAGATTTGAGTTCTACTTTTCTTGATCTAGGATTGAAAAAAAATTTGTTGATCTCGTCTGGAAAATTTGAGTTATATTTTTTCCTGACCTATAAATATTTTGTGACATTAGTAGTACTGAGAGCGGCATATTTGTGTTTCGTTTTCAGGACTGTGAAACTATTCTTTTTAAAAAAGAGGAGAGAACTGGTTTGCGTTTTTATTCCTTGGGAAGTGTGAAGATTCCACGAAGTGTTTAATATTATATTGTGCAAATTTCTGGACGAATCGTAAGTTGGAACTTTATATTTTATTATACAATATATACTACTCTACTATAACAAATATTTCGAACGCTATACTATGGCTTCGAATATATCAAGTGAGGAACTTAATGCCATGTCATTTGCTGAACTAAAAGAATTAGCTGAGTCCTTTGGGATTGAGGCAGGACAGGCAAGACCTAATCGTAATCGTTTGACCAAAGAAATTATGACATGTTTGAACGGGCAGAATGCCATGAACACTGGTAGTGTAGTTGAAGTGGGACAGAACGATATCAATGAAGGTTATGTAGCTCCCAGTGGGGGCGAGGTAATTGCCCACGGAGACGAGGTAAGAAATATGTCATCTAGATCATCAAACAATGATGAAGATGAAGGGTTGAGTGAAAACCTAAAATTCCAATTAGCTATGAAGAGAATGGAATTGGAAAGAATTAGGATAGAAAATGAAAGAATTAGGATAGAAACTGAAAGGGAAAATGAAAGAATTAGGATTGAAAGCAGAGAAAGGATAGAGATGGCACGCATGAACAGACCTGACCATCGTAGGGACAGCAATGGTATGGATATTAGCGCAATGAAGCAACACTTGCCTATATTCAGGGAAGAAGATGTTCAAGATTTCTTTTTGCTTTTTGAGAGGATAGCTGTAGATTATCAGTTCCCTGATGATAAGATGGCTTTATTGTTAAGGTCAACTCTCAACAAAGGAAAAGCATTGGACGTAGTGTTGAGTTTAACACCCGAGGAAATAAATGACTATGAAGTAATCAAAGATAGGGTGCTAAAAAGTTATTCCCTGACACCAGAAAAATATAGAAAGCTATTTAGAGACAGAAAGAAGGCATATGATCAAACTCATGTAGACTTTTTGAGACAAAAGGAGAAAATGTTAGAACAGTGGCTAAGGTCACAGAATGTAAGTGAGTTTGATAAACTCAAGAACCTAATATTGTTTGAGGAATTCAATGATTGTATTCGAGTGGATATTAAAACTCACATCTCAGACCGAGGGGTTGAAGATGTGCATGAAGCTGCTAGATTGGCAGATAACTATGCCATAATTCACGCCAGCATAAAGCCATATTATGCTGACAAACCCAAAGTGCACAAACCAGAGTCCAAGGAGGCTAGTAAACCAAAAGAGACAAGTGAAAACAATAATAAGAACAGTGGTGTAAATAATAATAGTAACTTAGTTCATTTCAGGAAGCAGACAGATGTAAATAAAGCAAAGGTGGTATGTTTCAATTGCAAGAAAGAGGGCCACATGAAGAAAGATTGTTGGATCCTTACCAAGAAGCAAGGTGCTATTCTACACTGTGCCAGAGTGCAGAAAGATAGCAAGCAGACAGAAGAAGTGTGCAACACAGGGTCAAGAAACTCAAAAGAAATGCGGCCGGCATCGCCCATAGTTGTGGAGTCGATGGTTTTTGAGAACAGTCTATCTAAGGTAAAAGAGAATAGCTGTACTCAATCTATTATGCTTTCAGAAGGCCGTGAGGAACAGATGGTTCCTGAAGTCCCGGAAGAGGACGACCTATCCGATTTTCGACCCTTTGTCTACGAGGGGACAGTGTCGACAGAAGTCGATGTACTCAGCAAGAAGAAAATACAGATATTACGTGACACGGGTTCTGCTGTCAGCGTGATCCTGGAGGGCAGTGTGCCGTTAACAGATGCCACCAGTACCGGTGAGTCTGTTGTGCTGAGAGGTGCTAGCATGGAGGCTGTGGAAGCTCCACTGCACAGAATAAAACTCGAGTCGGATATTTTTACAGGTAACATCGTAGTGGGAGTGTGGCGCGCACTACCCGTCAAAGGCGTTTCCATGATATTAGGAAATGACATTATGGGCGGCAGAGTCACTGTCGAGCCCATGGTTAAAGTGTTGGAGACAAAGATGGCGGAGGACAAAAACCTACGTCCTGCCAATGAACGCCCAACATGTGCACTGACAAGAGCAATGCAGAAAAAGAAGTCGGTAAAGACTCCTGCTACGCCGTGTAGTGCAACGAAAGATGTGTTTGTCTGTTCTGAAGACACACATGCGAATGAAACAGTGATAACAGAAACACCTGACATCGATTTAAGTGCTACGTTCTTCGCTGAACTAACAACTGGTGATGCAACAGAGAACGATAACATTTTGTCACCAAAACAGAAATTGGTGAAAGAACAATTGAATGACGAAGTAATAATGCAACTCAGAATGAAAGCTGTTGATGAAAAGACTGCAGATGCAATGGCGGAATGTTTCTACATGAAAGATGAAGTGTTGATGAGAAAGTCGAAACCGCTCAACTCAGGTACAAACGAGTGGGACAGTATTCACCAGATTGTAATACCTAAGTGCTATCGTCAAGATATACTGCGTATGGCGCATGATCTTCCTTTCGCTGGTCACATGGGAGTCCGAAAAACGCACCACCGTATCCTCCCTTACTTCTACTGGCCAGGACTGAGAAGAGATGTCGAACAATACTGCAAGACTTGCCACGTATGCCAAATGGTAGGACGTCCTAACCAACGAATTCCTGTCGCTCCACTCCAGCCGATACCAGCGTTCGACGAACCATTCAGTCATATACTCATTGATTGCGTGGGCCCGTTGCCGAAAACAAAAGCCGGTTTTCAATACCTGCTCACAGTCATGTGTTCATCCACTCGCTTCCCGGAAGCCATTCCGTTGCGGAACATAACAACAGTGAAGGTGGTAGACGCCCTGACAAATTTCTTCACACGTTATGGCCTACCGAAGACAGTACAGTCCGACCAGGGGACTAACTTTACTTCGAACATTTTCAAACAAGTCATGGAACAATTAGGGATAAGCCATAGGCTATCAAGTGCCTATCATCCTGAGAGCCAGGGAGCTCTGGAAAGGTTTCATCAGACATTAAAATCGATGCTTAAAAAGTACTTTTATGAAAACGAGAAAGACTGGGATAAGGGTGTGCCTTATGTACTGTTCGCTGCAAGGGAGGCCACTCAGGTATCCCTGGGGTTTAGCCCATTCGAACTTGTGTATGGACACTCAGTCAGAGGTCCGTTGAAACTTCTACATGAAACTTGGCTAACGGACAGTGAACCGATTGGACTTTTGTCATATGTAGATAAATTTAAAAATAGGCTTTATCATGCTTTTAACCATGTGAAGATTCATTTTCCACAGATGCAGGAGCGTATGAGACAGAACTATGACCGTAAAGCTACAGCTAGAACTTTTGCACCAGGTGACAAAGTTCTTGTGTTTCTACCTTTGCAAAATCAGCCTTTAAGTGCAAAGTTTAGTGGACCCTATGAGATAGAGTCAAAGCTTGGCGAGGTCAATTATTTGATAAAGACTCCTGACCGGAGACAAAAGCAGAGGGTATGCCATATTAATTTGCTTAAGCCCTATGTTTCCAGGGAAAAGAGTAAACCACGGGAGGTCCCCATGATTTCGTTAGCTAGAGTCCCGACGGATTTATCTAGGATAGAATATAAGTTTGCAGAAAGTAAACTTAATAATACAGATGCCCTTAAGAGTTTAGATACAAGGCTAGAACATCCTCCGGTAGAAGATAAGGAGAAGATTATTGAGCTGGTACATGAAAATAAGTCAATGTTTACAAATGTTCCCAGTAGGACACATGTCATAGAGCACGATGTAGTGTTAATCAATAGTGCCAGGTCTATTAAACAGCATCCATTTGACCCCATCAGACCTGAGCATATTAAATTAGATGTAAAGTATATGTTAGAAGATGACATAGGAGAAAAATGTGATAGCAAATGGTCTACACCCTGTGTGATGGTACCAAAAGCCGACCACACACTGCAGTTTTATAGAGACTTTGGGAAATTAAGTAATTTGACAGAAACCGACTGGTATCCCATTTCCCGTATCATCGACAAGATAGAGACAAGGTCATAGCTGATAATCTATCTCGGGTGCTACATGATTGACTGAATAACCCCATACTTCTTTTTCAGATCATCTCACTTATTCATTAAGAATGTGTCATGATAACCTATCATTCGTTTGAATTTTGATTATGGAATACCTATAGAATACTTGTATCATACAGAAGTCAAGTCTTTTGAAAGTATTAATAATTCTTATAATCATGTATAATATTGATGTTCTGATATATTTTAAATTCATTTGATTATGGAAAAGAAATTCCATTTAAATGTTGATGCATGATGCAATAAATATATAATATGCACGTATTTACTTGATATGGATGGATAAAAGTAATTGTCATCACATGCAATTAAGTGGGAAAACTTTGAGCTAGTTGATTTATTATCTTGTTTTATTTTAGTTAATGAATGGAACTAAATAATAATATGTACAATTTTTATCTTAGAAAGAGATGTAATCTTAATTGGTATAAATTAATAGATAATATTGGAAATCTATTGCTAAATTGTTATATCATGGTAATAGAATTGGAAAAACTAGTGGATATTCACTATGTTGTATAGGTTGTTATATATTCCATATATCCGGGAATGGAGGGAAACAAAGGTACCTAAAGGTGTGCACTCATTCAACCCTGAACAATCTTTTATATTAAACTTTTAAATTTGCCAAAAACGCATAATAGTGGATTACATTTTAATATTTAGATTACTGTAGTAATCGTAACTAGAGTGTATTTTCTCCTCGTATTTGAGAAAAGGGGAAGTATCATCATCTTAGGTATGAACCCTGTTAATGTCAAGTTGACACTGTAATTTAAAGGGGAAGAAACCTATAGTTTGATTCGAGTTACGTATTACTTATCTTTTGGTTTGTATATTAGAAGTAAACTGTTGAAAATTGACAGAGTTTGAGCAATGTTATATTTGTTTAAATAGATTAAGACTTTTTGCAAATTTTCGGTGGAAATCCACACAACTGTACATAGTTAAAATAAGAATGACTAGAATATTTTTGAATTATTTGTACTTGTTGAGACATTAGTTAATATTAATACTAACGGTGAAATATTTGTCCATCACGTTATAATCACAATTACCATTGGGTAGTGACACTTTTTATAATTTAGTTGTGCCAGTGAGCCATGTTTGCTTAAATTGTCTTATAATCTTCCATTGATTGTTGGTTATTAAAACGATAGTGTTAAGTACGAAAAATGTACCATGTTGAGTATTACTTGGGTAATTATGGTACATTATTTCTTTCATTGGGTGGGGGCGTGTCATGTATGTTGTTTTTCCAAGAATTGGAACACGCAATGTTTATTCTCCTCTCTCTCTCTCTTTTCTTACTACACACAATATTAGGACGTTTAGTAGGAAAACGAAAGGTTCTAGGTAATGCTGGGATTCTGTGTTGATCTCAAATTCTCAGAGTCTGGGAACGACTCATTATTTAATAGCTGAAGTTCCTATCGTTTTTGTTATGAGTTTTGTAATGATACCATGATTTTCACCCCTACTGGTAATGGGTCTATCCCTTGCACCACTCGGATAGTATTTAATGATTTGTTTTGTCTGAAAGACAGAGCGTTTTCAAAATATGTTCGTTTGAGAACGTTTGTGTTTGCACTATTTTATTCTAACTGTACATAATAGATATATTGTATATATTGAACATACCACCTGAAATAAACTATCAACAACAGTTACACTGAAGCTTCTTTGTCAAGTTACTATCCTATTGTGTTGTATACATTACTATAAGATTTATCTACTACCATAATTTACAAGAAAGGAAATGTTGGAATACAAATACTGAATTTGTGCCCAGGACTATAAGAAGAGTTCGTGTAATACTGAAACATAAATACTAATAATTAAAGTCTCCCCTAGGACTAACGAGAATTATCAGCAAGATCTACACAGCTCTGGCCACAAGGGGATTGTGGACGTAACACTATATATAGAAATAAACAAGCGAATTTATGTCAGAGTTATATTCCCTGTCTCATAGTATGTAGGCCTACTGAACTAATTTTCAAGTGAAAAAAAACGGCCATAAGCGTAGGAAAATCAGAAAAGAATAAACCTTTTACATTGAAACAAAGAGGCAAAGTGTCGTGTTTTTCCCATGTGATCTTGTAATTTTTAAATTATATATATATATAATTATATATAACAGTAAATTAATTCAATGTGCAATAGAATTTAGACGTTGGTATAAAAAGCATAAAACAATCATTTGAATGAGAAAGCTACTACTTCTTTAAGTTACTATTAAACTATGTAAGCGGGAAAATAAATGCAACAACTGCGAAAACCAAAACTGTCCAGAGTGTCACATCTAGAACCAGCCCAGCGGGCACACCACGTCGTATCGACGGGGAAAAAAACGTGTTTACCACGAACCTCTTAGGCTGGTCCAGTTGGTTAGTTCACCGGACTGTCAACCCAAAACCAACTGACAGGTCGCGGGTTCTATCCCTGCCACCGACGGATCCCTGTCGCCCTGCAGGAGTTTTGGGCCTAGTGGACGTAATAATCTTCTATCTAGAAGGAACGTCTGTAAACTTATAAGAGATTCTTCTTCGCCGGCATTGCACTCGGTAAGGTAATAGGCCTAAGTGTGGCCTTGTGTGATCATCATGGGCGTTGACAGATGTGGCGCAGGTGGTGCATGTCCCCCCTTCGTGATAAAAAAAATATTTCTGTATTTTAGTATTTACTATCAACAGTTTTCTCTCTCCAGCCCCTACCTCGGAGTTTTCCCATCCTCAACACTCTGTATAGTGTTTTCTTTGGATGCTCATGTTCACTGTAGCCCTTATCGACAATGCTTGCAAATTAGCTAAACTTTTGTTGTGTGTGTGTGTGTGGGGGGGGGGGGGGGTAGGGGGCTGAGCGGCAGGTTGGCGTACTGAAAGTCCTGGGTTCGAATCCTGGTGAAGCCTAGGATTTTTCCCCCGGGTCTGAATGTTGTCACTGAGACTATCCAGCTCTGATGGGTAGCTTACCTGACCGTAGTTGGGAAAAAAGTAAAGGCGGCCTAGCATTGTAATGGCCCTACAATCCACCAGTATGCCGAGGCCACAGAAACTGGTCGACGCTTCTTCACCGCCCTATGGATCAATATGGTCCGACGATATACTTATTTTATAAGACCAAATTTTATTATGTAGGCTACCCAAGCCCTTTAACCAATGCGTGTGTGTGTGGGGGGGGGGGGGGGGCGAGAATCAGCCATTTTTTCCACGCTTATTGTTCACGATTTTCAAAGGACCCACTACATTTTATAGCTGAACTATAAGTTTTAGAGTTTCTGAAGCGAGCGCCCTTATTACCCCCCCTCCCCCCTCAACCCCTTAATTTTATAACCCCTCCCCCCTTCCTTTTCACGTCGTGAGTACGTCGTGAGCTAGAAACAAAACAGACGTCTGATTGTAATAATTGTGTAATGAACTCACAGTTCCTTCAATATCTTCCCACCATTTCCAGACTCATGGGGAGAAGTTTTGTTCTTCGGTTGAGCAGAGAACTGAGAACTACTAGTCTAGTAGCAGAGAACTGAGAACTACTAGTCTAGTAGCAGAGAACTGAGAACTACTAGTCTAGTAGCAGAGAACTGAGAACTAATAGTCTAGTAGCAGAGAACTGAGAACTACTAGTCTAGAAGCAGAGAACTGAGAACTACTAGTATAGTAGCAGAGAACTGAGAACTACTAGTCTAGTAGCAGAGCAAAGAAACGCTGATTGTGTGGGTGATAGAATTCAGGGAGCGGTGGGGGGAGATGGGCTAGACTCGAGCAAGGGAGACGGTTGTTGACACTTAACGCAAGTAATGGATGCGACGAGACGTTTCCATCGCCCCCCACCCCTTCCCTGTCAATTGCCGGACAACAGTGGACAAGGGCATCACAATAACCCCCCCCCCCCCCACTTCCCTCCCCTTTTTATTTTCTTCCCTTTTTTTAAATGTATTTATCCGCCCATTGATTGTCTTCTCTTTATTTTACTTCTTTTTCCAAATTTTGTTTTTTTTTAAGCCGGACGTCGTGGGAGTCTCGTCCCCTCTCGACATCTTGTTGAGTGCTTGATTTATCTGCCCTTGGCAGAAGCCACACGGCGGCCATATTGACCTCCCCTTCCTGACAGTAAGAACATTTACTCCAGGAAAAAAAAGATCGCACACACGTAAACTTGTTTGCATTTTATTTTCATCCCTCCTACACCCCCCCCCCCCCCCCGCTTTTCTCCGCACAAGGTTGGCGCGCGGTGGTCTAACGGCAATGCGTTGGGATGTCATATAGAAGGTGTCGTGTCCCAATTATTCTGCTACAAGGCCGTGAAGGAAGGCGTTGGTCCGTAAATTAAGGGGCTGCCTCTGAGTCTACCCATCTCTTATTAGTCCACGGTGTAAATTTTGGTGAAGGGTGATTGTTATTGGTGGACATTACCATTACATACAATAACATTGCATAAATGAACATTACATACAATAACATTGCATAAATTAACATTACATACATTACCATTACATACAATAACATTGCATAAATTAACATTACAGCCATTACCATTAAATACATTACCCTTATATACATTACCATTATCCCAATTACCATTACCTCCAGTGCCATTACACACATTACCGATTCACCCATTACCATTCCTATTACTATCTATTATTATCAAGAGACTTGCAGAAGACATGCCCTTTGTGGTACCAAGTTGCTGTTGAAGTTTGTCGTCTGCTTACAGCCGTCTGCAAAAACTTGACCCGGGCCTCCGCTCCTGGAACACCACGCGGCCTCAGGTGCAGACGATATATAAACAGTAGAGGCCACGCGACTCGACCTGTTCATTAGAGGGACAATAGAGGTAGAATCGACCCAGGTGTGGGGGTAGATAAAGGCGAGTGAGGAGTAGGGCGCCTTAAATTGATTGGTTGGGGGCGGCGATAGACAAGGTTAAGACACGTGTCTATTAAGACAGTACTAAATGTCAAGGAGAAATAATTATCTGTAGTAGAAGATTGTAGTGACAGAGTGAGTGCCTGAACTATACATTAACACAATCAAACCCACTTCTCTTTCTCTTTTAATCTCTTTATCTTACTCACCCTTGTGTCTCACTAAACAGTGAACACTGAACACGCTTCTTTGTGCCTAAGTAGGCCTATCCCCCCCCCCCCCCCCAAAAAAAAAAAAGTCTGCTTTGCCAAGACAGAAAACCAACAAGACGCCATTAATGAAGAGTTAAACGCAGATGACAATAATCATTTCAAAGAACCAGATCGAACTAAAAAGTCAACAAGAAAAACAACTAGAGAAACTTTAAGAGCTAAATGAGATGGAAGAAGTAATCGAACTATAAGATGCACTAATGGCCTCCAACAATTATCGCTGTTTGCCGTCTGCGCCTCAAGTGGCCCGCTGTCAAAGGAGAAACAAACAGCCCTCGCCGTGACCTCCTACCCGGGATGTCTCTCAAAGAAGTCCCTCGATGTTTAGCTTCAGGAGGTTCGGCGTCAAAAACTTTTTTCTCTCTTTCTTTCTTTCATATCTTTTCTTCTTCTTTTCTTGTGTGTGTGTGTGTTTTCTTTCGTTTATCTCCCTTTTATTTAGCTACAGAGGTCTTTCCGAGACGTGGGGCGTGTGTCCTTACAGTGGACCCAGAACGTCGTGTGGGAAATGTGTTTTTGTTAGGGAGTTTGTTCTGTCTTGTTTTTTTTTTTGGATAACATCGAATTTAACGTCGTCTTACGTTTAGATTTCTGTAATGGGAGGGGCGGGAGAGGGGAGTGTCAGTGTCACTTCCTCTTTTTAGAAGTTCAACATGGAGGGGACGCGGGAGTGGTGTTGGGAGGGGGGTAGTAAGGGTAAGGGGGTGGAGAAAATGTCCCCGAAGACATGGGGCGGCCATTACCCTTTAAGTAATCACTCCACAAATGTCCGCTCAAATTTGTAGGAAGCAAATTTTTTGTTAAGAAATGTAGCCACGAGTTGTTGTTTTTTCTGTATTTGGCACCCGAGGAGGCTACGAGGGCACATCGTATTTGTGGGGACGCAACAACATACACATAAACACACTCACATCATTGATGTATCTTTACAAGGATTGTCTGTCGCGTGAATTTGTTTTGTTTGTGAAATAAACAGTCCGCCATTTTGGTTCTTTGAAATCTTGAACAGGAAAAAGCTTTTTTTAAAAATAAAAACACGCCTGCTTTTATCACTGGACTATATAATAATTATAAGATTATGTCTATTTGAAACTGCAAAGAAAACAATTGATAAATATTTTGTGAGGAGAATTCCTTGCAAAACTTTTGTTATAATTTGTTTTTATCGTATTTATATTTGCTTAAATAAAGGTTTGCTTTTAAATGGCGATTAAAGGGGGAAAACCATGAATAGTTCGTGGCAGAAAGTTCAAGGGCGTGGGAAAATATGCAAAAAGCAATTCCGATAGACCCAATTGCTGCATAGCTGCAGTTAACCAGTTTCTGTGGGCACGGCATATTAGGGTATTGTGTGGCCACCACAATGCCCAGACGCCTTTACTTTATCCCCCAACTAATATCAGGTTGCCTAGGCCATACCCATCAGAGCTGGGTAGACTCAGGAACACCCTCAAGACCCGGGAACAAATCCTAGCCTCTACCAGGATTCGAACCCAGTACCTTGGGTAGTGCAAATGAGAACAAATTCCGAGGGTAGGAGACACATTTGGGGAGCGATGCAGAAATTTTCGTGACCACGCCATACGAGCGGACGGTGTTGCCAGCACATAGCCAGGAGTTTTTACTTCCTCCTCAACTTATGTCAATGCTCGACAAACTCGAGTAGAACCTCAGCCCCCCCCCCCCTCCCGGACCAGAGGGGAAAATTGACTCCCGGGTTTCGTGGATTCGAACTCAAGAACTTCAAGAATGGCGAATCAAAGCGCTGCTACCGTTTCCATTTTTTTGTAAATGTCTGTGGTAGATGTGTAGACTAAAGCCCTCTCCCTAATTAGCTTGCCACCCCCTGACTCTCTCTCTCTACTCTTTCTACTCTCTCTCTACTCTTTCTACTCTCTCTCTGCTCTTTCTACTCTCTCTCTACTCTTTCTATTCTCTCTCTCTACTCTTTCTACTCTCTCTCTACTCTTTCTATTCTCTCTCTACTCTTTCTACTCTCTCTCTCTACTCTTTCTACTCTCTCTCTACTCTTTCTACTTTCTCTCTCTACTCTTTCTACTCTCTCTCTACTCTTTCTACTTTCTCTCTCTACTCTTTCTACTCTCTCTCTACTCTTTCTACTCTCTCTCTACTCTTTCTACTTTCTCTCTCTACTCTTTCTACTCTCTCTCTACTCTTTCTACTCTCTCTACTCTCTCTCTACTCTTTCTACTTTCTCTCTCTACTCTTTCTACTCTCTCTCTCTACTCTTTCTACTCTCTCTCTACTCTTTCTACTCTCTCTCTACTCTTTCTACTCTCTCTCTACTCTTTCTACTCTCTCTCTACTCTCCCTACTCTCTCCCTCTTTCTCCCTCTCTCTTTCCCTTTCAAGTGAAGACTATGATTCGTTTGTTCCTTGATCTGACGGAGGTCCCTGCGTCTACCCAGCTCTGATGGTTAGGCCTACCTGACAGCAGTGTTAGGGATTTGTATAGGCTGATGGGCATTGTGCTGGCTACACATCCCTTGTACATGCCGTGGCCACACAGAAACTAGTGTGAAACGGCTGCTGGCCCTATAAAGTATGAAATTGCTCTGCAAGGATTACTTTCTTATCCCCCCCCCCCCCCTCTCACCCGCCTTATTTTTTTTTAAATAAACATTTTACACCTGTTCTGATTACGTCAAGCCTATTGATGTGTGTGTGTGTTTAGAACTATCTGTGGGTGTGGTTGTGAAGATGGGGGCGTAACGTCAAAGACTAGCATTATAAAAAGTATTGTCCGCATGATATGCATATGGTTCTCTCCCCCCTTTACGTAATTTCTAATCACACAAGACATCCACGTATTGAAGCCAGGAAGAATAGTTTGGGTTGTTGTTTTATTTTGAATAGCAGCCCACCATATGCGACTGAGGGACCACGACGCTGTGGGTTTCTAGAAGGTTCAAGTGATAGAAGATTTGTGTGTGGTGGGGTTGGGGCTGGGGCTGGAGGTGGGTAAACACGCACACACACACACCTTAACCTAAGTGACACAATTTTTAACAACGTAACGCACAGGCGTCACTCTTTCTTTTTCTTTAGAAGAGTTGCAACCAGGGGAGGATGATGAAGGGGGTGGGGGTGGGAGTGCAAACGACATGCATGACAGTATAAAGAATATAATAACAAAACGACAATGAACAGAGAGGCCGCGGAAGGGTGTCTCGGCGCCCCCCCCCCTCATTGTACAGCGGCAAACATCACCTGCCTTTGACGTGACGGGGGCCGAACCCTTACACGTAAGATATTCAAACGGTGGGAGAATGAAAGGGGGCAGGGGAGGGGAGGGGGCAGATCCTCACCCTGAAAACAAACAACAAACAGTTGTGTGTATGCAAGTATCATGACAACCGAGGTGTTCGTTTTTTTCTCTTTCGTTTTTGCAACATACGCGGTATAATCCTGTCCATCCATCAATCCCTATGGCGCTACATCCCATGTAAATGTGACGACATTGGCCTGCGCCACCGCCTCCTTTAATTCGGGTCTACCCTTGGCTTTCCTCCGCCATGTCCACACAGCAAGCTTTTGCAGATCCGCCTCTACAGATTCGAGACATCTTTGCCTTGGTCTGCCCCCTAAGCCTCCCCCCCCCCCACCTTGGTCTCTGGTGATGTCCTGTTCTGGCTGCTCTGTCTTCTGTCATTCTTTCCAAGTGGCCTGCCCACCTCAGTCTGCCTTTCTTTATTTCAGCTACCACAGCTGGATATTGGTATAGTTCTTCATAGATCCTGTCAGGTAGAACATTAGCGCCCCCCCCCCCTTCCCAAACAAACACATCTCTATATCACCCCCCCCCCTTCTTTAATATTTCGTTTTATTAATTCCTCTTTTTTTTCCCCTTTAGATTGTGGTGAATAGAATTATCTATTTGAAAAAAAATATCATGTTGGAAAAATATATCCCCCCCCCCCCCCTTTAAAAAAAAAAAATTAAATGCTCCTTTTTTCCTATAGGACTATAATATAAGCGAAAATTGTATATAAATATATATGTTTGTATAAATTATGTCTGTATTTTTTCTTCAATTGTCATGTGCTACTGTTATAAAGTATAATGTAAATATCTTATATAACTGTAATGTGCTACTGTTATAAAATGTTATGTAAATATCTCATATAACTGTAATGTGCTACTGTTATAAAATGTAATGTAAATATCTCATATGCAAGATGTATTTTCAGTGTTACGAATTGAACATAATTAAAGCACAATGATTTAATCAAAAAAATCCATTGGAAATTATATATTGTGAAATATTTATTTCTAATAATAACACACGTCAGTGCTATGATTGAGATTGCGTCTTTCTCATCGGCTTACACAACGAAGATCATCTTTCACAACAAGTCTGCTTCTGTATTTAGATTTGATAATCAAGAAACTGGAAACCCCTTTCACAAAGATATGTTGTTGGAGATGGAAGAAGTAAGGTGCAACACAGTCTCAGACAGAAGAGTATAATATTAATGCAAACACCTGATCCTGAATTTTTTAATTAGCATTATAGAGAAATTAGTTGTTAATAAATTAAAATTAACTTCTCTTGTGTTGTCTCAGGAACATCTTCAAATGCGACTGTGCGTGACCTTCTTTCAAGTGGCAGATAAATTTGAAAGCAGTGGCGTAGCCAGGTTTTGACGCTAGGGGGAGCGAAATTTTAGGAAAAAGGCCCCACTTTTAGCAATTTTTCCAGATTAATAGAATAACTAAGAATTTGTAGGTATACGTATCAAGTGTTATAAGAAAATCCTGTGCCTCAGGATACAAACACTGTATAATAGTGCAGTTTTTATTTAACCATTCACGATTCTTTTTCTAGCCGCTAATAGTGATGGGAATTTCTGCAAAATTGATTGCATCTACTGCTAATTTTCGGGATGAACATCTAGTATCGAAAATTATTTATAGAATCAACGCGAATGCTCTATAGCAGGGGTCGGCAATCTAAGAAACGTGTGCCACACTTGGCACGCAGAACGATTTTCAGTGGCACGAGAAAGACCTCCAGGAATATTGTTTAATGCAGGTGAAAACAACGTATGTCAGTATCATTAGTATGGCGAACTACATGGGAATCACACTGGACGTCGATTGTTTTAGTTCAGGAATGTTTGTATGCAAAGCTCCCATCATTGGACTTGCAATCTGTACTTGAATCTATTGTTAAGATAGTCAATTGTATAGTTTCTCAAGTCTGTTCTAGAAGAAAGTGATACAGAGTATAGGTAAAGTCGTGGATGTAATCTTTTCTTGTCTGGAAGCAATTAAGATGTATCTTAATAGAAAAAAAAATCCGTTATTGAATGAGGAGAACTGACTGTTGAAGCCAATGTTTCTGTATGACTTGGCGACTCGTTTCAGTGAATTAGACTTCCATTTACAAGACTGGGTCCAAAAGCACTTGAAGTGTTGGGCAACTGGAATGGATTTCCATTGAAACTGGGCATATCTTTCCGTGAAATCAATTTCAAAACATTTAACTCTTTCCCTTATTTAAGGCAAATTAAGATAGATGAGCATTTTCAGAAGTACACTAGTTATATTAAAACAATTAACTAGTTTGATATCACTAGAATCAAATTTGGAGAATTTAATTGAAGGGAGATAATTAACCCGTTTTCTTTACATTAATATTTCTAATATGTTTCTTTTATGTTTCATTTTTTAAAAATTAATGGCTTACAATTTATATTTATAAAATGATCAAATTACACAAGATAGTTGAAAATTATATAAATATTTTAAGTCTAAAGAATGTACATGTACATTTTTAAACGTTAAAATAACTACCCAGTTTGTATGATTATTTTATATCTCTTCCTTTAATTGTGTTTAGTCATATGCGTCTTCGCTTAACGTTAAATTACGGTAATAAGATGGTCAATGTTAGAGTAAATCTCAGATATTCTGAGATCAAACATTAAAGACTTTATATCTATTACTAGAATAATTTCAAATGTTGATCACTATTAATGTGTAAGTTGAGTAATGATGCCATGTAGATCTATTAGCTATGATTGGATTTTTTTAAAAAAAAGATGATAATAACAAACTGGTTAATTTTTCTATTAATTAATATAAAACGCCTTAACGGTTTTCTCTATTACGCTCCTTTTCTTTTGGTCTTGGTCTTGCTACGGCACTAAATTGTCACGATTCTGGAATTAAATCGCGACACTTAGCACTCATGGATAGATCATAGCGCAGAAGTAGTGTAGAACTAGAAACATAGGTTAGCGTAGAGTTAGATTAGGGAGTAGAAGAGTGGCCTGGAGCTATTACCCTCTCCCTCTCTCACGCAATAGGAACACCCCAACCACCCCTTCTTCACCTGTTCTTTAACCCTCTCTACACTTTTTCATTCCCGAATTCAGAGTTTGCTACTTGATTCAGCCACCTTGGTATTACACTATTTGTATGTGTGATTGTATGTGTGTGTATTCTTTAATGTATGTATATATATATATTCTATTATGCTGTCAATTATCATTCATGTTGTATTTTGATAGTAACTACTCATTTATTTTGCTAAACTCAGCATACACGTAAAACCCCCACCCACCTGTAGACACCCCCCACCCACTTCTACCCCTTTTTCATTATCTCCCCTCTTCGTCCCCTACTCAGCCCCCGTGGTCAAGCCCTTGATCCACTCGTCGTAGTGACATCTGGAGCGAAGCGTCTCGCACATACGTAAGCGCCTCGGGCTGCGCTCGACCAGAACCAATAGACACAGGTACATCAAGGGAGATAATTCATTATCTTATCCTTTGTATCTCCGTATACGTCTACCCACCCCCCCCCCCCTTTTTTCCCCTGGGCCCCACCCCGCAAAAGTCGGCGGTACTAATTGTTCACCTACACCCACTCCTAATTCCCCCCCCCCCCCCCCCAATAGTCAATCCTCTATGCAAGTATATTTCAAACCAGCCAACCAGAACATATGTAATTCTAAACTAATGTAGCTATCCAATCAAATTGACCACTGATCACGTGACTAAAATCCACGAAAGCGCGCTTAACTAGTTTCAGTGCACTTCGGCTCAAGCGTTAGGTGGAGAAGGTTGTTCGATTCTAGCCTCCACTTATTCAGTTCGTTCCATAGGATATACCACCTGCATGTGTATAGATAGATATTTTGTCAGTATAAGTATTTTCATGAACACAGCTACGTTTGCCTAATGTTGGACAACCTAGCAGTACCATGTGTTGAGTGTTAACTGAAGCCTGTTCAAATTCGTATATGTATCTTGCCATTGAGTGAAGACTTGAAATGATAATAAACATCTGAACTTAACCAGCGATTTTTTTGCCTACTTGGAACTATCTGTTGTGTCCGTCATAATATCTAACGAGCCAGAGAGAGAAATAATAATTATTCCAGGGCGATTCCAGTCACGGTAACTCATATCCCAGGACGACCTGCCACTACTACCCCACTCACCTACGACTCCGCACCCCTCTCATTGTCCAACTTCTGCCAGGTTGATGTCCTAATCCTAAACACATCCTGACATAAATAAATTGTCTTATAAAAATAATAAAGTTGATCAGTTTGACTTTCACGCTGTTGGCACGCTGAATGATTCAAAATGATTGTAATAAATTAAATTGTTGAAATGCATTTAAAAGAAAAAAAAATTAGAAACAGCATACGTTGTGCTTCGTGGCTTGTTAAAATTATTAATTGAATACATTTTTCCCGAAAAGACCCTTTTTTTCCGAAAATGGTCGTAGGGGGAGCGGCCGCTCCCCCTGCTCCCCCTCCCCCCGGCTACGCTACTGTTTGAAAGGTACGATAAAATTTCATCTGCAAGCATGTACAAGGTTTATTTCACAAAAATCATTATCGTAAAAATCATTATCGTAATCCTTTTATCTGGTTCAGAGTCACAAAGAAATCAGATAAGTTAAGCAACCTGTATATTTTATTTACATCTAATTTTTTGTGTGTTCAAGCCAAAGTTTTTTTGGAATGATCCGATCTTTTCACACAAAGTAAGGTTAGTTACAAAAGTTTACTGGTCCTTGCAGTGATAATTTTACTCCTTCAAGATTTCAAAGATGTCAACGAAGTAAGTTATTTTCTGCAGTTCACTTTTATGACCATAAAGTGCTTTGAACTGCGGTCTTGCTTTCTGCTCTTAAAGTTAAAGAGTTTTCAGTTTATCACGAAGCTCAAACCACGTTTTTAAATTTTTCCTCTCGACAACCAACTGACTTCAGTGTGAAATAGTAGTTCGGCGCATCCGACTGTTTTTGCAATGTTTAAAGTAGGTATGTGATTCAGTTGGTGCGCTGATATCATCACGCCGGGTACTCGCATGCACATAATCGAAATATACTTATTATGTTCTCGTATGTGGATGTATCTGCATGTGGACTGATAAAATATGTATTTTCCGGTGGTCTTAGACGACCCCCATGAAATGGTTCTTCGACCCCTATTAAGATTTAACATACAATGTTGATATATTAGTAAAACCATATTCTTTTAATTTCTTTTAAAAAAATCAACGTGAGTGAAACCGATATAAAAAAAATAATAAAAAAAAAATTAAATCTAATCAAGGGAGATAATAGTCCTAATTATAAGTCTCTGGGGCAATGATTTTAATAAAAAATTTTTTTACTATACAATACAATTTTCATTTGAAAAAAAATAAAAATAAATATTGTATATGGATAGATCTAGACTCTAGACTATACCAGTACCGTTACTCATATTGATAAAAATACGTAAAATAAACAATTAATTAGATCTAATTAAAGTTTTTACATTTTAAATGTAAATTTTAAAACACCTTTTTAGCTACTAGCTTGTTTTCATTAGTTCGCATTTTCTTCGTTTAACCGAAAGTGTATTGGTAATACTATGTTCAATTTTTGAAAAGCCTTAGTTTTAAGGTTTGTAGACTGTAAAGAAAAGCAAACCCCATGAAATGGTCGTTCCGCCACCAAAGGGGTCGCGACCCATAGGTTGGGAACCGCTGTACTAGATGATCTAACCGTGCAAAAGTTCTCAACCTTTTTCGGCTCACCGCCCACTTTTTCAATTTTTTGTTCCCTCACCCCCCCCCTCCCCCCCCCCTCCCACGAAATTAACGTTAAGAGTGTAATTTGTTGCCTAAAATTTATTTAGGTCAATAGGTCAATAGATTTATGTGCGTTTTGATCATAAAAAGACCTGAGAAGAACATGAAGTATGTTTGATTGTTGTTTTAAAATAAATAACACAAACAAATATACCGCACAAATGGTGTTAAAATAAATCAATATTAAAGTGAAGCTTGTGCCTGGTACGTTGTTGGCAGTTTGTCTATATTTTGGTTTCATTTTCGGTGATCAAAACCTTTGGGTTTCCAGCCTGCACTACTTTCAATGTGCTTCTCTTCAACGACAACAGATTGGATAAATTGCAGGTTCCATTAAACAGGGTACCGAAACCCAGAGACCTAAAGAAATTGGTCGATGTCCTGTCCTACTGTAACCGAAATTTTGATTAAAGCCCATTTCTTACAAATACACAGCTAATACAAAATTAATCAACGATAGCGCCATACCACAGGGCATGGTAGCCGAGCGGTAGAGCGTTCGACTGGCGATCCGAAAGTCCTATGTTCAAATCTGGTGGATTTTTTTTCTTAGGACTAGATGTTGTCCCTGAGTCTACCCAGCTCTAATGGGTACCTGACACTAGTTGAGGTAAAGTAAAGGCTGCTAGGCATTGTGCTGGCCACACATCCCCTAGTATGCCGTGGCCACAAAAATGGTGAACGCTGCTTCGACGGGTACTTTACTTATTTACTAGCACCATACCGTCGCCAAAGCAGGATCATATCTCTCCAGTTCTACAAGATCTACACTGACTCCAAGTGATGAATATGCATAAATGGCGCTGCATCTTCTTCTGCATATCAAAGCAGAAACCATCAAAGATACTGCGCTCATCATCACAACCTCTTCTGAGAATTCCCAGTGTGGCAGGCACAGAAAAAAAAAAATCATTTTTCGTGCGCTCGTTTGAATTTGTGGCCCCTTCTTTGTGGAACAGCTTGCCTCATACACTCAGAGATTTTGAGGCAAAGAATCTTTTAAAAATAATTTAAAGACCATTGTCAATTAACTAGTGGCTGTGTGCCTTACTTACCATTATCCATACATCTGCCACTGCAAATTATACCAAGAGCGCACTTAACAAGTTAAAATGTAATAACTTCGATGCGAAAATTATATAAATAATCAATATAAATTTTTACCCCATCCTTGTAAATGCAAGTTCAATTCACTGAAATGTGTCGCTTTGTCATTCAGAAACATTGTGTTCAATAGTCAGTTTTCCGCATTCAATAACGGAAAATGTTTTGTTTTTCATTAAGAAATACCTTTTGGAGGTCTCTTACGTGCCACTGAATATCGTGCCAAGTCTGGCACACGTGCCTTATATTGCTGACCCCTGTTCTAGTCCACCATCTCTCTCTTTCTCTCAAACCTTTTCTCTACAAAACTATTCTTTTTTTTAAAATTATTATTCTATATTATAGATATATTGCATTTTGTGACTTTTGTAGGCTGAAGTTCCGATCCCAGTTTTGGGACAATCTGCTGTAGATGTAAATACATGTAATTTGAAACTCTACTGATGACTAGTGATGATTGGACCCCCTACAAACCCACACTCACATTACCAGTCTCTCAGATTACATCTATGTCTCTTCCAATAATAAAAATGTTACGGCATTCTCTTTGCTGACACTTGACACCTCCCCAAAAAAGCCTAAGGCGCTATGTCGCCATTATTTCTTCAAAAAGGAATTCGCGGCCATGATGTAAATATGTAATGAACGTAACGTGTGACACCTGATGCCTCGTAGAGATATCTGGGATAGATGCAATCTCATGGAACATGGAATATGAAGAGAAACAAAACTACATCGTACTTTGTATTTGCATTTGGAAACCTGAATCCAGTCTGACATTTCTTTGGTTCATTGACCTTTCAGTTCTCTGGTCTTTTATTTCTAAGATCTTTCAGCTCTCTGATCTTTTAGTTCTCTGGTTTCTCGGGTCTTTGGTCTTTCGGGTCTGTCAAGTTTTTCAATTCATCGGTTTTTCAGGTCGTTTGCCTTTGGTCTTTCGAGTATTTGGTCTTTCAGGTCTTACAGGTCTTTCAGGTCTTACAGGTCTTTCACCTTTCAGGTCTTTCGTCTTTCAGGCATTTGGTCTTTCAGGTCTTTGGTCATTTAGATCTTTGACCTTTTGGGTCTTTGGTTTCCTATATCTTTAAATCATTTCAGGGCTTTCGAGGTTTAATGCTTTCAGGTCTTTTTTATTTATGTTAATAAACGTCTACGGTTAGCCTTTTGAAGAGAACCAAATAAATATTTTACGTTTTTCCTGTTATCATAACACAGCCGTAGGCCTATGGCTAATTAAACTTGCAGTCGCCCACTGTAGCCCCTTCCATTGTTTGAGTGTAACGACCATCATGTTTCCTTTTCCTCCTGTTTTTTTTTTTTTTGTCGTTTTTCGACAAGACCTAACAACACGTTATAGCCTCCCATGACTGTAGCCCGCACACCTTCCACCCACGGAAACGCCCCCCCCCCCCCCCGGCCCCATCCACCCTTTCAAACCATCATCTGTTGCACTGACAGAAAAGAGAAAAAAAACACAACCTTTTCATGTGACAATGCAGTTGACCATTTAAAGTGATAGCATCAAGTCACCACTTCCGCTTATCAGATTCCGGTGAACCCCCGTGAGAGGCGTTGGGTTAGCGGCACCGTCGAACATTTTAAGAGGCCAAAAAAAGAAAAAGTCATTAAAAAAAAATTATATGGCTTTTTCCGATACAAGGAATGATAAAGGTTTTAATTAAAAGAAAAAAATAATGCTATCGATAAAACAGAGGGAGGTTTTTATAGGATAGAAGCAACGGGTTTTCCCGACGGTCCAAATATTTTCACACCTACTTGGTGAAACGGCGGAGACGACAGGTCGGAGACAGTAATGGAAACGCGGGAATTCCCGAACAACCCAAAAAAAATCTTTTTTTTTTTAAATCTACGTCATAGGTTCTCAACCTTTTTCGGCTCAATTTACAATTTTTTTCCGCTCGCCGCCCCCAACTTAATTTTTATTAAACATAAATATAATTAATTCTAAAACTAATTTATTTGTATTATTATTTAGAAATATAAGAGACTTATTTAATAGCACCTTTTCATGTAATTTCTGTAATTATTAAGGTTTAACATATAAACTCCTTAAATGGACTAAACTATTAATGTAGGAAATGTTTATTTACAACTGTTTAACGTAAATTATTTAATCCTCTAATACTTAAATCTTGTTATGAATACCATAATGTTGAATGTATACGAAGAAATAATAATAATCAGTAATATTTGTTATATTACAAAACAAAACTTGTTCGGCATCACTATTGATTCAATAGTGATGAGGAACAAGTTAACATTTGTTAATTAAAGGGAGATAATGAACCCGTTTCATTGGAGCTAATATTTCTGTATTTGTTTACTTTTATACAAAAATAAATAAATAAATAGCTTACATTAAAATTTATAACTTTGAAATGATCAAACTGTAAAAAGTATTTGAAAATTAAATAAATATTATATGACTAAATAATTTATATGTATAGGCCTACTTTCAAGCATTACAATAACTACCCAGTTTGAATGATTACTACGTATCTATACCGCTTAACGGCAATAGTGTTTTGTAATGATAGATTCCAACGGATTAAAGGACATCTCGGTAAAACTGAGATCAAAATATCATTAATATTGGCATATATTAGGGCGACAGTCCGGTGAACCAACAATAGGACCAGCCAGCCGCACACCATATTTGCCAAATACTGATCCCTACTTCATCGAAGAGTCATTGCGATTCATATTTCTTCTTAATTTAATAATATTATGTATTGTTTTGGGATATCAGATTTAGCAGCACTTGCGTTTACATCATATTTCATCCAAAAACTAATAGATTCATATATCTGAGGTGTTCAAAGTATATCAAGTACGTTTGTACCGCCCACTTCCCCTTCACCGCCCCCCAATCGCCCCCGGGAATGTCAGCGCCCCCCTAAAGCCTCTCAGCGCCCCCCTGGGTGGCGATATCGCCCCCGTTGAGAACCTATGATCTACGTCAATCGTATGTTGCACTGACTCAATGTCATCGTTGGAGCGAGCGAAAGACGGAGAGAGAGAAAGAGAGAGGGGGGAGAGACTAAGAGAGAGGACTTAAATCTTAACGGGATGGGGAAGTAGAATGGGGCGGGACGGGGGGGGGGGAGGGGGCGGCGGTGAGGTCATTTGAAGGACGAGCGCTACGACCGTCTTTCACGGCAAGAAACCCACGAGTTACGGCCCTTGGTCGGACATTTTCATGGCCATGTACCGGTAACTCGAGACGATTTTCAGCGGCAGTAACCGCCACAATCTCGCGGGGTGCTGCTGGATGACGTTTGAAACGGAAGAGTTACTGCCCCTGTTAAATGTCACAGCCGGTGTCCGGTAAAATCCCTCTTTTTTTTTCTACCCAGACAGGAGCAAGTACCTCTCTCTTTTTTTCTCTTTTCCTCTTCTTCTCTTTATCTCTCTCTTTCTTTCTCTCTTTCTTTCTCTGTTTCTCTATCTGTTTCTCTCAAACTTTCTTTCTCTTTCTTTTTCCCTTTCTCTTTTTTTCTCTCTCTCTTTCTTTCTCAGCCCTTTTTTCTCTCTCTCTCTTTTTCTCAAATTCTCTCTCTTTCTCTTTCTAGGTCTCTATTTCGGTCTGTCTTCATTTTCTCTCTCTTTCTCTCTCTCGCTTTCTTTCTCTTTCTCACGCTCTCTCTCTCTCAATCCTTCTCTCTTTATTCTTCCACTGGATATGTCACGCTGGGGGGCGATGGCTGGAGAGTCTTACGAGTTCAGGGGAGGCGGGGGGGGGGGGGGGGACCCAGACATGGACGTGAGCTGACAAACTTGTAATTTATGCTCACAGTTTGGGGTGGGTTCTGTGGGGGAGGGCGCGGGTGGCGTGCAACCGCCACCCTTCCGCCCGTCCCCCCACCCCCATCTTCCATCTTCTGTCTTTTTCTCGTTCGTTGCGCCCCCCCCCCCCCTTGACACTTTGAATAACATGGGTTGTGTTGCCCCTCTTATCGCAATCCAACCTTCCAAATTAATGTCGGGATGTTTTTGTGTGCTCTGCCGGTGGTTGCTGTCACAGGGCGTGTCTTGAAGATGATTTTCGGTCTGTGTGAGTGGGTGAAGGGTGGGGGGAGTGGGGTAACGGATTCCTAAACGACACTACAGGGTAACATTCTGAGATCCCCCCCCCCCCATTCATCCTCAAGCTACTTTTCCTCATTTTGTATCTTATTAGTACCCCCCCCCCCTCCTCGCGCCCCCAAACCGACACTAGATAACTTGGTAGTGTGGGTATCTGTAATGTTTTTTTTAATGGCTCCGCCACTGCGTGACCTTTCATTTTATTCAAGTATTTCGCATTTGTTTAATAAAGCTAAAACGTCCTGCTCTGTAAGTACTATTCATACTGTAAACTGTAAACATATAGTACTATGTTTGAAGCTAGGGACAGTACTAGCGTCTCTACTGGGACTTCTACACACTGTGGCCAGGAATACAGCAAGTTGAAGCCTAACCAATGATTAAAAAAGTAAAGTAGGCTACCCTTCGGACCAAACTGATCATAGGGCTGGTGACGCAGCGTTCACCAGTTTTTGTGGCATACTGGTGGATGTGTGGCCAGCACAATGCCCAGCCGCCTTTACTTTACCCCAAGTAATTTACTCCATCAGAGCTGGGTAGACTCAGGGACACCCTCAAGTCCGGAAAAAAAATCCTAGCCTCCACCAGGATTCGAACCCAGGACATTCGGATCGCCAGTCAAACGCGCTGCCGTTACCGTGCCTTATAAACCATAGTGGGTATAAAACACATTGTTAAGAAGGTGTGCAAAGGAATCTTAAAATTGGTATGGCCCCGATAGTTGGGCTGCACGAGAGAGAGAAGATGAAGGGCCTAGGCAGGTAGAGCAAGTAAATACATTATAGATTATCTAGATCATGGGTCGGCAACATTTTCATAATAGTATCATTATGCTCTAGTACTCAATTTCTTGTAGAAGATACTTTGTGGGTTGCCTTCCGCGTGCCATTGAAACTCGCTATGCGTGCCAAGTCTGCCACGCGTGTCGTAGGTTGCCGAACCCTGATCTAGATGGATTAGGCAGATTGAAGTGTACATAGATAGATAGATTGATAGCAAGAAAACAATAGGTAGGTAGATAAATAGATAGAAAGACAGACAGATAGACAGACAAAGAGATAGATACATATTTTAAATCAGTAGACCTGTGTTAGGGTTTCGTAAATATTTTTTTTAGGCAATGAAATAAAAACTTTACCTGACCCCAGTTGCACCCCATTGAACTCTCCACCTGACACTTGAACTAATCTGACCTTTGACATTTGAACCAAAACGAACTTTAACAAAACGAAAACAAAAATGTCTGCTATAAAATTGAATTGGGATTCTCAACCAGGGACTCCACAAACAAAAACACACACACGGGGGAAAAACATTTAATTAAAAAGTTGAAATAGAGAGAGAGAAATTGTGAACATGTCGGGAAGATATTGTAAGTTTGCGTTGGGGGGGGGGGGGGGCAGATTTAAACAATTTTACCTATTTGATTATGCCACCTTCGCCGAACTTCACACAATGCAAATTGTGCTCTTATATTCCTTATCTCCCTATTATAAAAAGTACAGCCTTTCTATTCTTATGCGTACACAAGAGATATGGTAGAGTTGGAGGCAAGCTCCCCCTGATTACCCCCCACCCCAACCGCTCCGTGTTATGTAAAAAAACACCTATAAATTATATTAGAATATTTCTAAAACATTTAGGCCTATAGACTATACTAAAACATATAGGCCTATAGACTATACGAAAACATATAGGCCTATAGACTATACTAAAACATATAGGCCTATAGACTATACTAAAACATATATGCCTATAGACTATACTAAAACATATAGGCCTATAGACTATACTAAAACATATAGGCTTATAGACTATACTAAAACATATAGGCCTATAGACTATACTAAAACATACAGGCCTATAGACTATACTAAAACATATAGGCCTATAGACTATACTAAAACATATAGGCCTATAGACTATACTAAAACATATAGGCCTAAAGACTATACTAAAACATATAGGCCTATAGACTATACTAAAACATATATAGACTATACAAAACATAGTCCCTCTTTTGCAAATTTCGTTAAACGATCTACCTTACCACATATAGGCCTACCCTTACAAAATTACATCAAAATTTTTAGAAATGTATAATATTACCCCCCCCCCCCCTTTCCAGCCCGCCTTTATAACAGTGCACTATTTCTCCTCTCCCCCCCCTCCTCAACTTCCTTTATTGTTCACTGTTGCCCCCGCCCCTCTACATTATAAAAAGCCCCTCTACGTCACCGCTCCTATTCTAACCCTATTGACCAAAGGCACTACTTGCCTACCTTGGTGAATGACTTATTCTGGAGTATGAAAGACCAGGACAGTCAAACAGTTTTTATTTTATTCTTAAATGTTCCTCCTTACTTTTGTGCACTTGCAATATAGTAATACCCCAGCGGGCACACCACGTCAAACTGACGGGGGAAAAAACGCGAAAACCATGAAAATACGTGAAAAACACGTTTTTTCCCCGTCGATACGACGTGGAGTGCCAGTTGGGCGATTTTTCACTCAGAAGCTCTTTAGTTCAAATCCTAGCCTACATAACAAACGAGTAGGTCCTAATCAACGCTATAAATAAAAATAAAAGTAAAGTACCCTTCGGACCAAATTGATTCATAGAGCGATGAAGCAGCGTTCACCAGTTTCTGTGGCCACGGCACACTAGGTGATTTTGTGGCCAGCACAATGCACATCCGCCTTTACTTTACCCCAAATAATGTCAGGTAGGCCTAGCCTACTCATCAGAGCTAGGTAGACTCATGGACACCCACCAGACCCGGGAAAAAATTCTAGCCTTCACCAGGATTCGAACGCCAGTCGAACGCGCCGCCATATATCGAAGTAGAAAACCATACATTTGATTGGATAGCCGGTGAACATACAATAGCTTTTCCATTTAGAGGCAGTTATTAAGCGGTGTTGGTGTGTCTTTCCCACAATTCCACTTTGACTTTGGATCTGTGGTTTTGAAATATTGCACACATAAAAAAACCCACAATAAAAACACATTAAAAACACACAATAAAAACACATCTTTTTAGTTTCTCAACCTTTAACCATGTTACTTCCGGTTTCATGATTTCACGCAAGCCTCTTCATAGATTTAACAGTTTAAAAGCCAACATTGTAACAAATGACAAACAGCAGACAACAACAAAAAAACAACCCAAAAGATGAAGAAAAAAAAACAGAAAAAAAAATACACTCTGCAATTACCACGCCATCTTTTCTCCACGCAACATGTCATCCCACAGTGCAATAGGCGCGCAATATTTATTTCACATACAATTCTGTCTTCTGCTTGGCCAACCACAACGAGTTCTCCCCCTTCCCTCGTTTTTTTTTTTTTTGTGCTTCTTCTTCAGTGCCCTCTTTACCGGAAGAATTGAAAACTCAACCAAGCGTGTCTAAGATGGCTGGCCAGGTTTTCGACGTCAGGATAAAAAAAAAGAAGAAATGACATATTGCCAGCTTGTAATCATTTAGCCATGCAACCAGAAGTCGTTTTCACTAAAAGGCCATTTTTCACCCCGCGCCGGGGGCCTCTTGGAAGTGAAGTTTATGACCGGGGCCGTAAAACACCGGGCCAAAAGTAATTGCCAATTTCGTCTGCTTTGTTCCCAAATGTCAAAGCCGATCGCGAAATTGGCGAGGTTGCCGCTGAGTCAGAAGAAATATGGCAGCCGGGGTCGGAGGTCATCGATTGTTGGGTTATTTTACAGCAGCAATGAAAGAGGTGGGGGAGGGGTTGAGGGGCGTAACGCAACAGAAGGGCGAGGCAACATGACGGGCTAGACCTGTCGGAAATTTATGGAGGTACAAGAAGATTCCCATTTTTCTCTCCCCTGCCTTCCTCCAAAACATTTGTGATGTGTGCACGGAGACTGGAAGGTGCTTATTTGCGCCCTTGACGTCCTTAAGAGCAGCCCATCATCCCCCATTATTATTTTTTTTTTGTACCCATTGAGTTTAACACACGCAGGCACACAGAAATGCAAGCCCTCGCCCACACCCTCGCTGTGAGGAACTAAACGTGTGCTACCAGAAAACACACACACACACACAAAACCTCACCACATTTCGAGCTCTCTTGGGAGTTGGTTCCTTCTCGCCGGGACTTTGTGTAATGGCGGCAATTGATGTCCCGCTGCTAATTGCACGTGCTTAAAAGTTGTAATTATATTATTTCCATTGTTGTAAATAACAGTTTCCCCAAATGCTCACTCCAGGAAATAACCCACAACTTTTTTATATAGAGAAATCAGAGTAGTTCATGGTATAAGAGCGACGGGGGGTCTGCAAATGACAAGAGAAGGGGGGGGGGGTATTAGTGATAGCTATATGCATGGGAGTCGACAGGGGGGTTGTTTGTTACATTTTTGTATCCTTTAAAAATACTACAATGAGTTTATCACACATTCCTACAACCGGAAGTTGCTTGTACAATTATTGACCCCCCGGTTGCAAGGCACATTTCTAAGCCAATCAGAAACGCGGAAGTAGACTTTGTTCAACATGTAAGACAGACCTATATATCTTTGCGTTTAGACTCCACTACCAAAATTAACGCTGCCACCAGAAGGTCTAACATTTACGCCACTCGGAAATAAAGCACAGATCCAATAGTCTATTGAGCACAGCTGGAAACGTACATCTGGACACAGATGCATTAAACCAAGCTGGCGTGTTAGAACAAAGACAAAAGATAACATTTCGGTTGCTTTGTACTTTTGTGTTTGTGGTTTTAAAAATCTAAGTGGGCCAATGAATAATGTTTTTGTTTATCTTTTCGGCATTTGTTATGGTTAGTTAATAGCTTGTTATGGTTAGTTAATAGCTTGTTATGGTTAGTTAATAGCTTGTTATGGTTAGTTAATAGCTTGTTATGGTTAGTTAATAGCTTGTTATGGTTAGTTAATAGCTTGTTATGGATAGTTAATAGCTTGTTATGGTTAGTTAATAGCTTGTTATGGATCACGGTGGCCGTTCGACTGGCGTACCGAAGGTCCTGGGTTCGAATCCTGATGTCCCGGGTCTGGATCTGGAGTGTGTGTCCCTGAGTATACCCAGGTCTGATGAGTACCTGACTTTAATTGGGGTAAAGTAAAGGCGGCTGTGCAGTGTGCGTTGTGCTGGCGCTAGCCACAGGCACTGGTGAACGCTGCTTCACCGGCCCTACGATCAATTTGGTCCGAAGGGTATTTATAGTCTGTCGGCCTACTAAGAAAAACTAACACTAACAAAGTTAATTTATGGTTAAAGTGGATCTTAACATTTTTATTATAATGTTTTACTAGTAGTATACAATATATGGATAAAAATAATTATTTATAAAGAAGTAACATAAAAATTCTTTGATTTATTATATTCTAGTTATAGATAGAGTGCAAGGGTTCTCTCCCTGGTGTACTCGTACCCCAATGGTAGGCGGACTACCAATAAATTGTACGCTTACAATGCACAGGTGATGTTGGAATGATAATCAGTAGGCCTACCCATGTTGCACCACTTGAAAATAAGGCGAACACAAGTTATTGTATTTTTAGGTTATCAACTAATTACTTATTTACTGCTAGTGTTTCAATTGGGCCACCAACAATAGATCTATAGAGTCCTCTAGCTTGAGCCAAATAGAATATTAGATACATAAATAAATAGATTTATGTATAGATAGACTTATAAAATGATAGATTTATGAATTGAAAGATTAAGAGTTTGAAAGATTGATTAATGTGAACAATTTAAAGATCGATAGAGTGATAGAATTACAAAATGAAAGGGAGATTGATAGATAGATGTATTGATGTATTGATTGATAAATAGATTGATAGATAGATGTATTTATGTATTGATCGATAAATAGATTGATAGATAGATGTATTGATGTATTGATTGATAAATAGATTGATAGATAGATGTATTGAAGTATTGATTGATAAATAGATTGATAGATAGATGTATTGATGTATTGATTGATAAATAGATTGATAGATAGATGTATTGATGTATTGATTAATAAATGGATTGATAGATAGATGTATTGATGTATTGATTGATAAATAGATTGATAGATAGATGTATTGATGTATTGATTGATAAATAGATTGATAGATAGATGTATTGATGTATTGATTGATAAATAGATTGATAGATAGATGTATTGATGTATTGATTGATAAATTCATAGATTGACAAAGAGTATGTAGATTTTTACACCGTTCCGATTCCAACACGTAGAAAGCCTCTCATCATATCCCGCCCAATGTATTTATCTTCTGAGTAATTCTACTTGAAGAATGTTCAGTGTAGGCTGAGCACCTGCGTGCCCTTACAGACTCACTCAGCAACATGACTTGAACACATAACATACATGAAACATCAACACACAAAAAAAATCGCCTAGAAATCCACTCCTTGTAGTTGAAGTGCCAATCAACTTTAAACGAAATGAAAGAGAGAGGGGGGGGGGGGGGGAGAGGAAATAAAAAACCCATCGCGATTTCCTACAGGGGTAATGGAGTAAGTGGAAGGGGGGGGGGGAAGACGAGACGTGATATCATAGTATGTACCTGTGATCATAGGCGTCGACAAAATTTTCTGTCAAGGTTGGAAAAGAAAGGTAACGCCTGTATACATTGTAAACAAATTTACTAGGGTTGGGGTGTATGTCTCTCCCCCCC
The DNA here is from genome assembly GCA_949126835.1 of Anisus vortex. NCBI lineage: Eukaryota > Metazoa > Mollusca > Gastropoda > Planorbidae > Anisus > Anisus vortex. The sequence continues at coordinate 46,841,927 of OX421494.1, read as the reverse complement.
TTTACCCCAAGAGCAAGACCGTCGTGTATATGATCTTTCCCCCCCCCCCCCGCGCACTTTCCCCCCTTCCATTAAACACGGTAACACCTCTGGACCTTGTATGTTGTAGTGTATGTAAGGGAGATAACACCTCTGGACCTTGTATGTTGTAGTGTATGTAAGGGAGGTAACACCTCTGGACCTTGTATGTTGTAGTGAAAGTAAGGGAGGTAACACCTCTGGACCATGTATGTTGTGGTGTATGTAAGTGAGGTAACACCTTTGGACCTTGTATGTTGTAGTGTATGTAAGGGAGGTAACACCTCTGGACCATGTATGTTGTAGTGTATGTAAGGGAGGTAACACCTCTGGACCATGTATGTTGTAGTGTATGTAAGGGAGGTAACACCTCTGGACCATGTATGTTGTAGTGCATGTAAGGGAGGTAACACCTCTGGACCATGTATGTTGTAGTGTATGTAAGGGAGGTAACACCTCTGGACCATGTATGTTGTAGTGTATGTAAGGGAGGTAACACCTCTGGACCTTGTATGTTGTAGTGTATGTAAGGGAGGTGACACCCCTGGACCTTGTATGTTGTAGTGTATGTAAGGGAGGTAACACCTCTGGACCATGTATGTTGTAGTGTATGTAAGGGAGGTAACACCTCTGGACCTTGTATGTTGTAGTGTATGTAAGGGAGGTAACACCTCTGGACCTTGTATGTTCTAGTGTATGTAAGGGAGGTAACACCTCTGGACCTTGTATGTTGTAGTGTATGTAAGGGAGGTAACACCTCTGGACCTTGTATGTTGTAGTGTATTTAAGGGAGGTAACACATCTGGACCTTGTATGTTGTAGTGTATGTAAGGGAGGTAACACCTCTGGACCTTGTATGTTGTAGTGTATGTAAGGGAGGTAACACCTCTGGACCTTGTATGTTGTAGTGTATGTAAGGGAGGTAACACCTCTGGACCTTGTATGTTGTAGTGTATGTAAGGGAGGTAACACCTCTGGACCTTGTATGTTGTAGTGTATGTAAGGGAGGTAACACCTCTGGACCATGTATGTTGTAGTGTATGTAAGGGAGGTAACACCTCTGGACCTAGTATGTTGTAGTGTATGTAAGGGAGGTAACACCTCTGGACCTTGTATGTTGTAGTGTATGTAAGGGAGGTAACACCTCTGGACCATGTATGTTGTAGTGTATGTAAGGGAGGTAACACCTCTGGACCTTGTATGTTGTAGTGTGTCTAAGGGAGGTAACACCTCTGGACCTTTTATGTTGTAGTGTATGTAAGGGGGGGTAACGGGAATGGAGAGACAACTTACAAAATAAATATACAAGGGCGATGAAGGGTGCCTGACGGTTACCGTGGCGCGCATACGGCTGGTAAGGGCGCTGACTGAAATGTGGAAGTGGGAATTCTCCTCCTCCCCCCCCCACCCCTCCACCACACACAACCTCTCACCATCCTGCCGCCTCGCCCATTAATTTTGAACTCACCATATTTCATCCAGACGCATGGGGGCAAAAACCCTTTGAAGATTAATAACTCTCTGGAAAGAGAAAAATATAAATAAAAAAAACATCTACATCAAGTAACAAGTGAAGTGTTCTGCCCTCCAGAGTTCTGTGCAGCTCGTAAAGCGATTTCTGTACATCAAAAGGTCTCGAGCATGCAGGGGGTCTCATTTCTTTAACAGTGTAAATTTTATGGTTTAGTTAAAGGCATACACATTCATTGCTTACGCACTTGCGCATTTAAACAAACACACAGTTACACACATAAACAAACTCAAACACACTCAGATACATACGCATAATATAGACAACCACATAGCCACAACTACACTCACCCATACACAAAAACGCTTATACACATAAACACACACACTTAAACACACAATTACACACATAAACACACACACTTACATACATAAACACACATACTTACACACATAAACAAACTCAAACACACACACAGAGATAGATACACACACATGTTATAGACAACCACACACCCACAAATAAACTCACCCCATACACACACACTTACACACATAAACACACACACATAAACACACACACTTACACACATAAACACACACACACTTGCACACATAAACACACACACATTTACACACATAAACACACACACATTTACACACATAAACACACACACATTTACACACATAAACACACACACTTACACACATAAACACACACACATTTACACACATCAACAAACACACATTTACACACATAAACACACTCACATTTACACACATAAACACACACACATTTACACACATAAACACACACACTTACACACATAAACACACACACATTTACACACATAAACACACACACATTTATACACATAAACACACACACACATTTACACACATAAACACACACACTTACACACATAAACACACACACATTTACACACATCAACACACACACATATACACACATAAACACACACACATTTACACACATAAACACACACACATTTACACACATAAACACACACACTCACACACATAAACACACACACATATACACACATAAACACACACACTTGAAAACACAAACACACAATTACACACATAAACACACATAAACACACACACATTTACACACATAAACACACACACTTGAACACACAAACACACAATTACACACATAAACACACACACTTACACACATAAACACACACACTTACGCACATAACCAAACTGAAACACACACACACAGATACTCACACATGTTATAGACGACCACACACCCACAAATAAACTCACCCATACATACACACAATTAAACATTCAATTACAAACACACGCAAAAACACAAAACACACATTAAGACAAGCGAAAAGCGCATTTTTGGTAGAATCTACCATTGACAATTCACACACATTCACGCATAGAAAAAAAACACACACATATTATACACCCAAATAAAAAAAAAAATTAATTACAAAAATATCCTATTAGGTAGAATATACGGTAGGTCTATTCTTTTGGAGTTTACTAAAAACAAAATACACACAAAAACAACAACACAAAAAAACACACAACTATTGAAGCCAAACTTCTTAATGATTGCATTTTCTGGCAAAAGTTTAGAGTTTCGACTCTCTGAAGATCAGCGCAAAGTGAGTTTTAAAAAAACAACTATTTTGTTTTATTTGTGTTTTTTCACATTTTCCTAACCGATGCTTGAGTGAGTAATAATTTATTTCACGTGCGTTAGAGAAAAATGTCAAGCAATGTCAAATGATGTACGGGAAAGGAAAATGAGAAAATAAAAAGCAAATAGACTATATGACAAGAGATTTATGATAATTTATGTGGAGAAAGCTATTACTGTGTGTGTGTGTGTGTGTGTGCGTGTGTGTGTGTGTGTGCGTGTGTGTGTTTGTGTGTGTGTGTGTCTGTGTAAGACAAAGAAAGAACAAAAACAGAGGAAGACTATAAGAAAGTCAGAGAGACTGAGGCTAGAGGGAGAGAGAGAGAGAGAGAGAAGAGAGAGAAAAAGAGAGAAAAATGTCTTACAATACATGTAAACCTGAAATTTTTAAAAGTGTTTTCCTTTTTCTTTTGTGTAGCCGATACACCCTCCAGACCCGGGATCAAATCCTAGCCTGCACTAGGATTCGAACCCGGGACCTTCGGCTCGCCAGTCGAACGCGCTGCAGCTCGGCTACCGTGCCCCCTCCATCCGCCCTTACTTCACCCAAATTTAGGTCGGGTATCAATCAGAGCTGGGTAGACACAGGGTACTAACTTTCACTAGAATTCGAACCCAGGACCTTCATCACGCCACCCGAAAGCGCTGCCACTCGGCCAACATGCCCCAAAACCTTTTTTTCTAGGTGTATTGAAAGTGGTCAAATAGTTTCACCTACTTTATCGACTAGTTGTTTTTTCCCCTTCCCACAAACCATTTCAGTGAAGAAACAAACACCTCTCATGTTATCAAATAAGAATTGTTATATCTTTTTGTCAGATTTGAAATAATATTGACTCCTTTCACTATTGCATTTCATAATAAATTCAAGTGCGCACAAACGCACACACGAAACATTTTTTGTTTCTTAACCATCCTTGTTCAGCAAAACTTACGAGGGCGAGAATTCCCGAAGCGAGTGTAGCATTACGCACAGTCTGTGTGCATTCGTGACCAAGATAAAAAAAAATGTCCATAGGACCACTTTATAAATGTCTTGACTATACGTCGGGGTGGGTGAGGTGTGTGTTTAGATTTAAGAAGGAATTAGAAGAAAAAAAAGGCGGGATTTTGCAGTAGTTTTTCCATGTTAAAGATTGGACAGTTTTACTTTCAGACACGTGGGGCGGGTGGTGTGGAGGGTGGAGGAGGGGGAATAGTTGACACAGCGACCAATAGTACGTGCTCCTCGACGGCCTTCTCGGCACAGGCCGGGGGATCTAGGTGAGTTCACGTGATAGACTACGTCAACACTGGAGGCCATCCTTTTAGAAAAACTTTGTTCCTTGACTGCTCTTTGCTTCAATTCGAGCGCCGGAAATGGAGCGATGGAAGTAAACCGTGGGGGGGGGGGGAGGGGCTAGAGATGGCTTGGCGGTTGGGGGGGGGGGGGGTTAGAGTTGAGGTTTATAGATCAGAAACTATAATATGTCTGCAAATATGTCTGTTTCTGTAATTGTTTTGTGCGTTCACTCGCGCACGTCTGGATTAAAAAAAATAAATTACAAATCCATATTTATTAGTTTGAAGAGTGAAATGATCACGGGACCAAGTCGAAATGATACAAAACCATCTTCAGTATTTACACAGATCTTGGAGGATTGCGCCATCATCGAAATGATGATATATTTTAATTCTTTCTTTTCTTTTTTTTTTCTCTTTGTGGTCACCCAATGGTTAAACAAAAAGAAGAAGAATAAAGCGGATGTAGATACAATAAACATGGGAGAGAACTCTACAGTGAGAAATATAGTAGCAACTGAGACGTTGGGAATAGAGAGAGAGAATAAGAGAGAAAGAGAGAGAGAGAGAAAGAGAGAGAAAGAGAGAGAGAGAGAGAGGGAGAATTGGAATCCAGAAATGAGAAAGCAAGTCACATATGTTTGCCATTAATGAATATGAATAATTAATAGACTTACAGAGAGAAAAAAAAGACTTTCGCTAATGTCTGTATTTCAAGTTTCAAGCATATTGCATTAAAAGCCATATTGTCGTACCATCATACTTTCTTTGTATTAGAAGTCATACATTAGCATCTTGGTAATGATAGGATTATCACTCCATGTTTAGAAAAATCCATTGTCACGATGTTGCTGTTGGGAGGGAGCAATTCGTCACAATGTTGACACAGAGAGGGGGGGTTCAGGGTAATGGTTGAGTGGGGTTAATGGGTAATGGTGGCTGGTTGTCGTGGGGGTATGAGATGCCGATGCTGCTGCAATCGTCCTGGAACAATGATTATCTCTCTCCTAGCTCGTCTATGATGTTACAGAGTATACAAACAAACAGTTCTAAGATAAGCAAGCAAATCACTGGTTACTGTTCAGGTGTTTATTACGTTCGAATATCCAATGGTGAGAAATACATGTGAAGTTATACAGCAATATTGACACTAGTATGTACGAGTGTTATGGAATCCAAAGTTAGGTTACACAACTTATACTGGTGGAAAATGCGAATACTGGCTAGACCGATATATATATATATATAACATGTGAGGCGATATACTACTGGAACAGATATGAAATTGGTCAGAATGTCTAACATTAGTACACGGTGGTGTTGTGGGATCCACTTTTAGGTTACACAACTGTATTAACGAATTACTATTACTGACTAATTGTCTATAGTCCAAGTGTACAGGTTGGAAGTTAAGCTAAGACGATGCGTCTTCCTCGAGACCTGAGCCAGAACAGACTAAAAACCTAGTCGAGCGGCTTTCCGTGGATGTTAGTCACGTGAAAAGCTCCTCAGTTTGATTGGGTGATTACATTAACTTGGATTTGCATATAATTATAATAATTCCCATTGGTCCTTTCGAACATATATTTACATAAAGGAAAAAGGCTTATTGGAGCCAAAAATGGAGTTGGGGGTGGGTGACATTTATACCGCCAAAACTGCGGGTATGGTGTAGATGAATAATTTACTGCCGCCCGCCCTCAGCGGGGGGTGAACAAGGGAGACGGGTGGGGGTCGAAGTGGGTGGGGGTAGTCTAGATAAAAGACGATTGATACATACGTCATGCTGGGAGGAGGGAATTATCTCCCTTTGATAGACTTTCCCGTGGTCATCTCGAGTGGGGGGGGGGGGGGGTTCGGACGAGAAATATTAAGTAGATGCGAAAACATTGACCGTCTCAAAGGTTAGCTAACGAGTCGCCGCCCTTGAGTGGTATGGGGAGGGGGGAAAGGGGTTTTAGCGGGGAAGGTGGGGTGGGTGTGTGTACAAGGGAGTTTATAGCGTAGTGGCTACACACAACAACTTGAAATAACAATATGAATGAATAGTTATTACACAAGCACATTAAAATACGGCATGAATAAATAGTTAAAATTATAATATAATATATACATTAAGATTCACACTTCATTCATTCACGGTTTTAGTACCAGTTTGGGCGTTTTGATTAGCAAACTCTGAATTGGGATTAAAAGAGGAGTGTTGTGAAAGGTTAAGGAACAGGTGAAGAAGGGGGGTGGTTGGGGTGTTCCTATTGCGTGAGAGAGGGAGAAGGTAATAGTTTCAGGCTACTCGTTCTATCTAATCTAACTCTAGGCTAACCTATGGTTCTATACTACTATCTACGCTATAATCTATCTATGAGTGCTAAGAGTCACGGTTTAAGTCCAGAATCGTGACATCCATATTATACCATCTTTGTATTAAGAGCCAAGTCATATCATTTTTGTATTTTGTATTTATAGAATAGCTATGTGATACTATCTCTTTTTTTTAAAAATCACAATCCACCCTGCCATTGTTGTTTTCCAAGACGCAATGTCGTATGCAATAATTGAAATGTCAAGTTATACGATACGGTGACTTATGAAGATTACATGACGTAGTTTATTATACAGAGGTAATACCGACAACCGCATCTTACGACAAAATGTCAACAACAACCATATAATGAACGAAATAGAGACCTTGGCTATAGTATGATCGGGCATGGACCACACCCGTATTAACGCATCCATCCTTGTAGTACAAGCCACAACAAACTAGATCTGATTTAAGTTACTTTTTTGTTGGTATTGTTGTCGTCAACAGTGCAGATATGACAAATCTGTTAATAACCATCAACCCGACTCACTACTTCCGCTACGATCCCAGCGGTATAAAATTAGCCCAATCAGCGAAGTTGGGCTTCTACTAGCAACAGGATGAAGGGGGGGGGGGGTATGAAAATGATTTGTATTTCGTGTAGGCTACGTAATATATGAAAAGCCCCTTAATAATCACATTAATTTCTTAATAATTGAAATAGATTACATTTCATTAGAGTAGCTAAAATGATTAACTTTAATATTATTATAGTATCCAATACTCACCGAGCAAAGATAAAATATAATCGCTTGCCAAAAAGAAATGTTGTATCAGTCTTTGTCAGATACGTGTATTCATGATATAGCCGTTATTTTATCATGTCGTTGTCATCTAAATAGAAGCTGCTTACATGGGTCACAATGATATCTTGTGACACCAATAATTCTTTGGGTCGGCAACCTTTTCATAATAGTGTGCCGAAGTAGCGTTCTTCTAAGTCACTCTGCGTTCCAACTGTCAAAACGTCATACTACTGCTCTTTTCGTGTAGAACATAGGTTCTCAACGGGGGCAATATCGCCCCCCGGGGGGCGGTGAGAAGCTTTAGGGGGGCGCTGACATTCCCGGGGGCGATTGGGGGGCGGTGAAGAGCAAGTGGGCGGTACAAACGTACCTGATATAATTTGAACACCTCAGCTATTTTAAGTGATTAGTTTTTGGATCAAATGTGATGTAAACGCAAGTGATGCTAAATATCTGATATCCCCCAACAGTAGGCCTACATATTATTATACTAATAAGAGATATGAATCGCATGTACTTTTTCAACAACTAGAGGTCACTATTAGACGAGTAGGCCTATTGTGTGCGGCCGGCTCGTTATATGGTTAGTTCACCGCACTGTCAAACGACACGACACGCGATCCATCCCTTCCGCCGAAGGATCACTGTTGCCCAAACATTTGCTATTATTAATGATATTTTGATCTCAGTTTTACTGTGATGTCCTTAAATGCGTTAAGATTCCAGACAACATGATAAAACCATCGTTGAGCGGAATGGATACGTAGTAACTGTACATACTGGGTAGTTAATTGAATGTTTGAAAATATACGTATAGATTATTTAGTCATATAATATTTATGTAATTTTCAAATACTTTTTACAGTTTGATCATTTCAAAGTTATAAATTGTAAACCATTTATTCTTTTATAAAAGAAAAAAAAACCATTAGAAATAATAGCTCAAATGAAACGGGTTAATTATCTCCCTTTAATTAAATAATCGTTACACATTTATTTGATTCAATAGTGATACCAAACAAATTCTGTTTTGTAATATAACAAAAATTACTGACTAATTGCCTCTTGCTTAGATAATTTGTTGATCTATAATTTCTTACAATATGTTTCCTTTTCAGTTCTTTTAATGATAATAAATAAGCACACAAATCTAGTCGGCCTAAAAAAAATGGTTACCCGACATTTAAACATGCGACAGATAAACATGCGACACTTAAACATAGACACTTAACCACACGACAGATAAACATACGGACATTTAATCACACGACATTTAAACATACGGACACTTAATCACACGACACTTAAACATACGGACAGTTAATCATAGCGACAGATAAACACACATTTTCACTATACCATTAAAATAAATAGGAAAATAATATAGATTATGTTGCCAATAGTAAAAAAAAAATCGGTATAGAGGGAAGGAAAATCCCTCATGGCATCAACAGGCCTACCGGGACACCTATGCCCTACGCCCACCCTTGGTTTTCCTCACTCCCATTTCATCTTTATTTATAATGACTTTAACCTTAATATTTATTTCTTTTTATTGAGTTTTTTTTTTAGCTTTTGAACTAGAAATCTGTGTATAAATACAACATTAATTAAACAACAAAAAAAAGCGTTCAGTTTGTTATCCCGACTTTTTGCTCAGTAGAAGTCTTGCATACTAACTATGAGCAGGGCAATAGAGATTCTTCATTGGTACGAAAGGTGAGCCATTGTTTGCAGAAATTGCAGAAAGTTTGCAGCTCAATAAAGGTTAACTGCAGGTGCTTCACAGTCCTTTAAACAGAATCTACATTGTATCTATGTAGATAACACAGGACCTTTACCAGCACATATAGAACGAATAATACATACTTAAAGGTTCTGTATAAACAACCTTCAGTGAGGCACTATAAATTAAATCTTTGATAGGCAAAAGATGCAAGCTCAGCAGAATGGATGGTGTTACCATAGTCTGGTGAAAAATCGTGAAATAAAATAAATAATCAATCTGGCGAATCTGGTATCTATTTCTATGGGGGGGGGGGGGGGTCAGTGAGGTTTTGTTTATTACACCCTTCCTCTCCCTCCCATTCCACCCCCCCCCCCATACACACACCAGGCAACAAATGTTATTCGCGTTACCTCACGGTAAGGGTTAGCGGGGTACACCTCCTGCTGTCCGAAGTTCCGACACCCTCCACCCCCGTTGTTTGACCTGGGGGGGGGGGCAGGCACGCGATAACCTGTCGAATATCTTGCACCTGAAAGGAGTCGATACCTGGACAGTTAATGCAATGATAACAAATAAGGAAATATGCCTGCTGACGCCCTCAGCCCCTGGTGTGGGGTAGGGAGTGGGGGATGTTGTTTCGTCAATAACAAGGTTTTAAACTTTTGACCCTCAGGTGCACCTCGCGGCTTATCCGAAATTTTATTTCGCGTGTGGTCCCCCCCCCCCCCCCCCCCCCCGCTATAGCATTGTTTACCTCGTAAAGTGCGACCCACAGGTAAATTTCTATCGAATGTGTGGTCTTGTGGTCCCCCAATGGTACCTACCGGGACCTCGGAATCTATTACAAATACCTTTGTGTTTGTAAGATTCTTGTTGTAGACAAAAGGGAATTAATACAACATATTTTTTTTTCAGTGATCTCCCTTGCGATGCCGTTCGAACCAAAAATGAATAGGATGACGTCATTGTAGTTTGCGGTAGATGCTTTTTTGTGTCAGATGACGTCATGTGTTTTTTTCTTCTACGTTGCATATTTAAATTGTTCTTTACAGCCACATTTCCAGTCCCGTCTCTGTGATGAACAGGACAGGACTTGTTCTGTGTGAACCCAGAGGTCTTCTTGCATGGTGGCACCTTAAATGCCTGACCTGGATCCGGGATAAGTTCCCTTGAGGCCCAGGGCCGGATTTAGACTTGATGGGGCCCTAAGCTATTTGAGATATGGGGCCCTTTATAAGTCCAGAATTAAATGTTAGTGCAAAATATGATTTTCGGATACATAGAGGGTTAAAATGAAATACAATTAAGAAGTATTGCCTATAGTTAGTGAAATAATACATTTTTTTTTACATTTTTATTCATTCATAACAAACTTAAAATGCAAACTCTGGTAAAAAGAAACAAAAATTCTTTTAAAAGGAATAATTTACAAAAACTTATTATATAAAATATTTTCTTTCTTGCTTTTGCCAGAGCAAAGTCACTGATGACATCATCAAATGATAAACTGCGTAGTTTGTCACTTTCTATGCACATGAGACTGAGGGAACATAATTTATCTTGAGTCATTGTTGTTCTAAATTCATTTTTTGTTCTCTTCAAGTGAGAAAAAGATCTTTCTCCAGAGCAATTTGCAACCATCATACTAAGAAACACTTAAAATCGCTTCTACATTAGGGAATGTTGATTGGACACGATCAATAAATATTACCCTGAACCATAGGCTTGACTATGTCTAACATATTGATGAAAGTTCTTGACTTCTCCAACAAGATTCATTTCCACATCTTCAGGGTATGTTTGGCACAAAGCACTAATTCCTTCACGAATCTTTTCTTCCATAGCTTCTAATTTGTTTAAGAATGAAACATTTTTGCATCATTGTATACTGAGGCCCTCTGTGCCCGACTTGACTCTAATGCATCCATCACTGGTATAAATATTTTGATTCTGAACTTGTCTCTTGGCTCAAGGTTCTCTAAAGCATCATCTTCATCATCGTTGATACGCCTTCTTCTATATCTGCTTTTCTTGTAATCAACATCAGACAATTTTTCCATTGATTTTCTTTTCAAAATGATCAAACATATCCCTGGAACCTTTAAAAAAATCCGCAAGTGAAGCGTATAATTTCCTACATATTTCTAGACTAATTTGGGGGTCTTGCACTGATTGACTAGTCTTGTGAAATTCATCCAGCAAGTAACTCCACAAATATAACATTACCATACATTCAAACTCCTCCATTTTATTCAAAATGTTTATGGCTTGATTTCTTGTTTCGCCTTTCTCTGTAATGCAGCAATTATTTCATCATAACTATCAAGTAAGCTTATTGCACTTGTGGCCATTGAATGTGCTTCCCATCTAGTCTTTGACAAAGACTTTGGAAATTTTGAATCATCTTTGAAGAATGACAACAGTACTGCCCATCTATGTGTAGATGATGAAAAAATAAATATATTTCTTGAAAAATTCCCCAAAAGTTTATTGCTGTTCTACCAACAAGATTTAGGGATTGACCAAAACATTGAATATACATAGCATACTTGTTAATCTTCAATATTATTTCTAGCATTCCCTTGTATTTGCCAGACATATTGGCATCATTATCATATGACTGGCCTCGACAATTACTAAAATATTTTTTGCATCCACTTGTAAGGTAGTTGTGCACCATCTTAGACATACTTTCCCCTGTGTGGCAACCTATCTCAGGGAAAGTTAGAAAACGTTCAATAGGGACCCCATCATCTGGTGAAACATACCTCACAATAATTTGAATAACAGTGGGCTGATCAATATGGGGCCGGTCTGGAGTGGAATCTACAGAGAGACTGAAGTACCCTGTAGTTCTTAAATCATCTTTATACTTAAGCCGTTAAATGTGATTTTGCCTTAATGTAATCGAATGTACAGTCACAACGTTAATTCAGTTGCATTCGCGAAAATACTATGAAGAAATCAATACCAATTATAATCGTTGTCATTTTGGCAATGAAAAAGTTTAGTCTTGTTGAAAATATTTACGAAAAATGCTGCTTTTATAATTAATCAAAGTCATAGGCCTAAAACGAAACATAGACAATTATTTAGGTCAATGGCAGCATTTAAAAGTATTTTTTTAGTTTTGTAGGCCTTAACATCTTTGTTCTTCTTTTTTAAAAAGGGGGCCATTCAGGTTAAACAAGCTAAATAGTAGAAACCAGGATTGTGGGGGGCTTTGTTGGACTGGAGCGCTTAAAATTGTAAGGGAATAAATGAATTTTATATTAAATTTTCAACGAAAGAATGGGGATGTTACTAAAAAAAATATTTTTGTGATGTGTGGGGGCCCCTGTTCCAATGGAACATGCCTAAATACGCCACTGGTAGAAACTTAGAGATGTCAAGTGCTATCGATAATAGATAGGCCTATATCGGTATCCACTATCGAAAACAAACGCTAAATAGAAAAAACTAATTCCGCCATTTTGTACGACTTTTTGTCGTACGAACCGCTTTTCAGTGACCTCTAATAATATAATCTCCACTAAAATTAAGACGAAACATGTAGGGAAAAAAAACATGAATTAACATTCCATTGTTCAAAAAGCTTTTTTATGTTGTTCAAAGAGAATAGCGTTATGTGTACAAAGTGGACACCAGCACAGCAAATGTGTCTCTGGGGCTGTACTGGACACACAATCCCTTTTTTTTGTTTCGTGACCGACGTGACTTGTTGTTTCTACTACATCAATCTGAAACTCTGAAACCACCCCTTCTCCCGAAAAACAAAAACAAATCCGTTTTAGAACTAGACTGACCTTCTATTATATTTCATAACACAAAATAAAAATAAAATAAAATTGAAGTTATTTTTAACAATGATTGACGGAGACTTTCCACATTGAAAAAAACAAACAGGCAAAGATGGACACTGTCCAGTACCATCTCGTTCCTGACTCCACATCTGTCCACCAGGCTGAACAAGTGACGAGTCTTGAGCTCGTGTACTTCAAACTCTGAACGAGCTGAACACCGAGTCCCCGGCTTTCAGTAAAAAGAAGAGAGGCGGGTTGGAGAGAGGGGAGAGACAGCAAGAGAGTGACTGACAGAAGGATTATCCTAACCACTGGTTCATCGCTTGTTTCTGTCACATCTGTCACTCGAGATCTTGTCTGTGGTGAAGGAGAACAAGGAAGGGGGGGGGAAGGCGCTTGACTGATGGTCAGTCTAGTGGCACGCTTGTTCATTCTAGTGACACGCTGGTCACTCTAGTGGTCCTGTTGAGGAGAAAGACGGTATCGGACCAGTTGTTTGAACAGTGTGAATTAGTCACTTTTTTTTTCTCTTTTCTCTTTTCCTTTCACACTCCCTATGGCTGGACATGGTGTTAGAGACCCTCTGGTCAGCAGTGGTCATTGCCTGCCTCGCCGTTGCGGTCACTTGGTATGACCCTGTCTGACCGCTTAAAAATAGTGTCCGATCTAATTTTTAAGATTCGTGGTTCAATCTAAGGACGATAATTTATCCAAGGGCGTTAATTAACTCGCGTAGCAGTATAACTGATGTATTAAAATCTAACCCAGACAAGGATACAGTAAATCTACTTAATATAGGGGGGCCGCGCCAAATGTACTTAGGGCGCAGGGCAACCTTTTGAGAATAGTTTGCCAAAGTAGGATTTCTAAGTTATTCAGCGTGCCAACAGCCCAAACTTTATCCGGCTCTTGCGCTTAATTTTGTGTAGAAAATAATTGAATTGCCATTTTTGTTGGGCCTTCCGCGTGCCATTGAAAATCCTTCAGAATGCCAAGTCAGGCACGCGTGCCGTAGGTTGCCGACCCCTATTCTAAGGAATTACCTAGCCAATGAATGGAATTACGGTAGAGTCTACTATTTCTAAAGTTCTGGATTAGTTAAGAAACAGTGTAAAAAAAAAAAGTAGACAAAACGAGCTTAACCTATTTACTATTATACCTATGATTCTTTCTATGTTGACGTCACACGTATAGAATATTTCACATTCAACTAGGCAATTAAAAAAGGTAATATCTTTTTATTGGTAAAAAAGGTTAACTCCGTGAAACTGCGATAAAGACAATTATCTGTATTAATTAGGAGGAATACATTTTTAACCGAATTATTATTTGTTGTGAATGCAACATGCTAAAGAATGCAATGTGGTGATTAGCGCCTGGAGAAGCTGCGTAGTTATTGTTGTTTTTTCGGAAAACTTCCTGCTTGGTTTGACCAATGATATTTTGTTTCACGTTCGAGCGAAAGTCGAAATCTTAATATACACACATTTTGAGCAATAGTCTAGTGCAGGGGTCGACAACCTAAGGCCCGCGTGCCTAGCTTGGCACGCGGAGCGATTTTCAATGGCACGCGAGAGACCCCTAAGAGATGTTTTAATTGATAAAACAACAACATTCTAAATGAAGAAAACTGACTATTGAAGCCGATGTCTCTGAATGACATAGCGACACATTTCAGTGTGTTGAATTTACATTTACAAGGACCACTGGAGTGGATTTGCATTGAAAATTGCATTGCAAGGACATCTTTTCACAAAATCAATTCAAAACATTTAACTAATTGTATATCCCAAATTGAGGGGGGGGGGGCACGGTAGCCGAGCGGCGGCGCGTTCGACTGGCGAGCCGAAGGTCCCGGGTTCGAATCCTGGTACAGGCTGGGATTTTTTCCCGGGTCTGGAGGGTGTCCCTGAGTCTACCCAGCTCTGATGGGTACCTGACCTTAGTCGGGGTAAAGTAAAGGCGGCTGTGCATAGTGCTGGCCACACAATCACCTAGTATGCCGTGGCCACAGAAACTGGTGAACACTGCTTCGTCGGACCTATGGATCAACTCGGTCAGACGGGTACTTTACTATATCCAAAATTAAGGCATATATTAAGTTAGACAGTTGGGCTTTTACAAAAGTACATCGACTCACTCAATGCGGAGTTTTCTTATCAAAGGTAAGACTTGATGGACTCATTTTTTCATACCACATCAAGCCTAGCTGGTTTAATATGATATTACTACAACCTTCTAGGATGTAGATATTTTTTATAAGTGGTGGAATTTTTATAAGTGGTGGATTTTTAAATATAGCAAGTTGAATTTTAAACATTATCAAAATGGAAACCAGAAATGTGCCCAGTTGCGGAAAAAATCTGGAAGGAAGATTCTTAGTAAAGTCAACTGCTATTCTCAACTGCTAGACATTCGCTCTTTTACTTTCAGCTTTTTTGTTCAACGTACACGTGTGAACGGATTTTATCGCAAATGAAATCTGTTTTAAGCAAACAAAGGGCTCACTTACCTTTGACCACTCATTATTTGATACAGTTTGATGACATTTAAAATCGTTTTTATGCTCATCTTATTTAATTAAATATAAGTAATTCTAAAACAAATGTATTTGTATTATTAATTTAATAAATATAAGAGACTTATTTAATAGCACTATATTATGTAATTTCTGTAATTATTTATGTTTAAAATATAAACTCCTTAAATGGACAAACAGTTAATGATGGAAAAGTTCATTAACAACTGTTTAACGTAAATTATTTAAATACTTTAATAATTAAATCTTGTAATGAATATCTTGATGTTGGATGTATATAAAGAGATAATAATTAGTCAGTGATATTTGTTGTATTACAAAACATTACTTGTTTAGCATCACTATTAATTCAAAATAAAAATGTGAACAAGTTTTTTAATTAAAGGGAGGTAATTAACCCGTTTTTTCCGCGAATATTTCTAATAATATGTTGTTTTTTTCTTGTATGAAAATAAATAGCTTACAATTTTTAACTCTGATGTGATCAAACTGTAAAAAGTATTTGAAAACTATATAAATATTATATGACTAAAGAATTTATATGTAGGCCCTATACTTTTTAACATTACATTAACTACCAAGTTCGTATGATTACTAGGTATTTACTACGCTCAACTATAGTCGTGAGACACTAATAAAGTACAAAACACGTTAAAGGATATCTCAGTTAAACTGGTATCATGTATAATAAGAATTAGCAGGTGTTAGATAAAATCAACACATTTACAAAACAATAATAAGTCCAGTGTTGATTTATGGCAGTGAGCTCTGGACTCTTACAAAAAAGCACAGAAAATATATCAAATACCTGGGAAAGAAGAGTCCTCAGAAAAAAAAAAGATGAAAATGGATGGAGGATGCGCAGCAATAGAGGTGTCTATGAGTTATATGAAGACCCTACTATTGTGGACGAGATAAAGAAGGGCAGACTACGCTTGACAGGCCACCTGGAACAAATGCCAAACAGCATAGGAGCCAAAGTAATATATAATCAGAACCCCAGAGGAAAACGACCTAAAGGCAGATCCAGACTGAGAAAGTTGGATGATGTTGAGATGGATCTGCGACAGATCGGGATCCAGGCCTGGAAAAAGAAGACAATGGATAGGTCCCGAGTGGAAGGAGGTGGTGATGCAGGCCAGAGCTCTCGATGGGCTGTAGCGCCAGAGATGATGATGATGATGAGGTGTTAGATCCTCATCTTAGCTAACAAATGATATATATATATATATATGTGAAAGTGTAGTAATAAATTATTGTATTTGATATAAATGAAAATACATCTAATAAATCTGTCACTGCAAATCACACCAAGAGCGCACTGAGGATGCTAATTTAATAGCATGGATAGAAGCGCTATAAGAAATGCCCATTCTTATCTTATCTTAAACACTAACACGTTAATTTTGTATTAAATATAAAACTCTTTCACGATTTTCTCTACAAAGAATCTCCTTTGTTTTTGGCCTTAATCTTGCTTTGGAGTTAAATTAATTGTCCCATAAAAATAATTGTTAAAAAGTATAATAGAACAGGTTGACATTTAGGCTGTTGGCACGCTGAGTGATTTAGAAATCCTAGTTTGGCACACTGTTAGCAAAGGGTTGCCGACCCCTGGTCAAGTGTCTTTCCCTATTTTAAATTATTTTTTACAATCTACACCACCTTCAATGTGTGAATGCGTATTAAAACAAAATGTGCGACCTCCTGATTTTTGGATATTTATAATAATTTATAGAACGTTTAGAAGAAGCTGGGTTTTCCCCATAACGATTTCTCAATGACGTCACCATCGGGTTTTCCCACACCACAAAAGCATGATAAGTTTTTTTCTTTTTAATGACACGTGTTTGTTGTAATTTGTTTGTTTCATTTCTTTTCTTCTGAAGGATTTGACGGATTGTTAACAGCCCCCGCCATGTCAAGTATCCAGCTTTTACTGACGGGCCTGGACACTACCCCCTTTGCGACTCAGCGGGGGGATTCCACCTGCTGCCTTCGCCCTTCCTGGCTGTCACTAGGAGCGATCATCGCCCCCCCCCCCTTTCCCCCCTGTTTTTATCTTCACCCTGACACTCTTTTACGTTGTACGTCTCCCGCCCCCCCCCCCCACACCTTCACAGTTCCTCTCCCCCTTATCACGTCCGGATTGGTTGAGGCGATCGTTGTCACTTTTACATCTCCCCAAATACACGGCATTGATTACCTGTCACAAACATTCAAATCCTTTCAAACATCACCACGAGAGAGAGAGGGGGGGGGGAATTTGTTAACACACAACGAGCAGCTGACTGAGTTTGGAAATTAAACAGTCACTCCATTAAATTCACCGTGGACCTGTCATCTAAATAGGCTTCATTGTGGGCCTCTCATTGAGTACTCTGGCCATATCATCTAAATACACTACGGGTCCTATCATCTTAATACCTTAGCGTAACGGGCTTAGTCTATAAAGATTCCCAGTAAAACGAGCACTTCAAAATTAGCTAGACACAGGGGTAGCCCTCGAAACCTGTGTGTGGAAAAATTCTAGTATACACCAGGATTTGAACCCATTAGCTTTGACTTTGGTGCGGCGACGGTACCGACGCTAAACCACCGAATCCCCTTTATATAACTATTGTTATAATGCATATCTTAACATAAGGAAGTGGACGGACACAATGAGAAGGGCTGAAAGACGGGAAGAATGGAAGAAGTTGGTGTAGGCCTACATGACATCTGTGGCGCCCCAACGGTCCGACAGATTACGGAATATGTAGGATGCCTTTTTCTTATTCGCCATTATCAACTCCTATTGGAGCATGGGCCATTAACAATTTCTTTCCATGTCTTCCTGTCTCTGGCCTATCTTCTCTAACTCTTTCCAGCTTTTCCCGATCAGCTGCACTTCCTTTTCTACTTCTCTCCGCCAGGTGTTCTTGGGTCTACCTCTTCGTCTTGCTCCTTGTAGGGGTGTAGTAGGTAGGAAACATTGTCATTTGGTATCAAATATACCAATTCTACCTAATGGACACCCCTCCTTCTCCATTCTTTTATGTTGGAACATTGAATAAAATTATTTTTTTCCGTTATAACAAAAGATGTGAGTTAATCCAAGCTTGTGTTCTCACTGCGTGACCCTTACTAACTGTTCTTTTGGGGGCGGCTGCGCCTTTGCGAGCTCGCCACTCTCTCAATCACTTGACCAGCATAGGACGTAGATTGTCCTCCCCCTTTTCCCGTCCCCAACTTCGCGCGTCCTCCATCAAACACCCAGAGGACAACCGCTTATCTCAAGTCCCTTCAAACAAAGCTCCTACATTTCTTCTTTTTTTTTTCTCTATCTGCTCCCCCTACTTCTCTTCCAACCGACGACGTGTCCGCATCTACAAGTCATCTTGTCCAAGCTGTCCACTCGGTCAGACCCCAAGTTTTTCTTCGCAGCTTTCAAGATGACCTCCCCCCCTCCCCCAACACCACACACCCTTTCACCCATTCCCCCCTCCCCCGCCCCTTTTCACCCGACGAGAGTTCCGCTGAAGGGTCCTTTCCTTTGTCCGCCATTTCAGTTGTTCACCTCAGGAGCCCGTCAAGGATGACAAGGGGAACGCGGGGAGACAACCACTGGCGCAGACAGGAAGCAGACGATGTTAGCAGACGTCGTCAGCAGACGTGTCGCAAAGACACACACACACGCACAAACCGTTAAGCCTGTTAGCCAGAGAAAGGTGTTAAATTGACGTTTAGCAAATCATCAAAGCTGATAATCCTCTAGCTTTATCAGACAAGTCCGGAATAACGCTAATCCTTATAAATATAAGGTCATGATTTAAAACAAATCTTTCCTGTAAATTTTTACAATAATATGTCTTTTGAATTACACCTAAGTAATAATAATATGTATAATATGTATAAGGGGGCACGGTAGCCGAGCGGCAGCACGTTCGCTTGGCGAGCCGAAGATCCCAGGTTCGAATCCTGGTGCAGGTTAGAATTTTTTCCCGGGTCTGGAGGGTGTCCCTGAGTCTACCCAGCTCTGATGGGCTCCTGACCTTAGTTGGGGTAAAGTAAAGGCTGCTGTGCATAGTGCCGGCCACACAATCACCTAGTATGCCGTGGCCACAGAAACTGGTGAACGCTGCTTCATCGGACCTATGGATCAATTCGGTCCGACGGGTACTTTTAATAAGTATAATAGAAAAAAAAATAGCGTCAAGTTTAATCAGGACCAACTCTATTTAAAAAAAAAGTATACAAAGTACGAGTTTGGATAATTATCCGATTAAAATGGTTAACTTAGTTGCTAATGAGCGAGGCCACCACATGAAGTCACATAGTTACGGAGCTAATCAAATCAAATCACATATTGATTCACTTGTCACAAATGAAAACAAGTCTTAACATAATGTTATGACAATAACACGTATCGTATCAAATCATACAGCACATCATAAAACATAAACACACATCTACCCCAGCGCCCTCCCCCCCTCAGTACCACAACTGAAGCACACACACACGCGTAAAGGGTTCCAAGTTCCAACCTCTCACTTAAAAGTGTTGTTGGTTTTGGCTCCTCCCTCCCCCAAGACTTGCCCTAAAGCATCTCACTCTCTTTCGCCCTCTCTCTCTCTCACCGAGGCATTAGTGCTGTCGTGGAAAGGGTATAAGTTGATTAGTCGCTGACACAGCACCGTAATACCGCGTAATTCGGCGTAATGCTAGGGAAGGCCGGGGTGGGGGGAGGGGGAGAGAGAGCTAGCAAGAGGGCGCCCCCTCCCCCCACCACCTATACCACCCTCTTTATGAGCTCATTTACGGCTAACGCGCCCGGCATTATCGCCGTAACGAGTCCTGACAAACAAGATGGCGACCAGCATCACACCCCTCCCCTCCCCCCCCCCCTCCCGTCTCCATCCCTTGTATGTGTTTGTCGGCTGGTTTGAGCCCAGCAGGAGAGCTTGCCCTTTCTGGAGTCTGGTCGAGTTAGGCTTTTACATGTGAAAGATCAACTGAGAGTGACAGGGAAAATGGCCTGGGACTAGCAGTGTCTCCTGAGTGTTAGCTCCCCCTTGTTAACATTACTAGAGGGATGACATTGTTAACTTCGACATGGATTGATGTACATAAAGAAATATGGTTGCCATTTTTTTTTATATAATAGAAAGTTCCGCCTTCCTTTTTTTGCTGGTTTCAAAATATTCTTATATATTACAGACGCTCCTTTTTTTTATTGCGTCCTTAGCTCATCCGTGGTCCGAGGCTAGTCCTGCATCTTTATTAATGTTTTAAATGAAGTTAAGTTAATATTTTTCTTGTTTTGTTCAGGTAACCCATTCAATGCCTTGATGCCAATCGGGAAGAAATAGTATTTTTATGCAGTTGTTCTCGCATAAGGGATACTCAAAATGTTTTTGTCCTTATTTTTACCTTAGCATTGTAAGATATTTTTATTGTGAGTGTAATGCCTTATGTATTCTTACTCTTTGCCCTTCTGTCCTCTAGTGCAGAGGTCGGCAACCTAGGACACGCGTGACAGACTTGGCACGCAATGCGATCTTCAATGGCACGCAGAAAACCCTTTAAATGTTAATTCTACAAGAAATTATGTGCTAGAACAGGATGACGTATTAGCTTCTGGCACGCTAAATATATTTGAAATCCTTCCTTGTCTTACTATTATCTAAAGGTTGCCGACCCCTGCTCTAGTGTTTCTAGGTTTAGTGATTTAACTATTTGTGTTACTCTTGTCAGTTGTGAATATTCACTAGTAATGCTCTTGTCTAAATTTGTTGTAATTTTTATTCTTTACTTTTTCGGGTCCCATACAGAACATGCATATTCTTTATAGGTCTAATTAATATGAGATAGCATGTTAACTTTATATATTCTTACAGTCTAAATTCCCCAGAGTAGCTCAAAGAAAATAAATCAAGACTGTGTAAGCTACAGATAATAAATTTATAAACTAGATAACCATAAAGCTATTGATCTAATAATTTAAAAAAAAATATTTTTTTTTTTACTGAAGACTTTGAGGCTGGCACCCAAAAGATGGGCTACAGCTGGACCCAATTAGAGAGAATGGCTCAGGACTCTGGAGATCATCCCAGCTGGGGGTGAAGGTCAATGATGATGACTCTGGAGATCATCCCAGCTGGGGGGTGAAGGTCAATGATGATGACTCTGGAGATCATCCCAGCTGGGGGGTGAAGGTCAATGATGATGACTCTGGAGATCATCCCATCTGGGGGTGAAGGTCAATGATGATGACTCTGGAGATCATCCCAGCTGGGGGGTGAAGGTCAATGATGATGACTCTGGAGATCATCCCAGCTGGGGGGTGAAGGTCAATGATGATGACTCTGGAGATCATCCCAGCTGGGGGTGAAGGTCAATGATGATGACTCTGGAGATCATCCCAGCTGGGGGGTGAAGGTCAATGATGATGACTCTGGAGATCATCCCAGCTGGGGGTGAAGGTCAATAATGATGATTCTGGAGATCATCCCGGCTGGGGGGTGAAGGTCAATGATGATGACTCTGGAGATCATCCCAGCTGGGGGTGAAGGTCAATGATGATGACTCTGGAGATCATCCCAGCTGGGGGTGAAGGTCAATGATGATGACTCTGGAGATCATCCCAGCTGGGGGGTGAAGGTCAATGATGATGACTCTGGAGATCATCCCAGCTGGGGGTGAAGGTCAATGATGATGACTCTGGAGATCATCCCAGCTGGGGGGTGAAGGTCAATGATGATGACTCTGGAGATCATCCCAGCTGGGGGTGAAGGTCAATGATGATGACTCTGGAGATCATCCCAGCTGGGGGTGAAGGTCAGTGATGATGACTCTGGAGATCATCCCAGCTGGGGGTGAAGGTCAATGATGATGACTCTAGAGATCATCCCGGCTGGGGGGTGAAGGTCAATGATGATGACTCTGGAGATCATCCCAGCTGGGGGGTGAAGGTCAATGATGATGACTCTGGAGATCATCCCAGCTGGGGGGTGAAGGTCAATGATGATGACTCTGGAGATCATCCCAGCTGGGGGTGAAGGTCAATGATGATGACTCTGGAGATCATCCCAGCTGGGGGGTGAAGGTCAATGATGATGACTCTGGAGATCATCCCAGCTGGGGGTGAAGGTCAATGATGATGACTCTGGAGATCATCCCAGCTGGGGGTGAAGGTCAATGATGATCTCTGGAGATCATCCCAGCTGAAGGTGAAGGTCAATGATGATGACTCTGGAGATCATCCCAGCTGGGGGGTGAAGGTCAATGATGATGACTCTGGAGATCATCCCAGCTGGGGGTGACGGTCAATGATGATGACTCTGGAGATCATCCCAGCTGGGCGTGAAGGTCGATGATGATGACTCTGGAGATCATCCCAGGTGGGGGGTGAAGGTCAATGATGATGACTCTGGAGATCATCCCAGCTGGGGGTGAAGGTCAATGATGATGACTCTGGAGATCATCCCAGCTGAAGGGTGAAGGTCAATGATGATGACTCTGGAGATCATCCCAGCTGGGGGTGAAGGTCAATGATGATGACTCTGGAGATCATCCCAGCTGGGGGGTGAAGGTCAATGATGATGACTCTGGAGATCATCCCAGCTGGGGGGTGAAGGTCAATTATGATGACTCTGGAGATCATCCCAGCTGGGGGGTGAAGGTAAATGATGATGACTCTGGAGATCATCCCAGCTGGGGGTGAAGGTCAATGATGATGACTCTGGAGATCATCCCAGCTGGGGTGAAGGTCAATGATGATGACTCTGGAGATCATCCCAGCTGGGGGGTGAAGGTCAATGATGATGACTCTGGAGATCATCCCAGCTGGGGGTGAAGGTCAATGATGATGACTCTGGAGATCATCCCAGCTGGGGGTGAAGGTCAATGATGATGACTCTGGAGATCATCCCAGCTGGGGGTGAAGGTCAATGATGATGACTCTGGAGATCATCCCAGCTGGGGTGAAGGTCAATGATGATGACTCTGGAGATCATCCCAGCTGGGGGGTGAAGGTCAATGATGATGACTCTGGAGATCATGCCAGCTGGGGGTGAAGGTCAATGATGATGACTCTGGAGATCATCCCAGCTGGGGGTGAAGGTCAATGATGATGACTCTGGAGATCATCCCAGTTGGGGGTGAAGGTCAATGATGATGATGAGGAACGGTGGCCGAGCTGGCAGCGCGTTCGGCTGGCGATCCGATGGTTCTGGGTTCGAATCCTTGTGCAGTCTAGGATTTTCCCCGGGACCTGAGGGTGTCCCTGAGTCTACCCAGCTCTGATGGGTACCTGACACTAGTTGGGGTAAAGTAATGGCGCCGGATATTGTCTTGGCCACACAACCCCTTCGTATGCCGTGGCCACAGAAACTGATAAACGCTGCATCACTGGCCGTATGATTAGTATCTTCAGAAGGGTACTTTACTTACTTGGGCCTATATGTACCAATTTAGCGTGCTGTTAAAGAAGGGGAGGGGTAGTTATAGTGCAACAAAATTTAGCGAAAGCAGTAAAGCAGAAATAATGTGTGCCCTATGTGCACTATATCCGAATCGATGTTTACACACGGTCAATATGAACATAAACGTGAAGTGGTTTGACAAGAAGGGTTACATGGAACATAAAAAATAACTGCACAGACTTCATGAATATTTGAAGTGAAGCTTTATAAATTATACGTTAAGTTTACTTTAGAAATATATATATAATATATTATATCATAACTTAATTATTTATCTATTTCTCAGTGTTTTAACTAAAGCAAATTTTTATCATTAACCAAAAACAAACATCTATCTCTTTATTCTCTATCTCAAACTCTCAACCCTATCCCAGGCTCTCCTGTCCCAGGCTCTCCTGTACTCCCTTTTTCGTTCTTCTATTCTGAAAAGCTCGTCTCTTTCTCTCATCCTATTTTTATCTAATTGAATTTATCTTCATATTCCT
This sequence comes from Anisus vortex, assembly GCA_949126835.1. Lineage (NCBI taxonomy): Eukaryota > Metazoa > Mollusca > Gastropoda > Planorbidae > Anisus > Anisus vortex. Next base: position 46,817,333 of record OX421494.1, on the reverse strand, counting down.
ACAACCTCTCTATTCTCTGATAGCCCAACTCTTTCTCTCTCTCTCTCCCTCTCTATCTCTCTACCCATTCTCTTGCTCTCCAAGTCTTTCCATTTCTTCTTTTCAGACTCTTATAATAAAATCTCCCTTTTTTATCCTCCTCTTTTTACATCTTAGACTAGCTTACTCTTTTTTTCCCTCTCACTCAGTCTATCTCTAACACTCTCTTCCCATCTTTCCTCCCTAATCTATCTCTCATCTCCCTATATTAACTTGCCAGCCATCTTTTGCCACTTTTCATCTCCCCCCTCTCCTCCCTCCCCCTCCCACATATAATACATCAACACGGGCCGGTTACCTAATTAAAGCCAGGGGCAATAATTAGTATCTCGTGGTGTAGTTCAAAAGCCGAGGCAGGATTTCAAGTGGCAGTTAATTCCCCTTACCCGACCTGCCAACTCAGAAACTTCAGATCGAAAAGGAGAGAAAAATAAATGTACAACGACGAGCGTTTGGTGATGATTTGTTATCTTCAACTTGGGCGTGGGTGGGGGAGGTGGGGAGGGGGGAGAAGAGATTACTTGATTATTACACACGCCGAAATGATTCCTCGAGAATAGCCCAGATACAGCTAGTAATTGCCTTCACCCCAAATTTTGGCACCCTTCTCCTACAATCCCCCTTCGCCAACATTTCTAATATTGAAAGAAAAAGAAATATTTTCAGACTAGGGTTAAATTGTATATTTTCAAAAATGCAATGAGAGTGCATGGGTGCATGGGCGGAAACATTATGGGTTGAAACAGAGGCGTAGTTAAGTTACGGGCAGGGGTTCATGTGTGAAGCTCGGTAAATTTGGCAAGGGTATTATCGGCAACGCTATTTTCGGCGAGGTAAATTAGGCAAAAGTAAATTCGGCAAAGCGAATTTACTTTTGCTAAATGTACCCGGGCGCCTAGTTTATGAGACACCAAAATGACGTTTACAACGTAACTTTTAGAAAAATGGGATTAAGGGGTCATTTTTTTTATAGTTCGTCCTGGGCGCAAAATACCATAGCTCCGTCACTTAGTGGAGACAGTGGAGGGATGGAAATACCTCTATAATGCCAGGGGTCAGAGGAACCCAAAAAATGCTTGTATCAGTTGTTTTTTTTTTGTACATGTTATAATTCCGGAACACGGGGATTCCACCTTTTCATATAATATAATATTGCTTTGCCGGAGGTATTTTATGCCGATGTATTTGTAGCCATCCAACTTTAGGCACTCGGCAACAATACGCGAACGTTCTATTTGACAATACTTACTTGTCTTTGAGAAAATATTTTGTCTGACGCAATATTTGTCTAAATCTGTGGCACAATCTTGGATTGCAACACTCATATTTCATTAAGATCCACGGATCACATTTAGTCATTGTTCAGTGTGCGAGATCTCGGCTCAGACCAAAAAAAAATCAAATTGGAAAGAGGGCGGGGAAGAGAAGTCATTTTCTAAATATAAATTCACTCCGGTATGTTATACAAAAAGACACACACACACACACACTCACACAGATACACTCACACAGTTCCCAGACTTCCATGTTTTTCATTTGCCAGGAATGCTGTTCATATATCACATTTTTTTTCTTCTTCTGAATGCAGTTTGAACAAAAACGTTAAGAACTCCACAGTATATTTTGTGTGTCTTTAAATGACAGGTGAAGAGATTGAACAAAGATTTAACTCCAGGTCCGTCAGGTTATTATTACCTATACCCCCCCCCCCCCCCCCACCCTTTTACTCAACCCGTCCTTCCTCTCTTTTTACCTTTATTTACACACGAACATAAACGCCTTTTTTGAAACGAGACACCTGTTTAATAAAAAAACAACAAGCTTTAGACTGTCCAGGTGATACTAGTGGGGGACAAAGAACGTATTATGCGGTGACCGACAGCTCTTAGCAACCCCCCCCCCCCCCCCCAATCCCACTACACGACTGCAATGGACAAAATCTGGAGATGTTCTTTCTTTTCCTACACAACAATATTTGGATTTGGGTGCAGGGATTCGTCGGACTATTATTACTACTATAGTAGTTATTGAACACACACACACACAAAAGAGTTTAACGCCCCCAGTGCAGCGTAGATGTCACTCACGAATAGAACCAATCTCCACAATGGTTCCACATCGAGATATTAATTACACTTATATATATATATATAGCGTGTCGGTCAATTAGAGTCTCAGATGACTACGGCATGATGTGGGACTGTGTAGACAACCTAAAAATGAAAAAAAAAAGGAGAAAAAAAAAACATATCAACGAACGCCCATCTGTCTTCTTTAATGTCCTCACTCGAACTTTGATACCGGAAGAGAGATTGTTCGTCGATTCTCATTGACTGCACAACAGATCCAGAATGTGGTAAGGTTGTTTTGTTTTTTTTTGGTGGGGAGGGTATGAAGAAAAATGATCGTTCACAATCTCAATAACTTCGTTTTAATCCCTTGTTAGGGTTTAAATTATTTTTTTTTTCGCTCGTACACCCTAACCCCGGTGACATGATTACTCCCCCCCCCCCCACCCTCCCTTCCCGTTTTCCCACCTTCCCTTCCCAGCATACTCCCAAATGCCCATCCACCCGGCTGCCTCCCAAAAGAAAATATTTAAGGATGTTTTTTTTTTCTCTCCAAAGAAAGCTAATAATCCTATTCTTGCGCTGGACAATAACAAGGGCAAATAACCCTAGTGAGAAAACACTGATCTATCGTTCTGTCCAGAAATGTTTTTTCTTTCTGGTAAGGAGTTCCGTCCCTTGATATCGATCAGACAGACAGATGAGGGAGGGGGTTAAGGGGAAGGGGTCAAGGGGAGGTGGGAGCAGTCGCGAACTAGAATGGAAGAAGAGATGCAGTGAGATGGTGGCAATTGGAGAGGAGTTTTTTCTTTCTGTGGAGATAGTGAGTGAGAGGGTTAACAACAAAATAAAAAGAACACTCGTACTCGGGGTGTTAAAAAGATAATTCATCACAATGGGATGAGAGAGCGAGGGTAGAAGACAGGGGGTGCATGGGATAAATGAAATTGGTTGTTCGGAGAGTGAAGTCGTAAGACAAAAGAGCAGAAATGGAAAGAAAGGCAAGAGGTTAGGAGATGGAATCTTCCACAGTGACAGAGACGAACGTCACCCAAGTCAAAATGGCAGCAACGCGTTCCGTCTTCCCCCCCCCCCCCCACTTTCCTTTTTACCCCGATTCCCGGCATGCCCCACGAAGACGGATGTGGACAGTGCAGACGACGAAGGGCGTGGGGGAGGGAGGAAAGCGCAGATAACTCTTTAAATGCATTGGGAGCGAGAGAGGAGGGGTCAAGCAATTTTCCACCGGAACATATTAAAACTGCCCATGCCTGCTGGAGAGACGGTGGTGGTGTTGGGGAGGAAGAGAAGGGTTGGGGGGGGGGGAGGGAACTGCCGACCATTATTCTGGAAATGCCAGGAAAATGTGTGTGTCCGCGATCGTCTGCGCCTGTCTATGTGTGTCTTGGACCCGTCGTTGGATCGTTAGTTGTTTTTTTTCTTATTCCCTCCAAGCTGGCTTCATTGAACTTTAACCCCACGTTGCAATTTTTCTCCCATACAGCATGTTATAACTGTCTGTTCTTTTAATACATCAAGTTATGGTCGGTTCATTTCTTTATTATTATCAAGTTATAGACGAGTCTTGGTCTTTTATACAGCACGCTATAACTGTCTGTATAATTGCAACCCACCTTCAGACTTACATTCAGGCCCTTGTGTTGGTTGTGTGCGCAAATATATAATACCGCGCATTGTTTTGTGTGGGCACGGTGCCAGCGCGTTCGACTGGCGTACCGAAGGTCCTGGGTTCGAATCCAGGTGGCGGCTAGGATTTTTTTTCCAGGGATTTAAGGGGTGTCCCTGAGTCTACCCAGCTCTGATGGGTACCTGACCTTAGTCAGCGTAAAGTAATGGCGGCTGTCCATTGTGCTGGCCACGCAATCACCTAGTATGCTGTGTCCACAGAAACTGCTACACCGGCCCTATGATCAATTTGGTCCATCGGGTACCTTTACTTCAGTATCGTGACGAAAACGCCATTAGCATGTGACATAATTACATCTTGTCACAGGCTAAACAACTATGATCAAAAACATGTCCAGTCAAAACCAACCACACAAACACACCATTAAAAAAAAGAAAAAAACAACACAGCTACTAAAAGCCCAGTGTTAACCTTCCCAACAGTGGAGTCCCTTTTGTCAAATCTAATTTTGTGACAGCAAGCCAAAACATGTCATCACAAAGCACATTTTGACATTTATTTAAAGAAAAAAAAAACAGGAGTGGAAAGGGGATTGTAGACAGGAGCAAACAAAACCATTAACGTCACATTGACAAGGTGAGCCTGGGGGTCATTCCATTCTCTTCTCTTGAAAGATGCCAAATGTTGAAAGGCAGGGCTTTCAAACGTAGTCAATTTTGATAGGGACAGGAACATGTTCAGAGTTGGCAGCTTTGAAAACAACATATTTTAAAGGGTGAAGATGGAAGTTGTGAATCATTCATGGTTCCACTTTTATTTTATGTGTGTGCAGTGATATACCGGATGTGATGTTCGTTTTAGCAAGACACACACCAGTTTTGTTTATAGTAAACGCTCAGAAGTTTACAGTAGCCAACCGGTGACTCGATAAGTTAGTTGATAAGTAGTTACTCCAAGCCCCATCTCATTGACACGTCCCATTGTTATTATGGCGCAAAAATCGAAGAATTTACATTTTAATATAATAATAATTCCTATTCACCGTTGAAAACAGCGGCGCAGATCGGGGGGGGGGGGGTCGAAAATGTAAAATGTTTGGTAGAAGGGAGTGTACAAACAATCAGCAAACTATGAATTGAATAGAGATTTTGTACAATTGGTGTCCTGGTTTGTTTTTTTGTTTTTTTATTCCAAAGCTTTGCACTTCTATACCCATGGGTCTCAAAGACTAGCGAAGTGAGTAAACCGCAGATATGTTCACATTAAGGATAGGCCTACATCGGTGGGCTAACGCATCGGGGACATCCCCTAAAATATCTACAGAACTCTAAAATATCTACAAAACTCTAAAATATCGACAAAAATCTAAAATATCTACAAAGCTCTAAAATATCTTCAAAACTCTAAAATATCTACAAACTCTAAAATATCTACAAAACTCTAAAATATCTACAAACTCTAAAATATCTACAAAACTCTAAAATATCTACAAAACTCTAAAATATCTACAAAACTCTAAAATATCTACAAAACTCTAAAATATCTACAAAACTCTAAAATATCTACAAAACTCTATAATAACTACAAAGACTTTACTGTAGTCTCAAAGAGTAACATATTCAATAATTCGATAAGACTCAAACATATTATTCCGAGAACCGCTTAATTTGTTTTTCTCTTTTTCCATTCTTTCCTTTCTTTAATATTTTCTATCTCCACGTCTCCGCGGCGCCACCTCCACGCCCCGACCCGGGGCACCCTGTCACTCCAAGTGAACAAAATTTCAGTCCCTAAACCTGACAGCAATATTTTCTTCCTCGGGTTCTGGCGCGACCCTTCGTCTCCCTCCCCCCCCCCCCCCGGTCCCTCTTTGCTGCCAACCCTCACCCCGCCCCCTCCGCCCCCCGACCTGTTTCTATGATGTATGATAATCTTTCACGTCAAAAGCATCTGATCATATCCCTCCCTCGCCCCACCCCCTTGTAATTCTCCAATATTGGCAGCCCCCCCCCCACCCCCTACCCCCTTTCCCAAAACTAATAACATTGGCAGCTCGGGACTTTTTTCCACGGCTTTTTTCAGGTCATCCGCGCCTGCGCAGAATTACCCCACAATATTTCCGGAAAGGGGGTTACCGCCCATGGCGTTTTACACCGAAATTCGGCGGGCCCTTAGCGCCACATGACGAGGCATCTATTTGTTCATATGCGTCTAGTTGACTTTATAATACAAAAATTAGTTTTTTTATTTTAATTTTGTGTGTATGAAATTTACGAATAGTCTGCTATTATCTACCCCCACCTCTCACCCACCTTTCTCTCTTACCATCTCCGTCTGTCTATTTTTTTTCATTTTCTCTCTCTCTCTCTCTCTCTCCACAATAATGTTTTACTTAGTTCCCCGTAGCGATGCCGTAACCTGGAATTACATCATATTTGATAGAGAGGGGGAAAGATATTATAATTATTATCATTTGTCTGTGTCGAAATGCCCAACCCCCCTCCTACCACCGCCTTTTGAAGACGAGAGAAAAAGAAAATTATGTGCATTATTAGGTTATGACTATCTCTCTATCTCTCTCTCTACGGTGTGAAGCAATGATGCCCCCGGGTCGTGAGTTCAAAGTTCAAAGGGTAAAAAAGACACAAACAAACAAACTGCTCACACAAATTTTTTAGTGCAAACAGGAACATACCTTTTGATGTTGTTCAACCTCAAGTTTAATGAGCTGATAAGTAAAATAGATAAATGTTTGGATCAGGGATGTGTCATGATGTGATAAGGGGTGCGGGGGAGAGAGGGGGGGGCATTATATGATAAGGGTGGGGGTCGCCAGAACTAGATATTGCTCAAGAGGCCTATCCGTTCCCCCCCCCCCCCTTCCGAAATTTTTAAGTAGGAAAAGCATAAAAACATAGGCTATACGTCCCGATCTCGGACATTTTAAATATGTCTGAGATTATCTTATCTTATCCTATCTTATCTTATGCATTACAGACGCTCCTATTGTAAAGAAGATTTTTGCGACATATGCACATAAGCGGTTTTAGTCTAATCCTGCATTTCTATTAGTGTTTTTTTATATGATCGATACATTACACATAATGTTATTTATTATTTTAAAATATGAAACAACGGTTATATCAAAATTAAGTGTATGAAATATAAACATACGTACAGCCTTAACACGGTTCTAGATGCAATCTCCAGAATTTCAGTCATAGCTGAAGTAATTGAAATATTTTCACCCAAGGAAGAACTAGGTCTCTGGAATCTAAAGTATATGTACCATCAGGGTATGTGAACCAAATAAAAAAAAATAGTTCTTCAATTTGATTTGCAGAATTAGACTTTAAATGTTTAACGCTTCTTTCTTTGAATGCAGCAAAGTCCAGCACCCGGCAAAACGACCAGTGGCGTTTACAGGGTTGAAAAGGTAAGGGGTTGTGACGGACTAAGGGTTCGTACCATTGGAAAAGACAATGAGGTCGATTGACAGGGAAATTACGATTATTTATTGCAAAAGCGGCGACCATAAAAAGACAGCTTCACTGGCAATATGACTAATTTTGTCGACGAGATACTTTACTAAGGCTGATATATTATGATTGCCTAAATCCTTAATCTTTTATACGGATTTATGCGTTAATATAAATTTTTTATCTGCCTATATTGATTAAACTAATGTTCTTACAACTGCTCAGTAATTTCATATAGTAAATGTTTCAGTTGGAAGAATACCTGCGCAGACCAATTCTTCATTACTTGACGAATCACAATGACACAATGCTTGCTTAATATTGCTGTTTGCTATGTATGCCACCAGAGTCGTTTTAGGAAGCACTCTTTGCCGGCCCTCGATTGAAGGCTCGTTTTGAGAAAATATTTTTTGGCCCTCAATAAGAAAATTTCACTCTAATCCCCCAAAACAGCCAACAACGCTTTGACCTCTTGGTGATGTGAACTTTATCAACTCACGCACTAGCACACACAGACACACACACACACACACACACACACACACACACACATACACATACACACACACACACACACACAAACAAATGGAAATTACTCAAAGATTTTTCTCACACTTCGGAATTCCCCCAATTTAATTATTAACTGCTGAATCTAGAGGAAATTAGCCGGAAAATTAAAAATAAGGAAACGATTTTCTCTTATTGTTTTTGTATTTTTAACTTTTTTCTTTTTTTTTTTATTGGGTGCCAGCTCTGAAAATTCTGTTGACACGCAGATTCTCGCTTCATTAGCCAGTTATTTTCACTTAGAAGGCTTTTATTCCAGAACAGGGTGGCAGGAGCTGAGAAATATATATACACACGCCCCTTACTCCCTGTGCCCTCTTTCTTCTGTAGTATTTTGTTTTCTTTCCGGCCTTTCATTTCGTCTTGGCCATCAATCAAGCGGGCCAAGTCTGGGACAAGTCGGCCATGACAGTTGCTGCGCAGCAACTTCCGCTTCTGCTTTATGTCCGTCCACTTGAATCATTTTGTTTTATCATCGAAAATCTAAGGAAAGATGAAAATAAAGTCTTTTAAAAAAATATGTATATTCTATACATGTGCTATACATGTTTTATACACTTTTTATACATGTTGTAAACATGTTCTAAAGATATTCTATATATATTGTATACATATTCAGTGTCGTAGCCATCAAATTCCAAAACTAAGGAATTTTTTTCATAGGGTCCGTGAAGCAGCTTTTACAAATATCTGTGGCCACGTCATATTAGGAGATTGTGTGGTCAGTACAATGCCAAAGCCGCCTTTCCTTTTCCTTTTACTAATGGCAGGTACATATCGGAGCTGGGTAGACTCAGCGACACTATCCAGACCAGGGTCTAAACCCTAGCCTTCATCAGGATTTGAACTCAGAAACTTCGGCGCACCAACTGAACGCGCTGCCGCTCAGTTAATTTCAAATTAGTCATAGTTTATGATAAAGAAGTGCAGAATTTGTTTCCTTTTCCCCTTGGCATTGCAATATTTGCCCCCACCCCCTTTATCTTGCACTATTTACCGTTCCCACCCCCTCCCGACTTAGCACTTTCTGCCCGCCCCCTCCCTTACAACTTGAAACTATTACCTTTTGCTATTTTGCCCCTTTGTCTTGCAGTAATTGCCCCCCCCCCCCTCCTTTTAAAATACACTTTGTACCCCATCACCCCATTATTGCCCCCACTTACAGTCCCACTAATTGCCATTGCAATCTTGCCTACGCACTGACATATATATATATCTTGCCAATCTCCACTTGTGGGTCCTGGAAATTGTTGTAAACTCGTTTTAATTGAAACGCACTACCTCAGTGAGGTGTCGTAGAGCTTTAGCTTATCTTATAACTTACAAAAAAAAACCCATTTCTCTACGGATGCTTATCCAGTCATTCGTTTTTTTTGTGTGATGCAATTTAAGTAAGTCTAGTTTTCAAGAGATCGAGTAAATATTATTTTCCTAACAAGTTCAGGCAACCCATTCCATGCCCGAAAGTCACTCGTGGAGAAAATGTGATCGCCGAGGCTGCAATGTCCACCAGGATGTTTTATGTTACGTGCATGTTTTAGATTTCGCGAACTATAATCTATAATATTCTATATCCTATGGGTCTGCAACCTACGGCACGCGTGCCATGCAGAATGATTTTCACTGGCAAGCGGAAGACCTCCGAAAAGACAATTCCAGTCTTTTCTACAAGTAATAGCAGAATAACTTTAAGGTTCGTATGCACGATGAGTGAATTAAAAATCCTACTTAGGCACACTTTTAACTTTTACCAAAAGGTTGCCGACCACTGCTATATCCCATAATGTTCTATAGTCTATAATGCTCTATATTTTATAATGTTCTATATGCTATAGTGATCTATATTTCAAATGTGCTATATTCTATCATGTTTAATAACCTATAATGCTCTGTATTGTATACTGATAATATTTTAAAATGTTCTATAATAATCTGTGTTCTCTAATGTTTTAAAAAATTTTAATTTTCTCAATTCTACTATATTCTATAGTCTATAATGTTCTATAGTCTATAATGTTCTATATCTTAAAGCAGAGGTCGGAATCCTTGGCACGCAGAGCGATTTTCGATGGCACGCAAAAGACCTTCAAGAGAGGATGTTTATTGATTTAAAAAAAACAACATTTTCCAGTTCAAGTTTAGGAAAACTGACTGCTGAAACCGATATTTGTGAATGACATAGCGACACATTTCAGTGAGTTGAACACATTTACAAGCACCACTGGAATGGATTTGCATTAAAACTGGAAATATCTTGTCGTGAACTCAAAACGTTGAACTGATAGTAAGGCATATATTGATGGGGCACGGTAGCCGAGCGGCAGCGCGTTCGACTGGCGAGCCGGAGGTCCCGGGTTCGAATCCTGGTGCAGGCTAGGATCTTTTCCCGGGTCTGGAGGGTGTCCCTGAGTCTACCCAGCTCTGACGGGTACCTGACCTTAGTTGGGGTAAAGTAAAGGCGTCTATGCATAGTGCTAGCCACACAATCGCCTAGTATGCCGTGGCCACATAAACTGGTGAACGCTGCCCATGCGGACGGGAGTGGAACCTCCTCCTCACCTATCTTTCAACCTACCAGAGATACGGACGAACCTGATGGAAGCAGTCGGACCCAGCGCTTGCCTGACTGAGAGGCGCGCAGCTGCTCTAAGGACGGTACGGGCATACTCGGGATTCGTTGAGGCATACACTGATGGGAGCGCGATCAGTGGGACCGAAGCGCGTTCTGGGTATGGTGCTCTTGTGTCGTACCCGAAGGCAGAAGAAAAACGGGCTGAGCTAAGTGGGCCGTGTGGAGCAATCTGCATCTTTGATGCGGAGATGGAAGCCATCAGAATTGCTGCTGTGGCAATTGGGAAAAGGTTCGAAGACACACCAGCTGCTCGTGCTGATGTAGTTATCTTCACTGATGCACTTTCAGTACTCCAAGCCATCGACGGCTTGGGGACTTGGCCCGAACTGCTTGTCCGACTATTAGCTGCTATTTCCGATCTGATCCTCAGGTACGAGGTGAAGGTCATCTTGCAGTGGATTCCAGGTCATGCAGGAGTCCCTGGCAATGAGATACTGGATGCCTTGGCCAAGAAGGGAACCCTGACACCCACTCTGGAGGGTCCGTCCACCTTCGCGAGTGCCCGCAGATCAATACGTGAGTGGGAGACAAGACAATGGAATACGAGTTGGGACGAGGTGTGTGGCAGCAACTAAAACGGCCAAATCGAGCTGATCCGTGGTGGAAGCTCCGCAGGAGAGAACAGGCTACGATAGCCCAGTTCCGTACAGGGCACTGCCCTATTGGTGCCTATTTCGGACGATTTAGGCCCAATTTCGATTCGCGGTGCCGACACTGCTTTGAAGCAGAAGAGACGGTCGAGCATTTGCTTTTAGACTGCCCTGCCTTGCAGGAGGAAAGAGTGGATGGGAATGGTCAACAGTTTGCACCATCCCTTTATGGGAACCTGGCTGTGCTACGTAGTACAAGTGTGTTTGTCCTCCGAATCCTAAGAGATTAGTCTCGATTCGATCACTCCGGTGAGTGAGGTTTAAAGTCTGGTGAACGCTGCTTCATCGGACCTATGGATCAATTCGGTCCGACGGGTACTTTACTTAAATTAAATTGAAAGATGGGCTTTTTCAGAAGTACATCGAAGCACTTAAAGCGTAGTTTTCTAATCAAAGGCGAGAATTTCAAATTGATGGACTCATTTTTTTCATACCACATCAAAGCTAACTGGTTTAATATTATTACAACCTTCTTAGATGTAGATCTAGATCTTTTTTTAAGTGGAGAAATATTGGCGATTTTAAAATGCAGCCAGCAGGTGGAATTTTAAACATTTAAAAAATGAGCATCCAAATTTGCTCTTTTGTCTATTTGCGGAAGGAAGCTGAAAAAATCTGTAAGGCAGCTGCTTAGTAAAGTCATCTGCTTTTCTCAACTGCTAGGGATTCACTCTTTATTTTCAGCTTTTGGTTCAACTTACACTTGTGAACAGATTTTATCGCACATGAAAGCTGTTTAAAGCATACAAGGAGGTCACTTACAATTGACCACTCATTAATTCATACAGACTAATTACATTGAAAAGAGTTTTTTTTTACCTAATCTTCTTTTATTATTCATAATTATAAGTTATAAATAATTCTAAAAAATTTATTTGTATTATTAATTTAATAAATATAAGAGACTTTTTTAATACCACTGTATTATGTGATTTTTGTAATTATTAATGTTTAAAATATAAAATTCCTTAAATGCACAAAAAAATTAATGCAGGAAATGTTTATTTAAAACTGTTTAACGTAAATTATTTTAATAATTAATATTGTAATGAATACCATAATGATGGATTATATAAAGAGATAATAATTAGTCTTTAATATTTTTTATGATACAAAGCATACATTTTTTGTATCACTATCGAATTTAATGTGGAAAAGTGTTTTAATTAAGGGGAGATAAGTTTTATTTCAGCTAATATTTCTAATGTTTCTATTTGTGTCTTTCAATATAGAATAATTGGCTTACAATTTATAACATTGAAATGATCAAACTGTAAAAAATGTTTGAAATTTAAATACATATTATATGACCAAAGAATTTATATGTATACTTTCAAACATTACATTAACTACACAGTTTGTATGATTACTTCGTATCTTTTCCGCTTAGTAATTTCACTTCGAATATAAACTAAATGTTCCAAATATCTACGGTAACCTGAGATAAAATTATATATAATATTAGCAGGTGTTAAATCTTCATCTTGACTATCTTGACTAATAAATGATAATGTTAAGACAATAATTACCATACAATTTTTAATGTGAATGTTTAGTAATAAAATAGTGTATCTATATATCTAAAAAGAGACCGTTTGTCCCCATACGGATCCCCATTGGTCAATTTGAAATCACGTGTGTTTGTGTCACTGACCTATTTAGGCCTAGGCCTATATACTATCTAATAATATACTATCTAATAATTTTTCAATGTATCTTCAATAGCTCAGTGGTTAACGTAGCTGTCTGCTATGCAGGCGACCCGGGTTCGATTCTCCAATTACACAATACCCTTTTGTTTTTACATTTTTTTTTTACTTTTAAAAACAAAAGACATTGTAAATCTACGGGAAAGTTAGATTTTTGTTAAATAAAAATACTTGCCTATTTTTTACCCGATTACAATATTTATTTTAAATTACTTTCCTAAAAGTCTTCAGTAAAAAAAAATAATTAATTATTTGATGATAGCATTCTTTTAATTGTAGTTTATACAATTTTCATCTGCACCTTATAAGTTATAAGGCTTATACTTATTCATTCCTTTTTTTTTCAACCCGGGCAACGCCGGGCAATGTAGCTTGTTTAATATAAATTAAATAAAAAGGATGATAATCATAAACACGTTAGTTATGTATTAAATATAAAACTTTTTAACGATTCATCTTAGACTGTTGGCACGCTGAATGATTTAGAAATCCTAATTTGGCACAATGTTAGCACAAGGTTGCCGACTCCTGTCTTAAAGGATTCTTTAATAGTCTATATTATATAATGGTTTATATTCTATTTTTTTTTAAAATTCTATAATGTTCTATATTTTGTAAAGTACTATATTCTATAATGTTCTATATTCTATAATGTTCTTTATTCTATAATGTTCTATATTTTATAATTTTCTATATTCTATAATGCTCTATATTCTATAATGTTCTATATTCTATAATGTTCTATATTCTATAATGTTCTATATTCTATAATGTTATTGTTAAATTGTAGCTTTCACTCCAATTCTTTTGGCGGTTGACTAGGGTTTGATTTTTAAGGCCAGTGGGAACTCACTTCGTTCTGAGAGTGATAAACAGTCTGCAGCAGTTTTCCAAGTTTGGTTAACCTTGTCCTGATACCATTCAAAAGTTCTCAACAATAATATTAATTTAAAAACCAACTCCTTGACTGTTTAATAAATGCAGAAACTTTATTATAACTTGCAAATCAAACGATGTTAGTGAAAAGAATGCACATGGCGATAATAGGTGTACAAGGCGTAGTGTCCTTCTGTCAGAGGTGCCTAAGCGGTAAAGAGGGAGAATATTCTGCGTGACTAACTTATATAGTACCTCAAAAGGGCGCGAAGTAGTGCCGGAGGCTAATTGCATATTCCTCCGCGTTAGCGTCTGTTCCAACTGGTTTACACTGGTTTCAAGAGTGATGCGTTTATAGCCTAATTAAATTTAAGTCAACAAAGAAAAAAAAACAGTCGTGTCCCGACAATTAAAGTATTTTAAAAGATAAACTCTGTCGAGGGATTAATAAAAGGGTGTTTTAAACTATATATGCACTGTAACCTAACATTATATATTCTATTATGTTCTATATTCTATAATGTTCTATATTCTTTAATGTTATACATTCTATAATGTTATATATTCTATTATGTTCTTTACTATAATATTATATATTCTATAATGTTCTATATTCTATTATGTTCTATATTCTATAATGTTCTATATTCTATTATGTTCTATATTCTATTATGTTATATATTCTAGTATGTTATATTTTCTATAATGTTCTATATTCTATAATGTTTTATAGTCTATTATATTCTATATTCTATTACGTTCTATATTCTATAATGTTATATATTGTGTTTCACCGCATGGCGGAATAAATGATAAACGTATTTCATCTGACATCTGACGAAATGCCAGCAGACAAGTGTCAGTAGACTGCACTTAGAATCACGTGCAGGTGTCACATCCTATACAATTTTTGCCGCCTAGCTATGCACACATTCTGACGCCCCGCCAACCCCCTCCCTCCCAGAATCCATCCAGATGTCCCCGCTCACCCCGTTTCAAAGGCGCTGATCGACTAGGTGCATTGGAAGTTGAAATTGAAAGAATAGGCTTAGAAGTAAAGAAAAAAACAACAGAGAGAGACTGAGTGAGAGAGAGAGACTGAGAGAGGGAGAGAGAGACCGTGATAGTCATTCATAAAGTTTATACAATTCATAAAATTACAAGAATTTAACATAGATTAACGAAAATGTCGGCTCTATTTTTTGTCTAGCTTTTTAATTATTTAATCTTTCGGTCCAACTGTTTGCACCGATTCTATATTATGTTGACTTGTCCACACTTGTTGTTCTATACTTGTTGACTTGTCTACACCACGTTAACAAAGGCGTGTTTGTTCTCTAAGCCCTAAGAGAAAAGTCTTGCCTCGTATTCTCAATTCTAGAGTGGAGGCACCCCTAGAAGAGTGCCTTACTTAACGTAGACAATTATATAGGTCTTGATGCAGAGCTGTGGAGCAACTGTTTGGTGAGCTTCAAACAGTAGCGTAGCCAGGGGGGGGGGAGCAGCTGCTCCCCCTCCCCCTACGACCATTTTCGAAAAAAAGGGAAATAAAATATTTAATTAATAATTTTAACAAGCCACGAAGCACAATTTATGCTGTTTCTATTTTTTTTCTTTAAATTGCATTTTAATAATTTAATTTATTACAATAATTTTGAATCATTCAGCGTGCCAACAGCGTGAAAGTCAAACTGATCAACTATATTATTTGTATAAGACAATTTATTTAGTGCCGTAGCAAGACCAAGACCAACAGAAAAGTAGCGTAATAGAGAAAATCATTAAAGCGTTTTATATGTAATAACAAATTAACCTGTTTGTTATTATCGGCTTTTAAAAAAAAATCCATTCGTAGCTAAATACACAATTTCATTACTCAACTAACACATTAACAGTTACTAACATTTGAATTTAGTTGTCAAGAAATAATTCTAGTAATTGATATAGACAAAGTTTTATAATGTTTGATCTCAGAGGATAACTAAGATTTACTGCAAAATTATTTAAAGGAAAGGAACACAATCGGATAAATATTCAATTAAGATACAACATAATCATACAAACTGGGTAGTTATTTGAATGTTTAAAAATGTACAAGTACTTTCTTTGGTCATAAAACATTTATATAATGTTCAACTATCTTGTGTAATTTCATCATTTTAGAGTTATAAATTGTAAGCCATTATTTTTTTAAAGGAAACAAAAAAACAAACAAATGAGAAATATTAATGTTAAGAAAACGGGTTAATTATCTCCCTTCAAGTAATCTCTCCAAATTTGATGCTAGTGATACCAAACGAGTTAATTGTTTGTTTTTTATAACTAGTGTACTTCTGAAAATGCTCATTTATCTTAATTTGCCTTAAATTAGGGAAAGAGTTAAATGTTTTGAAATTGATTTCACTGAAAGATATGCCCAGTTTCAATGCAAATCCATTCCAGTTGCCCAACACTTCAAGTGCTTTTGGACCCAGTCTTGTAAATGGAAGTTTAACTCACTAAAATGTGTCTCCAGGTCATACTGAAACAGTCAGTTCTCCTCATTCAATAACGGAATTTTTTTTCTCCATGCAAAGTCTGGCACGCGCGACTTACGTTGCCGACCCCTGCTATAGAGCATTTGCGTTGATTCTATAGATACTTTTCGACACTAGATGTTCATCCCGAAAATGAGCAGTATATAGATGCAATCAATTTTGCAGAAATTCCCATCACTATTAGCTGCTAGAAAAAGAATCGTGAATGGTTAAACAAAAAATACACTATTATACAGTGTGTGTATCCTGGTGCACATATATTATTATAACATTTGATACGTACGAATTCTTCGTAATTCTATTAATCTGGAAAAATTGCTAAAAGTGGGGCCTTTTTCCTCAAATTTCGCTCCCCCTAGCTTCAAAACCTGGCTACGCCACTGGCTTCAAGACGACGTCAAAACAAGCTCCGAAAGAATATTAAGCACCAGACGCTCTTGCAATTTTCTTTTGCAACATAGACATTGATCCAACAGTTTCACAAATCTTTGAGTGGCCTTGAGCGTTTTGTTGACCTCGCTAGTTTTAATGGCCGCTGAAGTAAAACTAAAGTATCCCCGTCGGATTGATCCATTGGGCCAATGAAGAAGCTTTCATCAGTTTCTGTGGCCACGGCCTACTATGGAGATTGTGTGGCCAGTACAACGACAAGCCGCCTTTACTTTACCCATGCTAAAGTCAGGTAACTATCAGAGCAGGGTAGACACAGGTGACACCCTCCAGACGCGAGAAAAAATACTAGCATTTACCAGGATTCGAACCCAGAACCTTCGGTACGCCAGCCGAGCGCGCTGCCTTAGTGACCGTTAAAAAAAAGAAGTTTATTTTCTTATTTAACTTATATGTAAACATTAATTTCAATCATTTAATGTAGGCCTATTGCTGTATCCACATTTGTTATTTGTGTATGTGTGTCTTTATGATATAAATATAAAATTTAGAATTTAAATGTTATATTTTCTGTGAGTTTTAAGGTTAATTTTCTTATATTATTTTATAGTATACAAGAAGGCATGTTACTATTAACAACTCTTTCATATATTTTGAAACTCGTCCATTTCACTGTTTTAATAATAATAATAATGGTTATTTATATAACGCTTCTATCCATGCTATCAAATTTAACATGTTTAATGCGCTCTCGGTGTGAATTGCAGTGGCAGATGTATTAGTATGTAAGGCTCACAGCCACTAGCCAAAGAGAAAGGTCTTTAAGCTGTTTTTTTTTAAGACTATTTTGTCTCAGACTCTCTCAGTGTCAGAGGCAATTTGTTCCATATAGAAGGCGCCACAGAATCAAATAAGACCACTCCAAGGTGCTTCTTTTTTTGTGTCCAGCCACACAGGGAATTTTAAGGAGTGACTTTGGTGAAGACCTTGATGTATATATATATATTAAATATACATGTATTATTTCAATATAACAAAATGTTTCCATACAATTTCCTGCTTGTTATTACATATAATGGCCAAACACCTAAAAAAAATCCAACATCAACATTGAGGCTGTTTATTAAGAAAACATTTTATTTCATCAAGAATTCTTTCAAACCAAATTCAACACTAGCTAATGAAAATGAAAGCGACAAAATAACAATTATTTGTATTCATTTAAAGGACAAACCCACACGTGTGTATTTGTGTGTGTGTCTGTCTGTGTTATCTGGCCAAACAAACGCTTACAACCATTTAAAACTAAATATCACATTTTATTTAAAGTATTTCTTTTTTATACTAACATCATGGCTAATAGCACGAGCTAATATAAAACAGAATTTCAGCTACAAATTCTCCGATCCCTCCAAAAATGTTTTCAATAAAACAACGGGACGATTCAAATTTGTATTTTCAATCATAAAATTAAAACCAAACAAAGAAAGGCGCTTTAATTTTTAAAAGGCGTTTCTAATTTTTCTCTTTATAAAAGTTTCAATTTGTGTATTTTCGGATTTTCCCGTTACGTCACTAAATCGTGTATCTGCTTGTCTACGTTGTTGAAATTGCGAACCTGCATCAACCATTCGTCCATTATATTTTTGCATTCAACATTGAATGTTTATGTGGAGAAAATAATACGAGGGGAGGGGGGTAATGTTAAGCAGATGTGATTTTTTTTTTTACTTTATTTGACGAAGGAAAAAGCAAGAACAAAATCGTGGCTAGTTTAAATATATTTTCGTTCAAAGATGGCGAAAGGTTGCGTAAGAGTGTCTGATGTTAAGCAGACTTGTGGGCCGGGCACCCAGACATTTTGTGTTAAAACTTGGGACGTGGGAGTTGAATGCAAGGGTTACCAAACTATAGACCGAGGGCCAGTTTCGTTCCACACGTAACGGCCGTCACTACCGGGCCCGTCAGTTTCTACATTACAATATGCCCACAAAACATTGTATTTATATAAATATAAATATATAACGGTCAGCAGAGATGGTCTATGGAAAATCATGGCAAAGTTCGGCTGCCTAAAGAAAGTTCATAGCCATGGTGGTAAGGCAGTTCCACGACGGTATGCAGGCCCGTGTCCAGGACAACGGAGAGGTGTCTGTCTGAACCCTTCCCACTTCCCAGTGACGAATGGTGTGAAACCCAAGCAGGGATGTGTTCTGGCTCCAACACTGTTTAGTCTAATGTTCGCAGCCATGCTCAGTGATACATTTAGGGATGGGCGTGAAGGTGTAGCCACAAGGTACCACACTGATGGCGGGCTGTTTAACCTTAGGAGGATCAAAGCAAAAACAAAGGTCAAGTCGGACGCCATTCTCGACTTACTATTTGCAGATGACTGCGAGTTAAATGCTGGCTCTGCTGATTTGAAACGCATTGTTGAACATTTTTTCCAGTGCATGCTCAAACTACTCAAAATGCTCAGCACTAAGAAGACAGAAGTCTTGTACGAACCAGCCCCCGGAAAGCCCTATGTCGAGCCAAACATCAGTATCAATGGCGAAAATATAACCCACCCTTACAATCATACAATATAGTCTTAAGTTCATAGTTTCACAAAGGATGACTTTAGATTTTTATGTAAATCACAGAATACCAATACTAATGAACAAAATACAAAATGTACAGCAACTTAAAATACCCACTTTCTTTCTTTCTGTGATCCACCTCAAGCACTTTCTTTCATTTTCTCATGAACTTTTCCAGCAAAATTAAACCTAAAATATATCATAAACTATATCAAAGACATTTAATTGTACTTCTTCTTCTTACGCCCGTCAACCCGTATGGGCCACCAACATCAGTTCTCCAGATTCTCCTATCCTAGGCCATCCTCTCTAACTGGTTCCAGCTGAAGCCCAGCTTGGTGATTTCGGCTTCCAGGTCACGCCTCCATGTGTTTCTTGGGCGGCTCCTCTTCCTTTTTCCTTGGGGATTCCATCGCAATGCCTGCCTTGTAATGTTGTTTGTTGATTTTTGTAATGTGTGACCTATCCAACCCCATCTTCTTTTCCTGATCTCCTCTTCAATTGGGGCTTGGCCGGTCCTTTCTAAAAGGCTGACATCAGGGCCGGCTCTAGGGTTTTTGGCGCCCTAGGCGAAAACAAATTCTGCGCCCTCATTAAAGTGCCTTCGGCGAGGTCTGCCACGTATGGAACTTCGAAAATGTGTTTTTGTTAATAATTTTTATAGCCCAACAAAGAATTTTATTTTATAGCCTAGCCTTTGATTGATGACTGGGAAATGTAGATAAAACAGTTGAATGAAAAGAAACAATCGTTTTGCATTATAAATTAATAATTAGAAATCTAAATTATTATTAGAAAATTTACATAACACACAGTTTTACAATAGATATATGGTTTTATAGGTTTTATACCAGCATTATGTACAGTTCTCTAAATAACAAACCGAAACTCACAGTTAGATTATAGATAATTGTTTCTGTTTTTATAATACTTAAAAAAATCACAAAGACTACTTGATATTGTTTGATATTGGATTATTGTTTTCTTAACTACGGTCCAAAAGTCACTTTTAAATACTGATCACCAGTATTTATACTCAAGACTAAAACCGTAGTGGTACTTTTCTTGCTTTCTGCTGAGCAAATTCTTGAATGAGGGCTTTTGAGTCTAACAGTCTTGCTATCTCACTTTCAATAAAAATTGAATCCAGACCCGCAAGTCTCTGCTGACACATTGTACTACGCAGATAGGTTTTAATTAGCTTAAATATTGAAAAACTTCGTTCCGCACTAGCTACGGAAAGTGGCAACGTAAGCAAAATACGAAGGGCTACTCAAATTATAAGAAATCCATTTTCAAGATTCTATTGGTAAATGTAGTTTAGGATTTCGTCATGGTTTGATACTAAGTCATGGAGATGATGAGAAATAGCTCTTAAAATATTTTAAGTAACCCAAGTGCTTCTATCTTCGCAATATTGCCACTAGATCCAATTAGTTTGAATTAGTGTCTTTAGAAATTTCTTCCAAAGCACCATAAGCATGAGATAAATGGTACCGCAGAGGTGTTAGTGCATCAATTCGACTGGACCATCTTGTGCCACTTAGGGGATTTAATGTACCGGTACTCGTTTTCGTAATTAACAGTCTGAAAAACAACAACTGCACTGCCAATGCAAACAACTCAGCGCCCTCATGACTAAGGATTCACGAACTGACTTGAAGGTCACCGTCGCGTCACTTCACTCACTTCACTATGATATTCCGCCGCTGCATCGCATCCAGGGTGTGGCCGGGGGAAGTGAGGGGTTGACTTTTTGCACTCCGCTACGCACAGCGTGGTTGCCAAACTAAGTAGGCTACTGTTAGGCAAGCTTCCTATTTTCTAAGACACTTTAAATAAAATACTCTTCACCTTTCATTACCTATTCATTCATTTACCTAATGCTAGTAGCGCGCTGAAGCACTACACTTTAATATAGTTTATTTTTTTAAATACCCAAATTAAAAATAAATCCTCAATTTTGCGCCCCCAAAAATTTTGCGCCCTAGGCAGCCGCCTAATTCGCCTATATGGTAGAGCCGGCCCTGGCTGACATTGCTGATGGTGTCAGGCCATTGTATATGCAGGATTCTTCTAAGGCAGCTGTTGGTAAATGCTTGGAGTTTCCTGATGGTAGTCTTTGTCACCCGCCATGTCTCAGCTCCATATAGTAAGACTGACTTCACGTTGGAATTGAACAGTCGGATCTTAGTGTTCCTGGACAACTACTTAATTTAAAAATATAAGAACATCATGACAACAACGTTAACAACAAGGCCTTCGGTGTTGATTGGCCGGAAATGCAACAATTCAATTCACCTATCATCACTTTGTTCACACACTCTTCTTCTTTTCTCATCCACTTTCTGTTCTGTTTCTTTCCCCGTCTCTCTCTCTCCTTCTCTCTGTCTCACATCCACATCCTTTCCCTGTTCTCCCCACCCCTTTTCTTAGTTGTTCTCTCTCTCTCTCTCTCTTTCACCTAATCATGTGGGGTACGGTGGGCCGTTCGACTTGCGTACCGAAGGTCCTGGGTTCGAATCCTGGTGAAGGCTAGAAATTTTGTTCATCGGGACTCGAGGATGTCCCTGAGTCTACCCATCTCTGATGGATACCTGACATTAACTGGAGTCAAGTAAAAGCGGCTGTGCATTGTGCTGGCCACACATCTCCTAGTATCCCCTGTTTCCCCTGTCCTATGGATCAATTCGGTGCGACGAGTACGTTACTTACAAGAACTTGTCAAACGTTTAACGTAAAGATTTTATTTTATTCCACTTCACTGGTTTGGTGTGTAAAACGAAGAATAGAGAGAGTCAACCAAAATCTCCAACAGTTTAAAACCAAGATGAAAAACCCGTCATATCACATATCACCGGCTGTACCTCATATGTTTCTAATTGCTTTCAGACTCCCCACCCCCTAACCCTCTTCCCCTAATCCCACCAAAAACCCTAAAACATGAACACAGTTACCCACTACCCCGTTAATGGCTGTTCTCTACACCATGCCTAGCCCCGCCTTTACCGCATCCACACACACACAAAAAAAAGGTTTATTTGTTTGGGGTGTTTTAGGAAGGGATGGAGGAGAGGTGTATGTTTCTCAAACACGCCCGGCTCGTTGGATTATGTTAAGTCTTGTGTTTGAAAGTAAAACCTGGAGGCCCCCTATGTCAAGACAGATGTCAGAGCCGCTTGATTCGTGCCAGACTGGGATTCTTCCCTTCTCTCTCCTCCCCCCCCCCTACTACCCACACTACAGCCAAGCACTCTATTTCTATTTCTCCTGAGGTTTCTAAATGTTTGTTCTTTGCCCCCCCCCATACCCTCATATACCACTACCCGGTTATGTTCCCACATACACCCGCCCCCCCCCCTTTTTTCTTAATGCCTGTTACCGCTTACTGCACAATTAAAGTCATGGTAGGAGTGAAGGGGAGGGACGGGTGAGTGAAGCGATTACCATCGGTTGTAATGTGTGTTTACTCCTGTGAGCTCTTGCGCCCATTAGTAGCGGGTTCAAATCCAGCGGATAAACATCGTGTAACGTTACACGTGGAGGGGGCGTGGGGTGGGGGATGGGGGGGATGATATCAGCGGTGAAGGCGAAGAAGACACTGAACGGTGGGGCCGACGCTGAGTGTGGGGAGAATTGAGGTAAAAGAAAACGGCAGAGTGGAGTAGGAGGGTGCGTGGAGTTCTAGCTAGAACCTTTACTAGTGTTTCTGTTGGGGGTGCTTTGCTCCCTCGTGTTGTCACAAGTCTGCAAAAGTGGCACGAGTTTCCAGCTTCCAGCGCGCATTTACAAGTGAAAACAACTTGGTCACTGGGTGGTTCTAAAGTCTAAACAAGGTCTCATGGCTAAAAGTAATTGTCTGGCGTTGTTGTGGTTACACAATCCTGGTGTTTGACAAAGTTATTCAAACTACTTTTCTTTAATTGATGTATAATTCTTTTATCAATGTTGACGATAAGTCTATTTTGAAATAATTTTTTTGAAATTACTTTTTAGAAAGGACTGTTTTGAAATAACTTGTTCGAAATTACTTTTTAGAAAGGACTGTTTCGAAATGACTATTTCGCAATTACTTTTTAGAAAAGACTGTTTTGAAATGACTATTTAGAAATGACTCTTTTGTAGTGACTATTTGGAACTGACTTTTTTAAAATGTCTATATTTAATGTTTTTATTGTTATTGTTTTGTGTGTGTGTGTTTTCCATTACGTAGTCCTAAATGAAGTTTTGAAAAAAAAATGTTGTTAATTTTGTGGTCGATGCTGAGTAAATAATGTCGGTTTGTAGCCGTATTCCCGCAGTACTTTAAATGAAACTTTTACTATTGTATGTGTGCCTTGCTGCTTTTGCTGAACTAAAAGAGTGAAAAAAAAACTGTAAAAACAAATGATGGAAGAAAAGAAAGAAAGAAAGAAAGAAAAGCAAAATAGAAAGAAAAGAAATAAAGAAGAAAAAAAAATGAGCCACTAAAGGCCAATCAGTCTGTCACTGACCTGCAAATTGGCTATGACAATCTATTTAACACGCTAGACGAACTTCACCAGCTGTCTATACAACAGATGAAGTAGAGAAAAAAAAAATGAAATAAAACTTTAGACTTGTGGTCTTTGATTGAACTGTGGATTAAATAAAGAGAGATGGAAGGGAGAGAGAAAGAAAGAAAGTGAGAGAAAGAAAGTGAGAGAGAAAAATTGAGAGAAAGTTAAAGAGAAAGTGAATGAGAAAGAGAGAGGGAAAGTAAGAGAGTGCAAGTGTGAGAGAGAAATTGAGAGTAAGAAAGTGAATGAGAAAGAGAGAGGGAAAGTAAAAGAGTGCAAGTGATAGATAGAAAGAGTGAGAGAAAGTGAGAGAAAGAAAGTGAAAGAGAAAGTGAGAGAAAGAAAGTGAAAGAGAAAGTGAGAGAAAGAAAGTGAAAGAGAAAGTGAGAGAAAGAAAGTGAAAGAGAAAGTGATAGAAAGAAAGTGAAAGAGAAAGTGAGAGAAAGAAAGTGAAAGAGAAAGTGATAGAAAGAAAGTGAAAGAGAAAGTGAGAGAAAGAAAGTGAAAGAGAAAGTGAGAGAGAGAAAGAGACAGAGAAAGTAAGAGAGAGAAATTGAGAGAAAAAAATAGAGAGTGAAAGTTAAAGAGAAAGAGAGATAGAAAGTGAGAGAAAAAAGTAGAGAGAAAGAGAGAAAGAAAGCGAGAGAGAAAGTGAGAAAAAAGTTAGAGAAAGAAAGTGAAAGAGAAAGAGAGAGATAAAATGAGAGAACGAAAGAGAGAGAAAGCTAGGCACATAAAAAAATCACGTGATAGAGAGAAAGAGAGAGAGAGAGAGGGAGAGTGTATCTGGACTAGCACGTCGCAGGTTTCATTCCTTTCTGCCAGAGAGTGTATTGTTGTCAATCGGAACTCTTCCCAGAACACCTCTTACATGTGTATTAATTGAGTTACATCATGTTAAATTAATTAGTACATCTGAGTCAGATGTAGGCCTACTCTGATTATATTGAGGTATTTATTAAAATATACACATAGATCATATTTGAAAAATAATGATTACGGTAAGTCTTTTTTTAAAGAGTATGGGCTGTGCAGCGGTAGTTCACGCACTCAATCGCAACTGGGTTTTTACAAACTTAGATCTTGATTTTATTTTTCATGTCCACACACTCATAAGCGCAAGTAGCAAGTCACTACCACACAAAAAACAAACTAACGCACCAAGTTTTTGTTACACTTAGATATTGATTTCGAGGTCCACACACTTATATGCAAGCAGCATGTCACTAACACAGTTGAAACACACACACACACGCATTCAAAGGTACTACGTTTTTGCAAACATAAAGCTTGATTTTTACGTCCACTGTAGTAACTATTATAATACTAGTAGTTATTCCCGTCAAAATGACAGAGAAACGAATGACTACAATGTGTTTTGTTAAGAGAGAAGAAACAAAAAATACAATAAATCTGCAGTCAGAAAGTTTCTTTCGGTATTTAGTTTTTGTTCTTTTTTTATTGTTTAATTAATTGTATACATTCGCTCATTAACGAATGTTCTTCATTGCGACGTGAATCCATGACATAATCAAAACATTTAGTTACTATTACTTAAAATTAATATAATAAAACAAACATCTACCATTAATGAAAAAAAAAATGAATTGATAGACATTACGTCATAAGCTAGCAATCTCTCACAACGCCGATGTTTACCCCCCCCCCCTCTTTCCCTCTGAAGGTCAAACCCATGAATCCCGTGATCGGTGATAACTTACAGGATAAATAAACAACAGTATGCAAAGGGAATTATTTGGAAGGCCTCGCGTTCAACTTAGTAAATGAACATTCAAAGGGAGATCATTCTAAAATGGCGCTCAGTTAAGAACCTTAACATACGGTGATTAGTAATAGTTATAAGTTATTTAAAAAAAATTAATTAACGAATTAAGCAATATTGATAAAACAAAATTCTCTTTTGGAGGACGTTTCCAATTTATACATTTAACTTTTGGCCCTATTGGTCAAACGGCTTAGGAGCCTTTAGCGAACAAACAAACATCTAAATAAACAAACTCACGGTAATTATGTTATGTGATTATATTCTACAATGTTACTGATTCAACACACTTTCAAGCACAGTTCGTGGGGGGGGGGGGATTGTTGTTGTTGCTCTACACGCGTGTTCAATGTTGCGTCCCTTGTAACAGCGTTGACCGTTGTCCAGAAATGCCCCCGAAAAGATACAAGTAAAATAAAATGTGTGTATGTGTAGGTGTGTGTGTACGTGTGTGTATGTGTGTGTGTAATAAACAGAGGGATATATCTCTCCGATGCTTGGCTTGCCTCCTCCTCCCTTCGGACCAAGTGATAATAAAAAAAAACACAAAATGAGAAGAGGTGAGGGGAAGGATAAAGCGAGATTTATTGTCGGACTGGGCCCGGGCGAACGGGAATAAATTTCCCCCGTGTCGGGGGGGGGGGCGAATGTGATAGATTGATGGTGGTCCGCCCCTGAAGGACGGAATGGTGAATGTCGCCGAGGGAGAGTAATTGGAACCCTATCACATTTATTTTTTTTACGATACGGCGCCCCCAACCCCCCCCCACCCGTTTTTCTTAACCACCTCCGCCATCAACGCGTACCCCCAACAGGGCCGTAAATCACGGGTGAGGGTCGGGGGAAACGAGACCCGCACGAGAAAAAAATAAAAAAAGAGGGGGGGGGGGCAGTAATTAAGAAAAAGGGCTGCCACTCAGGAGAAGCAATTTGTCCTTCCCGAGTACCGACAGCGGTGCAAGCAAAACTTGAATTACCCCGGCAATATTGATGGGTGAGGGGGGATGGGGCGCCGTTAGTGGGAGGTTATCTTTCAGTTTATGCGCCCCCTAAATTGTCCACGCAACCCTCACCCCATTCACTGCCCTGTCTTTTTCAAATCCATTATTTAGCATCACTTCCATATCGAGTTGCATCCACACACAGAGAATATCGTGCGGTTCAAAATGTCCACGAGCGGGTTGAAAGGAGGTTTGTTAGGGACGAGGGTGAGGCGAGGGTTGTCTCTCAACAGTCAATCCAGACACATGTTTTTTTTTTGTTTTATATGATTCACGTTCATCGTTTTTCTATGGTCAGTATTTTTGTTTTATTTAGCAGCAAATATATAAGTGTATACATTTGGTAGAATAGCTTCAACACCCCCCCCCCCTTCTTTCTGTTTTCGAGGCGTATCTGCATAGAAAGGAGGTGGTAGGGGCAAGATGTGGGATGAGAGGAGATGGGGCATGGGCTTGTTAATCGGAGAGAGAAAGATACAGAGGCAGAGCGAGACAGAGATTGACGGAGAGAAAGAAAGGGAGACAGAGAGAAAGACTGAGAGAGAGACATGGAGTGACAGAGAGATAAAAAGAGATAGATATACACACACAGAGCGATAGAGAGAGATAGGGAGAGACAGACAGAGGTAGAGAGACAGACACAGAGAAAGAGAGAAAATACACTTGCATAATAATATAATCACGTTTGACAACGATGGCCGATTATAAAAAGGAATTCCCAGAAAGACGTGACGAAAAACGCAAAAACAAAATGGCTGTCGTTAAGTTACTAAAAGGGACTCCACCGAAAAAAAACAATTTTTCGTCATCTTTTTTTTTTTCTTTCTCTCCTTTCCATCAGTTGAAGTTTTAAAAAGTAAATTGAACGAGAAAGCAAGAAACTAATGAGAAAGTTGAAGAGAGGGAGGGGAATCGGCGGGAAATGGACAAAACAAAAAGAGAGTAATAGTGGCAGGGGGGGGGGGGTGCAAGACACCAATCGCGTTAAAGCTGAAAGCCCTCTAACAAAGCGTTCGAATGTGTGGCTCAGGGAATAACAGCCCGTGACCTGTGTGAACCTTGTGTTGACGGATCTCCCTCGCTGGACTTAATATTAACGATGCCAGAAAGGGGTTTATAAGTGTTTGGTTATGTTGATTTCGATTAATGGTGTGCGTGTGGGGGGGGTGTTTAACTAAAGTGTCTTATAGTAATGACCTTATAATAACCCAATAAATCAACTGATATTGGTTTACGGGTAGGGAATTTAAGACATAAATATACAACGATATAAATTGTATCTATGGCTATAGTCTATAGCAAACACTCGATAACTACCACATATCCATCGCCATTGGTGAAAGACCCCTCCCCCCTATACAATCTAAGAATTGCTGATGCTGTCGACTCATTGGCCGGGAGCAACAAGGAACTACAAGAACTCACAAGCTTGCAGATATAGCAGAGGCCTACGGAATGGAAATCAGCTCAGAAAATAGTATTAAAAAAAATGATCAACAGCACAGATACCAGAAGGGCAAACATTATAATGAACCAACAACAACTAGAAGAGGTAAAGAATTTCAAATATCTAGGAGCTATCCTATCCGTAGACGGAAGCTGTGAGTCAGAAATTCGAGCCATGATTGGAGCAGCAATGGCTAGACTTAACAGAATCTGGTCAAGCAAAAGCATTAGTCTCCCGACAAAGCTCAGGCTTTACACAACCCTTGTAAAAATCATTGTTCTGTACGGATGAGACACCTGGACAATGCTAGCAGCCACTGAAAACAAGTTGCAGGCATTCGAAAATAAAGAGAATGTTACGACCACAATCCCCTTGTGGTCAGATCCATGGAAATGTTGTTGATAATTCTCGTTCGTCCTAGGGTAGACTTTGGTTATTATTATTTATATTTCAGTATTACACGAACTCTCCTTATGGTACTGGGCACAAACTCAGGATTTGCGTTCTAACAGTTCCTTTCCTTGACGTTGTAGTTGTAAATAAATAAATATATTATAATATTGTAAACAATAAAATAAAATAGTAACTTGACGAGGAAGCTTCAGTGTAAATGTTGTTGATAATTTAATTCAGGTGATAATTTGCAAGTATGTTCAATAAATGTAGTATTTACAGCGATAATAGAATAGTTCCAACACAAGCATCCATCCAACAGACTCAAAAGAAATTATCTACAGAAAACTCTGCAAAACACTCTGCAAAAACTCTGCACAAAAAGTGGCTGCTTAGCCGGACGCCTAGCCTTAAATACTCGCGGAGGAGAGCGGGGAACAGACCTATTACTAGGAGGGGTGAAAATAATGGTATCATTACAAAGCTCATAATAAAAATGATAGTTTTAACATGAATTTTCCTGTACGAGAAATAATAGACTATTTCTAGCTATTCCGAGAATTTGAGGTCGGCACAAGAGTGGATTCTTAGAATAGTCTAGACTTAGTACCTCCCACGAAACTTGCGTTGAGAGAGAGAGATTAATATATGACAAGAAAAAAATCCTTCGAATGTCCTACGTAGAACACAGGACTAATTAGTATTTCTGGGACAGAATCTCATCAATTGCAAGCCCTCAAGAAAACATAATGGCAACAATCAAGTGGCGCAAGCTGGCGTGGTTATGTCCTGTGTTGCGGCATAATAACCTGCCAAAAGCCATCATCCAAAGAACCATAGAAGAATGACGTCTTTAAGACGACAGCGGAATTGTTCGACAATATAAATGATTGGACAAAGCTGCTAATGACTGAACTATTGACATCCTTTAAAAGAAAGGCAAAAAAATGGTGAAAGATGACTGCTGAGTTGTCCATTCGCTCCCCCTCCCCCAAGCGACCATAACGGTCAAGGGTATGATGACGGTATATGGCTGAGATCAACGATAAGATAAATAGATAATTTTCTTTAACAGTAAAAATTATAAAGCCTAAGTTATTAAAATGAGCCACAACTAATAACACGTATTCCCTACAGAGGCGTCAACTCTGGACATCCTCGTCTAAGTGTTCCCACTCCACACGGCGTCCCTTTGCCTTTTTTACTCCTGGTCTCCTTCACGCGTCATCAAAACCAGACTGCCGCGCGCGCGTGCATTGGTGAAGAATGGCGGAGGGGGTTAGTCACGTGGTGTTCAAGAAATGGTGATCGGATCTGACGTGTCCACGCCCGGCTGGTTGGTGTGACAGACTCGGTGGGAAAGAAATGGCGCGAGACATCAACTTCACCGAGTCGGGTCCGGTCGAGATGGAGAGGTACAAGTTCCTGACAACCTATTAGCGATAAATTACAGGGTTATCTTCCCCATCCTGTTGCATTCTTTCTTAATATCTGTTTTACTCTATATCTATCTCTCTGTCTCTCTCTTTATCTATCTATTTATCTAGTTATCCATCTATCTATCTATCTATGTATCTATCTATTTATCTATTTATCTAACACCCTTCTTTTTTTTTCAAGTCACGCTCGAATAGAGACTATATAGACTATAGATCATACAGGCTATAAAACACACAGAATATAGATTATATCTAATATAGATCATATAGAACATATAACTTACAGAATATAGATTTTACAGAATAACGGTATTTCAGATACTACTATAGTTATAGTGCAAAAAGAATATACATCACTCCTAATATTATAGATCACACTGGATATAGAGCGATAAGAAAATATCACGCCTAATATAAATCACACCTAATATAAATCACACCTAATATAAATCACACCTAATATAAATCACACCTAATATAAATCACATCTAATATAAATCACACCTAATATAAATCACACCTAATATAAATAACACCTAATATAAATCGCACCTAATATAAATCACACCTAATATACATCACACCAAATATAAATCACACCTAATATAAATCACAACTAATATAAATCACACCTAATATAAATCACACCTAATATAAATCACACCTAATATAAATCACACCTAATATGACGCTTAACGAATGTCGTGCACACAAACTATAGTTTACACAGAATATATGAATTGGAAAAAAAAGATATGTCAAACAGAATTTTTAAAACGGGGTGATAATAATTGTAGAAATTAAGCAATACGCATAAGATACTCGAGATATAGTAATTGACCATATTATTTACACCCCATCAGCCCAAAATCAAAGTATACAAACATCACACTATCCCCCCCCCCCCTCACTTCAACGCACCTACACTAAACCTAAGCCATAAATAACATCCGGTCTGTCAAAGACAATCGCCAACTTCCGTCCCTGGCAAGTCCGATAATCAAAAAAAAAAAAAAAAGAGGGGATGGGGTGGGGGAGCCAATCAATGACCGCAGCAGCAATGGGTTTCTGATAGCGCTGTTTGCTTCCCCTGCGGTGGGGATTAGCTGGGTTTGTTGTTGTTGTTTTTTTCTTATTTTTTACGATTCTATTATAAACTCAACTCAAAAGTAAACCTATTTTATCCATTCGCTCTTAAATCTAAGCCCCCATCACAAAGCCCATATTTGAACAAAAAAAAAAAAAGCGCATTTTTACACAGACTGGGGTTTAACTGATCAAACGCAGATCCAGTTTCCGGTTACTGTTATGTATTTTTAGTCAATTAATTATTGTTGTTGTTGTTGTCGTTTTTTTTTCATTTGTGTGTTTCTTTTTTATTTCGTTTTCGCGGTTTCAATCTTCGAGTCACTCAAATGTTTTAGATTGTAATGGAGCTGTTATCTTCACGGATTACCCGTATTTATTCTTGGACAATGTAAAATGCTTTTCGTTTGACTTACTTGTCGATGGTGTAAAATTGCAAATGCTGTTTGTTTCAATTGTTCTTGATTTTGATATGTAAATTTGAAAAATGAACTTTTCGTTCTAAATGTAGTTGTTCTAAGGATTTAAAACATAATGGTGTCAATTATGGTTGGACTTGAGGATTCCGAGATCTGACAAGGTTGCAAAAAATTTTTGTGTCAATAGAGGTCTTATGGGAATTGCAGCTTACTTCTGGCAAGGTTTTATATAGAGGTTTTATGTGTGTAAATAGAAGTCTTCTGAGACCATATCATACTTCTGACAGAGGTTCCATTAAAGTTTTGTCAATAGTGGGTTCCAGAGGTAGAGCTTACGTTGACCTGTCGGTTCCAGCCCAGCGGACACACCACTTCGTATCGACGAGGAATCAACGTGGAAACCAAGAGTATTCGTGGTTTCCACGTTGTTCCCACGTCGTTACGACGTGGTGTGCCTGCTGGGAGAAAATTAGAGTGGATGGGAACGATCAACATTTTTACACTGAACCTATATTATTATTATGATGACTTTAGCTACACTACGTACCACAATCGTGTTCGTTCTCCGAGCCATAAGAGGGTAGTATCTGTCTCGTTTTCTCATTTTAGAGAAGTGAGGTTCACGTTCACTATTATAGGACGGATCTTTTCAGGCATTCTACAAGGGCAGTCTATGCTGATGTTAATGCCTGGTCCCCATTGCACACAGGGCCGGCCCTAAAGCTGCCGGCGCCCCGTGCAAGCTAAACTATGTCGCCCTTCTGAAGTATAGTTATACAAACTTTCACAAACATTAAATACAGAAATTAATACTCTTTTTTTTTAAACCAATAATAATTGTTTTAGTATTTAAGCAGTAATAACAATACGCCTTGAGTCAGTTATCATTTAGCCTTTAAAAAACAATATTTTGTCACTTTCTGTATTTATTCTTTACAATATCCTTTTTAAAAAAAAAATTCGCTTAAAAATGTTCTACCGCCTTCTGTTGAAAGCTATATATCTTCAGGAAATAATTATTTGGTCTTATCAAGTTCAGAATCACATCCATTGATATCAGTATATTCTTGGTATCTTTACTTATTCTCTAGAAATGAATACGTTAACGTTACTTTTGTTTGTTTTTTTTAATCTGGCAGCTCTTTTAGGTCATTAAAAAAAACATGTTCAAATATTTCTATTAAAGAATGATTAACTGGGGAAAAATTAACTTTACATGCATAAGAAAAAAAGCAACTTTTCATTTCATGGACAATACAAATAATAACTTTACATGGATAAGAAAAAACATAAACTTTACGTGTATTAACAACTTTTCACTTGTATAATAAGAAACAAATAATAAGAATATAATATATTATAATATATAATAATAAGAAACAAAAACTAAATCTTTCAAGTATAAAAAAAATAATAAAGAACCAAAAACGATAATGATTGAAGAATAAATCACTGACACATATAAACAATATATCGTATGTGATACATGACATTTATCAGTAAATTTTCACATTATATTTTTTAGCTTTGTTGCTTGTCTCCAGACTCACAAAATTATCAGCAGCACGCGGCTCTGTCCTAGACATACCAGGAGCCCGGAGTCGCCGGAGCGTTCATGATTGCCAGAACGCTCCGCTGCCCTCTGGAATATGTGCTTGTGGACATTTTGATGGACGATCTATGGAGAATTATTTTCCGGATGAAAGGAGATTAGTGGGGGAGGTGTGTGTGGGGAGGGGGGAGGTGTGTGGGGGTGTGTGGGGGAGGTGTGTGTGTTTGGGGAGAGGGAGTGAAATTAATCACGAATGGCTCTCTTATTAATTGTTATGTACGTCAATTTCATTTCCTTACAACGAATGACGTCAAAGGTGCCCACTTATCACGGCCATCAGTTTAGGTTGACCTTTGGGGGGGGGGGAGGGGAGGAGGTCATCAATCAGCCGTCAATAATTATTTCATTAATGATTGCTTCAGTAAGCAGGGGGTGGTGGAGAGGGGGTGAAAGTTTGATAGAGAGAGGGAGAGAGAAAGAAGAGAGAGAGTGTGTGTACTGTTGTTAGACAAAAACGGGTAGGCAGAGTGGAAAAGTGAGAGAAAAACGCGTCTAGCTAGAGATGGGAAGAAGTGAAAGCGAGAGGCAGACAGGTTGAGATAGAGTGAATGGAAGAGAGAGAGAGAGAGAGAGAGAGAGAGATAATTAGAGAGAAAGGGTGGCACGCGAGAGATCTCCAAGAAGTTTTATTTTAATGCAAGTCAAAATTTAAATAACGTACCTCATAATTAGTGGGTGCTGCATGGCGAACTACAAGGGAATCACACTGGATATCGACTGTTTAAGTTCAGGAATGTTTGTATGCAAAGCTCTCATCATTTGACTTGTCATCTGTGATTGAATCTATTGTTAAGTCAATTTTCTAGTTTCTCAAGTCTCTTCTAGAAGAAAGTGATACGGAGTCTGGAAGCAATTAATGTGTAGGCCTATCTTGATGAAAAACAAAACGTTGCCGGTATTGAATGAAAAAGGAAGGGGGGGCATACAGTTGAAGCCGATGTTTCTGAATGACATGGCGACACTTTTCAGTGAGTTGAACTTGCATTTACAAGGACGGGGTCGAAGTGTTGGGCCACTGGAATTGGATTTGCATTGAAACTGGACATATCTTGTCGTGAAATCAATTTCAAAACATTTAACGCTTTTCCCTAATTTATGGTAAATTAAGATAGATGATCGTTTTCAGAAGTATATTGAAGCACTCAATGCGGAGTTTTTCGAGTTTTCTAAACAAAGGCAAGACTTTCAAATTCATGGACTCATTTTTCCATACCACACCAAGCCTGACTGGCTTGATCTTACTACAAACTACTTAGATTTGCACATTTTTTTTATAAGGGAGGGATATTGCATTTTTTGTCATTTAACTTTCGAAAAATGGGCCACGAAATGTGACAATATGCGGGCAAACCTGAAAGGAAAGCATTCGCTCTACTTTCAGCTTTTGGCAAATGAAAGCTGTTTTAAACTTACCAAGAGGTCATTTAACTTGAATACTCAGAATTTATTAAATATGTACCTGACATTGAACAATTAGCGAACAGCATTCAAGGACAAGGCGCTCATTAATTGATAGATGCTAATTAGACAAACATGCAAAAGAGTTTTTACGCCTATCTCTCTTAATTAAACATAAATAAAAAATTTTATAAAACAAATTTGTTTGTTTTATTATTGTAATAAATATAACAGGCTTATATACTAGCATTATATTATGTAACTTTGTGATTATTAATGTTTAAAAGAAAATAAACACCTTAAATTGATTTTATTAATGTAAAAAATGTTTATTTACAAAGTAAATTAATTTTATACATCTAATTACATGTTAAAAAAGAGCATGATGCTAATTTGTATAAAGAAATAAAATTTATACGTAACACTAGTTATATTAAAAAATGAACTCGTTTGGCATCACTAGCAAAAAAAAATGGAGAATTTGATTGAGGGGAAATAATTAACCCGTTTTCTTTGCGTTAATATTTCTACTTTTTTTTTGTTACCTTTAAAAAAAAATGGCTTACAGTTTATAACTTTAAAATGATGAAACTATAAAAGATAGTTGAAAATTATATAAATATTTTATAACTGAAGAATTTATATGTACATTTTTAAACATTACATTAACTACCCAGTTTATATGATTACTTCGCATCTTTTCCGTTAAATTGTAATGAAAGTTATCGAAGTGTCGATAAAATATTAACAAAAATCTCAGTAATTCTGAGATCAAACTATAAACTATAAAGCATTTATAGCTAGGCCCATTACCAAAATTATATCTTGACAACCAAATTCACATTCATGTTGATACAATAACCATTAATGTAAAGTTGAAAAATGAAATTGTGTATTAGCTATGAATTGATTTGAAAAAGATGATAATAATAAACACGCTAATTAGTTATTAAATATAAGACGCTTGAATGATTTTCTCTATAACGCTCCTTTTCTTTTGGTCTTGGTCTTGCTACGGCACTAAAAATAATGTTTTATACAAATAATATAGACTAGTTGAGTATTTTGACTTTCACGCTGTTGGCACGGTGAATGATTTAGAAATCTTAGTTTGCTACACTATAAGGAACAGGTTGTCGACCCCTGGTCTAGCCGACAGCTCTCTCTGTATGCCGTATACAGAACAGTTCCTCCATGATTTTCCAATGTCCTGCGGGTATCCCTGAATCAGCCTAGCATTGATGGGTACCTGACATTAGTTGAAGCAAAGTAAAGGCGGCTGAGGCCTTGTATAGTCCACGGACTATAGTCACATTCATTTGTGAACGCTGCACTGTACTGTCTTTATCCATCTCTCTCTATTTCTCTCTCCCCTTCACCCTTAACCCCAAACCAAACCAACAGACATCAGTGACTGTCTTTAAACAAAAAGTTACTTGGCAATGTGGAGTTTGGTACCTTTGAACAATAATTCTAACTAATCTGTTTTTAGACAAAAAGTTACTTGGCAATGTGGAGTTTGGTACCTTTGAACAATAATTCTAACTAATCTGTTTTTAGACAAAAAGTTACTTGGCAATGTGGAGTTTGGTACCTTTGAACAATAATTCTAACTAATCTGTTTTTAGACAAAAAGTTACTTGGCAATGTGGAGTTTGGTACCTTTGAACAATAATTCTAACTAATCTGTTTTTAGACAAAAAGTTACTTGGCAATGTGGAGTTTGGTACCTTTGAACAATAATTCTAACTAATCTGTTTTTAGACAAAAAGTTACTTGGCAATGTGGAGTTTGGTACCTTTGAACAATAATTCTAACTAATCTGTTTTTAGACAAAAAGTTACTTGGCAATGTGGAGTTTGGTACCTTTGAACAATAATTCTAACTAATCTGTTTTTAGACAAAAAGTTACTTGGCAATGTGGAGTTTGGTACCTTTGAACAATAATTCTAACTAATCTGTTTTTAGACAAAAAGTTACTTGGCAATGTGGAGTTTGGTACCTTTGAACAATAATTCTAACTAATCTGGTTGAACTATTGACAAGTCTTAACGATTATGCATGCAAAAAAAAAGAAGGTATAACTCGATCATTTGCTTCCAAACATATCTGTGTGCTGCGTTACTGGTTGTAATAATAATAATAATAATAATATTTGTATAGCGCTGCCAACAAACATAATGTAAGCTCAGAGCGCCTTTAATATACAACTAAGAACACGGACATTACTCTAGGCTAGGAGACAAAGCTAACTGATGATATAATACATATATTAAAAAATAAAATAAATGTAGCATTAACTGACCCAACCTATAAGTAAGACAGTAGAGGTCTAAAGCATGTTAAATGTTAACTAAGGTAAATCTTGAAATAATGAGTCTTTAAGTTCTTTTTGAAAGTATAAAAAGAGCTTGTTCGCCTGAGTTAAACGGGAAGTAGGTTCCACACCTTCAAACCGGATACTGAGAAGGCTCTAAGGCCAACAGTCATCAGAGAGAAACGGGGCTCTTCCAAAAGCGATGAGTTGGCAGAACGAAGTATTCTTTGCGGGACATATGGTGTAATTAGTACGAAAAGTTGTAGTGGATTAAAATTTATCTTATCTTATACATTACAGTCGCTCCTTCTATAAAAAAAGATTATTGCGTCCTACGCTCATCCTTGGTCCGAGTCTAGTCTTGCATTTTAATTAAAGTTTTAAATGATGTTAAGTTACTGGTTTTCTTGGTTTGTTCAGGCAACCCATTCCATGCCCGAATGCCACTCGGGAAGAACGTGTACTTATATGCATTTTATTTCATTTCCAAAAGATGTTTCCAAAAAAACAACAACGATGTATTGTGAAAGTCAAACGTGAAGAATCACCTATTTATAATCTCAAACGTATTGCTTGATGCAAACGAATTTTCTTTTTTTGTTTTTATGAATCTACGCATTGTATTTTTTAATAACAAAGAAACGCAACTCTTGACAAATTTATTTTATAAAATGATCAAATTACACAAGATAGTTGAAAATTATATAAATATTTTTGACTAAAGAATGTATATGTACATTTTTAAATATTACAATAACTACCCAGTTTGTATGATTACTACGTATCCCTTCCGCTTAACTTTAATAAATATCTTTCGACAGTAGGCTTATTCCATTTGGGTAAAAATAATATGTTAAAGGGTAAGTCCTGCCTAAATAGTAACTTAATTCCATATTAAAGCCTTTGAAATATCATTTTCAAATATACAAGTCTTTCTTTTGAGAGTGGACGATAAATGTGTTAATTTAATTAAATTACATTGCCAATTACGGAAACTGTCGACCACGGGCCGGAAACTCACGAACAGGTAGTGACGTCACAAGTTTCCAAGATTTTTGTTTACAATCAATCGACTATGCTATAATCGACATGGCTTCAGAACCATACATGTATTACATGTTTGAACAATTAAAAAAAATCTATCAGACAACGAGGACGAAAGGAATTTTAACGCTGAATTCAGCATATATCAATCAATCGAGAAAAATGGATCACGCATCGGAAATATCAAATGGTAAGTTGGCCTACTTGATTAGCCTCCTACAGTCCTAGGTTAGGTCTATGCCATAGACTATACTATGGCACTATGGCTATGCAGTTTCTCGACACTTTAGTAGGCTTAGCCTTAGCATCATAGCCTTAAGGTTTGACTTTATCATTTTTTTAGTTTCCGACTTACGTTAAAGATAGGCCTATGTAGGTAATCTTCACACTAGTCTACATAAAACGACTTTTAAATTCACTTTTACTACCGGAACTTTTAAGCTACATGAATAGTATATGCTAGCTATTGCCTACTATATTAATTACTACGACTGTGACTGTATGACTACCCGGTATACTATAGGCTATAGACTATAGGAGGCTTACTTGTGCGATTTAGTTTAGAATGAATACGCTACTAAGTAGTTATTATGAATTGTGACGGACTAATAATTAATTATACTTGTAAAAAAAGCTACATATCGGTAAAGGTAGACTATTGACATTGACATAGGAATACCGGCCGTAACAGGCATAATAGGGGCTAGCTGTTTCCTGGTCCTCTTCTTAGGGTGTGATCAATCCTCTTATCTTTACCACCAGTGATTATTACCTATCTAATCTGTTCAATGTTTAAAGCTACTTAGGATTAATTTTATTTGATCTTGATTAAAGATTACATTGGCAACAGTTTTTAGATAAAATAATGAAAATTAGCCCAATTTATAGTTAGGCTATATAAGCTCAAGCTTGAAACAAAACAAAAAAACAATTTTTGCATTTCAACCTTTAATTGAATCAATTGCTCTATACTATAAAAATATTTCATATACCGAAGAAGGGTTTTAAAAAATATAGTTGTAGGCCTATATGTGATTTATATAAAAAATACATCAAATAGTGATATGTTAAAAAAACAGCTGAATTATGAAAAGTATTGACTAAAACCTAAACAGTAATTATTCTTTTTTTTTCAGGACAATGTGATACACAGCTTACAGTTACAGGAACTCAGTTTATTGGTGTTTTGGCATACTTGGTCATGAAATTCACACACCGCTGCCTGCTTGTGCTTTAAATAAAATAATGTTGGCCTATCCAGAAGGCAGACTAACTGGTTTCAAATGGGCCGATATTGATAAAGAATAAGCTGTACAGGCTTAGTTCTAAAGTATTAGTATATTTCTTTGAACAGTTATAAAATAAAAGGATTAAATTTGAATGAAATGTCTTTATTGCTTTCAATATAGTTGCTAATTTAAACAAATATGCCCATGTATTATATACATTTTTGAACACAGTATAAACAAAATAACATGATTGATAATTAATAGGTAGTGCATTTGAAAAACAGTCGATCATCCTCTGTTCACTTTTTTGCAGTCATTTCCTTGGATTTATGAGCATTAGGCACTTTTAAAAGAGTATTCTTAACACAGGATATCCCACCTACCCTCCATGGCAGCAAACCAGTTGGTCCACGGCAGCTTATTCAGTATTCACAACTGACCTCTATATATAAAGACCATTTCCTTATTCGCCACCTGGGGACGCCCTTAGTAGGAGATGGTAGCTCCCCCAAGAAAAATTTCAACTTGTTGTACTTCCAACTCCGACTCCAGGTACTTTAAATTTCCTCAGACTCTTCGACTCCACAGCCCTAGTTTTCACTGATAAAAAAAGTTATTTAAAGGAATTATTATATCAATGTTGAACAAAATGTTTCAAGACTTCTAATACCAGTGTATGAAATATTTGTTCTTAAATAGGATTAAAATTAAAGCAAAGTTTAGCAATATTAATTAAATATGACAAATATTGCAGATATTTAATAAGACTAATTAGTAAACTAATTTAAAATGTCTATCTTATAAGATACCTTTCGCTAATATCAGATTCATCGTCTTCATATTCACCTTTATCTGGAACTTAGTTATTGGTGTAGGTCACTGAAGACTTGCCTCGGCTATGGCTCA
The DNA here is from genome assembly GCA_949126835.1 of Anisus vortex. NCBI lineage: Eukaryota > Metazoa > Mollusca > Gastropoda > Planorbidae > Anisus > Anisus vortex. The sequence continues at coordinate 46,777,543 of OX421494.1, read as the reverse complement.
CAGGTCTGAACTTCTACTGACTTGCATGTTTTAATCCCAGTTTGTACTCCTTAAAAAAGTATTGTTAGATAGGTTGTAATGTAATATATGTAGGCCTACAAAGTAAATGGCATGAGTAAAAGTGAAAAAAAAAAAGTATTTATATATTATAGTCCTTATATAGCTATATAAGGTTTAGTCAAAATATTAAATATATTATATATATATAAATTATAATTAATGTATTTTTGAATGCTTACCCTTGCTTCTGATTCATTCTGAATATGAGATTTGTCTGTATCATCTTGTCCTCTTTGGAACTGTGATCCACATAAGATCTGAAGATCTACAGACATAAATTATGGCTTCGCAATTGTTGGTTCTTACAAGTCAAAGCTTCACTCAGTGGTGGCGGTGGCATTGGGTCCATTGAAAGAGATTCTCTATTCGTGGATTATATTTCCTGATTATAAAATGATTAAAAATTTTACTATCACCTAGTAAATTTTACATTTTTACAACCACATAATTTTTTTATATATTGTTATTTACAACAATTACAATAATATAACATCTTATGCAAATTATAGCAAAGTATAGCTAACAATATATGGCATGTAATGGATATATAGTAGACCTTTAAAGAAAGCATAGGCTCTACTCAGAATTTTAGTATTTACCATTAGGCATTAGGCTTTTAGCCTATAGATTAAATAGGCCTTTGCATTATTTATATGAGCCTACTATGCCTACAACATGGGCATGGGTTTTTAGTTATGATACAGTTTATTACAAGTAAACTTTAGGCCTATAGATTTTGTAAACTAATAGGTCCTATAATAAAGCCCTATACATTTATTGTCTGTGACTGTAGTCTAATATAGGCTACTGCATGATTATATAATAGGTTAATAACTTAAAAGGCTATAATCTATAATATAGGCTAGGCCTAAAGCCACTTAAAGTACTTAGACTTATAGTAGTAGTTAGATCTATAGTAGTCTATACCTATAAGCCTATAATTATACTATAGGCCTACTATAGCCTACTCTATAGACACTATAATATAGTGAGTCTATAGTCTATAGTTATAGACTAGGCCATAACATTTACATAGGTCATAGGCAGGTATAGGCCTAAGTCAAAAGTCTATTAACTTTTTTTAAAATGTAGTTGCTTAGCCAAAGAGTAGAGTAATAAGAGTCTTATGAATTTTTAAAAAATTTACCTTTGATAATAATTCTTTTTTCAAATCTCTTATGAGTAGGCCTATGCTTTTTTTTTCTCCGATCGTCTGTCTTGTTTGAGGGTGCTTCGGAATCAGTCTTAGATTTAGGCCTGCATTGTAATTGTTTTGCCACCTAACTTTGCTTTTTAAGGAACAGATATCCTTGTGAATGGACGGAATGCTTTAGGCATTCAAGATTTCTTCTTTTGAAAGCCCTTCTCGACTGCAAGAATGTTTACAAAGTCCTCTCGCACAAAATGTTTACGGCAAATATTAGGCTATATAAGACTTCACCCTGTCTGACACTTGTGACGTCATAAAGAAGGGAAGTCACTGCATGGTCGTTTTTTAGGTCAATCAATAATTACACGATTTATTAATTAATTAAACACATTTTTCAAAAGAATAAAAATAAATAAAATATTTGATAAATCTTATTTTTAAATAAGCTTTCAGAAAATATATACTTTACGTATTTGATTTTCAGGCAGGACTTACCCTTTAACATAAATCTTAGTTATTCAGAGATCAAATAATAAAAGACTTTAAAGCTATTACTTGCGTAATTGACAATTTAATTTTAAAATGTAATATTCATGGGCCCCCTAAGCTCTAATGGGCCCAGGTACGGCGTACCTGCTGTACCCCCCTCTCATGGGGCCTGCCTCACACAAACACACACCGCTGGCCGCTAGATTTGACCAACCTCTCGTTTCAACATCATCAAGTGGCGCTACCACCTCCTTCCACTGTGACCTGTCTCACTACCACCTCCTTCCACTCAGACCTGTCGGCTGCCTCAATTTGCTCCAAGCCTGGACCTCAAGCTGTCGTCAGTCCATCTCAACATTATTTGCCCACCTCAGCCAGGGTCTGCCTTTTGGGGGAGGAAGGGGGGGGGTACCTCTAGAAACTTCTTATCTACATACGTCATATCTAAAGGTGGTTTTCCACACTTCCGCCCCCACCTCTCCCCACCTCTCCCTACCAACACATGCACATCTATAAAAAAAAAATCCTTGTGTTATTTATTTACTTTTTAAAAAAAAGTACCCTTTAGACCAAATTGATCATAGGGCCGGTGAAGCAGCGTTCACCACTTTCTGTAGCCACGGCATACCAGGTGATTGTGTGGCCAGCACAATGCACGGCCGCCTTTACTTTACCCCAGACCCGGGGGGAAAATCCTAGCCTGCACCAGGTGTATAAAATGAATATGAAGTTTTGTGATAAAATCCATGAAAGGCTTATTGACCCTATCCTTGTTATCCTATTGAGCTGTAATTGTGCACATATACGTTTTACCAGTTCAAAATCAGTTTCTCTTGCTTTCTTTTTTTTTTTTTAAATTGGCCAACACTTTTATTAATTTTTTTAACAAAAGAAAATGGACAAGTTTTTACCCGCGTTTGACAACAGCCAATCAAAATGACGTTAATCGAAAAACAAATTTACACTCGCGCAGACACGCACACACACGTACAAAAGAAATGAGCAGTTGATAAACGACCGAAAACGGCTGCAAGAAAAAATATTAGCTTTTACTTGTTCAACCTGGGCCAATAATAATAAAAAATGGGAATTTAAACTGCCAAACAAAACAAAACATAGCTAGAAAATGCCAAAACTGGCATACACAAATAATAAGAAGGAGGAATAAATAAATATTTTAAAAAAAAGGGAATGTGGCACATTTGTTTGGGCCAACGACCAGTCGCATTATGAGTTGTGGGTCTTTGATTAGCTTCTCCCTCCCTCCCCCTTTGAAGATAAGCTCCATTCCCACAGCCAACATTCCCCCCTCCACATTCGATTTGCCTCCAGATAATATATTGGTCTTTAATGGAATAAGAAGAAATTAAAAGGAAGGGGGGGGGGGGGGGAGAGAGAAAGCGATTGGCTTGAGAAAAAAAAACGAAATGAAAAAAAGGGGGAGGGGTGGAGAGAGGTGGGGATGTCGATTAATCTCAATTTTTTTTTTTATCTTGTGTCATTTCACTGCCAGAACGGAATTTTAACAGATTGTTACGCGGCGGCGTTGGTGTGCCCGGAGGAGAGGGGGGGGGGGCAAAGGTAGTTTACCCTTAAGTACCCAAATATGCACATGAGACTTACACGCGAATACAATCAAACAAACACACAGTCAATCATACACACATGAAGACTTATTTTTTTTAATGAAGATCTCGTGACCTAATTGCGTGTAAGGCCTGACGACAACTTCGGGATTCTGGAGGCCAACCTCTTTTTGCGTCATTATTCATTGCATGCTTTTTTTGACATTACGTTATTGTAGACGAGACAACACAAACAATGCGGTCAACGTTTAAAAAATGTAGAGAAATTGACAGTGTTTACCGCAGTAACACAAAGAATATTCGTGCCAAATTTCATTTATATTTGTCCAGTAGTGGAAAAGATTATGTGACATGTACACACACAAATTAAATGTTCATATTTATACATATGATATAAGATAAGATTTCTTTATTGATCCAAACAAATGGAAATTTGTCTTGATTACAGATGTTTTGTCCTTCAGCACATTTTAAACAAAACAAAATAATTATTTGTAATTTATATACAAGCACAGAAATATACTTATAAAAATAGACAATCGCACACACAATCACACAATTATTATGCAAGAAAAAGTTCATTAGTAGTCAGCTATTGTTGACTGAAATCCTGACGATAGGCCTATATTACTTGTTGCGTATGGTAGATAGTTTGGCCGGAGGCTGACGCTCAATATAATTCTTCGTCTGGTGTGCACATTCTTCCTTTGTTGTAATGTAGTTGGTATTGCGATATTGTTTGTTTATATAGCCAGCCATCCAACTTTACTTGCCACTGTTGACGGGTCTGTCTGAGCAAAGCAGATAAAATGTCCACAGACGTATTCCTCTACGGCCACTTTTAACTCGCCCCGCTATGCTATGCTATAGATATATATTTTATTTATAGATAAAGCTATTTAATCTATTTGATATACAATTTAAAAAAACACAACTACATGTATTGATGTTAGAAATAGATGAATTATTCAGCCTATGGGTGTGACATCGTTCTCGTGTGTTTTTCCTTTTAGTGTTTTAACCTTCTGTATTATATAGGTCACGGTTAAACCCAGGGTCAAATAAGTTCCACCCTATCTCCACTCCTACACATACCTTTCTAACAAAGAAATAAAAAAAAGAGTCCATTCCCAGGTAGAACGTATAATATTACATATCGTCAGGGTTACGTCTGGCGATTTATTTCTAAAGGGGTAGAGGTCACACGCAACGACCTGGGGCGCGAAGGAAAAGGGCGCTTGAAGCCTATTCTCCCTCAGATGACAGCCTACCGACAGCTGAAGACACAAAACACGCGCTGATCGCAACGGGCCGTCCACGGGGGAATCGTAAACGACAGGCACAACAGCCGTAAATGGCAGTCTAATCCACCCGCGAAAGCCGCATCTGTAAAAAATTGTAGGGTGACGCACCTGGTCCCCCGTGAACTCAAATGGACGGACTTAGTCACAATAGTTCTATCAAGACTAGACTCTAATTAAATCGGAATGCCGTTTGATTGTTGAACCACCCGCCCGACTCATGTCTTACTTGATATATATATATATAATATAAATTGTTATAGTTTTGGTGACAATAATCTGAATACGTTCGAATTTAAATCACTTTTCACTCAAAAATTATTTATATTATAGGAGGAGAAAAAAAAAGGAGGGGGGGGGGCACAACTCGGTCTATTGCTTGAGTGTAAATTTGCCGGAGCTGGGTTTTTTGCGGTGCTGGATCTCTTTCAAAACTGGGTTTGGGGGGTTCTGGCCCTCGTTCGGAAGTATATAAAAATAGCGCAAACATCCTAAAAGAGAAACAAAATATTTAATCTTTAAAAGAAAAAAATACTAGCGAACAATTAATATAGTGAAATCTGCTTATGTAGTTGACTTATTAAGTGAAATGTTTAAATGTTAAATGTTCACCCTAGCCACATTTCCTTGCTTAGCCCATACTTTAGATATTTTTTCCTAGGTATACAAATACTTGGACCGCCCGAAAAAGGTAGAGAGTCATAATAATTATTATTAGTGTGTTTTATATAAAATCCTACATTTTAATACGTAGGTTTCGCATTTTATGGTAAATATCCAAAGCTTTAATAACAAATTGTAATTTATAGTAGGTTATAGGTTATATAGCCTAACAAATGTTTTTTTTCAATTTCAGCCTCTAGTCCCGAGATTTCTGCGCTTAGCAAGCCAACACCCTAGGCTCGTATACCACTGCATTACATAGACGTTACTGAGTGACACGGCTGCAATGGTAGAACAAGAATTTGTTTTTGTTATTAAAAGAAAAAAAAGCCATGCGGTTGACATTTGTTGAGTTTGACATCTGTAAATGACATGTCAAATGACATGTTATCTCAAACTACTGAAACTTTAGCGATGGCAGCCTTAAAAGCTTTAACACACAATCCCGGGTAAATTGATAGACGTATTCGGACGCATCAACCCTCCGGGACATCGGATACCGCCATTAAGGTGGCGCGGGAGAGGGGCAGCCATTATGCTGTCAACAGGCTGCACAGGTACGAGAGGAAACCGGAAGCGCTCGGGTCAAAGCCGATCTTGCCCCCACTTCCCATAATTCTCCTTCTGATCTGACAGTGACAGGCCGCTACCGATACGTCGCCGACGACAGTGTGTCGTGTATGTGTGTGTAGTTTGTGTGTCGTGTATGTGTGTGTATGTGTGTGAGTGTGTAGGTTGTGTGCGCGTGTGTGAGTGTGTATGCAGTGTAGGCTACGTGTGTGACACGAGACCCTCCGCTACCCCGCTTGACAGCGCGACATAATTCACACGTCATGGGTACACGTTTTTTTTTGTCACAGACAGTAGTCACGGCTGGCGATGAAGGCGAGGCTGTGGGGTGGGTGGAGCAGGTGGTAGGGAGGCGTCAGAGGGGGGTGAAGGGCGTGTAGAGAGTGCCCATTTGAGCTTGGACGGTTGTCACTCATTGTTGAGCCCTAAGCAAACTAAAATGTGTGTTAGATGATTCGGCTATGCCCGCCATCACGAGAAGACAGCGTTATTGGATGCGCATGGAAAAAGAACATATAAGATCTAAAAATAGATCAAGCGGTCCATCTTATTATAGTCTTCGATGTAACATATCAACCAGTTACGTCACACAAGCGACTTCAGACTATATCATACAACTGGCTATTCAGCTATCTACTATGTTGACCTATGGTACTTCCTTCTCGTCTAAGTTAAGCCTTATGTAATCGTTTTTATTATTAACATCCTCAGAGTAACTTCCCTTGCAATAACTACGTCATAATTCTCGTGCGTTCATTCTCTGTCTAATAATGTGCATTATTTTGCGCATTATTCTCTCTCTCCGTTATACCTGTATGTATATATATATATACATGCTACAGCGGTCAATAAAATATTGTTGTACTTCATTCTTCTTCTTGTGTTAGCCAGTCTGCATAGCTGTTTGCTCTCTTGCAGTTAATGCCAGACAAACATATGTACATTTCTCTTTCAATTGTGGATGGCGGAGAATGGACCATAGTCTAATCCCACACCAGTCCACAAAATCCCTGACTCAGTGAAACCCGACCCCCGAGTGCCGCTTGCAGGTGTTAAGTGCAAAACTGAAACCACTCTCTCAAACTGCGAAGTAGGGAAAAAGCCACACAAAAAAAAAAAAATTAAAAAAAATAACAATACCAGAAAAAAACTAAAAATTCAATGTTTTAAGGATTAAGTTGCCTATCCTATGTTTTTCCTCCACATTTCTATGTTGTATTCGTCATGTCTATGATGTAGTAAATCTGGGTTGTTTTCAAACCAGACATAATAAAGCATTGCAAAAGTATTTAATTATATACCGTAAATAAAATTGCTGGCGTTTCCTGATTAATGAAGAAAAAAGTTAATTAAAGTGAGACTACGCGTAGGCCTACTACCGCATAATCTATATTATGCTGCGGTTTAGACGTCATAGTTCTCAAGGTTAGTCTGACCGTTAGGCTACTCTCTAAACTCTAAACTAAAGCTATTTTACAGCTTTTTCTTTTTTTTACTGAAATGGTAGACCTATCCATCACAAAGAGATGCAGTTGTCTGCGATATTTTCCAAGCTCAAGCAGACGAGATAAGTCACGGAGCAGACGGCCTACATATCTCTCTGTATTTTAAAATAGATTTTAAAAGGCTGATTCTAGATTGAGCTCTATGTCTAGAAAACTTGTACGCAAAGAACCGCGCATTACGAAATAAAAAAAAGATGTGCACTTGTGCACCTTATTCACCGAACGCCATATTTAAACATGATTTAAAGACCAAGTGAAGAGGTTTTTCTCAAAGGAACGAGATTTGGAATAGCCTCATACGGCAGTGACGTTTCACAAGGGAAATACATAAATAAAAATAGACGCTATAAATCTATATTTAACCATTTTGTTAAAAATAAGAACCGGGAAAAGATTCAAAACATGTGGCAATAGATTCAAAACACGTGACAATATTCATTTTTCCTAGTCGGAATCCTTTATGTTACGTCACTTTCCTATATTGCCGGAAATAAAAACATCTCAAATGGCTACGAGATTTGGAGTAATCTTCCGAAAAACACACACATTTAAGTGCAAATATTGAACTAATTACTTAAAATGTATCTTTGATATTTTGTATAAATGTTTTTTTTAACATTCAGATACTGAATACACTATTTACTATCAAAATCAAATGTTAACTCAATTTTGATAAAAAGCTCTTCACTTGGTCTTTAATGTACAATGCAGTTATGTATTTTATGTTGTAGCTGAATAGAACTATTATTGTAGTAAAATGTTGATGTCATTGCATTATTTTTATTTTTTTAGCTACACCATACTCTTTAAGGCAGAAAAAGTGATGACGAAATTGTATAAAATATTGTTACGCGTTAGTTTGGCTGAGACTGGTTGAAACTAGATTTGGGATCAACTTGCTGTCACGGAAAAAAAAAATAGTTTAGTGAATAGAAGATTTGATTATACAGAAATGCCAAGTAAACGGGGGGAAAAAAATGATACAATTTTATGGAATCCACATCTCTGTTGATGAAGAAAAAAATATGTATAATTTTAACACTAAAACTTTAAAAAAAAATAGAATTTTTAAATGTAACAAGAAAAGAAAGAGAAAATGTTAGCTAATATGATAATTAGACAGGACCGGCTTTTTGACGCCCTAAGGGATAAACAAATTCCGCGCCCTCATTAAAGTGCCTCCGGTGGGTAGAGACTGAGTAGTGTTAGAGCGTATTTTCCTGTTTTCCAAGACAACTTATATAATATACCCTTCGCATTTCATTACCCAGATCTAGTAATTCGTCTGCATATGCGAGTAGCGCGCATAAGTACTAAACTTTAATTAAGTTTTTATTATTAAATCCCCAAATAAATAAAAAATCTTAAATTATGCACCTTCCAAAATTTTGCGCCCTAGACGTCCGCCTAGGTTGCCTATATGGACGAGCCGGCCCTGTAGTTAGACCTGAGTAGTCTGTAACTCATCTACTTAAAAAGAGTCCTTACTTAGTCAAATCACTAAACCTAGAAACACTAGATAACAGAAAGGCAAAGAGTAAATTAGTTATAATACATAATGCATTAAACTCTAACTTAGAAATACAACCCAATATCAGCTAGTTGCAATGCTCAGATAAACATAAAGACAAAAACACTTTCCTTATCCCTTATGCTATAACATATGCGTATGTAGTCTTTCTTACCGAGTGGCATTCGGGCATGGAATGGGCTACCTGAATAAACCAGGAAAACTAGTAACGTAACTTCATTTAAAACTTTAATAAAGATGCAAGACTAGACTTGGACCACGGGTGAGCGTATGACGCAATAATTTTGTTAATAAAAGGAGCGTCTATAATATATAGGATAAGAAAGACGTATACTCAAATATGCAATAATTTGATGCATCTATTAGATCCATCCATTAAGGAAAACTTAAAATAAAATTAACCAATTGATTTAGAAAAGAACTGTAAGGTTAATGACAGATGAACATTCAATGACAGATGAACATTCAATGACAGATGAACATTCAATGACAGATGAACATTCTATGACAGATGAACATTCAATGACAGATGAACATTCAATGACAGATGAACATTCAATGACAGATGAACATTCACACCTACCATGGGGTACGGTGACCGAACCGGCAGCGCGTTCTAATGGCATACCGAAGGTCTTGGATTCAAATTCTGGTGAAGGCTTGGATTTGTTCCTGGGTCTGGAGGGTGTCCCTGAGTCTACAGAGCTCTGATGGGTAGGCCTACCTGACTTTAGTTGGGTTGAATTTAAGGTGGCTGGGCATTGTGCTGGTCACACAATCCTCTAGCCGGCCGTGGCTACTGGTGATCGCTGCTCCACCGGCCCTATGGATCAAATTTGTCCTATGAGATTACTGTACTTTTAACATATAATATGTGTGAATTATTATGTATAGTGTGACATATTATTATTATATTATTAAACATATCAGGACAGAATGTTAATAGCAGGAAATAGCGAAGATACATAATGCTTACAAATTTTACTTCAATACCATTAGCTAATGTAATGCTCAAAAACCCACCCAACTGAAACTACCTATTGTCGATTTCTAAGAGCGGCAAGCGGCTCCTCCATTCTTCTGAAGGGCGGCTTGCTTGACCTCCCCCCCTTAATCCCAAGATGGATGACCCTTTGCTGGTAATGACTTGGCCTGGGGATTTGCATCTAAATTCCAGACATCCATCAGGAGTCGTCGGGGGGGGGGGGGGGGGCGGGCGGTACCTACGAAAATGAGCATGCCTCTCTCCCCTCCCTCTTTTTCCCGTTCTCCCGTCTTCGTTGGTACTTTGTCTCCAAGCAGACTAGCAGAACGACGCCTACCCCCCCCCCTCTACTTACCAACTACTATATCTCCCTCTCCCCCCTCCTTCCCCACTCGCCTTTCCAGACATTGATATCTATAAAAAAAAAAAAAATTTTTATAGAAAAGTCAATTTGCAGGAAATCGGATTCTGTAGAATGACGCCAGACAGGAAGTGACGTGTTAGGAAAGATTTACATATATTGTGGAAAATTTGCTGGATTCTAAATGTTACCCCTAAAAAAAAAAGATAATGATAAATAAAACATCATTTTCTGTGAAAAGGCTATTAATAACCTAAAGTTAATGCCCAAGCCACTTCCGTTTTCGTTTCTTGATTTCCAGGAACTGTGCCTGGCCATGATTTGTTTTGAAATTTTTAGTCTGTTCCGCGTTCTGTTTTTTTTTTTTTTGTTGTTTGTTTATGTTTTAGTATATTGCGGTTGACACAAACATATTTCCCTGTCACTTTCAGATAATTAGAACATTGCTTCAGACAGTTATTTATGGACATTTTAAAATGTTTTTGATGCATTCGATTCTAGAAGTTTCTAGCATGTATACACTGATAGATAGAGTGGCGCGCAAAACAATGCACATAACTGGACTGTAATTGAACGCACGTGAATTATTGTGACGTTTGAATGTAAGGGGAAGTTACTAGGGAGGTTAAACACATTAAAACGATCACTTGACTCTTGGACGATAATGCAGGAACATCGTATAGTAGATAGCTTACTAGTCCGTTGGATGCTAGAGATATTGAGTCGGTTGTGTGGCGTAACTTGTTGATATGATATAGGTCTATACTGTTACGTGTCGCTGTCTAGAGTGGGCAGTTTATCACAATGACTTTTTGGTACCGTAGAAGAATCCTTAACTCTCGCCAAAACTTTTCATCCAAGCAATTTAGAAACGACGTCAGGAATAACTTTTAATTCAACATAACACATAGCATCAAAGCTCAACACACGTCAATAATAAAACACATCCTAACCAGTCTCACAATACACTCTACTCTACCTACACATCCGATGGTCCGGCACCCCCCCCCCCCCCTGTGCGCGCTCATGACAAACGGACAAGGGTCACCAAAAGAATGTGACCATCAGTTACAAAGGGTGGTAACCACAAACTAAAAATACAAGGGAGTTAATCAATTCTAACGTCATACATCACATGCATTAAATGTATTAAAAGTTATTTCGGAGTCAAGTTATTGATTATTGTTACGCAAGGCTGAGGGAGTCTGAACCAGAGAAATGAAACTAGACTGAGCACTAGAACCAAATAGATATAAGTCGTAACAATGGTTATTTAAAAAAAAATTAACACTAAAACATCTGTAATCGTTGATACGCAAACTTGTGTAAGTGCGCGTGTGTGTTTGAGATTTTACTGCAACATTTTCAGAGGGTTCGATATCGATTCTAAGAAGATAATGGTACCGCCCGTGAGCGGGGCAGATACAAATTTCATCACTCCTAGTCAGACGTACCCCCGGGAGCATTAAGTTGCCGAGGAACAACACACGAAAAAGAAAGGGCGGGAGGGGGGGTATTTCAGCAAGGCGCCTGTCTGTTCTGGTCATTGTAGGGATAAATTCGCCCATACCCCTCCCCATTTCCCTCACCAGACGATGTCCTCAAGATGGCCATTGTGTTGTTAAATTTATAAGCTTAGAGGTCAGGAGTCTACAGTATTATCTATTCATCTCTCTATTTTCGTAAAGAGTTTTCTCGATTACTTTCAACTGTACATGTTTCTGTGGCTTAGAATGGTTTGGTTCTTATTGTGGCCGAGTGGAGGCTAGGATTTTTTTCCCGTGAGTTAAGGGTGTCCCTGAGCCTACCCAGTCCTGATGGGTACCCGACATTAGTTGGGGTAAAGTAAAGGCGACTGGACATTGTGCTGGCCACACATGGCCTTGTATGCCGTGCACATAGAAACTGATGAACGCTGCTTCACCAGCCCTATGATCAGTTTGGTCGGAAGGGTACTTTACTATGCTTACTTAAGGAAAATGTTACAATTTTTTGGGTTTTTCATGGATAAATAATATATAATTGTTTGTGTGCCTGTGGAAAATGGTAATAAAAAAATTAGGGTCAAGTAAAAACGGTAAATTGATTAAGTTAGTGTAAAAAAGTGTGTTGCTAGATTAGAGAATAGTAAAAGGACACTCACAGAAGACACTGAGCTTGCGAATCGTTCAAAGAAGACACTAAATTACTGACATGTCTTTCAAAAGATTACAATGCGACAACGTTAAAATAATCTATCGCTCCCTACACGCGCGTCCAGCATTAAAGTGATCATTAGCGGTTAGTCCCCGCTCAACTACAAATGACCATGTGACCATGTTTGTCTCAAATGACCAACACGTCTTCCTAAGGTTTCTTGGTCATCCTGTCTATCTCGCGCCCGTCGGGGGACACACCGCCCTGTGGCGTCTCCTGGGAGCTTGGAGTGAGGGATGAACACAATCATATTTGAAGCACACACTCAACCAAGGGGGGTTGTGGGGAGTGGGTGAAGAAAGACAAACTTCGGGTCGGGCGTCTGATGACCAATACATCAGCCGTCCACGAGACAAGGAATCATCCCCGCTCCCTCCCCTCCATTCCACCCGAGGAAAACCAAAGCACCGCAACGTGATATCAGACAATCAATAGTAAATCCCCCCCCCCCTCGTTCTTCCAGTCCCACCTGACAGACATAGGCGTAAACAAACCTAAACTAGGTATGATTGGTCGGTTATGACATGACCCCCCCCCCCTTCCCTTTCCGAAAAAAACTGCTAAAATTATTCTCTCTTTTCAGCAAGTCATTCTATTTGGCACAATACAAACACAAATATTGGTGATATGAAAAGGTCTTGTTATTCCACTCCCAACCGCCCTCTGTCCATCTACCCCCCCCCCCACACACGCACACGGCCTTGTTTTACTTGATAGATTATAGTTTACTCTACAGATTGTTTGAGATTCGATGGCGGAGATGGAGAGGGAAAAGATATAATTGTTGCTATGTCCAAATTGACATGGTTTTCAAAACCGTGTAGTTATAACTGCGTGAGTTGCCTATGCTTTATTAGGCTATAGTTTAATGAAATACAAAATGTAAAGCATGTCTTTTTAAAAAAAAAAAAATATAATGTATTTCTTATATAGTAAAGAAAGCAGGCATAGTAGCCTACACAGATATCGTACACCGTCCAAGAAGACGCATTTCTTCCAAGGCCACATTCGTCTCTGTACAAGGCTACATCCAGCAACATCATCCACTGTCACATTCACCCATGTCATCCCTGACCACACCCACCCATGACATCCAAAGCCACATTCGCTTGTGTCATCCTAGGCCGAATCCGCCTCAGGGTCATCCAATGCCATATCCGCCCATGTCACACAAGGTCACATGCCACCATGTCATCCCAAGAGCCAGAGATCTTCACATCATCCTAGGTGACATTCACAGATGCCAACCATCGCTTTCAGTCAGTTCCAGAAAAGGGACATTGTATTTAAAACCAAAACAGTCATTCTCACCAGACTTTTTTCTTGTTTTAATTCAACAAATTTTTTTAAATTCCATTTAAAGAAAAATAACAGAGAGAAAAAACGTATAATTTTCATGTTCACTGTTTTAAGCTTTCCGTGTTTGTTTGGGTTTGACCAAAAACTATAATAAGATCAACCGCTTGCTATATTTGACATGAAATGTTAGTTTGTGCATTTGCGACCTTCAAAACGTCCTCACGTTTTCCAGTGCACATTAAATACTTTAATGAGCTTGCTCTGGTTTTAGAGCTTACCACTTGTTTTTTTTTCCGTGCGCACACTGTCTTTAATACAACGCTGTATACAACTTTTGATTGTAATCTTATTTATCCATTGAGAAATTACTAGACCGGAAGTCTAGTGGACTTAGTGCGATCGGAAATTCCGAAAAAAAGATATTCGAGTCATCAAATAGCAGAAATATGAAAGCAAACGGTCCACTTTATTATAGTCTTTGGTTTAACAATTAAAAGAAACAGAATCACGTGACACATTGCGTCAGTTTGTGGCCGGGTTCCGACTGTGTGTGTGTGTGTGTGTTGAGGGTAGGTGGGGTGGGGTGTTTAGAAAGGGATGGGGGGAGAAGCGACGGTAGTGATGAATGGCCGTTCTCAAAATCTTGTTCGGTTCAACTTTCATGCATAATTTTTGCTATAAAAAAAATGGCATCTTTCGCGTGCAAAGTCTAAGCGACACGCGATCGTCTGTTTATGATTTCGGCATAAAATTCCCATTTAGTTTCAGAGTGTCGGGCACAGTTTTAGTTTCTAAGTGGCGGATCCACTTTAAACACGCTGGTGGGAATACGTTTTTTTGTGTGTGTCTTTGGATAAACAGCGAGCCGCCATTTTCTTTTATTGTCGGCCATTTATACGCTATTCTTTGTGCGTGTTGTATTTTCATTGACCACATTCGGTAGACGTTATCGGTCTTAAGACATCATCGGTCTTTTGATCTGTTAGGTCTTATGAGAGTTATAAGGGCCGTGTTACAGGGAAGGTTTCCGCAGCCCTGCGATTGTTCACTGTGGTTCCCCTAGGATCATTATCGAGGTGGCTCGCCTGTCTACCTGCAATATCACCCGGTAACACAAATCCGTTACTATAGATATAGGCATCCAGGCACCGGGTGGTTCGTGAGACAGGATTGCTGCGTCCATCGGTTCCTCCCCACCGACACCCTGTGGCCTCTCGGCAGTGCAATGGGTCTCGGACCCACAGTGCGCTGTCCCCCATGCGTTCGCCCGCCGGTGTAATCTTAATTGGATCGTATCGGCGGTTTACACACTTCGCCAGCTTTGAGGCCCATGGGTACAGAAGTGAGGTCTTATGAGATGATTTGTCTTATGACATTATCGGTCTTATGTGATAATTGGTCTTTTGACATCTTCGATCTTTTATGACATCATCGGTCTTTTATGACATCATCGGTCTTTTATGACATCATCGGTCTTATGTGATAATTGGTCTTTTGACATCTTCGATCTTTTATGACATCTTCGGTCTTTTATGACATCATCGGTCTTTTATGACATCATCGGTCTTATGTGATAATTGGTCTTTTGACATCTTCGATCTTTTATGACACCATCGGTCTTTTATGACATCATCGGTCTTATAAGATGTAAAAAGTAAAGCACCATTCGGACCAAATTGATCATAGGACTGGTGAAGCCGGGTTCACCTGTTTTTTTTTTACCGCGGCCTACCCAGGGGATGTGTGGCATGCTCAGTCGCCTTTACTTTACCCCAACTAATGTCAGGTACCCATCAGAGCTGAGCAGACCCAGGGACACGCTCAAGTCCTGGTAAAAAAAAATTCCTAGCCTCCGCCAGGATTCAAACCTAGGACCTTCGGATCGCCAGTCGAACACGCGCTATCGTGAGATAATTCATCTTTTTTTTTTCGAGTTTAGTTTTACGAGCACAAATAATCGAACCTTACAGTAAGTTGCACCTGCAGCTCCTTCTTCTTCTTTTAACTCTTACAAAGATGTATCGTCTCAATTTGTGACTCAAAGACAACTCTAGGTTCCCCAACTTGATGGGTTAAAACGTGCTGCAAGTCAATTACGTGAAAGCTCCAATGAATCGGGAAAACTAACTCACAAAGACAGAGCCCACACAGACATACAACACAGGCACACAACACAGGCACACAACACAGACACACAACACAGACACACAACGCAGACACACAACACAGACACGCAACACAGACACACAACACAGACACACAACACAGACACACAACACAGACACACAACACAGACACACAACACACAGACACACAACACAGACACACAACCCAGACACACAACCCAGACACACAACCCAGACACACAACACAGACACACAACCCAGACACACAACACAGACACACAACACAGACACACAACACAGACACACAGCACAGACACACAACACAGACACACAAGACAGACACACAACGCAGACACACAACACAGACACACACCCCAGACACACAACCCAGACACACAACCCAGACACACAACACAGACACACAAGACAGACACACAACACAGACACACAGCCCAGACACACAGCCCAGACACACAACACAGACACACAGCCCAGACACACAGCCCAGACACACAACACAGACACACAATGTGTAGACACAAAAACATAAACAAAAAAACACACAACAGAAACAACCACATCGGTATGAAAAGAGACATGCCTGATAAAACCATGTCATCAAATGTCACATCCACTCATGTCCACCAAGTCATATACCGTTGTCATTAACTTCCAGAAATGTGGCATAGTAGTATAGTAGCCTATATATAAAAACAAAATAGCTTTCTCATCACTTATTTATTGAGTTTTTTTTTTTTAATTCAACAAATAGTTTTATTCGATTTTAAAGGAAATTATTTAAAAAAATAAAAGAATAGTAAAGGTATCATTGCGATTCCTAACATAAACAAAAACCAATTGGTCGCTGTAGTGTTACGCTAATAATGAGAACAATTTCCAGAGAACCAGCGTAAAATATGTTAGAACCATCTGTTTTCACAGCCTTCCCCTTCCCACCTCCCTAAACCCACACGCTCCAACTCCTTCTACCAGTACACATTGTCATATCTCTGGAATGCACATCTGTCCATCCATGTCTGTGGGGGTCATTAAATCCTAACTCTGAAACACATCAGCAAGTCGATTGCAAAACGCGATAGATCTTTTCAAAGAGTGTTTGTGTACTCGTGGAACAGGTCAAATGTTGAGCTTCACACCGAGGCGTTAATCTTTTTGTTGTTGTTTATTTTTTGTTCTTCGGTTTCATGTAGCTGGATGCGCGGTATCTTGGATGGATGAACTTGGTCTGTCATAAACGCATCAAGCATCAGATGAGCCCCACAAAGAAAGGCAACAGACAACAACACTATGCTAGCCATTAACAAAGTATTCTATTATCTCCTTGGAAATGAACAGTACAATGATAAGATAAAATAGTTGTGTATTCATCCAACGCATTGGTGTCAAGCTCTAGGCACGCGGGCCACATCCGGCCCAGTGTACACTTATAACGGATTTACGAGCGAGTTCATATTATTGTTTAGAAAAAACGGTTAATTGTCAACTGATCTTTGGATTTTTATCCAGTTCGGCAAGCATTCTTAACCCTTCCCGTACCGACCTACTTCTATCTATGCTGCCTTCAGTTCCGCTATATACGCGCCCGGGACTGTAAGGGTTAAGTTTTTATTTCAATTTTGACCCCGCTCCCAACCCCCTTAAAAAGGTTTTCGCACCCCTGATCCATCAGAATGAAAACGTTCTTTGAAAACATACCGTGAATTATAATAAACATACAACTAAAAAGAACGTTTCTGATAAGACTTTTCTTTTGGTCCTGTTAAGTAGAGCTTGATTTACTGTTGTTTTGGCATCCACGTACTAAGTGTGTGTCCGTTTGATTTATGCCATTAGAGCTCAAGTGGTGGTAGTCTTGGCGGTGAAATGCGTTTTCCGCTGTTTTGTAGTGCGTCTTATAAAAAGTAGATTTTTATCTATTGGATGCAATTCATCTCCTTTATACCTGCTGAATGGAAGGGAACTGAAACAAACTGTTTTACCCGCACACAAATAGACATACATATAGACAGACATATAGACAGACACATAGACAGACATATTGACAGACATATTGACAGACAGATTGACAGACAGATTGACAGACAGATTGACATATAGATTTACAGACAAATTGACATACAGAATGACATACAGATTTACAAACAGATTGACAGAGAGATTGACAGGAAGATTGACAGGCACATTGACAACCATATTGACAGACATATTGACAGACAGACTGACAGACAGATTGACATACTGATTGACAGACATATTGACAGACAGATCGACAGACAGATTGACAAATAGATTGACAGACAAATTGACATACAGAATGACATACAGATTGACAGACAGATTGACAGACAGACTGACAGACAGATTGACAAATAGATTGACAGATAGATTGTCAGACATATTAACAGACAGATTGACATATAGATTGACAAACACATTGACCGACAGATTTACGGACTATATAGACAAACATATTGAAAGACAAATTGACAGATTGGGGCGCATATTGACAAACAGATTATGGACACACTGACAGACAGATTCATATTCAGACTGACAGACATATTCACATACAGGTTGATGGAGATTGGGGTGCCTATTGACAGACATATTCACATACAGGTTGATGGAGATTGGGGTACCTAATGACAGATATATTCACATACAGGTTGATGGAGATTGTTGTACCTATTGACAGACATATTTCACATACAGGTTGATGGAGATTGGGGTACCTATTGACAGACATATTCACATACAGGTTGATGGAGATTGGGGTAACTATTGACAGATATATTCACATACAGGTTGATGGAGATTGTTGTACCTATTGACAGACATATTTCACATACAGGTTGATGGAGATTGGGGTACCTATTGACAGACATATTCACATACAGGTTGATGGAGATTGGGGTAACTATTGAATTCTATATTGATTTACTTATAAATAGATGAATAGATATAAACATTAACAAACAGAAATAAAAATACCGGGTAAATATATTGATAGATTTGGCGCAGTCTGTCGATGCATCTCAATGACAGTAATCTATTCAAATGCACGGTCCAGATCTGCCGGTCCGAGGGCCGTGGTTTCAGTCAGCGCTAGGTGGGGGGTTGGGAGGGGATGTATGTTACAACGCTCTACGTCTCTACTCAATTACATAAACCTCCCTAAGCCTCCTTATTGAGGAGTTTGCTAACGAACTCTGACGCACCCCATCTGTCCTCGGTATATTATGTAAATCCACCAGTCTCCTTAGGGAGCAAGCGCGTGACGGCAAAATAGAGAGACAGACGGACAGACAGATAGACGGAGAGATAGACAGAGAGATCGAGCGAGAGAGAGATAGAGACAAAGAGAGAGAGAGAAAGAGAGAGAAAGAGAGAGAGTAGTAGCGCCCTTCTCTTCAATTCTCAGCGCTCCACCCCCCTTCTTCAATCCATGGATGCTGTGACGAATGGAAACGAATCGGTCGTCACATAGGCCGAATTTTATAACTGCCAATGATTATAACGAATGTATTAGCATCACAACCATGTATGGATTAGGAATATATGTACATTATTTTGATTAAGCGTAAGAGAGAGAGAGAGAGAGAAAGTTTAGAAATATAAATGTTGTTTGTAAATGTTAGTATATTACCTTGTTCCCATATAGCGGGGTTTCCCGGCCAAGTAAAATGATACTATACCGCCCTTCCCCCCCCCCCCACCTTCCCGTGTCACCTTTTCCACCCGCGACGTGGTTATCCCCCATTACCTGTTAAGATAGGAATCATCTCCCTCCAACTTTGAATGGCGTACGAATTTAACGACCAGTGTCCAGATTGCAATTAAGGGTCACATAAGTCTCGTGAATATCGCGCCCTCTCGCCCCCCCCCTTTTCCACCTTCCTGGGTGACCATATATTTCCTACCTTATCTTGTCACTGTTTCAGGAAATATAATTCCAGTTGATATCATTTTTTTCTGATCGCCAACGGTGGACATCGACATTTTTATGCATAGCTCTGGCCTTCTACAAATGGCCCATAATTGGGCGACTTTCTAAGGCCAGGGAGATCCTTCTGTTGATCTCAAAATTTAGTACCAGATGTCAAACCATTGGTATAGTTTACACTCCCCCTCTTCATGTCCGCTATATAAGTTGAAACTGTTCGCTGTAAATTTAGTCCTAGCGCCAGTCTCATAAGAAGACACACTTTCATTTTAGTTAGAAGTCAGATCTAACTATTGTAAATATTGTTCTACTCAGATTGTTTGATCCACCATTTTATATGCCAGTTTAGTCACGAAGTTTTGCATTTTGTTGATGAATTGCCTGCATCTGCTAATAGTTTACCTTCATCATTGTATTATTATTGCTAGCCATTTTCCGCTACTATTGAATAAAGTCATACAGTTTTCTCTCATAAGACAACAGCGTTGGTTACTGTTTGGTTAGAACGTGACATTGTTTGTTAGACTTAGACGTTTACGAAGCCACGTCTAAGGAAAGGTGTCAAATATAAATTTGCAAAAGTACAGTAGAGGCTGCCATCCGACTTCAAAAGATACCTCCAGACCAACGAAGCCAAGGGTGTGAGTTGAAACCTCCACCACACGTGTAACCGAGTCGAATCCACAACTACCGGGTTACAGATGCCTACCCAATGTTGAACACTATTATCCTTCATGGTGAACGTCTGCTATAACCCCGAGTGCTAGTTTTGTTCCCTGCCCCCCCCCCCCCCATCTCGTCGAATTCCTGGTAAGGTTTTATCAAACCCGGGAACTCCATTTTCTAAATCCACATTTTCTAGAAATACTCCAGATAGATCGCTTCCTTTCCCCGTTTCACACCCCTCTCATGATTTTGGCTATTTCTGACTTTTTTCTACACCGAAGGACAAGTTTCTTTTGATCCGCAAAATCCCCCAAAATTTAGAACCGCTGGTCCGTAAATACTCAATTTTAAATCTCACAACCGCTCGTTGTCCACGACTCGTAATATATTTAGAACCGCTCGCATAACAATAATTATATTAGCTTAATGCCCGTGAAATCGTAAACCAAAATGGCGGAAAGAACCGGAAGTAATGTCTCCCTAACTCAGTCATTGAAACAAGAACAAGACAAATGAAAAGAAATAGAAAAGAGAGAGATGGTTTGGGATAGACAATAGAATCTTGTGTGAACTGAACAATAATACAAGTCAATCTGGACAAACTCATTCGTTATTCTTCAGGGCCGAGCCAGGGGTACACCGCCCGCCAGAGACAAGTGCCGGTCGTGACCACACAGCGGTGACACCGCCGCCCCCCCCCCCCCCCCCTTGTTTATCGCCACCGACCAGAGTCGCTTCCCCCCATCCATCACGACCAGATAATTGTTCCTTATCAGACCTGATTGATTCGCCCTTGGCGACGTCGTCCGACCTTTTGTGTTGGCGTTGAGGGGGGGGGGCACGGGGAAAATGGGAAGGGGCGGGGGAATTGGGTGAAGGGGGGGGGGAGAGGCGCCCTGTGACCACAAGTGCTGTGCAATGATGAACTTTGATGGCGTAAAACTTGAATGGCTTCGGATGTTCTCAGTTTAGTTTTAACCCTTACAGTCCCGGGCGCGTATATAGCGGAACTGAAGGCAGCATAGATAGAAGTAGGTCGGTACGGGAAGGGTTAAATAGTATAGTAGGTTAAAAGGTATCAGGGCTTCTATGTGTGGGGGGGGGGGCTGAGAGTGTGAGGGGGGACCTGGAGTAGGGGGTCTGATCTTGATGTTTTAGGGACGATAGATTATGTCAAAAAGACTTTATAATATCTGTGACAATTAGTGTCATTAATCTATGCCTGTGTCACTGTCTACAGTTCACGTTAGAGCCAAGCTGCATGTGCCAGTGATAATTCTTATCTTATCTTAGATGTTATAGACATTAAAGATGATTGCGTCTTGTCTTCTAGGTTAACAGGCGCCGCCCCTGCAGAACAGGAGATCATTGCGTCCTACGCTTTTCAGTGGTTTTGAGTCTAGTCTTGCATTTTGATCAGTGTTTTAAATGACGTAGAAAGTTGTTGGTTTTCCGATTCTGTTACGGTAACCCATTCCATGCCCGGATGCCACTCAGGAAGAAAGAGAATTTAAATGCGTTTGTTATTGCATATGGAATAAGAAAAGTGTTTTTATCCCAATGTCCATCTGCTAATGTCACTGCTTTTGTAATATTAGTCCAACTGTTTCTGCCAGTGACAGTACCTTATAATAAAAAGCAGAAATATTTCTTTCGATAATGTCGGAGCTTTCCTGAATGCTGTATTTTACGTTTCAGCCATTTTGATACAATATCAGTAGGGATAGTTAGAGCCAGTTACATAATGTAAGAAATAGCCTGGGGGATAGTTAGAGCCAGTTACATAATGTAAAAAATAGCTTGGGGGGATAGTTAGAGCCAGTTACATAATGTAAGAAATAGCTTGGGGGGATAGTTAGAGCCAGTTACACAATGTAAGAAATAGCTTGGGGGGATAGTTAGAGCCAGTTACATAATGTAAGAAATAGCTTGGGGGGGATAGTTAGAGCCAGTTACATAATGTAAGAAATAGCCTGGGGGATAGTTAGAGCCAGTTACATAATGTAAGAAATAGCCTGGGGGATAGTTAGAGCCAGTTACATAATGTAAGAAATAGCCTGGGGGATAGTTAGAGCCAGTTACATAATGTAAGAAATAGCTTGGGGGATAGTTAGAGCCAGTTACATAATGTAAGAAATAGCTTGGGGGATAGTTAGAGCCAGTTACATAATGTAAGAAATAGCTTGGGGGATATTTTGGAGCCAGTTACAGATTGTCAGCAACAGCCTTGGATTGTCCGAGTCAATTGAGGCTTGTCAAAGCACTATCAAAGCTAGAAACGACCTACTTGAGCCCTTAAATTCTCGCTGACAAAAAAATATCAATTTATTTTAAATTCACCCGTATAAAAAAAATTATCACTTTGTGACCCCTTCTGTGGCCCGTGAAAAATGGGTTGGCGGCGCCCTGTGACAAGGGTTGGTCATAGATCCCTATCATTACATCGGAGAGGGTGCCATCGTTAAAAAAATACAACTGGCCACCAGAAGAATGACCTACCATCACGAAAGAGATCTTCCATCATAATCCATCCCTACTTCACACGCACACACAGCGCCTCGGTCTCATCTCCCAAAGTGACCTTGATGAAACGGCCGTGTCAAAGGTCACGCGGCCCCGGCTCCCAAGATGTAATGTATAATTTCCCTAAAGAAATGATGATGTACCGCGAGAGAGGAAGGGGGGGGCGCCCCCGCGCGCACTTGTCACGTCACGTGACCTAAATCACGAAGAATGATTGGTGAGCCCAAACCGAGGTCGCGATCTTCCTCCTTTTATGTTGGGCGGACGAAAGGGAAGCAAACGCAACAAAAAAAAAGCAAGGGGGAGACAAATTTGTACGGATGGTCTGCCCTTGCTCTGCCGACCTGTCAATGCTCGTGAAATATAGCGTTCTGAATGAATCAAATTTGTTGTAAATCACTCTCCCGGCCTGTCACCGAGGTTCGAAAGGGGCCGTAAGTAGAAATTTATCACACGGCATGTGCAGCAAGGGAGAGAGTTATCCCTCTTTCTACCTCCCCCTTTCTCTCTTTCTATAACCCTGCTGTGCTCCTTTCATAGCCGACACCCCTCCCCCACCTTTTCCAAAGCACTTTTACAGTTTATGATAATAAAACTGTCGGAAAGGAGAGGGGGGGGGGTGAGGAAAAGCCCTTTCAAACTATCTCCCCAAAGTTTGTTGTCTCTGCGAGTTGTTTCCCTTACTTGTTGTTTTCCATTGGATTTCTGCCGTTGACTTGTTTGGGAGAATTTTCGGATATTCGAATAATTTTTGTTAATTTTTTTTCCACAAAATGACTTTTTTTGTTTAAATTTTCAATATATATATATAAAATAAAGGTTAATATTTCAACATGAGCCTTCGCTAAAATTATCCTAGTGGGCAGTGGATGGAGGGGGGGGGGGTGTTGGTTAGTTGGATGTGGTTTTGTCCTTTTTATGTATGCTACATAAAAAATATATATATATATTTTTTTTAAGTGTGAAAAACAATCTAGTAAAAATTAAGAGACGAGAAAGAAATCTTTTTTTCCCGAAAAGGCCCTTTCTTTTCGAAAATGGTCGTTGGGGGAGCGGCCGTTCCCCCTGCCCCTCCCCCCCCCCGCTTGCTACGCTACTGGTTGTATTGCTGTTGTGTTAATGTGTTACTGTTGCGCTGCTGTCATGTTGCAGTTATGTTGCTGTAATATTGATGCTATGTTGCTGTCGTTTTGCTGTTGTGTTGCTGGTTGGTTGGAAGGAGAGGAAGAGATGCAGTAGGAAGTGAGGGCAGGAGATGGGGGCAGTGAGGGAGGGAGGGAGGTAGGAGGGGGTCAGGGAGGCTGTGAGTGAGAGTGTGGGAAGGCGGTTGTCAGATAGACCGGTATAAGGAGGTAGATAAGAGACAATAAAGGGTATATAAAAAATGGTTCCGTCCCGGAAACGAAAAGTAAAGGACGTGCAGTCGCCAAAAGAATGCCGTATTTATTCATCGTAGTCTATAAGACAAATCAATGAAACCTTCAATATTAATTACCGATTTGTTCTAATAAAGCCCTTCGATAGTTTTATGTGGCTCCCAGTGACAATGTTCTAGGGACGTTCACAAAGAGGTCTGAAGATGCCATAACAATTTTTGAAATTTATTTTAAAGTTTCTTTTTAGGAAGCCCCCTGTTACGTCTTGGTTTATAAGAATTCTTGGATATACTATATTACTGTATTCAAAACCTCGGCTAGCTCTCTCTTAATCTCAGGGTGCGTAACAAAAATGAATATAAAAAGCGAGATCTAGTAAAAAAAACTTAGAACTTTAATTCATAACTTGTATACAGAGAGGTCTATACTATTCAATCCTATCGGCCACACATTCAATAGACTAATATCTATCTCTGCTCACACACACTTCATTCCTCAACGAGAGCCCAGCATAATCTGCCTAACCGTTGTTATCTCGCGTCAAAACTTGCGTTCCCCCAAAACAACCTACGTCATTATTTTTCTGTTCATAATGTACAGTCTTTTGCGCACCAATATTATTTATCAGCTGCACATTTACGCTACATGCTGTATCTACACAAAAAAAAAAAGCAGCGCGTTCGGCTGGCGTACCAAAAGGTCCTGGTATCGAACCCTGGTGAAGGCTAGGATTTTTACACGCATCTTGAGGGTGTCCCTGAGTCTACCCAGCTCTGCTGGGTACCTGACCTTAGTTTGGAGTAAAGTAATGACGTTTGGGCATTCTGCTGGCCACACAATCCCTCTAGTAAGCCACTGAAACTGGTGAACACTGCTTCACCGACCCTTTGATAAATTCGGTCCAACGGGTACTTTAAAAACAGGGCAGGGATCGGGGGTAAACCATTTGGGACTATTTGTGACTAGAGCTAAGGGTGGTTTCTAACACAAATGTCATGGCATTTGATTATAGTTGAAACTTTAACAAGTTTGCTGCCACAGTTCACGCTGCGAAAAAAGGGCTAAGACGGGATACTTTATTTTGTACTTACCTACATAATGCTCTGTAACATATGTCGGCAACCTTTTTATAATAGAGTGCCAAAGTAGGATTTCTAATTCATTCAGCGTGTCAACGGTCTAAAAGTCAACCTTCTCTGGAAATAAGTTTGTTGTAAAAAGTAACTTGAATTCTTATTTTGGAGGTCTTTCGCGTGCCACTGCAAATCTCTATGCGTGCCAAGTTTGTCACGCGTGCCGTAGGTTGCCGACCCCTACTCTATAATGTCAAAATATATATATGTTCGTTGAAAATCTTTGTCAATATTTCTTTAGATGTGAGTTTTTTATGTACAGAAAAATATATTTAAAGAAAACTGAACAGCAGGAGTGGAAGAAGACTGACGGAGTTGTCAGGAAGTGACATCACACTTTCATACCCCATTTTTCAGACTGACCCAGAAGCCAATCTTGTTTACTCCAGAATTAATTCCCTTTCAGTTGTTGTTATTGTTATTATTTTATTTTTCCAATCTATTTCTTGTAATACACAGAATTTCATTTTTTTTTCTTTTACGATAAGACATAGTGTGAGGGGCGGGGGGCCAGTTCCAGCCCTCGGACCGACGAGGAGGAGGTCGCGCGGTAATCAAAGCGATAGGATCATTATGACGTTTCTTGATTGATTCTGTCAAACTTTCAACCCCGCGGGCTGTCAGTATGGCTCCGAAGTCTCGAAAATTACCGGACACCCCCCCCCTCCCACTGATGCGGAGGATAAGCCTCCGTCAACGGAGACAGGGGTAGATAATTCTGTCCCACATCCCCCTCCCCCCCTCTCCATCTTTCTCTCCCTATTCCAATTGATGTCCCCTTCGTCCATTCCATTATACATCACTCTCTCTCTCTCTCTCTCTCTCTCTCTCACGAGAGAACGCTAGTGCTATTCTCTTAGAATAAATGTGTTTGCCTCCGAAAATATATTTTTTTTCCTTGAGTGCTGCGAAGAGAGAAGAGCCACACATAACTTTATGGAACAGGGGGTGGCGGGGTGGAGTGGAGTTTTAGGGGCTGGGTTGGGGTTGGGTGCTGTGGGGATCGGCATAAAGAATGCAGGATGAAAGATTGAGCTTTTAAAAATGAATGAATATTTTCCAACTGGACATTGCATGAGGGCTTTAAAACTCGAAAAAAAAAAAAACGAAATAGAGAGAAAGAGAGAGAAAAAAAATTGAAGCCATTTTTTTTTTCTGTGTGTTATTGTTGCGAGTTTGACATACAGGAAGTGGGAAGGGAGATGAAGGAATGATGGGAAAATAAAAAATGTAAAATGGATGTTGATTGGATTTGGTATGAAGTTGTCGTGAGATGTTCTCTGCTTGTTCTGTTTTGATGTTGTTGTTTTTTTTTTAAATCATTGGAGAAAATATAATGACATTTACTTTATGGGAATTGGATTCGTGCTTGTACAATTTGAAATTTCTATGGTGACAGGATTGCACACACAGTGCGCATGTCAGGAAGTAGGAAAATAATCAAACCGTAGGGAGAGGGGCGATAGAATTTATATGTGTATATGTGCATGTGTGTGTGTTGTGTATGTATGTGTGTGTGAAGAAATCCCTGCTAACTGTTGTTATTTGCTTTTTTTTTCTACAAGAAACAAGTAGGCCTAAAACAAAATTTGAAGAACAGTTAAGATCTGTGTTCTTATGAGGGTATGATTGTGCAAGAACAAATGTATATAAGTAATCTTTCTTACCAAGTGGCATCCGGGCATGGAACGGGTTGCCTGAAAAAAACTACAACAGGAAAACCAGTAACTTCATTTAAAACTTTAATCAAATTGAAAGACTAGACTCAGGCCATTGATGAGCGTTGGACGCAATAATCTTCATTCGCTGTTGTATTCGTGTGGTATTGGTGTTGTATTGATGCCGAGTTGCTGTTGAATAGCTGTTGTGTTCAAGTTGTTTAGCAGTTGTGTTGATAATCATCACAGCTATCTTTTTCTTCCTCACTATGTCTAATGTGTTTAAACGGCAACACCGCTTTAATCTGCTGTTGTTTCTAAAACATCCTTTAAAAAACAACACTTTTAAATTATTTTTATGGTTACAATTATTATTTTTAAGACATGAAAAAATAACTGAAGGCTTTTTGAAAATCTTCACTTTAAAATTATACCATTAAATCATCATAACAATCTGCCGGTAACATGGGGGCGTGAGTAAATAACTAAATAAAAAATAATAATTGCTAGTTGGTGTATAAAAAAAAAAGTATACTGTCGGATCCATAGGGCCGGTTGTAGCAGCGTTCACCCGTTTCTGTGGCCACGGCATACCAGGTGATTGTGTGGCCAGCACAATGAACAGCCACCTTCACTTTATCGCAGACCCGGGAAAAAATCCTAGCCTGCACCAGGTGTATATAATGTACATGAAGCTTGTGCTATCTTTGAAAGGCTATTTAACCCTATCCTTGTTATCCCATTGAGCTGTAAATGTGCACATATACGTTTTACCATTGACAACACACTCCATCAAATGTTCCAAATCAGTTTTTCTTGCTTTCTTTTGCTTTTTCCATTACATTTTTTATTGTGTACATTTCTACATCCTTGTAATATATTCACTTCGCCTATTCGTGGTGCTTGTAAGAAATTCTGGCGTCGGCGAAGATGAAATGACTGCACCAAACTTTCATCTAATAACACAGCATGAATTAACTAAAAAGACTGAGTTGGCACGATGTAAGAAATATATTTAACCCTTCCCGTACCGACCTACTTCTATCTATGCTGCCTTCAGTTCCGCTGTATACGCGCCCGGGACTGTAAGGGTTAACCTACTAGGTTTAACATGCACTAAGTTTGACATTCCTCATACCGAAAGTCAGATACTACAGTCACTTAGATTCAACATCACATTTTACATAAATAGTTGCCAACTAGAAATACATCTAAACAACATTTTGTGTGGTAGGCTATATGAAAAACTACCGTTGAAGGAGATGTTCTTTTAATAAATGAACCATTCTAGTACGGGATATTAGGCCACTTTCATATAAAATGGCATTCTTCTCTCTAGTGGCATTCGGTTCTCGCAGAGGGTTGCCTGAATCAGTCAGAGAAAAAAAAACTTAGCATAATTGGAATCATTTATCAAAGAAATGCTAACACTGTGTCTTCATTTTCTGCTATAGAGTGTTTAATGCGTTCAGTGTGTTCGGGTGTCTAGCAGCACAAATTAGGCATAGGCCTACCATTTGTGAACTTCGTGGATGGATATTATTCCCGGGTCTCTGCCTGGTATGATTTCCAGTCGCCTTTATTTTCCAACAAACTAAGTGTCAGGTAGCCGACCCTGCAGGTCAGGTTGACTCAGAAACAACCTACAGACTCGGGGAGGTGAAAATATAGCTTAGCCTGGATTCGAACCAGAAACCTTTTGTATGACAATCTGAGCGCGCTACCGCTAGACCACGTTGTCCCAATACCTTTGTGTAAACTGGAATAATTTCGCACTGTTGTACTCGTGCGCCGCAAAGCTGTGGCGAAGTGTGAAAACCACCGACACGCTCCCATTACAAGTGCACCGACTGGCTAACGTATGGGGGACAACCACGATCAGTACCCACATAGCCTCAAAGACTGGCGGTTGTGTGAACACGGAACACAGATCCTTTGCTCTCAGTAGAGGACTCTGTTCCCGCTAATAGTGTGGGGGCCCCAAGCTGTGTCCGCAGCTTGGGGATGCGTAGTCTAACATGCAGATTACAGGTCCGAAGCGTTCGGGTCTCTCGTTTCCGGAAATGCTTACTTTGCACGACAGTACATAGACCGATGGCAGGGGCACTGGCTTTGCAATAGAGCCGTCACAAACCCCCTCCAAATTCATGAGAACGAATTTGCAAGGCGATGGTTGAATGAACCCGATGGAAGCTAACAATGTGCACAACAATGCCCAGGCATTTGTCTGATATCCATATATTTTCTGACATAGTCCATAGTGGCATAACTGCGCCCAGGCCTGAAGTAAGATGTATACAAAATGTTTATAAAACAACAAGCAAACAAACAAACAAAAAAAAACTAAGAATAATACTCATTTTGTTTTTGAAACTGGAAAATAAAAAACTAATTTACTCTGAAGACAGATCGCCCTGTATAGAAATGTTCGGATTGACAGAAATATTTCATTTATTTTTTTTATTTTTTTTTTTTTTGGGGGGGGGGGGGGGGGGGGGGGGTGGGGGGGGGAGTAGGGAAAGATGATGTGGAATAAATTTCTTTCTCCTATCACTTTTACGCAGACATTCGTTTCTGAGATTCTACCTCCCCCCCTCGACCCCCCACCCCCATAGAACAGAATAAGTTTACCCCTCACATCTCCCCCTTACCACTTCCACCACAGACATATCCGCTCCCCCCTCTCTCTTCCCCCCCCCCCCCCCCCGGTCTTCCGTGCTTTTTTGTCGGATGCCGAGGACGAAATGCAATCACACAAGTATGAAATGACGAAATAGAAATATAAAAAAAAAATAATAACTTGTTATCTTGCGTGTGTGTGACTGTGTGTGTGTGTGTGCGCGCAAGCTCGTGCCGAGAATCTGTGCAGCCCCCCCCCCATAGCCTCTCTTCCATCTCTCCCCCACCCCCTCCCTCACAACCACACCCCCGTCGATGAGATTCAGCCCCGCCACCCCCTTCACCGCCACCACCCCTCCCATCCCTCCAATCCATCAATCAGGCAAGGGCTAAGAGGGTCAACACAGCGTCAAAGCCATAAT
Source organism: Anisus vortex (assembly GCA_949126835.1). NCBI lineage: Eukaryota > Metazoa > Mollusca > Gastropoda > Planorbidae > Anisus > Anisus vortex. The sequence goes on along the minus strand of OX421494.1, from coordinate 46,747,360 downwards.
TGGGCGAAATCGGCGGGGCCACTTGCACGGCGCCTCCTGTCGCCCCCGTTGTCATGTAGAGGTCAGCCCCCCCCCCACCCCGTCACCCCCTTCCCAACCATCACACCCCCATGACGTTTTCATGTCTGCCCAGTGGGTGAGATCGACTCCTCGTTTATTTGTTGTCCTTTCTCTGTTGTGGACAGTATCGATACCAACATAGATCGGTGTGTATTAAAACGCCAATATGAAACCGTGTATCGGAGTTTCAATTTCATGTCATATTATAAATCACACGTATCTTTTGAAGCATCGTTTATTTATTAAATTTAATTTATTCATTTATAAAAGTAAGACGATGTTACACACTCAATAAAAATCTTTTTTTTATATATCTTTTTAAAGAAAGGAAAATCCAAATATTTCCGTTTTTTTTTTTAAAGAAACAAAATATTTGATTAATTTATCTTATCTTATATATTAGAGACGCTCCTTCAAACGATGTTAAGTTACTGGTTTTCCTGGTTTGTTCAGGTAACCCATTTCATGCCCGGATGCCACTAGGGAAGAAAGCGTACTTATAATGCATTTGTTATCGCAAAAGGGATAAGAAAAGTGTTTTTGTTCTTTTGAATATCCGAGATTGAGAATGATGTAAGAGATTGTTATAGGGTTGTATTTCTAAATAAGAATTTAATGCCGACTAAATAGTTTTTCTTCTTATAAAAACACAGTAATATAGTAATGAAATAGTAATAAGAAATATAATACTTTAAGACTAATAAAGTAGTGAAAAAACAACAATTTCAAATCGAAAATATTAATTCTACGGGAGAGATGGTAATATTGCGTTCAGCCTTCTTTACTTTTAGATGTTAATATAATAACGACATTTTTGCTTACCCGACGGACCAAACTCATCATAGGGCCGGTGAAGCAGCGTTTACCAGTTCTCAGTGGCCACGGCATACAAGTAGATCTGTTGTGTGGTCAACACAATGCCCAGCCGCGTTCACCAGTTCCCAGTTGCACGGCATACAAGTAAATCTGTTGTGTGGTCAACACAATGCCCAGCCGCGTTCACCAGTTCCCAGTGGCCACGGCGTACAAGTAGATCTGTTGTGTGGTCAACACAATGCCCAGCCGCGTTCACCAGTTCTCAGTGGCCACGGCATACAAGTAGATCTGTTGTGTGGTCAACACAATGCCCAGCCGCGTTCACCAGTTCCCAGTGGTCACGGCATACAAGTAGATCTGTTGTGTGGTCAACACAATGCCCAGCCGTCTGTTGTGTGGTCAACACAATGCCCAGCCGCGTTCACCAGTTCCCAGTTGTCACGGCATACAAGTAGATCTGTTGTGTGGTCAACACAATGCCCAGCCGTCTGTTGTGTGGTCAACACAATGCCCAGCCGCGTTCACCAGTTCCCAGTGGTCACGGCATACAAGTAGATCTGTTGTGTGGTCAACACAATGCCCAGCCGTCTGTTGTGTGGTCAACAAAATGCCCAGCCGTCTGTTGTGTGGTCAACACAATGCCCAGCCGTCTGTTGTGTGGTCAACACAATGCCCAGCCGTCTGTTGTGTGGTCAACACAATGCCCAGCCGTCTGTTGTGTGGTCAACACAATGCCCAGCCGTCTGTTGTGTGGTCAACACAATGCCCAGCCGTCTGTTGTGTGGTCAACACAATGCCCAGCCGTCTGTTGTGTGGTCAACACAATGCCCAGCCGTCTGTTGTGTGGTCAACACAATGCCCAGCCGTCTGTTGTGTGGTCAACACAATGCCCAGCCGTCTGTTGTGTGGTCAACACATTTCCCAGCCGTCTGTTGTGTGGTCAACACAATGCCCAGCCGTCTGTTGTGTGGTCAACACAATGCCAAGCCGTCTGTTGTGTGGTCAACACAATGCCCAGCCGTCTGTTGTGTGGTCAACACAATGCCCAGCCGTCCGTTGTGTGGTCAACACAATGCCCAGCCGTCCGTTGTGTGGTCAACACAATGCCCAGCCGTCCGTTATGTGGTCAACACAATGCCCAGCCGTCCGTTGTGTGGTCAACACAATGGCCAGCCGTCCGTTGTGTGGTCAACACAAAGCCCAGCCGTCTGTTGTGTGGTCAACACAATGCCCAGCCGTCTGTTGTGTGGTCAACACAATGCCCAGCCGTCCGTTGTGTGGTCAACACAATGCCCAGCCGTCCGTTGTGTGGTCAACACAATGCCCAGACGCCCCAACTAATGTCACTGACATTAATTATCATCGTAGTCTATAATTATAATTTTTTTTTAATGTCTGGAAAATGTCTGGAATTTGATTTTCCAAAAAGAGTATGAACCCTGACAGTCAGGCAACCATCAGACCCACGAATCCAATAAGAAAAAAAATCTTAGCCTTCACCAGGATTCGAAACCAGGACCTTCGGTACGCCAGTGAAACGCACTGCCGCTCGGCTAACGAACCCCATTAACATAGTGACGCGAATAAGGGAGATAGACCCCCCCGGTTCATTTATTAGTAAGTTAGCGTACGTATAGGTCAAGTCAGGGTCATGTGGTTAAGTTATGGTTTGTTGTTAACTTGAAAATTTTAGTCTTTGACAAATTTGGTCCAACTAATTTTTTATCAGTCGGCAATATTTGTTTATACTTAACCCTTACAGTCCCGGGCGCGTATATAGCGGAACTGAAGGCAGCATAGATAGAAGTAGGTCGGTACGGGAAAGGTTAGTTCTATTTTCTTATATGCCATTTAGGTGCATATCCAACTTTTTTGGTGTCGCCTGATGGAAAGGGGGGGGGGCGACTTCATCTAGTTACACTACTGCTTGCACAACTATATATAGACTGTTTCAATGTTTGTGGCTGATTTGACCCATTATGTGTTCGTGGGTGTAATAGGGTAGCGTACGTTAGATTGCTATTAGCAACGCCCTTGGCACAATCGAGGAATTGGAATAATCTCTCCCACAATCCCTTAATCCTCCAATTATCTCCATAGGTAAATTACTAACCGTTATCGAATTTAAATTCCCCCCCCCCCCCCCACACACACATACACACACATTCACACACAGACTCCGGGCTCCGTTTTCTTTTGTATGGTATCGCACCTGGAATATCCAGTATCGCCCATCGCCGAGCGCAGAGGGGCAAGATGTGCAACGGCTGACTGGCAGTTCGATTCCGATTTGATGAGCTTCAACTCCCCCCCCCCCCTCCACCTTTCTCCCCTTCCACCCCTCGCTAATTTCTGTGTGGCACGGAGGCAGATGAGTGAATCAAAATTAAATAGCATCTGATTCGTGAGTCAACTCCCAGCAGGGGGAGAGATGAGTGGTTTCTTATTTCTCATGGACACACTTGATGGTGGAAAAGGCGAGTGTGTATGTGTGTGCGTGTGGGAAGGGGGGGTGAAAGAGAACGGGAGAAAGGGAAAGTGCAGATGACTTGCAAAAATTGTCATCGCGCCTGTTTTTTTTTTATACAGAGACAAAGTGAAATTTATTTCCTTAGTGAGATCATTTGTGTGTTCGTGTATGTGTATGTAATAATGAGAGAGAGAGAGAGAGAGAGAGTGGTTAATAGAGCAAGCGTGAGAGAATCTGTGAGGGGAGGAGAGGCTGGACATGGAGGGAAAGATAGATAGAGAGGATGTAAGAATTTGGGAAAGAGAGATTGGGAGAGGATGGGATAAAAAAGGAAAGTGTATTAAAGTGACATACTGTTATACCTTAATGCTTCCTCCCCCTATAAATATATTGCGCCCCGCGCCAACAAAACCATACACACACTGACCAATACACACACTGACCGATACACTTTCTGACCAATACACTTACTGACCAATAAACTTACTGAGTAATACACTTACTGAGCAATACACTTACTGACCAATACACTTAATGATCAATACACTTACTGACCAATACACTTAATGACCAATACACTTAATGACCAATACACTTTCTGACCAATACACTTAATGACCAATACACTTAATGACCAATACACTTACTGACCAATACACTTACTGACTAATACTCTTACTGACCAATACACTTACTGATCAATACACTTACTGACCAATAAACTTACTGACCAATACACTTACTGACTAATACGCTTACTGACCAATACACTTACTGATCAATACACTTACTGACCAATAAACTTACTGACCAATAAACTTACTGACCAATAAACTTACTGACCAATAAACTTACTGACCAATAAACTTACTGACCAATAAACTTACTGACCAATAAACTTACTGACCAATAAACTTACTGACCAATGAACTTACTGACCAATAAACTTACTGACCAATGAACTTACTGACCAATAAACTTACTGACCAATGAACTTACTGACCAATGAACTTACTGACCAATGAACTTACTGACCAATAAACTTACTGACCAATGAACTTACTGACCAATACACATTTTTACCCACCCACTTACTGACCAACACTGTTACTGAGCCTCTTTATTCCCTAACAGCTAAATATTCCCAATGACTAACACCGCCACCCTCCCCCCTCCCAAATAACCACACACACGGCTACTGATCTCCACCACAGCTACTGATCCCCTTACGGCATCTGATCTCACACACTGCTCAGACAGCGACTGGTCCCATAACAGCTAGATATCCTGAACAGCTACAGATCCCTAACAGCAGCTTCAGATCCCACACACGGCTGCTGATACTCCACACTCACTTATCCTTCTCAAACTTCCAAACCCTCGCAGAACCCCTTTCTCCCACACTATCTCTAAGACATCAGGTTCTCTCTCCCCCACGCCCACCCCTCACCCCACACACTAATTCCTGGCCGTTATTGATGACTCCAAATTCATTAAAGACATGCACCCAGTGCCACGGATGGGAGAACTAAGTGGCACCCGCCGCCTTCCTTCCATTTGTCTTCTCAAAGATGGTTTTAAAAAATAGGAGGTGGGGATTAAGTTAACAGGGCGAGGGGGAAGGGGCGCGGACGAACAGAGAAAGAGAGAGAGAAGAAAGACGAATGGAGTGACGGAAGATTCAGTAAACGCTCTATCAAGCCTGCCAGGCATTCCGAAAGGGTGCGCGTTTGGGGAGGGGTGTGGGGGGAGTGGCTGAGCTAATCAGCATCATTCTTGGTTGAACTCTCGTCTGCTGTATCATGTTGACCTGGAGGTTTACCTGGTAAAATGTACAGGGGATTCTGAAGCACCCCCCCCCACCACCACCACCACCACCAACACCATTATCCTCTTCATTCGCCGTTCCACCTACAACAACGTACCAAAGACGATGCTAGGCATTGTAAAACTATTTAGGTACTAATGAGATTGATTGTTTTAATGAGCCAATTGCGAAGTAAAAAAAAAGCTCCATATATTATTAAACTATTGTTATGATTAAACCGTTTGAGATAAAGGTTGAATCGTTAAAAAGTTTCACATTAGACTATGACAACATAATCACAATCATGGTATTAAATAACGTTACATTCTGACATAATCTTGCGCTTCTGTACCCAAAGACATCAAAGACTGGCGAAGTGTGTAAACCACCGATACGTTCACATTAAGAGGACACCGGCGGGCTAACGCATGAGGGACAACAGCCCCTGTTGCGCGTCCGAGGTCTCATTTGCAATGCCGACGAGAGCCTCCGAGCCTCTTTGGTGTAGGGAAAATGATCGTACGTCTTAAACCCGCCGATAATTGACAAGTCTTAAATATTATGCATGCATAAAAGTTGAAGTATACTGGTTATAGGAAAAGATGTAGGTTTTTTTTTTCATTTCCAAAAGATGTTGCCAAAAGAAAACGATGGATTGTGAATGTCTAGTGTGAAGAATCACATATATATTATCCCAAACTTGTTGCTTATGCAAAAAAATGTTCGTTTTTTTTATTTATGTATCTACGCATATTCGTTTTTATAATAACCAAGGACGCAACTCTTGACTAATTAATTTTATAATCGAAGCTAAATTTAATGAACGCGACTAACACCACATAATAAGTAGGCCTATATTTATTTATTTATTCTGTGACTAACACTTTGAGTATTAATGATCGCCTGCTCACTTTTGATGTTAAAAACGAATTCCTCATAACTAATCTTGTAGCCTTTGTATATTTCTAAAAGACTGGCCGTCGAGGTTGAAATCAATGACCAAACACCAGCAAAAGCATGGTTTTTGTTTACGAAAATGGCGGGAAATGGCACCGGAAGCTCATGTTATCTTTCATTTGAAAAGGTCACGCCTCATTAAGACCTGTCAATTTGACTGACTTCTTTATTGCTAATGTGATTTATGAATCTAAATGTTGTCCATGTATTTATTAGATTCTCTGTGTTGTTGTCATTTGTTATAATCAAGTGCGTTGTACGGTTCGTGAAGATCTTTAAGAATCAGCCCTAGACCATGATAAGATATTTGAAGGGCGGAGACAAGCGATAGATAGATAGATAGATAGATAGATAGATAGATAGATAAAAAAAGAATAGAAAAGTAAAAAAGATAGTTAGATAGTTAGATATAGATATAGACGGATAGACTGATAGATAGACAGCTAAAAAATAGGTAGATAGACATATAGACAGAAAGATAGATAGATAGAGAGATAGATAGAGGAAATAGATATATATATATAGCTAGTTAGATAAAAAGACAGAAAGATGGATAGATAGACAGATAGATAAACAATTAGAAATATAGATAGATGGGAATTTAGATAGGTGGTGCACAGATAGATACATCAAACGGGGGTCTTCAATTTTGTGCGGGGCGACACTGCAGTAATTGAAAAAAAAGAAGAAAAGAATGGAAGATAGAATGGAATGAAGGAAGGCAGGAAGAAAAATGAAACATTTTAAGATCACGTGACAGCGTTTTCCCGGGAAGTCTCGGGAAGTCAGTCCAAAAAGAAAATGTATGGTGACGAATATCTTACAAGGGGAGATTACCCACAACGGAAAGAAGAAAAAAAACGGGGTAGATAAATTGCCCTTTGTCAGAGAGGGATGGCTTCCCTTTTAACGAGATGGCGTCCGAAAATCGCAAAGCCTGACACCCCACACTGATTGTCGGGGGAGGGGTGGGGGGAGATGGAGCGCCCCTCGCCTCCATCCATCTCTGTGTGTGAGCGATGATACATGTGAACTTATAGTAACTCCCCTCTTCTTCCCCCCCCCCCCCCCCCACCCTTCCAAGCACTACCAACAACCAATATATACACGAGCAGACGATGATGGCGCGCGCGCCCGGGACTAGCCGTCTGCTGAGGGTTGTTGTTGGAAGTACTAATCGAGTCACTCTGGGTCTCCACACAATAAGTCTGTGACTGAGAGATGGATCTATCCCCCCCCCCCCCCCCCCCCGCGAGCCCGGTGTCTCAGAACAAACTTTCAGTTTTGGTAGAAGAAGAAGTTAAAAAAAAAAAAAAACTTATAGATCTAATACAAATGTTGAAATTTGAGAATGGTCAGTGTTATTGGTATGCGTCTACGTCCATGCATATGATTGGAAGCACCCCCCCCCCACACACACACAGTGCCTCCCATTACAGATTGGAACCCTGTCAGCACCCCCCCCCACACACACACAGTGCCTCATTACAGATTGGAACCCTGTCAGCACCCCCACACACGCACACACAGTGCCTCATTACAGATTGAAACCCTGTCAGCACCCCCCTTACCACACACACACAGTGCCTCATTACAGATTGAAACCCTGTCAGCACCCCCACACACACACACACAGTGCCTCATTACAGATTGAAACCCTGTCAGCACCCCCCCCACACACACACACAGTGCCTCATTACAGATTGGAACCCTGTCAGCACCCCCCCCCACACACACAGTGCCTCATTACAGATTGGAACCCTGTCAGCACCCCCCCACACACACACACACAGTGCCTCATTACAGATTGGAACCCTGTCAGCACCCCTTCCCACACACACAGTGCCTCATTACAGATTGGAACCCTGTCAGCACCCCCGCACCACACACACACACACAGTGCCTCCCATTACAGATTGGAACCCTGTCAGCACCCCCGCACCACACACACAGTGCCTCCCATTACAGATTGGAACCCTGTCAGCACCCCCGCACCACACACACACACACAGTGCCTCCCATTACAGATTGGAACCCTGTCAGCACCCCCGCACCACACACACACACACAGTGCCTCACATTACAGATTGGAACCCTGTCAGCACCCCCCCCCCCCCCACCACACACACACAGTGCCTCCCATTACAGATTGGAACCCTGTCAGCACCCCCCCCACCACACACACACAGTGCCTCCCGTTACAGATTGGAACCCTGTCAGCACCACCCACACACACACACACACACAGTGCCTCCCATTACAGATTGGAACCCTGTCAGCACCCCCCCCCCCCACACACACACTCAAACGTAATGCATAGCCACAACTGGCCGGATGAAAAAATAATGTCCCTCCAGTCACTGTAACTTGTTAGTACTCAAGTGATAACGTTGACTTTCTTAGTACAACCAAAGACTATAATAAGATGGACCGCTTGCTCTATTTTTAGAGCTAATATGCTCTTTTTTCGTGCGCAACCAATAAGGCTGTCTTGAATGACTTCTACGCTCCTACGGTTGTATTAAAGTAAGGTTTGCGCTGTATACAACTTTCGATTTTCAATCGTAATTTTCCAATGTGAAAATCATAGCGAATTACTAAACAGGAAGTCTAGAGGACTTCGGAAATTCCTAAACTTAAGTGTTTCAAGTTATCAAATAGCAGAAATATCAAAGCAGGCGGTCCATCTTATTATAGTCTATGACTCTATGTTACAACATAGAAATCTTGTGTACGCGTATCAACTAATAATATCACCCTTATTGTAAGCTCTTGGTTCAGTTATGTTTAAAAAAAAAACAATGATAAACAAACAAACAAGCTAAAAACAAAAAAGTCATTGACGAAACAGAATTTAAAAAAATTGGTTTTGTTTCATGGGAAATTCTTTATTTCGACATTAGTTGTCTTGTGTTTTTTAACAAGCCGAATGTTATGTTATGATAAAACCAAATATAAAAAGTTTTCTAGAATTTAGATTATCGCATATTATAGAACGTATTCATTTTAATATTTCCTCGCCAATAATACTTTTACCTATGTTGTTGTATTTAAACTGTAGAATAGGTTTTTTTCCATGCCCTTGTTGTATTTCAGATACTTCAAACTCATTGACATTTAGGCCCTGACTAAGTGGAACTCACTTCACTTCAAAAGCTAGGGGATTGGGCGTCCACGACAAAACTCTTTCATCATAATTTGTGAGTTGCCATTTCTATCGAGAGCGGAACACCTTGTATTTTCATTCACAAAAAAAAACAGCTACATCAACATATTTTTGTGTTGGGGTCAAAGGCGCTTTGCTCGAAACGAAACGCCAAAATGGCGGAAGATCACAGGGCTTGTAAAAGAGGTTTATTGCAGCAACAGTGACGCGGATTCGTCCAAAAGAGCGATGTTGTGCAAAAATGGCTGCCGGAAGAGTTATGGAAAAAAGGTGACACTGTTAAAAGCTCGCCAAAATGGTAACTGTATTCGAATTGAGCCAAAGTTGATCAAAAGTTCACGGTTCAAAGATCTTCAAGCGTAATACAGGTCAAAGTTCGCCGATGTCTAATACTGTGATATGTTCACCAAGAAGTAACAGGTCTCCAAAGCGCGCGAAAGTTTTAAAAATTTGAACACTTCAAAGTTCTTCAAATAGGTGATAAAGTTCAAAGTTCAAGTACATGCAATTTATAGCCAAGCTTAATGAATGCGTCAGTTTAAAATTAAACAATCGATTTCACCAGCTCAAACTTTACTCGGGACTGGGGTGAATGCTGGCTTGGTAGGCAATAGACGGCGTGTTATTGTTTTTATTTGCTTTATCATACACTTTGTCAATTCTACATCATATTCAAAATGCAATACTCAAAGGTCAAAGTTAATGGTGCAAGGTTTTCTTGTTATTGTTTTAAAATTGGGAAATTGATGTACTAATGTGGCTTCAGTGTAAAACCTTCTAGGTTTCCAAACCCACCCAAATGTTCGATGTTATCAGGGAAGAAGAGGCATCATGGGAGGCGCCGACTGGTTGTGTTTTTAGGGGGGTGGGCAAATTACAGGCCAAGCATGTAGATGTACAGGCAGTCTGGCTGGAACAAAAGGATAAACAGCATGAGGATGTTGGCGCTGAGGAGGGTGAGGTGGGCGTAGTGGTTCAGGGCGGTGTACATCCTCAGGAGCCAAAGCATGAAGATGTACACAAGGATTATGAAGAGGAACTTGAATATGCCGCAGATGAGCCCCGGGATGTAGGTCTTGAAGAGTTTCGAGAGCTCGTCCGTACACTTGCTCTTGCACTGGTTTTTGGTCCTCCGCATGCACCTGCACTCGCCGCCGTTGCACTTGGAGACCGGGGACTGTATCTTCGGGGTCGGGGCCATCGAGTTGCAGCAGGACGGCCTCCTCTTTGGCGTGACGGCGGACGTCTCTGGGTAGACGCACTCGCACACTTTGACCTTCCGGGGCATCTTGGAGGGCGAGACGCACACCATGTTGGGCGCGGTGGCGGTAGGGGTGAGGTCCTTGTCCAGGACCTCCCTGCAGCAGTAAGTGCGGCTGTCGCTCGGGTGCTTCTCGCACAGGTAGATCGTGGAGACCTTCTTCGGCGTCTCCATGCAGCAGTCGCACGTTTTGCTGTCGTTGCAGTTCTTGTTCGTCCTGACGATTTCGCACGACCGCGCGGCGCAAGGTTGCGCGCCACCACACGGCCGCGAGTCACACCGGGACTCGGATGCGTCTCTCTGCGTGCACGATTCTACCAGCATCGGCTGGTCGCCCGACGAGCAGTGAAAAGATCTTCTGGCCTTTCTTCTGCTCAAAGACGTCGTCGAAGTAGAGTCATAAGAGCTATGCTGGGTGTCTCCGGGGCCGTAGTTTCCTCCCCCTGATGGGTCGCAGTCTTCCGCGCACACGTGACCCCCGCACTGACTTCTGGGATGCCAAGTATCGTTATAGACCTCGTCTGGCATCTGAGACATGGAGGTCCCATCCTTCGAGCTGGACCTATCGGTCACTCGCGAGGACGCCGAGTAATTCTTCAGCCTTGATTGGAAGGGCTCCGATGAGTTTACACTGGAGTCACGCGGAAGCCTCCTGCTCCCGGAATGGATGCTGCTTGATTTGCCCGCCTCTTCTTTGGAAATGATTTTCGCAGCCAGCTCGACTGGTGGGGAGCCCCGCGCCTGCAGCACCATACGAACTTCCTGAGGGTTGGTTTGACCGTTGACCTTGTGACCGGAGGTTCTCATACCATACGCGGCACACGATTGGCCGCTCTCGGATGCGACCTTGAACTTGTCGTTGGCGATTCTGAACTTGTGATATTGATCCTGGTTATCCGGGTTGACCCAAATTATGCTTGGTTGAGTATCAACCTGTAAGAAATAAGTTAAAGCTGCTATAGTTAACTAATATGCAGTTTAGTATGGAAAGGAAGTGGAGATGGATTGGACACACCCTCAGGAAAGATAACAACAACAGAGCTAGACAGGCCTTAGAGTGGAATCCCCAGGGTAAACGGCATAGAGTAAGACCCAAGCGAACATGGAGACTAAGCATACTGGATGAAATCGAAAGAACTGGAAAGAGCTGGGAAGAATTGAAGCGACTAGCAAGAGACCGTGAAGAGTGGCGTGCTTTGACAGAGGCCCTATGTTCCACAAGGAACCCAAAGGACAGATGATGATGATGATGATGATGATGATGATGCAGTTTAGTGTCAGAATGGGTGGTGGTCGTGGTGGTGGGGGGGGACGGGAGGTTTGTTATAATCTATTGGGTTATTGAGGCTATTATTTTAACGTAGCCTAAACGTATAGTTTACACCCCGCATGCTCTAGTAAATCATAAAACACACGAACAACGACAAACACACACATACATATATAAATATGTATCTATGTACAAGTAAATGAATAAGATTATATATTTGTGAATATATTTGTGTATGTGATTAAGGGTTTGATAAATTGGATAGATTGGATAGACTGGATAGATTAGACAGATTAGACAGATTAGACAGATTAGACAGATTAGACAGATTAGACAGATTAGACAGATTAGACAGATTAGACAGATTTTAACAGACAAACGAATCACGCAACAAACTGGCTGTCCTCACCGGCGAGTTGCTCTGGTACGGGATGGACTTTTTCTGGTGGTTGGTTCGGATCTGGTAGATCGAGTTGTTGTACGAGTCGTCCCCGCTGGTCGAGTAGCTAGTATCCCTTGTCTGCCTATGCCGGTGTTTAGAATCAAACGATTTCTTCATTTACAGTTCCAGGGTTCGAATCCTTTAGTTGTTTTTTTGGGGTTTGGGGACCGAGCAGGTTACAAGTGACGCCCTATTCTTCCGTCGCTTACATTCTCACGTGATAATGTGACAAGCGCCACGCAGGGTTCGAAGCTCCATTTCGAAAAAGAAGAGAAAAAAATCACATTATAAAAACAACTAAAAAAACGTGTCTAAATACGCTTCGAATCCTTGGTGTCAGTTTGATGTCTTTTTCTTAACACAAGAGCTGCGAATCAGCATTTGATGCTTTGATGTTATTCAAGAAGGACACCTCGATGTGCTGTGGGCGTGGTTGTATCATTGGATGTAGAATGTTCTCCTTGGAGTTGAGAAAAAAGCAAAAAAAACAAAACATCACATTTGCAGTTTGAATTTGGATGGGATGAAGACTGACGCTCCAGGAAACTCCTCACTGACGCACAGTTTTAAATGGAACGTGTTGTTTTGGTTATGATATGTGCTGGTTTAGGGAATTCCCACAAAGAAGTTTTATAGACCAGAAGTGCGCAGCATCAAAGCAAAAAACACGTTTAGTGAAACCAAAGACAATAATACGATGGATCGCTCGCTTTCCGCTATTTGATGACTCGAATATTGTGTTCTTTTTGGAATTCCAGATTCCAATAAGTCGTGCATACTTCCGGTTTATATAATCGAAATGTTTTTAATTCTTATTAGCCATATATTATATATAAGAAATATATTGCACATGAATTTGAAGGAATATTGAAAATAAATTTTGAAATTTACCTATTAATTATTATAGTCTTTGGTGAAATTTGGAAAATTGACTTAAATTTGTACAGACGTGTTCCTTCTAAATAAGACTAGCGTGAGACACCACGGCTGAGCGTAGGACGCATTAAATCTCCTGGAATATATATATATATATATATATATATATATATATATATATATATATATATAAATTAAGATAAATAGAAGATTTTACGTTCTAGACCCAAAACTCTTTGAGGGCGGCAGGGATTGATCGGCAGCAAGATAAGATAAAATTAGTTGCATGTTTATTGTTGATTCAAATGCTTAGACTCATACAGACTCATTGCAAAGCGAGGCTGCACATACGCTTTTGCCTATAATAGTAATACTTGTCTGGATTGGGTGCAGTAAAGTATCCCCCTTCATACCTATTCGATCTATAGGGCCTATGATGCAGCGTTCACAAGTTTCCGCGGCATACTAGAATAACTGTGTGGCCAGAACAATGCCCGACAGAAAGAAGGAAAAACAAAGTCAAACCTAACCACTGTCACCGAGCAAGAACCGGCCATGACAACGACAGTGACAGTCGTTTACCATGTTTGGCAGTTGCTTAGGATTTCGGGAGGAATGGGATAAAAACGTGAGGTAGGTAGACCGCAAAATCCTAACAAAAATGTTTTTATGCATCAATGTTACTAATTATTCATTGTTGTTATTGATGTTTTTTTTATTGCAATATTTAAATAATCCCCCCCCCCCTTCCCGCCCTCTGGACTGATGCACAGCCTTCACCAGAAAAGAACAGCCCAGCTCATTCGATGGGTATCGAAATTTTGAGGTCAATGTCATTTTGAGAAAGACCGGACTTGTTAATATCATTGTTATAAAGTTGCACCAATTCCCCCTCCCTGACCTTTTAAACTAACCTAGATTCCAAGGGAAAGTTTGAGCCCGTTGTGTTTTTATAACCTAATTAGATTTCCCACCCTCCTTTCCTGCTATCAATTACAAATTGTTTAGCCATTGTAATAAAACTACACTGGCATCTACAAGTCATGACACTGAATTGTAATCGTAACTACAATTGCCCCCACCTACACCCTTTTTTCAATTACCTCTCTCCGCCTATCTCGCATCTTTCCTTGAAGAAAAACCCATATAAGTTCCCACACTTGCGTAGATACCGGTACTTTAATTAGAAGTGTCTCCAATAACGCCTTAATGTCTATTGCTAAGGTTTGAGGGCACCATGAGGTCTGGCATGATTGTTATATTGTTGGAAGTTTAATCAATGTACTGTAATTAAGTAAGATTAATGCTTTGTATTTTCAAGCTAAACCCTGACCTCGCCCTGTCCACCTAGTTTGTTCTATTAATTAAACGACATTCTAACCAGACTTGTGTCTGTGTTTTTGGGAGTGGAAGTTTTTCCCCTAGTTACGATTGGCTGTACCCTAACCAATGAGTACTTCTGGGTAATGAGAAGATAGACTTTAAAAAGCCGTGTTTCTCCCTTCAGACTTCAGTTGAGTTTAGGTTCAGTTGAGTTCCGAGTAGAGAGTTTATCTCCGAAGTAGGAACATTACTTGTACATAGTGTTTTATCAGAATTAGTTTTGGACTTGTATTTTTCTTATGTGTCTTCGTCTTGTATTCAAGTGTTATACAAAATAAAATCACAATTATCGTGCAACTGGTGTTGATTTCAATTGAAATTATAAAAGTGTTACTTTGAATGAATATTAAAATAGAACCATAATTACTGGAGTAATCAAGCCCATATAAAAACAACTCTTGGAATATTGAGCCTACACCTAGACAACAGCCAAATACATAATATTGCACGAGTACGTAACATCATTTTATGTTTTTCATTTTAAGATACAAGGACTTTAAAGGAACAAAAATATTCACACTGTATTAAAACTTAATTTAAAAAAAAAAAAAAAAAAACTGGCTGGAAATGTCACGCATATTTTGCCTGACACCATTCGACTGAGCTCTTAACGTTTTGGAGTACCTGGCCATCCAGAGAGGCCACCGCGGCTCCTTAACACAAATTTGACTCTCTCTCTCTCTGTTGGAAGTAAAAATCGAATTTCTCTGCCGAGACAATTTTCGGTCGTCCTCTTCGACGTGCTCCTGGCCAATTGGCGGTAACTCAGTTTACGGCCACTGAGTGCCGTTGAGTTGCCGGAGGGGCTATTTGCTCCTCTTTTTCTTTTTTCTTTGTCCTTTTGGGTGTATTTTTGTTACTCTGGCCGCAAACCTAAAAAGGGCAAATTGGCAGAGACATATTGAGGCTTACAAGGTGAGGGGGAGGGGGGGGGGGAAGAGCGGGCAAATTCTACCAGCGGGGTGGGTTGATGGACCGCGCGCGAGGGCGAACGGCAGGCGTAGAACGGGGGGGGGGGGACATGTTTTAACGCCTGTTCTCTCTCCCTGGCGGGAGCCAAATGACCCATCATCATCATTTCATTCAACGGGGAAAACAGCTGTGTGTGTGTGTGTGGACTTAACGGTCCACCTAGTGCCACGACTTGCTGATGTAATTAACTTTATTGAGGGGTGGGGGAAGGGTAGATGGTTACGCACTGACCTAAAGGTCCCTTGGTGATTCTATAATAGTCATTGCTCAATAAGGAGACCATTGAAGGTTGATTCCCCCCCCCCCATTATTCTTACATTTTTTATTTTCTGTACGTCTCTCCCTCACTGGTCTGTATTCTCTCGCTCTACTCTCTCCCTCTCTCTCTCCAGATAAGTACCTTTCCTATCTCCCTCTCCACCACTCTCGAGCTCTATCTTCTCTCTTTATCCTTCTCGCCCTCTCTCAAGCTCTACGTCTTCCTCATTATCCATCTATCCATCTATCCATCTATCCATCTATCCATCTATCCATCCGTCTATCCATCCATCCATCCATCCATCCATCCATCCACCCATCCACCCATCCATCCATCCATCCATCCATCCATCTATCCATCTATCCATCCATCCATCCATCCATCCATCCATCC